>OY041600.1:6882500-7507500 GCA_955876795.1 Eupithecia tripunctaria
AAATGCTATCACATAAGAGGCAGAGGGGGAAAACTTTTTTAAATTTAAATAAATAATAATAAGAAAATTGGCCAATTTTTGTCATTTTTTGGGGCGAAGCATTGCGGCGAGTGAAGCATGCTGCAAAGTTAAGTAATAAAAAATAATATAAGTCCAGCCTAAAAATAAATAATAAATACCTACCTACTTTAGTTTCGTGTGGCACATGCAATTTTTGATTCGCTACGAGAACAGAGGTAAAAATACAACTTGTAGAAGTAACAATTATATATATTGATGGATGTGGTTTTTTTTGAGGTAACGGATAGTAGTTGCTTTACTATAAAAGCCAAAGGTATGAGGATAGCGGACTGATTTCGCTGCGAGTCGTCGTGGTGTACGGACGTGCACCCTCGAGTGCTTGTGGTTCCTTAGTGTGGTTCATTTTCTTTGGTCCAGCTTTGATCTTACATGTTTTATCAGGTCGTAAAGGGAGTCTTCGGTGCTTCTTTGTGGCATGAATCCGTACTGGCGAGTACTCATCCTGGGGATAAGGTGCCATTTCAGTCTTTTTACTATCATTTTTTCCAAGATCTTTCCCATCACCGGAAGAAGGCCAATGGGCCCATAAGATTTTGGGCTAGAATAGTCATCCTTTCCGGGTTTTCGGAGGACTATTACAGTGGCCTCCTTCTAGATGAAAGGAAATTAGCTAAGCTGTAGGCATTTGTTTGCTTTTATTTATTTAAATAGGACATCCAACATGAGTTCACACAACGTAATTAGTAGCAAGTAATATGGTTCTTAAATCTATATGACTCCATAATTTAGGACGTCTCAGCGTGCACAAAAACATAATTTGCTATCGAGAGATAGAGGCGAGAATCGTGGAGAACCGCCTTTTTACAAATGTCTGCCGTGAGGCCATCCGCACCAGGAGCCTTCTTGGGGTTAAAGCTTTCCAACGTCTCAGTCAGTTCTTCCTGCGTAAGGGGGGTCATGCTCATCATGACTATCTCTGTCTACTTGGTCAGTTTTTTAAAATTGGACCATTTTTGGAGCCTCCACGCCGAAAAAACTGAAATCCCACCATTATCTGGATCTTCAGCCTGCAACGCTGCTCGTTTTCCAGCAACAACCCCAAATTTTTCTACTGCACTTAAAAAAAAGAATTATAAAGCAAAGAATTATAAAAAACCTTGGATCTTCTCAGAGGATAGTCCAATCAGGATGCCCGACGTGTCTGCTGGCAGGTCTTGATATTATCCAAAAGATGGTGTTAATAGTTTTGGCCCCAGAAGTCTGGAACCTGGACCACGTGCCACGTAGTTTTATTGTTTTCCGTCAATAACTCGGCGAGTAACATCCGTTCAGTGCGTTTGGCGTTAAAATGCAAACAGAATTACTTTCTCTTTTTTATATTTTTTTTATTTGATAGAAATACTATCACACTTTTTAGGTACATTAAAGGTACCTATACCTATCACTTTAACAGAGGAACAAAGCTATTTCCGAGCGATTTATCCCAAAATACTCAATATACCTTATATCATCTACCTTACAAAGGTGGAATTTCTTTGTCTACTAAGAATTTTGTAATTGAAACTCGGCAATCTGGCTCGTGTTACAGAAAAATAATACACCTACATATATTCCTTTTCAGCCTTTTCACAATCCATCTGCCCTGGCGTGCCCTGCCAGTCATTGTCGACGTGAACAAACCTGATAAATCCGAGGTTGACACGACAAATCACGGTACAATCCTATTGTAGGTGATCCAAACGTTTTGCCGCTCCCCTTATGTACTTATTATAATGTATATTTACGTAGGATTGGGAACGAATTGTGCTTATAATCAATCTAATATTATAAATGCGAAAGTTTGTATGGATGTATGGATGGATGGAGGGATGGATGGATGTTACCTCTTCACGCCAAAACTAACGAAGGATCTGGTTGCAATTTTGCATACAGGTAATTCTAATCCTGGAATCAAACATAGGCTACTTTTTATCCCATAAATTAGTCCCCTGGGATAAAAATCACTTTTAAATGTTTTCATAAGAACAACGCGTGCGAAGCCGCGGGGCGCAGCTAGTACATTATAATTCTACCAATACAATATGTCATAACTATGAGTTTTTCTGATAGGTTGTTTTAATCGATTCTTTAGGTCATTATTTAACCGAGAAATGATAAGACGCTCACTGAATTTCGCAATAACATGGTAAAAAAAACAAATCAAAACTACAATCATTTTCGGGTGATAAAAACGCTGCCATATTGGCGCCATGTTTATTTGACGTCGACGTTCACACTCGATTAAAACCTTTTGTGACGACCTCGGTAGTGATCATCTCAGGAAAGAGGTTTTCCGAAAAAGCTGAAAATAACCGACAATACGAAATGTGAAGTGGGCAGAATAGTGTCAAATCATGGTGCAGCAAGCAGAATAAAAAAAGAAGAAATGTGTACAGTGATGTCACGTCCGCTCTAGTCAATGGCGTAACGTTTTGAAATTTTGCGATTGAGATTTAAAATATCAATTTTTAATGGGTAAATTCTACAATAAAAACATTTCAAAGTGCAAAAATAAATATGTAGATATGTTTCTATCTCAATAGAGAATACGTATATATTTTTTTAGCCATTTTGAAATCACATGCATATACCCTATTATGGTAGACAGGCTTCGCCCTGCATTTTACCGGGATAAAACGTACCTTAGCCTTTATTTTTCCAACTTTACATAATATACTTAGGAACTTATTTTGAGCAATTTTATGTTTAGCTCCAACGGAATGTGTTCACTGGGTGACCTGTGCTCTGGCTTTTCATAAGTCTATAACAGGCACCGTCTCTTACAACTTAGGTAGATAAGCATCCTGAACAGCCTCTGCGGTAAACCCCTAACTTTTGCTGTTCTATTACAGAAATAAATATTTTATTTTATTATTATATATTATTATTTGAATCCAGGTGTACTACATCACTGTAAAATTTCATCCGCATTCATTTCATTCAGCGGTTTACGCATGAAGATATAACACAACCAAACGTGAAGTGTAATTAGGTCTAATCTTCTCAGGACCGGAGTTGAAGGAGGACTAGTCTTGCTGAATATTCTTTTGTGGGCGTTTGTCGTTTAACCTAGTTTTTTAAGTTAGTTATTAAATACCTACCTATGATTCAAATCTACTACCAGAATGTACGGGGATTGAAGACCAAGATTGATGATGTCCATCAAATGATCCTAACAACAGACTATCCTATTATTACTTTTACAGAGACTTGGCTTAATTCTACCATATCCAGTACAGAAATTTTTGATAATAGGTATACAGTATACCGACGTGATAGGGATTTTATTGCCAGCAAGAAGGAAGATGGAGAAGGTGTACTAGTAGCTGTTTCTCGTAAGTATAAATCAACCAGAATGTCAAATTGGGAAACCAGCCATGCCAACTACGAAGATCTATGGGTCGTTATAGATATTTGTGCCCAAGGACAAAATAAAAAGCTGGCTATATGTTTAGTATACATACCTCCTCCTGCTAAGTCTGATATTCATTCATATTTTCTTAATAATGTCAGTACTCATATTTCAAATGTTGACGATATAGTTATTCTTGGTGATTTTAACCTACCCTTCATCTCTTGGAATCCATCTACTGATGTACCCTTTACTGCTATGGTCCCATCCAACTATCATAATGCTTTAGGTTATTTATTAGTAGACTTCATGTCCATAAATGATCTTCATCAATTTAACAAAGAAATCAATATAGACACAAAAATTTTAGACTTGGTGATTAGTACTATTAGCAATACGAAGGTTACAAAACCCACATATATTTTAAGTAAACTCGACGCAAAACATCCTAACCTTTTAATATCACTATCTAATGAAACTCCTGACTACCTTAAACCTAAAGGTCGATCAGGTTATAACTATTATAAAGGAGATTATGAAAAAGTGAAAGTAAAATTGAGTGAATTAGACTGGAACGAGATCTTTTTTGAATGTAACGACAACGTAGATGAGATGGTTGCCGTTTTCTACAAGTTATTGAAAACTATAATCGATGAGTTTATACCTAAGTTTTCAAACAGAAAGTCCGACGTGCCACCTTGGTTCTCTAAAAATCTAATAAATTTATTGAAAGAGAAAGAAAAATATAGGTCTAAATATCGACGCTACAAGAATCCTCGGGATAAAATCAGCTACGAAAGCTTGCGTGAAAACTGCCGTAAATTAATAAATAAATGTTATTCCAATTACAAAACTAGAATCGAAACTAGTATAATTCAGAAAAAGAACCCAAAATTTTTTTGGAGTTATATTAAAGACAAGCGTGGTCGTAAATCCAATCTCCCATCAATCATGTTCATGGATGGTGTAAAAGCTGAAACAGGAGAAGATATTGCTAATCTCTTTGTGCGACACTTTTCATCTGTTTATAGCGACAATTCTATCAACAGCGTTCCTATTCAGCTAAAGTCAAATCAACATACTGATACCCTCGGTAAAATCGAGCTAACAGAAAATGAAATATTGAACCAGATCAAATCTCTTGATTCTTGTAAAGGTCCAGGACCTGACTCGATTCCCCCAGTATTTGTTAAGCATTGTGGTAAAGCTTTAGCCTATCCTCTTTCTATTTTATTCAACAAATCACTTTCAGTAGGCGTGTTTCCACAGGAGTGGAAGAAGTCGAGGATAACCCCAACTTTTAAAAAAGGTGATCCCAAAGAGGTTAGCAATTACCGTCTTATATCGATTTTGTCATGCTTCTCCAAGCTTTTAGAGTCTCTTATATGTCCAATATTAACTAGACATTTCGATATTTTAATATCAGATGCACAGCATGGATTCAGAGCTGGCTACTCTGTGCAAACCAACCTGACTCACTACATCTCTGACGTGTCACAAGCCCTCGATGAAAGGAAAGAAGTTGACGCTATATACACCGATTTTAAAAGTGCCTTTGATAAAGTCAACCATTCAATTCTACTGAAAAAACTTGAGCACAGTGGTATTCATGGGTGTCTTCTTACTTGGTTTGCATCGTATTTAGAACGCCGTTCGCAATTAATTGCAGTGGATGGTTATGAGTCACGCACGTTTTATGCAGAATCTGGTGTTCCTCAGGGCTCGCATTTGGGACCAGTTCTTTTCCTTTTATTCGTAAATGATTTATCCGACCTATTTAAAAGTAAAATTTTAATGTTCGCCGATGACCTCAAGATATACAAAGTTATTAAGTCGACTAAAGACGTTGCAATCTTACAAAATGATTTAAACGCATTACAAAATTGGTGTAAAGAAAATTATATGCAGCTCTGTGTCGACAAATGTTACCATATTCATTTCTCTAAAAGATCTATAACTACTCCCACCACCTACAGACTGCTTGATAAAAATTTACATACTGTAAAGAGCATTCGAGACCTAGGAGTAATAATCGACGATAACTTAAGTTTTAATGAACATCTAGATAGTATAGTCAAAAAGTCTGCTCAAATGGTTGGTTTTATCAAGCGCAATACGAAAGGATTCAAACACACCCGCACTAAAATCATACTCTTTAATGCCCTTGTGCGTAGCCATCTAGAGTTTGCTAGTGTCGTCTGGAACCCCTTCTATACTGTCCACTCGCAAAGAATCGAAAACATCCTAAGAAAATTTTCCCGACATCTTGCATTTATCACTCCAGGTATATTCCACAAATCACCTTATACTCAACGTCTTAACCACTTTAAACAAACCTCTCTTATGAATCGCCGTACAATCAATGATCTGATTTTTCTCCATAAAATTATCAACGGGAAACGTGGATACAATAGCTTGATTAGTCGAATTTCCCTCACAGTTCCGTTTAACTATCCTAGAAAGCCAATATCTAAAATTTTCAGTATTCCCTTTATTAGAACAAATCTTGGTCTTAACGCCCCTTTGATAAGAATCAGTAATGAGTACAATTTTATATCACAGAAATTACCTGAACTTGACGTTTTCGGAGACTCTTTACCTGTCTATAAAAAAAACTTAACTCGTACTTTTCTGGTATCACGCATGTCCCACAGACAATAACTGTGGGAGGCTTTATGTATAATACATAGTTATCTCACAGTTTATACTGTAAATAATTTAGTTTTATTTTATCTAGTAATTTGTATTTTCAGTTTTAATTTGTTTTTGTTAGTTATTTTTTATCTTTTTTAACTCTCATCTGTATTTTTGCTATTGTTTGTGCACTTAATGCAAATGTTGTGCAAGCCTGTTATTAGGACACATTCTATAGTATAGTCTTGAAACTGTTTTTAAATAATGTATTATTATGTGTTTTGTTGGCATTGCCTTAATAAATAAATAAAAAATAAATAATTAGTGTAATAGTGTAATTTTTTATAATGTGATTTTATTAGTCTTTAATTTAATTTAATTTCAAATTTTTGTTAAAGTAAATAATAGATATTTATTACAGCAAATTGTACAAAATAGGGACAGATAAACTATTTTAAATTTATACCTATTTTAATTTATATTATATCAGTGATTTTCGATAGTAAAAGAGCTAGCGCTGCTGTAAATAAAGGTAAAGTACCATAAATAAATTGTTTCATGTATAATCGAAGAAGGAATTCAAATATCCCGCGCATTATTTATAGGTTCGGTCAAGGACCTGTCATTGTGACACAGTGCATTTAGAAGTTATTAATTAGCCGCCATGTTTGTTCTCTTCTCTATGTACCTTATCTGAATACACATCTCGTGAAAGTCAAAAATCTTTTGAGTACAATCTACCTAGAATACCAGCCCCCCTACATGTACCTACCTAATAACAAAGAGATTTCCTGAATCAGCATTCATTCTAATTTACTTACACCTCGTTAGTCCATTCCATAGCCCTGTCCAATAAAAGCCATTATATTCATGGACAATGTTTTTCTTCGCTTATTCAATAATTTTCCGTTCGGCAAACTCGGGCTCAACAAAGCCGTAACGACCTTCAAACCAAATTTAAAATCTGGTTACCCCAATATTGAAATTCCTCGCGCCTGCCTCGTACCAAATTTAATCATTCGCTTAATTCCCACAATTTACCTAAATTCGCTGCATGTTATTTTCCACGAAAAAACAAATTGGTTTTTCATCAGTGTTACCCTTAGAGAAGTTGGCTTAATTATCTAAGGTGTTACCAGCCTGACCTTAGAGAATTAAGCCAACTGACAGAGGTGGGTGACCTCTGTTTGCTGATATTTCCGCCTTTGGTTTTTTAATCTTAATTCTGTGAAACAAGCATTTTTAGAAATTTGAATTTAATGACTCAAAAAATCTAAAACCATTATACTATGAGAGGTAGCCATGCCATCAATGAAAGTTTTCGCCGGCCCCCATAGATTCACAATGCGCGCCCTGAAACCGCCTGTATCAAAAGATTTCCTTTTTGGCATGTATGGAAAGCATTTGAATTAGTGTCATTGTAGCGGACAAACAAAGCAACGTTAAGCAAAATTTAAAAAAATCACACATACAAGACACAAAAATGGACAGGATTTCAAATTTTTAGTTTATGCATTTCCTACCATCATAATATGACTATTTCCCCAACTTTTGTTTTTTTTAACAACCAGGTTTGCATAAGTTACGATTATGTTTTTTTTACAAATTTATGTATATTATACTCTGTGATAAAGTTATATAGGTAAAGATAAAGTTCTTTATAACGACAATGCTAGTATACCAGATATGGTATAGTATTGTCGTAAAATATCTATCAAACTTTATCTTTACATAAATAACTTTATCATGGAAAATGCTTGAGAGCCGCGCGGCCAGAAGCTAGTAAACAAAAATATTTGGACATAAACCATGTATCTACTATGCATGTTTTTATTAGTAACGTGGAACCGTCAAATATTTTCTGAGCGTAACTAACAGGAAACAACACCCAGCACGTGCCGTTTTTATTTTATTTTCGGAGTAATTCGATTCACGCTAACTCGATCTATCAACTGCGTCTATCCAGTGAGTGCTGATTTAATAAAAGCAAAGTTTTTAAAAAAGAACTTCGTAAGTTCTATTAAAAGCAAAATGCGCAAAAGCACATACTGGATGGAGTATGTGCTTACGTACCTATTTAATCATCTACGTAACCTATCAATCACATGTATAAAAATACATGGATGGGTACATCATTAAATTTGTATACCTGCTGTAAGGAGTTATTCCCAACGTCTCACGTGAGACGTGGTAACAGAAGTATTCTAACGTCGGAGCGTCGCGATTTACAATCTACATCATTGATTATTTATCTTTTTCAATATTGTCTATTTTATGATTTGCAGTCAGAAAGTATACAAATTCTTTGATCTACATATTCTCGACTCTAATATCTCAGATATGTTATATCAACAAATACGTTTGAGTGAAATAATGTCGTTAAATATCTATCAAATATTTTTTCATTATGTAATCTCACATTTTAAAAAAATATCCACGCTTCACACCATGGCTTCGGGCTTTGGACACCCACGATAGGGCTGATCCACCAGTTTAAAGTCGCTCACCGAGCTATGGAAAGAGCTATGCTCGGAGTCTCTCTGAAGGATAGGATTCGTAACGAATACATCCGTCAGAGAACCAAAGTTATCGACATAACTCAAAGAATAAGCAAACTGAAGTGGCAGTGGGCCGGTCATAACTCGCGAAGAACAGACAACCGCTGGGGTAAACGAGTTCTTGAGTGGAGTTTCGGCAAACATTGTATAGGACGCCCTTCGGCCAGGTGGGAAGACGATCTGCGAAAGACTGCTGGCAGATGCTGAATGCGTCAACCTGAAGATAGGGCGCTATGGCGCCTATTAGGGGAGGCCTATATCCAACAGTGGACTAGTATAGGTTGATGATGATGATGATGATCCACGCTTCTAGAACCGAGTACCTATAGGTAGCGATCACATCTATCACAGAATAAATACAGAATAAGTCTCGGATAGAGTATTCATTATTATATTACATCTAACGGAGTAATCACACTAATATTACAAATGCGAAAGTTTTGCATACAGGTAATTCTAATCCTGGAATCAAACATAGGCTACTTTTTATCCCATAAATCTGTTCCCGTGGGATAAAAATCACATTTAAACGTTTCCATAGGAACAACGCGTGCGAAGCCTCGGGCGCAGCTAGTTAAAAAATAAATCAATTAGGTACCCGCCTAATTAAAAACTACACGGTGAGTAAGTATCTACTAAGGTACTCGAGCAGATATGAACTGAAAGACAAAGCTTTCTAAAACGCGGATTGTTCGTGAAGCCGCGGCGGTTTTATAAAAGAAAATGATCGAAGAAAATGAGGTTAATATCAGTAGGTAATAAAGGAAAATGGTAAGTAAATATTTAATTACCCAATTACCCGTACTCTGGTATGTTAAGGGTCCAGAATGATTGAGGTTACGATCAATTTATATGTATACTTTTGCTGTCGACCGTAAGCAGGGTGTGGCAGATAAATGTTTGTACGATATACAAATATTTGTCCCGGGTATTTTCTATATATAATATAATAAAATATATACCTACCTATATAGGTACATAATGGATTATATATATCAGTCTAGTACCCATAAGACAAGCTCTGCTTAGCTTGGGGCTAGATGATGCTGTGTGAATCGTCCTCGACCTCGACAGCCTGTATTGGTCCACAGGACTCCCCGTGATAAGCGCCATAATGGCTTTTATAGCATGAGGGGTAGTGCCCATAATCCCCACGCTGGGCATGCGGGTTGGAGATCGCAGAACAGTGCAAGAATTGTTCTGCAGGAGGTGCTGCTGCCCGCTCCTGGTAGATATCCCTTAGTCGCCTCTTACGACACCCGCGGGAAGAGTTGGGATGGTGCAAATTCTAAGCCAATGACAATTCACACCGTGTGGTGCCACACGGCGTGAATTGTCCAGCATTATTTATTTAGATTTTTTTTTATTATGTATATGTATAGAGAGCAACTACCTTAAATCATTTAGTTATCGAACAAACTAAAGATAAACCTTCGATATTTTATTATGCTAATTTGCTTCGTGTAATAAAATATTTCCATTAATTGGGTACTTATAAAAAAACATTTCCAGGTGACGACACAAGCAATTTTTAGAAGATCTTTGAATGCGATTTAGTTTCATTTTAAAAATACAGTAATGTTACCTTATAGTAAAATGAGCTAACTAAAGGATTTAAAGTAGTTCCTCTCCAGCCAGGGTCCATAGATGAAATGAAACATTACAAAAAATAAACATTTATGGAAGAAAAAACAAAACTAGATATTAATTTAAACTAAGAATTAACACTAAGATAGGTGAGGTGTAAGAACGGTTAGCTATACTTGATGCAAACAAAAATCACCGAATTGTTGTGAAACTTAATACTAAAATAGTATGTACCTAATAACTTCCGCATCAAGTAGATTGTTTCCACTTTGTATAGAGGTAGGTATAGTACATCATTACCCAAGGGATGAAAGTAACTTATTTAGACCAGAGACCGCTAATATTTCGAGGGACTAAATGTTACTTTCACCCGAGGTAAACACTGTACTTTTCTTTTATTACGAATACAAGGAAAGTAAAAATAAATATATGAATCAGCTGAAGAAAACATTTGTAAATTTTATTTCACATAAATCAACAACTTAGGTGAGATATTTATTTACAGTCTATGGTAAAATTAGAGCAATTATGAGATATAGATAGTGCAAGGTTTTTTCCAAGTACCTCTTGAAAAGTGAAAACTTTGGATTTTTTTGGTTAAATCCATCATTTTGCCTTTGAGAAACGACGAGGTCTCTCGAAATCCTTTAAATGCACATTGTGTTTAGTACTTAAAGTCTTTATCATAGAATACACGTTCTATAATGTTGAAGGTTTGTAAATATTTAAGAATTCGTTAAAATATATTAGCATAACTTTTTTCTCAGTGCGCCATTTCATCGGTACCTTCATTTTGATTTAGGCGGTAAAAGAATTTTCACTACTGTTTTAGCCTCTTCTTTTATAAAATACTCATTGAAATAATCAAAACAACGAAAAACCTAAACCCAAACCCGAAAAATCAAATGAAGATAGGATTGCCGTTTTCCCGCTTTCTTTTTCTTGGGCATAAACAATCTTTAGGTACATTGTGATCAAAATATTTTCGATGTTGCCAATCAATTTGTATTAAAGGTTCAATGGAATCCATCATAAGTCCTTAAGTAGGAACGGATCCACAAAAATAATAATTTGTCAAACGGAAAATATTGTCCTTAGTTGCTAGTCGAATGCTCAGCTACCGAAACAAGGGCATTTTTGCATATTTGAGATGAACATCAATCTTCTCAATTGAACCGGATTCACCCAATATTGGACACGTTTCCCCGAACCCGTTTGCTGAGGAAAAGCTACAATTTACTTCCACGGTTTAACTCGAAATGTCTCTACAATTGGGAACCGCTAAACATGCTCTGCATACTTACGTACTAGTAAATAAGCACTGTTTTCTCTTTATTTCTATTTAACCATACCGTTACGTAACATCCCTAAAAGGTTCATTCAATTTCAATGAAATATTCTACACATATCAAAAAACTAATTTATCGACAAAGAAAACAAATTGCAATAAAAAGAAGTGTTTTTTTTGGGATATTTTTTTTTGTCACCGATGTGAGGTAAGTAGGTAATGCCTGAACCGAACATCTATGGCGCGGCCCTTAAATCCATTTTGGATGTAAGGGCCGCGCCATAGATGAGATGCAGAACGATTTTTCTCAGTCCAAAGCATTTTAACCTCTCCATTTTCGTTATAGGTAGTAGGCCGCGTTATCGTTCCCTACACCCCTACATACTTACTCGCAGCAATATTACGGCTCATTTGCTCTCGTAATTTCAAATTTTCAAAGTCGTAATCAGATATGGAGACCTACCTGTCCCTATAGTAAGAATACAGGATATAATTTTTTATCACAAGCAAAGATACCTACACTAGTTTAATATATTTTCTGCCTATAAAAAACTCACGATTTAATTCAATTCAATTCAATTCATTTATTCATAGGTACCATAGATTAATTACAGGGTACACATAATTAAGTCAAATAGATTCAATATATCTTAAAACACAATATAAAACTCAAAATAGGTAGGTATACAGATAAAATACAATCATAGCTGCAATAGCATTGTCGACACGATAAGTCCTTTTATTTACGATTGTGATTTTATGGGCATATTTTCATTGATGGACTGCGTTAGGATGATGACCATTTTTCTGTGACATTATTTAGTAATGAAACCTAGGTACCCTTTGCTGTCCCGAAATATTTCCTTCTTCATAAACACTCCCTAAGTTCTAGACTTTTATGTAAATAGATTTGAATTGACCTACCTACTACTGCTAGTACGGCTTTTTACAAAAATCTTTCGAACACATCTGAATGAATGTACAAATTGATTCGATCCTCTAAACATCGACATGTGACATAAAAACTAAAACGCAAACATTTTCGTTCCCATAATTTAGATGTTACATGGGGACACAAAGGTGTACAAGTACCTTTTTCCTACGTGACACACTCCAGAGCTTTTTCGTGGTTCAATGAAAAGGGTGCCCTTATAAATTTATGAGTCAGAAGGGGCGAACTCTGATAATCGATTATCACTTAGAGGCTATTTTTGGTGAGTATTTGAACAATTACAGTAGCGAACTGTAGATTCTGTAAAAATGTGTGGGGAGGAACTTAGATACGGATAATAAAAAATACCTAATGTGTTAGGAGCTCAGGAGGTTCAATGAAGTAGCTATAAGAGTTTAGTCGACTATCAATAAATGTTCAAAGATTAAAAGTTTGGATAACAAATGTGCAATAATATGGAGCTTCGGGCTAATAATGACAAAGATTATGGTAAAACTTAAGTGATGTAACGACTTAGAATCTTATTTAAATAAAACTAGGAGAAGCTCCGCGACCCTACTCGTAATAACATTGGCCCTTGTTTAATATTCAGCAATTTTGCGATTCTACTTTTGAACGAAACTTTTATCCCTCGCATGGACTCCCATGAATACGAATTTTGAAATTATAAGGTTGCCTTCATATATTATGACTTCCCTTAAGCGAGTAACACAAAACTAATACCCATTCTCGTACGTTCACTGAATTTATAGTTTCAACTGGAGCCCTAAACAAATAAATGTACACTAGAACAGTTTAGTTTACCCACTTCCAGCTTAGTATGTTCGTTTCATCATTCTGCAGGCCCAAAACTAGTATTGGGCCTGTAGAGCAGTATTGGGCCTGTAGAGACCGTAGGTACCTAATAACCGTAATATCAAATACCGCCCGGTTATTGGCATTTCGACATGGCATTACGACAGTAGCAGAACAGACGCTGTATATCCAATAAACAGTCGGGTAGGTATTTGTATTAGCGGTATGCTATAAAACACTTTGCCTTACTCAGGCTGTTTATGATAATGGCGAATTCAATCATAATAAGATTAATTTTGCAAAAATCCAAACGATTTGGCGCGCCGTGCAATTCCACCTTAGTGAAATAAATTACGTTAACGACCCGCCAAAAATCTCATAAACGCCGCCTGCTGAGCTTAACCAAATTAAATTAAGCACAATGCCTGCTCCCTTTATTAAACACGACCATAAAGTGGCGGATGAATTAGAGTTGAGATGATGAAAAGATCTTTCAAAGAAAATATTTCAATGATCGAATGGAAAGGAGTTTTTGTAGACTGCCAGGGAAAAACGCTGGTAGCTATTTTTAAAAGTGGACGAATAGGTTACAAGCCGTGTTGAATCTTCCAAAATCTTTATTGGCCACAACACCAGATTATACTACCTACTTACTATACACGACCAGTACAAGTCTGACACACGACCATAAAGTATCGGAAATTGGTAGAAAATGTATGGTGCATGCTGTACATCATATGCACCATATTGCACATAATATGATGATAGAAGCACCATAGTCCTTATGATGCACAACAAGAATACATGGGACGCATATTACGTTAAAGCTGGCAGACGAAAATAAACATGTACTTAGTTTTCGAGAAAAGGTTGCATCAACGTAATACAAGTATTATAAAAGTAATGTGAGCACAGTTGGTAACGAAAATAAGATGGTAGCAGCTGCGCGGGCAAGATTAGCCGAGGTTATAGGCTAAGCAGGCGTCTTCCCAGAACTCTTTCCATTGAAGCTCTGTCATATGCTGGGTATGGTAATGAGGGTGTTGTATAATACAGCTGTACCGCTCGAATGTAACTAACTTAGGCCCGTATTGTGAAAGCTTGCTCAGTGACTCTTGTGACCGATCACAGGTCTATACTTGAGTGACGTTTGTGCCACAGAAAAACGGTACTCAAGCATAGTTCGATAACCGAGTAGACTTTCATAATACGGGCCTTAGTCTAGTAGCTTTGCGGTCGTCCATTGATCACCGGTTTGGAAAAATCACGATTTTTTTTAACGTTTGATTTTTCGTGGTTCTTTTATCTTCTTTTATTTCAAAGCGGTGCTCCCGCGGCGTATGGTCGTATTTTAATTTGATCCAGCTCTGACAATGGGATCCATGAAAAATCTTGTATAATTAAAGTCGGTTTATAGCTTTTTTTAAATAAAACAATTATTCAGAATGTAAATAAATAATATAAGTAATACTGGACAATCCAGACTGCAACATCTAGCCCCGAGCTAAGCAGATATTGTGTCATGGGTACTAGATCACTGATATAAGTACATATGCATTATTATAAAACATAGATATAATTTTTTGTTAAAAATTCATACCAAATACCCAGAACACCTGGAACAAATATTTGCAAATCGTAAAATTTTAGATTATACCTGTATTAAAAATCAACATTTTGAAACATTTTATGATACCTTGTTGTATCTCCAAAAAATATTGATGATTTTGAGTAGGAATGAGTCTCAATCCCCACTTGTTCACCTATTCACCCACGTATCATCAGGGGTTGTTAAAAAGTAGCAAAAGAAAAACTAGACTCTCCTTTGCATTCATGACGTTAATAGTATCATGTTGTCCGGAGGGCATAACATGATTTCAGCTTTATTTTAGTTTCCTACGAAGCATTATTACATGAATTGCAGCAATAAAACTTTTGAACTCTACGTAGAGTCCGTGAAACTTACCTAAGTATCGCATGACCAAAGTCAGAAACTTACAGGAATCTGGTAGGTGGTATACTAACCTATTTTATGGGTCCTAATATTTCTTGGCAGCGGAAGCGATTTAAAAGACGCAGTGAAAAGACTATAAAAGTGAAAGAATCGATTCTTCAGACAAAAGCAGTCACTCTTGCCTAGTTTAGTCTGGCTGGTCTAGTAACGGTTAGTCTATAAATAAGGGCGTAACTCTGAGTTTCTCTTGCTAGACGTCGACTAATTGGCGTAAAAATCCATTATGTTACGCCAGGCACCTATTTGTTCTCCAGAGCCTATCGAGATTCGGAAGAAAGGCGAGCGTAATGGACCGGACAAAGCGGTTTTTAACGAATTCGCGAAAGACCCAGATTACTATTGATGATACGAATTTTGTGGTTTCATTCCGTTTTTATCAATCTTCGGATTTGTTCGTTCATCATTGTTTATCTATCTTCTTTACCTACTTTTATTCCATTGAATTAGTTATTCAAGAAATTTATGAATAGCAGTGCGATTAATACGATAACCGAATTGAAAATAAATGTAGCATCAAAATAAATGTAGCTTCTGGAGCAGGAACTGAATGAGCGGGATCAAGAGGCTCTCCTGGCGGATCTCGAGATCGGGCACCTGCCCGAGGAGAAGGGGGAGAGCGTAGTCCATGCCGTTACAGTGCTGGCATCGAAACTGGGAGTAGCTCTTGAGCCGCGCGATGTTGTCTTTGCGGAGCGCGTCGGCGTGGCGCAGGGCGCCGAAGCCGGGGGCGGGGCACCGCGTGCGCGCCGCATCGTGGTCCGGCTAGCGAGGCGCGACCTGCGCGACCAGCTGATCCAGGGTGCGCGAGCACGACGAACGCTGACCACCGCCGATGCTGGGCTCGCCGCCGCAGAGGCGAGGGGTCGCATTTTCCTAAATGAGCGGCTCACTCGCACCAACAGGCAACTGTTCCATCGGGTGCGTGAGGAGTGCCGTAGACTTCAATGGCGGTTCTCCTGGACAAAGCGAGGTCGGATCTACGCCAGGGAGGCTGATGGGAAACCAGCTTTTCCAATCAGGACAGCGGCAGATATCGAAAGGGTTTTTGGGAAGCCATCATGTTAGCCAGTATCTCCTGGAAAATTATATTGATGTTAACTATTATTATTATTATTTTTAAATTCACCTCTCTTTGCTATTCTAATTTAGAAACTGTGAATCTAAACACACCCTGTACCACCCTCAGCATGTCTATAATATTTCACTATCACAACTATCAACTTTGCTTCGTTTTTATATTTTTGAATTCTGTATACTGTGGCTGGTCTGACACATTTTCTATATTCATGGAGAGAAATGATAGACTGGGACATCCCGATTTTAATCTCTATTTATTACTTATATCACACAATTACACACTAAATTACAATAGCACACTACAGTCATTGTTAACATTAATTGTAATGTATCATCATTATATATCAATAATCACCTATTTAGTAATATACATATTATGCCCTTTTCAAGACATAAACACTATTAATACACCACATACTATCATAAAAATCATCATAATATACAACAGTAATATAGCTCAGAAGTCATTGCAAATATATAAAACTCTTTGATAAGTTTTTTAAAGTTGGTCTTTTTAATGCGGGTTCATTAAACACAGGGCAGGATGAGTTTTGTGTGGCAGTGGACGAACTGAAGCCTGATATTTTAGCCATAAATGAAACTTGGCTAGGGGAGGGGGACGAAGACAAAGCCCCACAGGTACCAGGGTACCGGCTGCGTTTCTGCCCCAGGCCGACCCACATTCGTGGGGGGCGTGGTGGAGGTGTTGGGTTCTACATTAGGAAAGGCATTGTTGCTCGCTCCTGTCCCCACCCCGCCGCTCACTCGGTTGAGCAGATGTGGACCCGGGTCAAAGTGAAAGGACGAGAACTAATAGTAGGTACTGCATATAGACCGCCCTGGCAGGACCCTAATCAAGTACTTGAAGCCCTCACTGAATCAATCACTTCCTTTTCTGGTTATGATTATTTAGTGTTGGTTGGAGACTTTAATTTGGATATTTTGGCCCCCGATTCATCAAAAACTAAGCTTCTCTTGCAATTTCTGTACAGCCTAAATCTCACACAGACAGTATCAGAACCCACACACTTTACAAGTCACAGTGCCACCCTCATAGATATTGTATGCACTGATGCTCGGGTCCGTAAAACAGTTGTCAAATATTCTCCAGATCTTGGACATCACGCTACGTTGCAGGTGGAGTTGGACATAAAAAAGGAAAAACATATTCCACTAACAGTTACTTATAGGCCTATCAGAAACATCATACTGGAACAATTCGCATGTGATCTTAATAGCATAAACTGGGAATATTTCATAGAAACTACTGATGTCAACATACTGGTCCCAGCCTTTTCCGACACTATCTTAAAACTATTTGATTTGCATGCCCCTCTAAAAACTACTAAATTTAAGGACCCCCCCCAGCCCTGGCTCACTGATACAGTTAAATCTATGATGAGGATTAGAGATGACTATCATAAAAAATATAGGGCTCTCAAATCTAATTCCCATAGGACCTGTTATAAGGAGATGAAACACTTAGTTATTGTAGCCATTAACAGTGAAAAAAAGGCATATTTCAGGGAGCATATTAACAATAATGTCAAGAACCCAAAGAAACTTTGGAAAAATCTAAAACGTACTATACTACCAGATAAAAAAGTGTCTGAGCTCCCACCAAATTTTAATGACCCAGACCTAATTAACACCCATTTCCTTAATGTCCCTGGTGAAAAGCAGGTCTCTATATCCCAACTCTCTTTTTATGAGCACCACAGACACTGCTCTGGTAACATGTTCTCTCTGGTCCCAGTAAGTGAGGATATTGTTTTGACTGTTATTCGTGGGCTAAAATCGAATGCAATGGGAGTTGATGGTATTTCAACTGAAATGATTTTTATGACACTTCCTGAATCTTTAAAGGCAATCACCTCAATCATAAATAAATCAATACTAAGTGGGACATTCCCAGAACAGTGGAAGGTTGCTTTGGTTAAACCCATTCCTAAAAATAACAACCCTATATCATGCAATGATCTGAGGCCTATTAGTCTACTACCTTGCATGTCCAAAATACTAGAAAAGGTAGTTAGCCTACAGCTATCAAAATTTTTAGAAGACAATAACATACTACCAAATGTTCAATCGGGTTTCCGAAAGGGTCATAGTACCTCTACGGCCCTGCTTGACGTGGTAGATAGCCTACTCGCTGGTCAGGATTGTGGCATGATCAATATACTTGTGCTGTTGGACTTCTCCCGCGCATTCGATACTATAAATACCTCCTTACTTATTTCCAAGCTCTCATACTATGGTTTTGATATGCAAACGGTAAAATGGTTCCATAGTTATTTAAAAAACAGGTATCAGTTTGTCAAACTCTCAAATGGTACTAAGGCTTGTTCCACATTGCAACCAGTACCTCAAGGTGTCCCGCAGGGCTCAATCCTAGGACCAATCTTATTTATTCTATACAGCTCTGATATTATTAGAGCTATAAATTACTGTAATTTCCATTTGTATGCTGATGACCTGCAGCTGTACATATCGACCCACCCCTCTAACCTCGACAGCGCCATTCAGAAGATAAATTCTGACTTGTGCCGAATTAGCGATTGGTCAAGGAACAATTCCTTAGTTATAAATCCTAAGAAATCCAAGTATATGTTTATAGGGACAAGACAGAAACTACAAAACCTTCAGAACTATACTGCAAATATTTTAGTTGATGGTGCTTTGGTTGAGCGTGTATCGGAGGCTAAAAATCTGGGATTAACCATGGATAGTTCCTTACATTTTGAAAAACATGTATCTGAGAGTGTACGAAACTGTTTCTACCGTCTAAGGCTCCTATATAAAATCCGCTCATACCTTAGTGAAACAGTGAGAATAACACTTTGTGAATCACTGGTCCTATCAAAATTAAACTACTGTGATACCGTTTATGGGCCTTGTTTACTAAGCAGAACTACTAAACTCATCCAGCGCGTACAAAATGCTTGTGCACGCTTTTGTTTTTATGTTCCCCCACGCTCACACATAACCCCATTTTTAAACTCATCAAACCTGCTTAAGATGGAAGCTCGCAGAAAGCTTCATCTCGCATCTCTTCTCTTTGGTGTTATTGCTAAGCAGTCTCCGAAGTACTTGTTTGAAAAACTCACATGGGCCCACAGAAATTCTAAATATCCCAGTAGAACGTGTACCCCCGTTTTTGAAACGCCACAGCACAAGTCTATGGCATTTCGAGGCTCTTTCAAATATGCAGCTTCGAAATGCTGGAACATCATTCCCCCTCCAATGCGCGCTGTAAAAAATGTTCATATATTTAGGAGAGCTCTTAAAAAACAACTGCTCGGTCATCAGATTAATAGCCAGTGATCTGGCATCTAAATCCATAAACAGCATCAAAAAAAAAAAAATAATAATAATAATAATAATAATAATATTAAATTGTAACTTTTTTCTAATCATTTTGAATTCAATGTACATATCTAAGACATTTTGATATTATTTTTATATTAAAATATTTGATTATAAATTCTATTTGTTAATTTTAATTTTTGAATCCGCGTTACCTACAGCTTAGATATTTGATCTATTAATTTCTTATTGTCCATTATATATTAAATCTTCTGTATCTGATTTAAGTCTCAAATCTGATATCAAAACCCAATTACCTGTCTTTTATGCACATCCTGCCCTGGAGGAATTATGACTAAGGCAACCTGTCGCTGTGCTGTTTCGCCATGGCTCATCATATCATACTACTTTTCATTTCTTAATTTGTTTGTTTATTAGTCCCTCCTTCCTCCAACGTCCTGCGTGCCCTAAAATAAAGAATATTGCTGCTATATGATTTCATTATTCCTGGCTTCGCACTCAAACATCGCTAAACAGATTTAATCTTTTATCCTGGTTTCTATACATCTATGTATCTATAAATATCTACCTTGTGTCTCTCTTTTTGTTTCTTGTTTCAGTCCGCTGTCCACACAAACTCATCCGTATTGTATTCTTGCTTGCTCTTTTGCAATGAAAACCATATTTTTTTGTGTCCAGACCACACACAACATCTTACTATACTAATACAAATAACAAATACGCATTGATATATATATCTATCTTTTCACATAGTAGAAACCTCAATTTGCGGGCAAATTACGAATCTTGTTTAACAATAATAACTATTCTCAAAGTAAATTATGTTTTCTTTCACGAAAAGAAAATTTCTGGATTTGACGTTTGACGTTTTGATCGTTCGACGTCCAAAACTACAACAGAGAAAAGGCATTCTCGAAAATGTGTGTTAAGGCCGGCTACAGACTTTTTCTTTTTTCTTCCGTCTTTCTTGTTGTGCTGTAAATATCAATATGTATGTAGTAATCGTCCATTTTTCCATGTAATAACCTTCTCTTTCACGTTCTCGTTTCTATAAAATCTTTATTAAACTATCTATTTTGTGCCGCCACACCAGGACCTGTCCGAAAATCAGCGCCGTTACAGCCTCGGCTTGTAGCGGCATAATGCTGAGACAGGGACCCTTTTGGCCCCTTATATAACACTCTATAACATGTTCCTGCCCTTTTACTTTTATATACCTACGCTATACTATCCTTTGTTCATTATTATGTAATTTCTTCCCTTATTTTATTTACTGAGTGTACACCTGTTATTTCTACAAAATGTGTCGTGTTATTTAAGTGTTATGTAATGTTTCCAAATAAATGTATTTTCTTTCTTTCTTCTTCTAGCATTTATGAAGAAATAGCCACATAATTTTTTTTCTGCAACTGCCGCACCAATATCTTGTACATCAATTTCACTACGATGTTACCTGACACTCTTAAATTATTAAACCTAGAATCAAATACTATATGTAGGTGTAAGGATCTTACACTATGTCTATCTCTTGACTTTTGCCCCTCTGGTGTATCAACATGAAAACCTGTGGTGCGAAACAGGGCTACACCATCAAAATTGTTATTAACCTTTTTGACAGTAGACCTAATTAAGTATATTTGTATCTGTATGTTTTGCTAATAAATGATAACTATATTATCTCATCTCAAGACCGAGTGAAAGGTATAAGACAAAGCCACCGACTAATTTATAAGCTCGCATACAAACAATGATGTAGATGCCCAAGAATCTGTACTGAACTGGGCGACGATGGTTTCATTTGGAAACAGTGAAGTATCGCTATCGGGGTCGCTGAATGCACCGACTCCGAAATATTTCAGTTCCAGTTCGGCTTTAATTTCCATTCCATTCGGGAATTCAGTCGCCGGTCGGGAGCCAAGCTGGGCGCACGTGCCCTCTCCCTCGAGCTCCCGAGATATACGTACGAACTAGTTTCATCTACACTGCACCCTGCTCCTCAAATTACACTATGCCAGTTCATGAAGCTTGGATTTCAAGTGAATAGCCTAAGGTGAGTAATAACTCGAATATTTCCATCCCGAATAGATTTTCGAAATTCATATGCAGTCTTGCTATACTTAGCTTAGTTGGAAACAATTTAGGTCAGGAATATGAAATTACAGTTTCCGCACTTGCTGTCCGACTGTTATGGGAAATTAATTAAAAGCGACCATTGTGAGTTTTGCTATTTGCAGCGGGACCGTAAAAAACTTTTCAGATCGTATTTTTACTACCGCATTTTTATGTTAGCTGGGTAGTGGATAGCAATAATTTCGTTTTGTTGGATTCTTTGTGAAAAATGTGTTCGAAGCTCACGCTAATTGAGTTTCGTAGCACTTCCTTTTAAATTTTCGTTCACATCTTTAGGAACAATTGGCTACCTTTCATTTTTATGAAAAAAAAGAAGTAGCTTTATTACAAGGAGATATCATTTCATCATATCATATCATTTATCAGTTAGGTAGTAATTAAAAGTTACGTTTTAAAAGCTCTAGATTAAAAAGGCAGCTTATTTATTTAGTTTAAAGGAAGGTCTACTACAACTGACATAAATAATAGCAATTATTATGTAACAGAAATAAATAATTAAGCAAATACTTAACTTATGAGTTTATAACTGTACTTTAAACTCCATGGCCCATTGGTTTCTATTTGAATCCATCGGAAGAGCTCTCGAAGACATAAAAAGTGGCGTAAAAGTCATTGAAACTTTCAAAGAAAGTATATTCATAAACGAGGCTTGCAAATTTATGAAATAAGTACCTACCTACTTTAGAGTGGGCTATTTGTGTTTATGTGTTTCGGGAACATTTTTTTTTATATACAAATTGTAGGGATGTTGTCGACCCTAGATAGGACAATTTTACCTTTTTTATGTAGGTATTTACCATTAAATGTAGGTACATAAATATATGAATTATGTTGCCACGCCATCTAAGGTCAGTTATTGGTTTTTGATGAGAAAACCAACGAAGTGATATTATACGAGTACATAGTTTCTTACTAAAGGTAGGTAACTCATTGAAGAAAACTAATTCAGGATAGCCTAGAAGTTCCTGCCAAAATATCTTGCACCATTGCAAACATCTTTGGTGCCTCAACGTGTTACGTTTATAGGTTTTTTTTTATTTGGCGTTATTCTATTTTTCTGTCATACATAATGCTGGTTTGGGCTAACATAATAAACTACTAAAAAAAATCCCAAAGTTTTATAATGATTGAATTTTACATTTTCAAATTTTGAGAGGCGGTGGACGTTATTATTGCTCTGTAGTCATGACGTCAATTGGCTGGGTAAACATATGCGCTGCTTGTATGTATGATATATATGATACTTTTTTTTACACAGCCGTATGACGTAATAACATGGTGGCTACTATTTCATAGTGTTAGAAAACAGATTAGAAGAAACACCAAAATTTTGAATTGAATTATAAAATTTATTTTGTTGTTCTAAGAACGAAAACTAATAATTTCCGACTGCTTTTTGCGTAAACTATCTCAATAATATTTTTAGATTTTTTTGGTTGGAGTAAAATACCCTATTATCCGCTCTGATGTCATAAATCCAGGCCATACAAAATTCAAAAGAGAAACGCGCCAGCTTTTAAAACCTTACCTATAACTTTGAAAGTCAAACTGAATATGAGAAAATCTAAAATAAATGCACACTTACCCCCGGTTTCTCGAACGCTTAGTATTTTGACAAATTGTTGACAATTTGTCAGGCTGTACACGCACTCTCACTCACACGCTTTTATTACTCGCGTGGTTTTTTTTGCAGAATTCTGTAACTTAATGGAAGTTCACTACCGGAAAAATATGAATGTTTGGAGCACTATAAAGTTGTAGGTAGCTAAAATAGCAAGGAATTTTATTCGTCGTACGTGTAAGTTACGTTAAGCACGCAGGTTATATTACGCGAGATTAAAATTCGCGCTGTGCGATTCCGCAGTGCGTAGGTATATAACAAGCCGTTGACTATCCATTCAATGTGACAAGCGTTCGAGAAACCGGGGGTTAGAAAAGGTCAAATTATAAAATTAAACATTGACACGGAAACAAAGTGATATTTTTTTTTCTGTCGCTTCGGTATGTAGACTAAAGTAAAGAAGCGACAAAGAAACCTACAGCCTGTTAGTTGTTATTTTTCGAGCTTCGTTTCCGATAAAGATTAGAATTTTAAGTTAAACATAAGACGTTTATAAATGAAACTCTCTAAGTAAAATTAAGCATCCGACTTTCGCAAGCAAATTATTTTCAGTTTAATCTTTCAGATTTCATCCTCTGGGATAACTTGCCTAACTTGGCAACTGGATTTTTCATTTCGGTAATTACTTTTACAATCTGCCGGCTTTTACGAGAGAACCAATTTCGCAAATGTGACGATTATTTCAAAATCATTTTAATATTCTTCATGTATAAAAGTACCTAGCACTTATATCTACTTATTACTTTACTAGCTGTTGTTCCAATGGAACCGTTTAAAGGTGATTTCTATCCTACGGGAACTGAGTTATGGGATAAAAAGTACCCGAAGTTTGATTCCAGGATTAGAATAACTATTAATTTCAGGCCGATCCCTTCAGTAGTCTTGGCCTGAACATCCATCCAAACTTTCACATTTATAATATTTGTGTGAAGCTCTAAACAGGGAAATACACATACCTTTGTACAAGGTACTCCAGAGTATCAATAAACGAGATGCTAATCCCCAGCTGATCAAAAATTAATATATTCGACGAACACATATGCGGGGCTTAAATTATTCCAGACTCTCATGAAAAATGTATGGATTGAAATGACTGCGATTGGTAATTTTTCCTGGAATTATTCCAATTCTATAACGCAATGGACAAAAATAGAACCTATTTAATTTAAAACGAGAATAAAACTTAACTTTTTGACAATATAAGAATTTTTACATGTTCTAATATAACTAGCATTATAGCACGTATAAAGTTTCTATGAACTGAAGATTATTACACCGTACATAACACTAATATTATAAATACGAAAGTTTGGATGTTTAGATGTATAAAATAAATAAATAAGATATTTTATCAAAAATAACTTAGGGCTTAGAATGATAAGAAAGAGGTTCATCTAAAATTCTACTGGTATTAAATATTGCGTGTGCCTGAACTAGGTACAAATAAAATAATCAGAGAGAACCATTGATTTATTAAAAACGAAGATGAGGTACTGGTTGCTCGAAAGTGGCAACCTCAAATTGTGTAAAATTGTGTTCTCCCACATCAGTCACCGTCTGACCGGCGGCACGGGCGGTCGTGATTCGCGTGAAATATTGTTGTCTCAGTCTCACTTCGGTCCTAGATACGTCTTTCCGTCTTTTTTCTTCTTTGTATTGCACAGGAATGGAAATATAACTGTGAGCGTATGTGTTTGCGTGTAGTTGTAACACATGCCATTTTTTGAGTAAGCGCTGGGAGAACGTAACCTATTTTCCCTTTTTAAATCAATGGATAAAACTTAATAATTATATAAGGCAAAATGGTGCGTACATAAAATAGTTAATGCTACCAACACTAAACTAGTTTACTTAAATGGATGAATGGATGTTTGTTGCCTCTTCCTTCACGGTAATTCCCTTCACGCCAAAGCTACTGAACGGATCGGCCTGAAATGCATATAGGTAGTCTCAAATAAAACATTAGTTACGTACTTTTTATTCCATAAATCTGGTCCCGGGATAGAAATAACCATACGTTTTATGGTTATTTCTATCCCGGGACCAGATTTATGGAATAAAAAGTACGTAACTAATGTTTTATTTCCATAGTCCATAGAAACGAAGCGTGCGAAGCCTAGGGCAGATACTAGTCTTAGATAATTTTACTGATAATTCCGTTTGAAAAGAAGGTAAAAGTAAAACCTAAGATAATACCTACTAGATTCGTATTATTACTTTCTACCTAACCCAAAACTAAAGTTGATAAGAATCTTTTGTAAAGAAAAGAACAAAAAGAAACGGTATCTCCCGAATAAAATTAGGTACAGCGGAGGTTGAAATAAACTTTGTTTTTCAGTATAAAGTGAGAGGCTAAACTTTCGGCGGAAAGAATCTCTTTGATATCTTTGCTTTATTTTTAGCGGGCAATATCAGGTACAACGTGAGTGGACCAACAAGGCGGACAATAGTAGGTAATTGTGGAAGATGAGTCCCTTCAACTGGGAATCCCGTAGTAATGAGGTTCATTATAGCTTTTTGTTTGGTTTGTTGTATCCACAATGGTTGTCCCTAACGCCGGATGCGTAATACACACGGTACAATATTATGAGAATAAAGAAAATAAGACTCTGAAGGATAGGATCCGTAACGAATACATTCTTTAGTTGAAGTTGAAGTAGTTGACAGGCAGGAGATTTGATCAGTGATTAGTTACTGAGTACGGTGCGACTGTTGTGAGCGTCGTATAGTAAGCGTAAGGTATTGTGGCAAACCTAGTCAGATTTTTGACGTGATAACGTCTTCATTATTAATGTAAGCGGGTTAACTACGAACCTTGTTTGTGTTGGAAGAACACCAACGTTGAAACGTTATAACGTCGTCTATTAAATCGATGAACATGGGTAGCATGTTCAAAAAAATGTTGCGTTGTTGATGATGTTGTCATGACGCCTGATACACTGAAGATTAAAGTTCCAATTTCGTCAAATAGATAGCGTTGATGGCTAGCTAAAATCAGAATGGCAAAAGGTACGAGTATAAACTACGAGCGAGGTAAGATTTTCAATAGATCAAGTAAATGACGTGATCACGTAAAATTATCATTCCTAAACCGACTTTAGAGACCACCATTTTTTTTTAAAGAGCTCGCCCGAGCTTGCAATTTCCTCATCCATCCACCCCTTCCACTTCAGCACCGACGACCAGCTATTAGAGCATGATTACGCACTTTGTAGTGAGTCGAGTTGGAAGGTTAGTTTTGGTTCAATGGCGCAAACATATGTAATGTATCCACATTATCTATATTATCTATATTTATAAAAGAAAGTCGTGTTAGTTACACTATTTATAATTCAAGGACGGCTGAACTGATGAGGCTGAAAATTGGCAGGGAGGTAGCTTAGAACCAGGAGACGGACATAGGATAGTTTTCATTTCGTTCCCGGCTGAACGAATCATGATGAAATTTGGCAGGGAGGTAAACGGTATCCCGGGAACGGACATAGGCTACTTGAATAGGGCGTGCGAAGCCGTGGGCAAAAGCTAGTAAGCAATAAAAATTAGTTAACTTTTAAATTCTGCAGTTACCTAAACATTTCAATAATAAAAGAACGTCCCAAAAAAGAACTTAAAATTTTCAAATACCTTTCGGTCATTAAATCCGGCTTAGATTATTATATATTATATAGATTAACTCGACGGACCGTGAAAAATTATTAGGGATTCTATGAATAAATAAAGATTACTTTCCCCTATCGGATTAATTTAAGCTTTCCCAATATCAGCCCAAGCGAGGGGCAGAGTCATGTTAAATCAAATATTAAGTTCAATAGCTACACCGTATCCATCCAGCATGGAGCATGTTAGTAAATAAACCACGTTACAAATAACAAAAACTCACTTGCTTGGCGTCGAGTTTCAGATATAATTGTAAGCAATTTTTATTGAAGGGAGGATCTAAAATCGACAAGTAATGTAAATTACGTATAAAAGGACGCCCCAACAAAGTGAATTTTAGGTTAAGTATGGGCGGTTTGTATACCTTTATGCCTCATTCAAAATGGACACGGTATCGAAATAGAATAAATAAATATTAAACACCACGTATACCTATTTCCGAGAGAACAAAAGCCGACAAACTTTTAGCCCTACAAATAATGGAGCCATCCCCATACTCTCTACCCATACTTTACTATAATCAACCCTCCGCCCTTCCTGAAACTTTTACTCGGTATTTACCTATCTATGTGTAGGTGCGTAGCTACCAATTATAGGCTACGTGGCGACCCGCGCCGCTACGCTGTCGAGTGGAGAATGAGTCATAGGGTAATGGTAGTGTGGATTTTGAACCGAAAATGGTAGAGTAGAGCACATTTGAGCAGTTCTGTTAAAGGATAAGTAACAAAAACAACGAATTTTGCATTGATTTGCAGTGCAACTAAAACAAGTACCTATTACTAAAAAAAAAACTTTGTAGACTTAGGTGTTAACCGGTATCCTTCTCTGAAAACGATTGCCAGAGTGCCAGAACTGTAAGTATGGAGCTGAGCAAACCTAAGGCCGTAAAGGGCGAAACCGCCGGTAGGTGTCCTTTTTAACCGACTTAAAAAAAGGAGGAGGTTCTCAATGCAATTGTATTTTTTTAAGTTTGTTACCTCAGAACTTTTTTCCTGGGTGGTCCGATTTTCATGATTATTTTTTTATATGAAAGCTGGTGCTACCCGTGTGGTCCCATTTTCTTGTCCCATCTTGTCTAGTCCCATTAATTGTGGAATCCATGAAAATCTATGAAAAAAGCATAAAAATTAAAGTCGGTTTTAGTTTTTTAAAACAAAATTAACAGCACCGTGCCTATTACCTACCACGAACCACTAATTAAGAAGGTACTGTCTTTACACATTCATGGCCCAAGACAAGACGTAGAACAAAGCGACCGAAACTGGCAAGGACGGCGCGCACCTGCTGCGAGACGCACCGCCAACGCTGGGAAGTGAATGCGCTAAATTAATCAATGGTTGCACAAAAAGCCTCTAGCTTACACAATGTTTGTCGTTTTAGATAGACCATGACCACCGCGGGGCCGCTTGGTCTCCTGGACCGTCTGAGCAACGTGTCAACGCCCACTAGTCCGTCACCCAGCAACGTGGTCAACAAGTCCAATGCCAGTAAACGGCCTACGCCCATCATCATATACCCCACTGGTGAGTGTATGGTAGAGTCCCATAGACAAGGTGCCACGAAACCTGTGTACTAAGCCGAAGGGTGATGTTTCTGGATCATGAGGGGATCAAGTGTTCATTTTTTTATTTCAATTTTTGTTTTACACCTCTGGAAAAACATTTATTATTTTTTTCATAATTATGCGTGTATTTTTACAATATTATTATTGTTTTGAAATGACAAAGAATTTACGTATTTTTTTGATAATGATTTCACGACATTCAAGAGCTGAAATTTCCATAGATTTCGTTCTAGACCTAGAATAAAACACGAGGAACGTTTTATGCTTTAAATCAGTTCCCATGGGATAGATAGATAACCTTTCAACTTTTAGATATAAACAACGCGTGCGAAGCTGCGGGCAGACACTAGTTTTATTATCTCTCATTTCATCTCAACAGCCTATATTGGTCCACTGCTGGACGCAGGCCTCCCCCTATAAGTAAGCGTCTTATTTACTTTTATGTCGTGGTCCCATAATACTCTCGCTGGGCAGCTTTATTATAATGAGTCCAGAGTCAAAGTCAGAGTCAGAGTCAAATCGTTTATTTCTTTAGACTTACAAAATAAGTACTTAGACAAGTCAAATTTTTACTATATAAACAGCTTGATAAATAGTTATTACTATCAAACAAGAAATAAGGTGCAATTGACTCTAATTCACTTCAAATTTTTTTTCCACTAGCGGAAGAAGTGAAAAAGAAACCACTAGCAAGTTTATCGCTTATCAACTAATACAATCTTAGGATAACTAAGTCTAACTGGTTTTACATATCTGTGTGGAACTGGGCGACATCCGGCCAAGCATTAACATCATTGACGTAGTCATCTACGGAGTAATAGGCTTTCTTGATAAGATTTCGTTTTAGTCCGAGCGTGTCATCAATATCCTGGGCCTATTTGAAAAGTAGAGTGTCATGCCATGGTTTCAGAGCCACACAGGCGTGGCTTCAGAGGTAGGATTACTTTATAGTTATTTACATCGGCGTTTTGACGTGATTTGAGTTTTGAGATTTCGATTGAGACAAAAAATCAGGGCAGATCGATATACATATCTGCAAACTCACTAGCAGTGATTCAGTAATTCAGTGATCATGCCGCATGAAACTGTGAAAATGAAATATTGAGACGGCTCAAAATTTAAATCATGGTAAATATCCAGTTGTAAATGACTTCGTCATGGATTTCAAAGTTGTAGGGTTACTTTGTTGGAGAATAACCTCTGGGGAGTTCCCTGCTGAATCATTAGTTTGAGTACCCAGTCCTTTTCTTTTTCCAAAGCCCGGTTAAGTTGAAATATGGATTCAAATAGTGATTCATTAAATATTCAATAACGCAACCATAACAAGAAAAACCTACTTGACTGTATGCCACTTAAAATCGGGGATGCTTAAAGGTTGAGAGTTGAGAGGGCCCATTAAAAGAGCCTTTGGTAATCACGGAAGCTGTTTGATCCCATTTAAAAGCAAAATGAGCTCCAACTTCCCAACTAATTCCCTCCAAACCTTTTAAGAGCAGTGTATCCAATTAGTTCTCTTCTAGGTTTAACTAATTGCGCCAAAGCAAGCACAAACCGTGGAATCCACTTAGAAGCTGATTTTCCCTCGGCTTTTTCTTCCGTCCCCACATTCGGGTAGTGAATAATGTACAACGGACAGGGCGATTAATTAGTTGTGGGACAGTTACGAGTTAAGGTAAGTAATCATGGCCTTCGTGTGTGAATGTGGCGGTGGTCCGAAAGATACGAACCGCACGCAAAGATAAGGGGCAGGGTCAGTGCGGATTAGGAGTCATGTTCGGAAATGATAGGGTGTATTTCGTGGCATTAGTTAGGTACTTACCTAGTTTTAGGTAGTATATACCTAATGTTTTATGTGAATCCAAGACATAATAAAAATAAATGTTCGTTGGGCATTTTCACGGTGTATCATATGGGTTATATGTTTTCAGAGATTCTGTTATGAGAAGGTACCAGATAGGTCATTTAATTTTACTACTATAACTACACACACATTACACACAGAAAACACCCAGACCCCAAATAATGACTTACAGTAATTATTTGAAATTACCACCGAGCCAAGTCATTTCAACAAAATAACAGCGCCTAATTACTCAAACTTTGATTCATAAACGTAACAATTACATCAATGTTATTAGTTTCACTCTGCTTTACCGCCTGAAGCCCACTAATGACTATTATTTCTTGCGTAATTGGATACATTATGGTTGCCTCTGTTTCTGAGTGTTCCAGACACAGGAGAAAGCGGGAAAATTTTTCTCGTTTGAGCTTCCTTAGGTTATGTTATGACTGATTTCCCTCTCAAAACCCTTTAGGGGGAAATAAATCAGGGCGAAAAGGATTAGGGGCTAGCAAACGCTTTGCAAATTCTTTCATTGGACCTGCCACTGCCAATCGGTCCTTATTGAGACTTTTCCACCTTACGTTATAATACTAATTTTAAGTATGGGTCAACTACTTACAATTAGTATGATGAGACCCTCCATTTGAAATCGAGCAGACCAAAACATGTTAGTTTTTAACAGACTTAAAAAAAGGAGGAGGTTCTCAATTCAACTGTTTTTAAAATTAATTGTTAAGGATTATGATTGTCTGAGGCCAAGGTAAGTTTGCTTTGCTTAAAGTCAATGCGGCTCTTGTAATCATAGATTGTTTTGATTCAATACAAATACGATGCGGTAACAGAAACACTTTGTTCCAGTGACGCCTGAGTCTATAGTGGTTCCGATTGTATCGTGCATATTCGGGTTCCCGCTATTGGCCCTCACCGTCATATGCTGTTTGAGGCGGAGAGCGAAGTTGGCCAGGTAAGTTCAATAACTCAATATTGAAATAGCAATATGCTCGTTCCGAAGCACTCGAGCCAAAATGAATATTGAACTGGGCAAGTAAAATTGAGTAAACGTGATTGAAAACCAAGCCACCAAGTGCATTTCAAAGGTAACTTATTAGTATATTATGTCGTGTTGGTACCAATAGAATTAGATTTAGGTAGTTTAGGAACGAAGTAGATTTGATTACTGGATGTAGACTCCGAGTTCCAGTAAGATGAATGGCGAAGCTTTTAGGTACGATACGAACATTAGTGGATTACGCCGAAACCGAAACTACAAGCAAGTTACTACAGCTTCCTGGTTCCGAGACATCCGACGAAGTTAGACATTATAAAATAAACTCGACTGGATTTTATCGTCAATAAATGAGACTGAATAAACAGATATAGCTACTTTCTGCCTTTACAAAAGTTATAGAAGAAACAGAAAACAAAAATATACTCCGGAAACCGAACAAAGAAACCTCGTTTTACCTTCGTGCCTGCGAAATGTGCAAAGCAATTTTACGCGGGTGAAGAATCATAACATAAATTTATAATGAAGGCAACGAACGGCTCGATACACGCTAAGCACAAAAGGAAAATACTGAATATTCTAGAATATTTAGGTTCGTTTTAAGTTGCATGGAACTATGCAGGAACTATGCTAAACGTTTAGCAGATTCAGTGTGAATTGGAACATGCATATAGCGAAATGCTTTATTCGAATATTCAATAAAGACAGGATGAGTATGCGTCCATTCCCCTTTGACAAATTATAGTGCCTCGAAATGAACCAACACAAAAGACCTTCGAGAACTATCGCATTCTAAAATATGTTCTGAAAACTGAAGCATGTAGTTGAAAAACTTGCAAACTTGTGAACATGCCAAGAGCTTAGATAAGTATCACTTTACTTGCGATCACCCTTCAAAATCTGAGAGTGGTTCAAGCACTCCTTTGTGAACCCTATCTACTTATATAAAATCCTCTGAACTTATCTTGCATATAAACATACCGTCCCGATTGCTTTTCAATCGTCTTATCTTCCCTGAACGGTGATGTTCGCACCGCCATCGCCTGAATAAAAATGAACCCGTATTTTATAAGGCTGGATGGATAGTAGCATATTTCAGAAGCGTATTGTTGAGATCTAATATTGATAAAGTTTGCACATACGTCTTATTCCGCGCCGAGCTGTTTCATGGCAAGTCTAATAGATTTTTTATGCAGCGTTAAACCTTTGAATCCAACATTTAACTCCACCGAATGTTGGGAAGTGGGTAAATTCCTGCATGCTGTGTTTCCAATTGGCTGGCAAAGCTTTAGTTTGGCAGCGCAACGAGTGCCACCTTTGAATTAATTTACTCACTATAGTTTACAAACAAACCTCTGTCGATACATTAAATCCGGTATGTCAATAGTATCAATCAATTTTTTTTTGCGCTGTTTTGGTTTTTCTGAATCTTTTGTTGTTTTAATACAGAGAACGAGCTAGGAGAAGGAACTGCGAGTTGGATCGCGGTGAACTGTCAGTGGTGCGGCTGTCGCCTGCGAAGAGTAAGCATCGAGCAGTCAGCTTGGTACGGTCGCCGCGGCAGCCTCCGACACTGGAGCTGGACACTGTGCTGGAGGAGCGATCCGACCCGGAACAGACCACTTCGTCACAGGTAACTGAGGAGGTGGTTGTTGTTCAGAGATGGAGCTAGAAGGAACTGTGAATTGCGAGTGTGATAGCAGGGAGCTATCCCTGGTGCGTAGTCTGCTACAAAGAGCTAGCAGCGAGAAATTTCGAAGTGGATAGGTAAGTGTAGTATTCGTTATAAAAACTTTGAATAAGTACTTCTTTTTACTCAACAACAACTCAGTAAAAATATAGTTTCCTAAAGTTTCGTATAATATCTTCATAGTTAAAATTCTTTGGGGATAAACTGTTTTGCATTATAATAAGTTTGAGACCCGAGAAGACTATAAAAGGGGTGTAAAGGTTGGAAAGTTTTATGAGACCGCTTCATTCAGGATTGTGTTGTTTGACCCCTTAGTTTCGATCGAGAATGGATTTTTTTATTGCGTTCGTACAAATTGTATTGTACAGATTTAATAATTCAAATAATAATTTATTCTAGTTTATTTTGTTACCTATCGGCAAGCATATCAAAATATTATAATCATTATATACTACTCATTATCATTTTTAAATACCTACCGCGTATTGCATCACAAGTTGTGCGGCCGAAGCGAGGCTGTGGACCATGACATTGCATCAATGATCTTGAGATTTCGATTCAGTTATTTTATCTACGCATCAGAATGTTTATTGTTGCAGAGATTTTACGTATTATTGGTAGTCGATTATATTGCGAAACGTTGACTAAAGCGTTCACTGCTAAGCTGCAGCTGCCGAATGGGTTTACGTCGTGGCAGTGGCACCCAATGTGTCAAGATGCTTTATGATCTCCTGCCATCGTTTCCTTCTTTGCAATAAGTCTCAGTACTCTGTCCGGTATCAGAACTGAAAAGATGTACGACAGTTTCTAGAATGGCTCTTTTTCCAGGTGGAGATAACTCCCGATCGAGAAGTAGGAGCCATCTTATTCGGTGCTTTCGGTGCCGGCACTGCGGTCGTGGCCGCCAGCGGTCGTGACAGCTAGCGTCGGGGCTCGGCCCAGCTTGGCGCGCGCTCGCCGCTCTGGGCCGCCCTCACCAGCCAGCCGCTCGACGTCGAGATCGACGACGCAGATGAAGACACCCTCGACGACAGCTAACATCTGGACGAGCGCTCCGTTACCGATATCGGAGAGCGCATGAAACTCTTTCTAGATATACCGCTTCGATTCTAGCGAAGAGAAAGCGTGGTAGATTGTGTATTTTACGGAAATGACAGACTCTAGAATACAATTTGTGAATAGACGAATCGCTCTGTAACATCGGAGAAACCAAAGATTTGAATCGTTAGATAGGCCCTTTCCGTAGTGAGACCGCGCTGTGTTTGTTGCCAAGCGAAGTGAGTTAGCTCACTCATTTGGAATCAGTGAATTGTGTGTTAAGTGGTGTCCTTTTTCACCGGTTTATTGACAAAACACTTATTTTATCTACTTATAGTGTGCGTGCGTCGACAATTTTTAATCGCACGCATTCAAAGACAATGCCACTGTTTTTGGGCGTAAGGGCCGTATCTAACGATTTAAATCTTTGGGAGAAAACATTTGTCCAGCGCGAAATAGTAGCTTCAGTGACTAGTACGGAATAAACGCCTCCATAACCTATTTGTGAAAATAAAAACAAGGGTGGTGAAGACAACGACAAAACAAATGAAGGAACTTTACGTATTTGTTTTAAGTTGAAATGACAGTTTGTTTACCAAATCAGACGGGCAAAAAACAAATGACGGCACAACCTATAAAAACCAACACGCAAATCGGTAAATTAAGAAGAAATCAATGTTGTGTGTTTTAATGAAATTAGATTGGTTTATGTGATTTATTAGAAACGTGTGACGATGGCATTTTATATGACCGCTTTTAACTCAGAGCGTCATAAATCATTTTCAGTATTTCAGTCAGTAGGTACCAGATCGTATGTACTACTATCATATACTTAGTTAGGCCGCATACCCGAGTCAAAGTGGCGCCGCCACGTATTTTATCTTATTATTACGTTTAACACAGGAAATTTCACAAATCCATTGTACAGTTTGTGATACCTATTATAAGCAATTTATTAATGCCTCTGTAATAGTTTTATTCTGTAAAGCTTAGGCTGAGACGAAGTTGGCTTTTGTGGCAACGAAACTCTATTTTCGCATCTCTGCCTAAACTATACAAAAAAAACTATTACTTACAGAGTAGTAGAGGGTATCACAAACTATAAGATGGATTTTTATAATTTCGTGTTAAACGTAATAATATGATAAAATAGGTGGCGGCGCCACTTTGGCTCGGGTATGCGCCTTAAGAGTGTGCCATAAGTCATTTACTTTAAAATTGAACTTAAAATCGTTTTTTATCTCAGAATCTGGAAGCTAATTTCGTGTGTTAAACGTAATAATATGATAAAATAGGTGGCGGCGCCACTTTGGCTCGGGTATGCGCCTTAAGAGTGTGCCATAAGTCATTTACTTTAAAATTGAACTTAAAATCGTTTTTTATCTCAGAATCTGTGGAAGCTACCACCTTCATATTTAGGGAAATGTTACTCTAATCTTTTATTTTGAATTACGTGTTTTAAAACCAGGATTGGAAAAAGTTTCTCTCCCGATAGTTTAATTTTCTGAATAATTGTTGTTTTGCAAGCATTTTGCTATTTATCTCAGGAACAGCACACTTTTTTTCTTCGGTTTTTGTTTTTATACGAAACCTAGAAGTATTTTTATAGTTAGGTCTTATAATTTTTCGATTGCTTGTTTCATTAACTTGTAATAAGGTAAAAACAGTTTTGACGCATAGAAAATTCGGTGCACGTCTCGCTCTGTACTTCTCACTCGCGAGTAAACCATATCTTGTCATCCCGCTCGAAATCCATCTCGTAGCGGCGTTATTGCACACTCTTAAAGAAGATACGATGTACTCACGGAGTTTATTTTTTTATATATATTTATTTATGAACAAATACATGATGTAGTTAAAATACAGTGGAACACTGGAAAGCGCATAAGTTAAAAACTGTGTTGCACCTGTGTAGCGCCCAAATTCAGGATACGGCTGAAGCCTATTTCACCAAACAGAAAGCATGGTTTGGTATTAGTTTAAGATCACTAAAAATTTTGTTTTAGTATTTGACAATTTAGGGTAAATCTTTGTCTTCTGTTTGGCAAAATCGGGCTCCAGGAGATCTGTCGTTCACATAATTAAAATTTAATATGATAACTTAAACTATTATTAAACAACAGATTAAAAAAAGAAAATAAAGTGAAATCAAATGTAAGTTATACTGTTACTGTTAGTTGAGCTTATCGAATGTTGCAAATAATAAACAAGGTAGGTAATCTTATGATGTTTTTAACGTTTGCAGAAATATTTATAGAGCAATCCACGGAATTGCTGAAATAAATAATGAAGCATAGAGTTAGGAATGTATAAATATTGATGTCTTTGTTTAATATAGGATGATTAATTGTTTATAATACTATTGCCAATTCGAAATTCTAGATTGTAAATAAATTTTGCACAAGTTTTGGAAAGCTCTTAAATATTTTAGTTATTAGTGCATAGCACATAGGTTATATATAAGGACACCTAAAAAGCTTTGATACGTAGGTACCTACCTAATAAATTTGTAGCTTATTCTTGTGTATTGGTTGATTTTTCTAAAAGGTGGGTAGGTACAGGTACATGTGGGCCACGAATGTTATTAAATGAAAACCTACATATTAGAAATATTAACTTAACTTTGTTCATACTGGTGACCATGACCACTGAAAAAACTAAAATAATGAATAACTATAATAAATATAAGTCAAACTAGCTATTGTTGTTCATTAAAGATAGATAGAAACAAGTAGAAATAAAAATAAATAGTTTTATAATAATAAAATAATCATATCATTGTTAGAATAATCCTGTCTAGCATATACACTAAGCCAAACTCGATGCCGAATATGTGTAAACACACCACGAAACAAATAACTAAAACTCGCTTGCTGGGTGTCGAATTCCAGATATCATTGCTGACAATATTTATTGAGGAAAGGATTTCAAATCGACAAGTACCGAAGACGCAGCAACAGAGTAAATTTAAGATTAAGTTCCTATGGGCGTTTTGTTTACAAACATTCTACATCATGTTTGGCTAGTGTATAGATAGAAAAATATCGTTCAATTACCTAAGGCCATGTTATTCAGTAGGTAAGTAAATGGAAACATTTCGTCCCACATTCGTAATTAAGTAGATGTGTTACTTTCCGAACGTATTGGATCAATACTGTTTCAACCAGAATGAAACAATTATCCTGATTGCACCTACATATTGGACAGTCAGCATGAATATGTAAATATCAAGTAGGAACCAATATATGTAAATGTTAACGTAAGAAGATAGTTTCGGTACTAGGTATAGGTATATTCATATGTTCATACATTTATTAACTGGCACAATAGTACCTAATAATGTAATATTTACACCTAGAAAATGTGAATTTATGGAATAAAACGTAATGTTTTGTTTTTTGTTGTATTACCTTCCTCTTTTATTATGGATGACATAAATATCGATGGTATTAATAACCTTGTCCTACAACTTGAAACTAAAGTCAAGGTCTAGTTTTGAAATCTAATATAATCAACACCAACCTGTTTATTAACTTGATACATTTGGCATTCATGGCTATTTAAAGACATTACTTTATAAATTACTTTACAAATCTATGCTAAAAATATTACCCAGTTACCTGAATACCTATCTTAGCAGCAAGCTCATTTTTAATTTAATCACACTAATATTATAAATACGAATGATTGGATGGATGTATGGATGTATGGATGTATGGATGTTTGTTACCTCTTCACGCCAAAACTACTGAACGGATCGGGCTGAAATTTTGCATACAGGTAATTCTAATTCTGGAATAAACTATAGGCTACTTTTTATCCCATAAATCAGTTCCCGTGGGATAAAAATCAAATTTAAACGCTTCCATAAACACAACGCATGCGAAGCCGCGGGGCGCAGCTAGTATATTACAAATGCGAAAGTTTGTATGGTTGTATGGATAGATGGATGGATGTTACCTCTTCACGCCAAAACCACTGAACGGATCGGGCTGAAATTTATTCCAGGATTAGAATTATTATTATATGTAGGCAAAATTTCAGCCCGATCCGTTCAGTAGTTTTGGCGTGAAGAGGTAATTTATTTATGTATTTATTTATTTTGCTTTATTTGGAGAACAAACAGTTTTACACACTTTAGGAATAAACTTAGATACTAACTTTTAACAAACATCCATCCATACAAACTTTCGCATTTATAATATTAGTGTGATTTAGGACTTGAAGACTTTAGAGCAGTTGATAGTTCCTTTTTGTCAACTCTACCCTAATCAACAATGCCTGTGCCTGGCCAACAGCACACTGTTATGGCAATTCGTTTATCAAATCCCCTTAAATTTTGAAACCTCTACGAATACTCAGAGTAGAGCAACGTGTAGGGCCCGTGTCGATGAATAAAATATGGTGAAGGAGACGGTAATGGCTCTTACACGCCCACCAACATTTATCTATCAGATGAGGTTGGGCAGGGCACACCGTGGCACGGCATGACGTGAGGCCAGTCTTAAAGCTCGATTACACTACACGGCACACCGGGCACGGTGTGAGTCAAGAACCTTAAAACGGGAGGTGTAATCGCTGTTAGGGAGTAAGGGTGCGGCCACCGGGACACGGTGAGAGCCCGGCCGTCCGTGCTGGTGTACCGGCTAATGTAATCGCTGTCAGGGTGACCGGGCGCGGCGGGCCCTCAGTCGCGCGAGGCGTTCGTTGTGGGCGGACGTGCGTCAACGATCCTTGCGTGCGAAAAATGACTTCCCATAAGAAAAATGATGTATTGGCCAATGTTTTAGAATTATATAAAGACATGCCTAGCTTGTGTTATGGGTACTAGATAACTGATATACTTAATACAATCAATACACTACATACATTGATATTTTTTATTATACATAGAAAACATTCCCTGAACAAATGTCTGCAGATCGTACACACATTTGTCCGAGGCGGGAATCGAACCCGCAACCTCCTGCGGCGCAGAGGTCGTCATAAAAATTTCAACAGTGCAGCCATAATAAAAACGATAAAAAGAAAAATATAATATTTTGAGAGCACAGGCGTCATACTCCTACTACGTTCGACTGCCAACTGAGTTAGGGAGGCGTCCACCGTGCAGTGTAATCAGAACGTCCCTTGCGCAGCCACGGTGTGGCCACGGTGCAACGGGCACGGCACACCGTGAGGTGTAATAGGCTTTTTATTGTACACCTGAGTTAACATAATCACAGTAATATTACGAGTATAAAGGCGAAAGTTTGTATGGATTAGGCATGGGTCGTCGACGTTTTTACAGTAAACGAAACGAGACCGTTTATCGTCCACGACAAACTAGTTATGCCGACCGTTTATCGTCCACGATAAAACAGTTTTATGGTCGACTAGTTAACGCCGCCGTTCAGGACATGATTAATCATTGAACGTTAAATCACTGATTGGTAAACGACGACTAGAATAAACTGTTAGGATATTAAAGTCGCTTGCCAATCGACGACGGATCAACTATTTTGTTCGAATAAAATGAACTTTCCTTCATACTTTTTCCAGGCTTAGGACTGGCAGGCTATATTATAATTCTGTAATTCGTTATTGTACACAAAAATAATACATAGTATGAACTTATTTTAAAGGATATGTACAAAGGCGAGCTTAATCCTGACAAAGAGTTTTCTTCCAGCGAAACCTTAGTTATAGGAGAGGCGGTGGAATAGGTAGAGGAAGTGTACAAATTACAAATAGAATAATAATATACTAAATAATAATAAATAATAAAATGTTTATAATAAACATACATAGATTAAAATAATAATAACTAAAATAAACCTAATAAATACAGGATTGGAGTTCATTATCGTTTACATTTGTCAGACGGACTAGTTTTCATATCGCTCAACCATTTGGTTGGAGCGCCCTTCCACAGGTTCGTTTCGTTTGGATCGTTCGACAGACGGACGGATTTCAAATGATGAGATCATCGTCGCGCGTCGACGCATCGTGTTGTCGAACGTTTCGTTTTTTTAAAAAGTGTTTTAGGAACGAACAAGAAACCGTTTCTCCGTTTCTCTTAGAAAAAGCGTTTCATGAAACTGTTTTACAAAAAAACGCCCAGTACTAGTATGGATGTATGGATGTTTGGATGTATGGATGTATGGATGTATGGATGTTTGGATGTATGGATGTATGGATGTATGGATGTATGGATGTATGGATGTATGGATGTGTGGATGTGTGGATGTGTGGATGTGTGGATGTGTGGATGTGTGGATGTGTGGATGTACAGTTTATACACAAAGGTTTTTAAGAAATCAAACACACAATCATGCTAAAACTAGCAATTACTCCTCTCTAACTTAGTCTCGTTTGTATAAGATCTTAAAAAATCACAGAATGATAATGAAATGAAAAATTTCAGTAACATAATACATCTTTAGTCCTACCTAAATCTAACTTTAACTATTGAATATAATAATAACTACTTATTGCCCGGTTACTATTACTTACCGTGTTTATTTACTTGTTATTGTGTTAAATTTTATTCTAGATATTGCTTAATTTTAAAGACTTTTTTACAGAGAATTTGTGCATGTGTTTTATTAAGGTAAGGTTACTCCAATTGCTCATTTCATTATCGTTCTGTGATTTAAAATACTTTTATGTTTCTGTTCTTTAGTAAATACTAACATGCTAACGTTACTTAACGTGTTTATTTACTTTTTATTGTGTAAAATTTTATTAAAATACACTAGATTTTAAAGACTGTTTTTGAAATTTGTTGTGTTTTTGTGCGTGTAAATCGCCAATTTAAATATTGTTCATCGAAATAATACTTATTACATTACAATAAAAGATGTGATTTTAATAAAAACTTTTTTTTCTATATATATTCTAATATTCGAATATTCGAATAGTACCCGCAAAATATTCGAATATTCGAATATCAAAAATTTTCGAATATTTGCAAGCTCTAGTATGGATGTATGGATGTGTGGATGTGTGGATGTATGGATGTATGGATGTATGGATGTATGGATGTATGGATGTATGGATGTATGGATGTATGGATGTATGGATGTATGGATGTATGGATGTATGGATGTATGGATGTATGGATGTATGGATGTATGGATGTATGGATGTATGGATGTATGGATGTATGGATGTATGGATGTATGGATGTATGGATGTATGTATGGATGTATGGATGTATGGATGTATGGATGTGTGGATGTGTGGATGTGTGGATGTGTGGATGTGTGGATGTGTGGATGTGTGGATGTGTGGATGTATAGATGTATGGATGTATGGATGTATGGATGTATGGATGTATGGATGTATGGATGTATGGATGTATGGATGTATGGATGTATGGATGTATGGATGTATGGATGTATGGATGTATGGATGTATGGATGTATGGATGTATGGATGTATGGATGTATGGATGTATGGATGTATGGATGTATGGATGTATGGATGTATGGATGTATGGATGTATGGATGTATGGATGTATGGATGTTTGGATGTATGGATGTATGGATGTATGGATGTATGGATGTATGGATGTATGGATGTATGGATGTATGGATGTATGGATGTATGGATGTATGGATGTATGGATGTATGGATGTATGGATGTATGGATGTATGGATGTATGGATGTATGGATGTATGGATGTATGGATGTATGGATGTATGGATGTATGGATGTATGGATGTATGGATGTATGGATGTATGGATGTATGGATGTATGGATGTATGGATGTATGGATGTATGGATGTATGGATGTATGGATGTATCTTTGTTACTTCTTCACGCCAAAACTACTGAACGGATCTGGCTGAAATTTTGCATACAGGTAATTATAATCCTGGAATAAAACATAGGCTACTTTTAATCCCATAAATCTGTTCCCGTGGGATGAAAATGACCTTTTAATGTTTCCATAGGAACAACGCGTGCGAAGCCGCGGGGCGCAGCTAGTCTTTTCTAAACGAAGGTTCTATCCCTCGGTAAGTGGGTGAATCAACTATTTTACCCACACTTTGGACAGTGTAGAAATATTTTTTTTGAAAAATAAAAACATTAATATTCTTTTATTCTAATTTGATTAGGGCATTAGAAATTTCATCTACTTTAACAACCTAGAAGGGCACGGACGTTTATTCATATTTTAGCTATTTTTTACAAGAAACTACAACACAGACCCTCAAAATCTGTCACCTGAGTTACCGCCACTTAATCTTACATAAATGCTGAATGAAACTCGAAACCATTACTCATTTTCATTTTTTTATCCTGCATGCATAATCAAATATTTTGCTAAAATCAGTCTCCATATAATACTTAATTTTTAGTAGAAAACTAACTGCTATTGGTTTTTTGCGTTACCCTTATCCAAAAAATTATAGCTATTTCTACATTAAACTAAATATAAAAGTATGACAAATAAAAATGAATTATTTAAGGAAGCTCACTAATTGTTAAAATAAGGTACTGGCAATTTAAAGATAAAATGGAAAGAAATACGCATTTTACGATCGGATATGTAATGTTTATTTTTGGGACATCAAGTAACTCCAGAGACAAATTTTGGTAACGCTTAAGACATACTAGAAAAATATTGGTTTAATAAATAAACAGCTTGGAACATTGAATAAACTTAAATCGATAATTTATGATACAAAATCAAAAAACAAACTAAATCAACAACAGACAAAGAAAATTACAAATTTACAATCAATAATATAAATAAATTAAGCCAAGTATTTGCAATTGAGCTAAATGCAAACTGTTGCATCCAATCTAAAGGTAACTCAACTGATCCATATCAATACCAGTCGGAAGCGTCCGACTGGTATTGATATGGAGCCCAAGACACTGGCTGCATTGCCCCGCTGTATGGCAATGCTGTAGTGCTGCGCCAGATCACTTCGACCAGAATCTCAGAATTTTTTACATCCGAAGAGCCTCGGTACCCAACGGACTTAGCGTCTCATGTGTAGGCTCTGTCGCGATCTGCATAATTGCGCCTTTTGAGATCCTCGGCCAAATCTGCCTCTCACGGTTGTTATTGATAAATGGGAAGACGGAAGTGTGTCGACGCATGTACCATACCACACAATGGGCCTCCCCAACTCCTATGGGACTAGTGTCATACCGTCGAGCCTCATACCATTATCACGCAACAGACCATTCGGGTCGAGAATAGCTGGTACCTACGTTAGCGGTGGCCAAAGCCCGCCGGTTGATATCGTTACGGCTGGCATGGCGAGATATCCGACCGGCGGGGCCGCTAGTATTCAATAACCCTTGATGACCAAGCTTTTTCACAGCAGTAGGTACTAAGGTCTGCATAGAATGGAAAGAGAGTCGATCCTGCCCAGGCCTCATAAACGCAGACAGACTACCCAAGGTAAGAGCAAGACTAACTCCAACACAACAAGATCTCTTGAAGTTTCTTGAACCCACCCACAACAGAAGTCAAAAACAGATTAAAACTTAACTCTGAAAAAGAACACCAAAAGCTATGGGAGCGTCGGACAGACTGCAAGCATACTAAATCAATATTCCCCTCCAAAGAAAGGAAAAACACCAACACAATGCTCAAAATGAGCCGAGAGAACCTAATAACGATGGTGGGCATCATCACAGGTCACGAATGAATTGAACTATTATCTTTTCAACACTGAAACCACAGACAGCAGCTTATGTCATGGCTGCTTAAAAGAAGAAGAGAATGTGGTACACGTTGTGGTTCACTGCACGGCCACATAGAAGTCCAGACACAAAACGGGGCTGAAGTGTCTCATTGAGGCATCAACCAAATCCACAGCCACAGAAAAGCTGAAACGAAGCTGTCAGTCACCTAAAGTCCTGCCCCGATAATTGAAGAAGCTGGGTTGGTTAGGGCCTGCTTAGGTAGGGAGATAATTCACAATATACTTCTATGCGAGACGTCCGTGCAGATCTTAGTTTCCCCACTTAGAATTAGAATTAGCAGTTGTTACTAGGTACATGTCTTCGGTTGGGTGCAAGGTGTTGCGCACCTCATTAATGTGCACTGGCATTATTGAGGTGCGCAACACCTTGCACCCAACCGAAGACATGTTGCAATACGGAAAGTTACAGGATCCAATAGAGTGGAAGGAAATACTTGCAACCAATGTCCTGACTTCCATTTAGAAATAGCCAGGATCCGCAGAGCACGTTTGTAACATAAAAAAACAAATTCCATGTCAACGAGCAAAAGTTACGTTGGAGACCAGCATCAGGGCAAGCATTGTGCCAAGCCATTGGAACTTGCCAAATTACTTCTTAGAAAGATTTTGTTTTATGATATCACTTTCAAAAAGGCTTTTGAACAATGCTTTCTCCGTTCTTTAATCAAATTTGTCAATATCTTATAATTTTGGTTCTCTTTCTGATATCTTTCCATAATTTATTTTTATTTGGTCTTTTCTTGTAGGTACTTCGCAGTTTTTTTTAACCTTCTTGTTTTGGGATATTTTATGTTCTGGTTTTCTTTTAGTGTTTTTATGTTCTAGCTGTGCACTTTACTCAGTCTTTTCTTACCTTCTTTCGGCCAAGTTCTTGGGAATGCTATGGATGCCGGACATGCTAGTGGTGATCCGTTGTAGTCATTGAGTTCACTTGCCTGGGAATTTGGTGGTGTTGCATTCAAGGTCAATTGTAAATTCTTCGTCTTCATTCTGTACCTAATCTGTGTCTCAAATTCCAGAACTTGTTTCGTTTTAAATAATGTTAAATCTTTTGCAAGCCGTTTAATTTAGTGGAAGTGCTCACGGGAGTTACCATTATTTTACAATTTATATTTGCCGGTATTTATTTACTATAACTACTTACTCGTTTTACAGAAAGCCAATTTACAATAAATTTAAACCGACTAAGAAAAAGTAGAAGTAGCAAAACATGATAATAATCTAAATTAGGTGTACACAAAAAATATTTTAGAAAACAAAATAAATCCCAAACAAATAATCATTGAATGTTTTAAAACTAAAATATATAATAAAAGTTCATTTTACTCAAAGTATTACTCATTAAGTACGTGAATGTCTTAGGAGTTCTGATAATATTAACTAAATAATAAACCTACATCGAGATATCGCGGTCACTCAGCAGACGACACAAAAAGGCACGCACTCCCTTCGAACGTTCTGCGCGGCCTGGCGGCTCGACGGCATCTTCTAGGGACACCGCCGCTCCATGCGAGCTTAAGGAAACACAAACGAAGCTACCCATGGCAAACAGTACCATCTATATGTTTCTAGGTAAAATTTACGACGGTAACTCAGCATACAAGGGTAAAATCATTTTAGCCAGGGACAAAATTTCAAGATTTTTTTTTGAAAAAGTGGTTAAGTCTATTTTTATTTTGATATGCACACGGTAAACTTTAACATACTGACTTATTGTGTAATCAGAATCAACCGAAAGCAAGAAGTTTAGGTTCATTTAAATTAAAGTTTTACATAGAGAATGCGGTCTTCGGACAGGCATATTTTGTATGGAGCGAATTTTTCGTATAGGTACTGAGTTACCATAAAATTTCATGGAAATTAAAGATTTTCGAGAACATAATTTAACTTTCTTTGGTGCCTATTAATCATAGATGCTATTGCCATATTGATTAAGTGTGTAACTATAACCAATAAACGTACTTTAATAAAAAATGGTCGGGGACAGCAAAGTGTGGGTAAAATAGTTGATTCACCCAAGTGCTTATTTTGTAAGCCTAAAGAAATAAATGATTTGACTCTGTTTCTTTCCATTTATAGATAGGCTAGCTGAACCCCGCGGCTTCGCACGCCTATCCCACAGCTGATTTATGGGAAAAAGTAGGCTGTAGATGTGTTATTCCAGGCCTAAAAGCACCTGTACCTACCTATTGCAGCCCGATCCGTTCAGTAGTTTTTCCGTAATAGAGCAACAAACATACCTACAGTTATGTTTACAATATTAGTAAGATACAAAGATAGATTGTTTATTTAGTACACAAGGACAGCTTCTTTCGCTAGTGGACGAAGTGAATTAGAGTCAATTGCACCGTATTTCCTATTTGATAGTAATTACTATTTATCAAGCTGTAAAAATTTAACTTGTCTAAGTGTAAAGCAATAAACGATTTGACTCTGACTCTGACTCAGCACAGAATACAGTTAGAAATAGAGAAGTAGATAGGTAGGTATATAAACAAACAAAAAAAACTAGAATTAGGACTTATGTTTAGGTACAGAATATAGTAATCTTAAAGATAGGATATATAGGACTCACGGGAAACATACATATAAATAAAATTAAGTTCTGATAATTTTTGTTTACTGAATGCATATGAAAGTAAACAAGATACTTGCTTAAAACATAAATAAAATTTTGTTTTAAGTTACATCAGAATCTTTTTCTGTCAGTCTGTACTGTACCAGCTAATCTTCGAAACAGCTGTAGTGATGTTGACGGGACAAAGATGTTCTATGCCACTTTTATTGATAGATAAAACATTTATTTGCAACTGCAACACACAATACAAAAAAAAACACAATAAATGGTAGGTACAAAGAACATAAAAATAACTTGGGATATATGCTTATATTGAAAAATAATAAGGGTTTCGGACTAAAGATGAAACCCATGAAATTGTGAATTCTACGCTGCTGGTAAAGATAGATCAGGTGTGTTTAAAACACGTGGTAGAATTATGCAATGGGGCAGCCACCTACACATTATGAGCTAATCGTGCTGAGGAGACTAAAATCGAATCTCCTTTTTTAACCCAAGTTGGACGCGATGATATAATCAAAAAGTTACGAAACGATGTGATTCAAATTTTACAAACTCTTTTAGAGACACTTGAAGAGTACGAACCGGCTTAGAGAGACTTATAGAGTTTGTAAACTCGTTTTACTTAGAGTTGATGTAAATAAGTTGAATATCTGTAAGAACCAGAAGGTGGCAGAACTAGGAAATCAAACTAAATTAATAACTTACCTATTCGAACTTCCCTGTATGGTTGCATAGAGTCCGTTCATAAATAAAAAAGTCATCGGTCTAGGAAATCTATCGGTGTAACTAAAACTAAGTCAAGGTCGCTAGACACAAAGCGAACTGTAATAAATATACTATCTCATTTCATTTCTGGCTTACCTACTGCGAATAATCTAGTACTCATTATTAGTATTCTTACTAGCTCGTACTCCATTATTGAGACTGAGGATTTCGACTGATAACAAATCTGTTTTCCATACATCGATTATCCATCCAACCTCACTTCAGGGTTTTAGAACCTGAAAGCTAAAGATAAAACCTCACATCGAACATTCAGGTTCGCTTTAAACTTTACGTCCCAGTTTAAACCATGTTCGAACTGTTTGCACTTTTATTATTTTCTGTATGTGCCAACTCAAACAGACGTTATTTTTACCAACAGAAGCTACGAAAAATAAAAGTCAAGTCAAAGTCAAAGTCAAAATCATTTATTGCCAGTATGTACATTGATAGGTAGCTTAAGTTCTAATTACAGCTAAAGTTGGAACATACACCATGTTAGATTGGTATAGCAATGTCTTAGTGTCTATCATCTTACACTATATATGTCTTAGTGTCAATAATCTTACACTATAATAATATCTTACTATATAGCAATTTATTACGAACACTTTTAACAGTATAAATATAGTAGTATAAAGAAACTTCGGCGTCTCTAAGGTAAAATTTGTAGAAGGATAAGACTTTAATCTGAAAATATGGTAACATTATCACATTACAAAAGTAAGGGTTATTGTTTTATATTTCCCTTTTGGATCATAAAAAACGATGGGAAAATGACAGGAAAAAGCGTGTCAACTACACGAAAATTCTCGATAGGTCAGGTCAGATCTCTGTTCAAACAGCTTCACTCAGATAATAAAGTTTACTTGTTTATAACTTTAAGTAAGAACCTAAACCAATTAACATTAAAGACTATTATTGAAAATATGGTAACATTATCACATTACAAAAGTAAAGGTTATTGTTTTATATTTCCCTTTTGGATCATAAAAAAACGATGGGAAAATGACAGGAAAAAGCGTGTCAACTACACGAAAATTCTCGACAGGTCAGGTCAGATCTCTGGTCAGACAGTTTCACTCAGATAATAAAGTTTACTTGTTTATAACTTGAAGTAAGAACCTAAACCAATTAACATTAAAGACTATTTCCAATTGTCTTGCATCACAACCTCAACAGTAACAGTACTAAGCGTAACGTCAAGACCGACCAACCTGTCCCTACAACAAGAAACTGAAACTTGACCCAAAACGAATCGGTCAAATGACAGTGAATTGGCCCAACAGCAAGGTCACTCGGTGGAACTTGACTTGCCCACAGGCAGTGAACACGTTGGGTTCGTAAACATAATATGGTTCGATCTACCGAGCGATGTGCTTGCATGGTGCGTGCCGGCAAAAACGTATCCTTCCAGTTTAAAAATTAAAACGATAATGTATGTTAATGGTCAACTGTAGTTCTAATCGGTTGCATGTCGGATTATTGTGTTGTTTGACTGTGGTGAGTACCTTTTTGCTTTTCTGTGTAGATGATAAGAAGGGTGGCTAAGGATCCTCCGAAAGAACTGTTATATATGTTATAATAACGCAAATTTGAACCTCGTTCATAAAAAAACACATAGGACTTACACAGACATTTAGAGCAGTAACTTTAGATGTATGTCAAAGTAGATAAAATCTAATCAAGTACTATCTGCCTTATACTATACATATAAAAGTTACTCTTTATAATTCCTTATTGTACCAAACAAACATATCATACAATATTAAGAAGAAGGAAATGCTAGGAATCTAGGAAGTTTCATCACAGAATTTACTCACAAATTGAAACAAGAGCCCACCGGCATGACATTTACTTAATAGCCAAGCCATGTTTGCTGGCTAGTCGATCTATGAGCTTTGCGCAATAAAGGATTAGACTTAAGTCTCCGACAGCTTCTTAGGCGGGTGCAAATATATACGTAGACTTCTATATACTTACAAGTGGTTCCGACCTCTTGATAGGCAGGTAGAGTACGCGCAAATCGTTATGAGCTCTGTGAAGTTGGCTTCAACGTTTGCGCACCGAACCGTAAACAAGGCGTTGAGGGGAAAGAAAGGGTGAGAGATATCTATCCAACCAGGGTTGCCAGCTCGAATTTTGGCGTAATTTTATATTGTCTAGCAAATTTGTTCTGCATTAATTTGTTTTTCAAGATAAGATCACAGAGCTCATTAAGTTTTGCGATCTCTACTCACTCTACCTACACTTACCTAACCTATAAACTGGAGGCTGATAAAATGTGTAGGACCTACCGGCAGAGAACGAATAACTTCTAAATGGAATGGGTACTGATTAAGCAACTTTCCCGCCAATGTCTCCACATGCCTGGGGCCTCGGTGACACGCCGCCGGATAAATTTTATGAATATTTCCTAAGCATTGGTTTAGATATATTAGTGCTTTTAACAAGAAAAATATTAATAATCGGAGGAGAAAGTTAGTTGTAATAATAAATGACACGCGACCACATCAGATTGTATTTTTTATTTAATTTAGGGATTTTTAATAACTTTCATTCCTTGCTTAGGTATTTTGCAACATTGCTGCGCACAATATTTGCTAGTTAGTTTTTAAGATTGACAAAGGGGAAAATGGGACCCTATTAATAAAGACTGCTGTCCCGCCGTCTCTTTGTCTGTCCGTGTGTCACCAAGCTGTATCTCATTGATAGACAGATGATGTTTCAAATTTTTCTCAGATAATGTATTTCTATTGCCGCTATAACAACAAGTACTAAAATCCAGAATAAAATAAAAATTTTAGGGGCTCCCAAAAATCAGAAATTATTTTTACGCAATTTTTATAGATGGTACGGAACCCTTCGTGCGCGATTCCGACTCGCACTTGGCCGGTTTTGTTTTGAATAATTTCATAATAACCAATAAGGACAAATTAATAATTTATTTATTACTATTATTATAATCACAATGCAAATTTAAATATGCAAAAAAAAAGACATACTAAAACGGGTCCGAGGTAGAACTTTAGAGTACTAAAACGATAACACTGTGAATCTGATTACGAAAACAAAGTAGAATACGAAGTAGAATAATATAAGAAAAAATATTGGCTTATCGTTGTTTTTTGTCCACATAGAGTGTAGAGAGCAAAGCCCTGATTACCTAGTATACTCGTAGATATAAGTAACTTCAACCGATTAAAGTCAGATCAAAGGAATGCTACGAGACAAGAATAACAGAGTCATGATTAACATTCTAAAAGTGTAGACATATGTAGAGACCCTATCGTGGGTGACCTGCCAGATGAAGAGTTCTTATAGACGACGACCACAGTCGCCGTGAGACGGAATTTGCTTCGTCGTTTAATCACAATGCACATAACATTAAGTGCGATAAAAGCAAAATAATATAGCAATTTTCCTCAAACGCAACTCAGATTTAAGTTAGTCTTATCTTTTGATAGTTTTCACAGAGCGTCACTTAAGCTGTGCTTAAATTAAAGGTGCGTTTGAGTACCAATTCAAGGGTAAACCTATCTGCCAATCGTTATTACTTAAATGTAAAGTCAAAACTTTAGATTTTTTCGTTTTAAATACTGTCATTGCTAAACTTATACTTATTTTTTGCGAAAATCAACGTTTCGCAACATCTCAAAGTGCGTGCGGCTGCAAATGCTCGTCCTTGTTCCGCCCAAAATGAATATTGTTAATATGATTAGCAAAAATCTCTTTATGATTCTGATCGAAATTATCATAATTTTCAACTGCCAGAATCCTTGCCCAACCGGTTATCATGTTATCATAACAATTTCCTCCATCTACGGAATGGTGTCCAGTTACAAAACTGACTGGACGCAATTTTGCAATTGTTTCAACTCGTTTTCAAGAACATACAAGTAATGTTTTGTGGACATCTGAAATAAGCGAAAGTTTACCCACGAGAACAACTTACCTCGTGCTCGTATCTGTAATTTATTTAAGTTTTAAGATACATAGGTAGGTATTATATTTATCCTTCGTCATCTCGAGTTTGATAACGAGTTGGTAATTTTATTGACGGCCTACGTGAGATATCTACATTTTTATATCCCAAAATATTAAGTGCTTGGCAATAATTATCAAATAATTAAAAAACCAGTCAAGTGCGAGTCAAACTCCCGCACGTAGGGTTCCGCACGATTATCTATAAAACATTATCTGCTGTATGAAGGGGGGTCCTTAGTATTTATTTTTTTGTTTTTTAATATTTGTTGTTATAACAATAACAGAAACATCATCTATGAAAATTTCGACTGCCTATAACTATCACGGTACATGAATGAGATACAGCCTGGTGACAGACGGACAGACAAACAGACAGACGGACGGACAGCGTAGTCTTAGTAATAGATATCTTCGTTTTAAAAGGCTTACCTACCAATGATAAACTTCAATGTAAACAAACGAAACATGGTCGTTTGTGGAAGTATTTAATCAATGCCTACGGATGATAATCTTGCTTTATTAAGTTTCACCCAATTAACTAAACGAGCTAATAGTAATACCTATAATATAACACAGAATACTAATAAAATAAAACTACTCTGTGATTCTGTGATGCTCAACGATGCCACAGTTTTAGAGGTTAGGGTCATACAATAGCCTTGAATGAATTTCAAATTTATGAATGAGTTATACTTACTATAAAAAAAGTTAGTTTAATGTATTTATATTTAGGAATCTGGTCTTATGAAATGGTATCAGGTTTCCTGACCTTGAACTTAAAATCATAAGGTGCGATTGGACTGACCGGTTAAAACTCCCATGCCTTACTTTCGTGAAGGCTTTACTTTCAAAAGTACAACCTTGTACTCTGAACTAATTGGAAAAATTATACATACCTATAGAAGTTACGTTTCATCTGCTTTTTTTTATAGACAATATACCTTCGTTTCATACTACCCAGTTGTGTGGTGCTGGCTTATAAGTTGCACCACCCCATCTCTTCCCATGGGTGTCGTAAGAGGCGACTAAGGGATATCCACCAATACAGGCTGTTGAGGTTGAGGCTGAGAACTTCGTTTGGCTGCAATTTCAACTGATGGAAAAAAAATATCTACCTCATGGGTCTCATTTCTAAAAGGAGAAAAGCTTTACTGAATTTCCCCGAAAATATAGGGAGATTCTACTGAAAGACACCATGCAGAAACTGAAAACTTTTGCGGAAAGTCGCGGACCAGTAGTAACTTGAACTGGCTTACTAAAATGCATTTAACCAGTCAATGGTTGCAGTTAAATTGCGTCAGTGAATTCCTGCATACCCAGTTCTTCAATGACGAAGCCTTTGGGCAAACAACTCTACATAGGTCGTTTATCATTGTCTGTACTGTTATTAAAGTGAAATAAATTGTTTGTCCGCACGTTTTCTTTTAATATGTTTCTGCCAAGGTTCTGCATGATGATGTACAATTACTCATATGAATTAAAAACGTTAACGCATTCACTGCCAAGCTTCGGCTACACGGAGATCCAGGTGAGCGAGTTCTTCGTGGACTGTGAAAGTGTTATATACGATATTGTTTTAATAATGACTAAAACTCACAGTCATGGTCACGTCATGGTCAAGGGCAAATGCTAGTTTGATAATTTAATTAGTTACAACATGGGTTTGGTCATCGTTAAAATTTCATTTTTAACCGACTTCAAAAAAGGAGGAGGTTCTCGATTCGACTGTTTTTTTTTTGTTCTTACTTCAGAACTTTTGACTGGGTGGACTGTGGACCGATTTTCATGTTCTCTTTTTATTTGAAAGGTCGTGCTTCCCGTGTGGTCCCATTTTAATTTGGTCCAGTTCTGACAATGGGATCCATGAAGTTTTAGACGTTTTATAGTTTTTTTTAAACAAAATCAATTTTATCATAGCAAGTAGCACATTCGTTCCTGATATTTTTTTTTATAAAAAAACAAAGCTGTATAGGTAATTGGTGTAAAACTGCTTCTTGCAAATTAGAGAATCACCGTTCGGAATTTCAAGGTGTGCCTAAGTTTAGCGCTAAGCAAGGCTAAGGTCAAAGTTCCGGCGAATAATTGCAAAGTCATTGTGTGAATCGAGAGGTACGCACAATATATGCTAATTTAATTTGCAACCTCGTACCCATGGGAACTATTCTTTAAAATATGTGTACGCACGAGGACAGATCTATACATCTATACTTATATTAATAAAGAGGAAAGATTTGTTTGTTTGTTTGTATGGAAAAGGCTCCGAAACTACTGGAACGATTAAAAAAATTCTTTCATCATTGAAAAGCGTACTTTTTAGGGAGTGATAGGCTATATTTTATCCCGGAATTCACGCGGATTAAACAGCGAGGCGCTGCTAGCAATAGATATACAAAAAACTATTGTAAGAACCCAAGCAAATACAAACGAATGAGCAGGTAAACAAATTAGCAATACTTGCATACAAAAGATAAAATTAAACAGTTAAAATAGTAGTTACGCTTAAAGGTGCAGTATAGACACAGTGGAACTACCATTTCGTTTAAGCAAACACGCTCCTGCATGTTAGCTTTTAGGTGCTAATTGACTTGGTTTTTGCATGAGCTCGTAAATTAAACACCGCTTTTGTGAATGAATGCAGACATTAACGTGCCAGGAATTTTTAAGGTAGATAGAATGCAATTTTTTTAAGCTAAACGGTTTTTATATATCGTATCAAGGCAATTCCTCAAGAGTAAGAGTCAAATTTGAATTACTATATTTTACCCAACAAATATATAAATAAACAAACTGGGCGAGCTAAATAAAATCGTTAATAATTTTATTTTAAAAAACTATTAACCGAATTAAATTTTTCATGATTTTGGGATCCCATTGTCAGAACTGAACAAAATTAAAATCGGACTACACGGGAAGCACCAGCTTTCATAAAGAAAAATGATCATGAAAATCGGACCACCCAGTTCAAAAGTTTTCTTAACAAACATTTAAAAAAAACAGTCGAATTGAGAACCTCCTCCTTTTTTTGAAGCCGGTTAAAAATAAAGTTATTTGTTGTAATTTTATTATAATATAAAAAGTACGATTACTATTATCGTTTTCTTAATAATCGTTTTAAAGATTCTTTTCTTTATTTTCTCAAAGAACATAAATACAGTTCACTTAAATGAGAAAAACAAAACTTGTTCTTAAATTTAAGTATCTACCCTGCTTCGATTTATATTTTAGCTCGAGTGTGCTAACCAATTAACATAATCATATTAATCATACATCTACTTAGTACAAAAACAAAAGAAAATTTTCAGAGGCAGAAAATAAAACAACCCAATCCAATACTAGTGGAGGAACAAAACCTATTTTATACAATTTATTCTTGTTTAAAGGAAACCCACTTATCCATCATTTTCTACAGATCTAGGCACTTCGCTAACCTACGTAAATAATTGTTGTAAGTTGCTTGTACCATTTCTTATACCGTATAAAGATGATACTAAAAAACTTTTCATTACTCATACTCTGAAAGTAGGTCGGAAGTTGCCTGCGCAGCGGGATGAAAGTTATAATTTCGGCCCTAGGCACGAAAAGTAATGACAAGTACAAAACAAATGACAGCTGTCACCTAACTTTTATCTTAAACCATGCATTCTACTTTTCTATAAAGCCACTGAACTTTAACTACTTGTGAGATGGCTTTTGCGTCTGGTTTGACGCTATTCATACGGCCATGCAATTACTGCGTTATGTAACATTGAAGTAAATTAGAGGTAAAATACCATATTATAATTTACTTTCAACAATTTCTTTAAAATATCATAGATTTCGGCAAAATATTTACCAATTGTAATGATAAAAATTAATGGTCTAATAGTTCTCGGTAGTCTTCCATGTCTATTCTACCATGGCAGAATAGCGAGAGATACCATGGCTATATTCTGCCATCTCTAAAGAGGATTTACTATGCCTAAGAAAAAAAGCGGAAAAACTTTATTCCTATTATTTCCTATCTTCATTTGATTTTTCGAGTTGTAGAGTTTTGTGTGATTATTACAATGAGTTCAGACATTGATATAGACATAAATTTAACGCCTGATTGTATAAAAGAAGGCTAAAGCAGTAGTAGAGAACCTTTTTCCACCTAAATCAAAATGAAGGTATTACCTAAAATCGTGAAACGATTTTAATGAAATTCTTATAAAAAAAACGTTTTGTTAATTATATTTTAACGAGTTCTCAAATACTTACAAACCTTCAATATTATGGAGCGTGTATTCTATGAAAGACAACATTGAGTAGGTACTAAACGCAATGTACATTTAAAGGATTTCGAGAGACTAACATTGTTTTCAAAAAGCTTTAACCACAAACATCCAAAGTTTTCACTTCTCAAGAGGTACCTGAAAAAAACCTTTCACTATCTATAACTAATAATTGCTCTAATTTTACCATAGACTTTTAATAAATACCTCGCCTAAGTTGTTGATTTATGTAAAATATTTTTTTTTCTTTAGCTCATTCATAGGTACTTTTATTTTTACTTTCCTTGTATTCGTAATGAAAAGCAGTGTTTACCTCGGGTGAAAGTAACATTTAGTCCCTCGAACTATTAACAAACCCCGTCTCGGGTCTAAATGAGTTACTCCCTTGGGTAACAATGTACTATTATTTATTAATTCAGATCGGAATGAGGATTTTATTCAAATGGGTAGGTAGGAATAGATTCTTTGCGTAGCCTTGACCTAAGGATTTCACGGTTATCTATAACACAAATAAAATATGTAAGAATATAGACACAATGCCTATATTATTATCTCGAATTCAATGCAAAAACCTCGACAGTAATGAATTCATAATAATAATATCGTCGATCTCGATCAAGTTTTCTCACAGCCTCTGATTCGGATGTCAACCATTTACTATGATGGTCATAACCATCAACACATTCATGTTATATTAGGTGATGGTCACAAATTATGATGATTTCATACAATGCTGATTAGTTGTCATGTCAAAAATTCAGTTAAATTTCAACATCAAGTCTGCTTACTTGGGCGCTAAATGATGCTGTGTCCAGTTCCAGCATTTATTAAACAGAGATTTTCAAGTCGAATCAAATCATACGGCCGCACATCCGCATAGCTAGACCTAAGTATCTTGTTTATGCAATGCACCAAAACCGTCATCCACTTCTCAAGTCTCTACGCCTAGCGTATATTCGTTATCATTAATCAAATCACAGACGTGTAGAGATATTATCTGAGTAAAACCTTGCGTGAAACATTACACGGCAATCAAGCAACATGTATGACTTCAACTTGGATTCAACACTCCGGTTGACCTACTGCAATGGCCTAATGATAGTGACACAAACATGCAAAGCCACCTTTAGATTGGCAGGTAGGCTCACCATTTAGTTCATGGATACCGTAATGAGTTAGACGACAAGCTAAACATTAATACGAGCTCATTGACCAAAAACCCCGGTACCTACAGAAATGCTACTGACTGATCAGAGACCATGTCACGTAGATGAACTGATGTCACCTTCTCAGTAGGTATCGCACACTACTGGGTTCTGGACATTTGTATTCATTGCAAATTCCTGGTTATCAAGCATCAAGCGCTAAGTGGCCTTCAAATATTTTTAAAGAACTAGTAGGTTCTTCATGCAGACATGACGTGGTAACGTAAAGTAACTACAAATTTATAGCAAGTGGTTATTGGCACATTCTATTCTGGTTCTTGTAGGTAGTTAATTTGATAAAGTATCGTTTAATTGCGTAATACGGTAAGGCTCGAACCTAGAGGATTTGTTAAAAAAAGTAAGCCTAGATCTCAGTTATCATGGGATCCCGTGGTAAAAAACAAGAATTACATAAAATTCATAATTTTTTCTTCGGTTCCTTGGTTGTGAAAACAAGATTCATTAACCCGCCAACGGTGACGTCGATTTGACTTACATCTTCGGTGACCCCGGTTCCACGCACCGGGGTTTTCAATGAGAGATTTTTCAAAATCTTTTATTTACTGACAACTTTTTTTGTTAATTACAAATTATTTGACATTAAAACAACAATATTTCGTTAATCACAGCCTCCTTTAATTACTTTTTCTTAAAATTAGACCACTTCAAACAGAACCCTATAAAATTAGTAAGTTTTTACATACTGGTTTTATAAAACTTTGAATACATAACAATCAACATATTTTCGAAATTATTTCAGTCTTTTTCGTTTCTAGACTAAATAAACATACATATAATAAACAAAAAATGGAATTCTACCAACAAAAATACACAAAAAAAAATCTTTGAAAATAGCTATTCTTCGGTCAAGCAAATCCTGCAATAAGGCACTACGTGCTCAAGACACAAATGTTTCTTGCACTTGTGGCAAGTGTATTTGGTCTTTCTATTTTTTTTTATATCACTTCCAGCTTCATTGTCTGAAGAAATTGATGGTCTGTCATCATCAAGCAGTTCGTAGAGAAGCGATTCTAGACGATGCTGTTCCCTTTCGTACGACATGCTGTAACAAATTTTGTATTTGAAACAAGATAGAACAAATTTGTAATATTTCGATAAAATTGATAAAATCATGCAAAAAACTTACTGATTATAGTATAATGTAATGAAACAATAACAAAAGTAAGTAATAAATGTACACAAACCAGACAAAAACGAATAATCAATAATTCAACTCTGCATATTTTACTTACATATTCGGTGACCCCGGTGTACCGCACCGGGTTGGCGCCAAAACTCGGGAACGTGAGCCCGCTCGACGTCGCGCGGTGAACTGGCGGTGGGGGAGGGGAAATGAGGCAGCTACTCGAAATGGCGACAAAAAACGGAGGCGGGGGAAAAATAAATTTGAATTTTTCAAATGACCCGGTCCCACAGACATATAGGTCACCGTTCCCGGGTTAAAATAATTACGATAAAAAAATTATGAAAGTGCACTGTTGTGCACCTAATTTGGTCTAGATCTCAGGAACCCCGAAGTCTACAGAAAATATTTTTGTTTCGATTCGTAGATCATTACTAATTCTTTGGTTCCTCAATTGGGTTTTTTCATAATTGGTGTAGTTTTCTTGTAAATAAGCAAAAACATCATTTTTGCGCATACGCCTGTTCCAAAAACGTATGTCCCGCTCCTATAATCGCCAAATCATATGAATATCCTATTCTCAAAATGGCGCGCAATGCGCCCTCTTAAACAATTTTTTTGTTGCAGTGATGAAGAAAGAGGAAGCTCAACATGCAATGGTTATTCTTCCTCTCCTGTTTATCGATAGTAGGCATAAATGGCCAACAAAGCTTCTTCGATTTCTGGACGGATCTGTTTCGTCCGTGGCCTCGCAACCAGCATGAGGGTTTCGTGCCGGATTATACCCCTGAAGAATTTGAAGAGTTCGATTTCATTGTCGTCGGCGCAGGGTCAGCAGGTAGCGTCATAGCAAACCGACTCACAGAAGTGCCACAGTGGAAAGTTCTGCTGATAGAAGCCGGTGGCAATGAAAACTTCTTTTCTGACATTCCTATATTCGCCCCGTTTATTTCTCTCACACCCATGAACTGGATGTACAGTTCGGAACCAGAGAAAAGGGCTTGCAAAGACTTGAGAGGAAGCGTCTGCTTTATGCCACGTGGGAAAGTGCTCGGTGGCAGTAGTGTACTGAATTTTTTAATCTATCAAAGAGGACATCCGGATGACTACAATGATTGGGCCAGAATGGGTAACGACGGGTGGAGCTACCCTGAAATCCTGCCATATTTTAAGAAATCTGAAAATGTACGAATAAAGGAGCTGAGAAATTCTTCATACCACGGCGTCGGTGGGTATATGGACATTGAGCATTCTCCATTTTATAGTCCTCTGCAGAATGCATTCAAAAAAGGCGGTGAGGAACTTGGGTTCCCTTGGAGTGATCCCAATGGAGAACACGTGATAGGATTCTCGAAGCCCCAAGCTACAATGAGGAAAGGAAGAAGATGCAGTACATCAAAGGCGTTCTTGGAACCAATACGACACAGACGGAATTTGAAAGTAACGAAATATTCAACAGTAAAAAAAATCCTCATAGATCCTTACACAAAAACAGCATACGGTGTAGAGTTTTTGAAGAGAAATGTAAGGTAAACTATCCTCATCTTCATTATAATTGAGATACCTACTAGTGAATAAAGGACCGGGATTTCGTTCTCATGGTCCCCTGGGAATATTGCGAAATCCTTTTTAGTGCTCCCCTGGGACAGCCAAGGAATATTTTTCCCTTATGCTAGCATAAGGTAGATTCATTCGCATTGATCGTGCGATCAAAACGATTTAAGATCTCAGAACCATGTAACGATCCAATTATTTAAATTCGCTGGTTGTTTGATGTTGTCTATACTTAATTTAAGTTGTTTTTTAAAAATATCTTAAAAACTACACTAAAATCGTTTGAGATTCTTCTCTAAGAAAAGCTCTTTACCATTTAAGTTTTATCAAAAGCGGATATCTATTAAACGTTTAGAGATGTAATGTACTGCCTTAGTCGCGAGATCAAAGTTCGAGGCAAACTTCTTGTACAGGTGAGGATTACACCTTTTACTATAAGATTTATCGTTAACTATGGAGCTCTAACTTGCATTGTTTACGGAACATTGCGCAAATTTCTTGACAGCGTCATGAAATTCACCGCTGAGATGTTGATGAGTTTTAACAATGTCAGTCAGTGAATGTTTCTTTTCAAAGTCTTATGTAAAAGCACGTGTTACAGTGATAATAGAGGATGATGGATGATAATAGACTGGATTTCACTTAAAAAATATTATTTATGGTACAGCAACGAGCACTTAACTTTCCTACGATAGTCAATCCTAAAGGCCTGTTACATAAGCGGTAGGGGTAACTTCGTTTGAATTCAAGTAATTTAGGTTGTTATGTTAGGTAGGTAGGTATAGGTACTTATTTATCAATAAAGTATTATATAGTTTTACGATACAAAACTCATTGAATTACTCAAAGTTGTCTCTTAATTCTTTAATTACTTTTGTAATTATCGGCTAATAATATTTAAATATATAATGATATTTTAATATTTCCAGACGGCAAGTGAGAGCTCGCCGCGAAGTGGTTCTTTCAGCCGGGACCATTGGCTCAGCGCAACTACTGATGCTCTCAGGGGTGGGCCCCGCGGACCACCTTCAAGAGAACGGCATCACACCTCTAGTGAACCTCCCTGTAGGATACAACCTCCAAGACCACATCACCTTCTCAGGGAATGCCTTCATTGTGAACGACACCGGCCTTTGCGTCAATGATGTAAGATCAGACGTCCATTGTCCATCTATTACTACCCACACTATGTTATGTATTATATAAACCTTTTTTGGTCCTTCGGCCCGGCTGTTTTGCAATTTACTTACACATTAATAGGTTTTGATATAACACTAAATAGAGGATCTTAAAAATCTGGAAATTCTTAGACCAGCCGGGACCATCGGCTCAGCGCAACTACTGATGCTCTCAGGAGTGGGCCAGCAGACCAACTCTAAGAGAACGGCATCATACATACCTCTAGTGAACTTCCCTGTTGGATACAACCTTCAAGACCACATCACCTTCTCAGGAAATACATTTATTGTGAATGACATCGGCCTTTGCGTCAATGATGTAAGATGAGACAATGTCCATTGTCCACACCACCCACACGCTCTGTTATGAATGTAACCCTTTTTTGGTCCTTTGACCCGGATGTTGTAGAATTAGCTTATTAATAGGTTTGATGTTACAAAAATAAGCAACAATAAATACTTAGAGGGTCTAGTAAATATGCTAAGTTGGGTAAACTCTTAGACCTTCTAAGCTGTGGTAGACAACTTCATAGGTCAACTTTTAATTATAATTGGCTTAGTTTCTATTGAGCCTGCTATGTCACTAAAAGGTCGTTTATGTAAGAATCCGACATTTGATTTGAACTTTCAGCATTAGGTACATAACAACACTTGTTCTATATCTGACGAGTGTGAGCCTATCCCAATGCCCAAATGTGCAGAAAGCATGTTTGATTTGCTCTAGATTTATTGCTTTACCATGTACCTAATGCTCGAATCTGAATTATTAATCTGCAACAGATAACTTTACAAATACGCCATTAAATGGCGTCGCAGAAAATGTTGGCAGGATTAGAAGATAGGGCTTAATTCAAAAATTTACTACTTGCAACCGGTTATACCCCAATGAACTAGGTATACACTATCAAGATCTCAAGATCTTTGAAGATGCTGTCATGATTTTCCACGAACCTTTACAGATGACAGCAGCGTCCCCGGTCTCAGCGGCTGCGTTCCTGGCCGGGCGGGGCCCGCTGACGCTGCCCGGGGGCGCCTCCGGTCTCGCATTCATCCGGACGAAGGTTTCCGACGACCACTCCCCAACTAGACCAGATATCGAGATGGTTATGGGCGCAGGGTCGCTAGCTGGCGATCTGTTGGGGATATTACGGTCTGTGTTAGGTAAGAACAGTTTTATTAACGAATTACCCTATGTAACTTATCTAAGACCTAGATAAAACAATATACATTTTTCATGCAGTAGTTACCTAGATATTGGGTAACTAAAACTTGAAAATTATTATGTTAAACACTTATAAATGCAGATGCGTATAATGCGTTGGCATTGAGCGTGTCATTTGTAGGTAATATATTTTAGCGCAATAAATATGAACTCTAGACTACTCTAGAGCTATTAAAGATTCACAGCTATGAATCACAGTGTCTGTTTATGAATGAAATATTTTTTGTCTGCAAAACTAGACCAAATATTTATCTGTCAATGTTACTATTTAAAAGGGGTTTTTTTTATTGGAAATTGTAAGTTTGACCAACATCATACATAAGAAAGTAAAGCAGATCTTTACACTGAATGCATAATTTAACCTGAAAAAAAAACTGCATAATTTACAGGTGTAACAGACAAATGGTACTGGAAAGTATACGGTACTTTACCCATGAATGTGAAACAACGCACTTTCTCGATCAATCCGGTGCTGATCCGGCCCCACAGCATCGGACGCCTGATGCTGAGGACTGCCAACTTCGACGACCACCCTAGGATCCAGCCGAATTACTTCGATGACCCCAAAGACTTGCAGGCTATGGTGGCTGGCGTGCGTATGGTAAATCTTCATTCAGTCGACATTAGGGCATAAAAAATAAATAGTATAAAAATAATTTATTTCAGACCCGTCAGTCCATAGACTTATTTAAAATACACAATTACAAATTTCAAGAAGAAATAAAATAAAAAAAAATGCCAGGCAGTTAAATGGTATCCCAGGACGAACATAGGCTACTTGAATAGAACGTGCGAAGCCGCGGGGAAAAGCTAGTATTTATATGGAATAAAATATCTTATATACGGACTGCACGTTGCCGACTGCTAGGCAACTGCACCCGTCGACTGCAGGCGACTGCAGTTGACTATAAGTCTAGAAGTCGATAGCTGCCGTCGACTGCCGTCGCCTGCAGATGCAGTCGGCAACTTCGGCAGTCCATGTATATGAGCCCTAAGGAGACTGACGGGCTCCAGACACTATTGAAACGCCGCCACTCGGTCCAACGAAACGCGATGGGTTTAATCCAGGGTCGGGTTGCATCGTTTTTATGTCGCTTGTAAAAGATTAGCGTTTGCGAAAACGAATCAGTAACTTCGATTTAGAGTAAAGTAAGAACTACATTTTAAACAGCCGACATTTCGTCGTGTCGGTTCTTCTTCTTCTTCTTTGTTTTCGCTTTCCAGTTTTCACAAAATACACATTTAACAGCGCCCCCTGGTGAGTGAAGTAATACACATCCACATCCACATCCACAGCCTGTATCGGTCCACTGCTGGACGCAGGCCTCCCCCTGATAAACGCCTTATTGGCGTTTAACTCATGGGGGTAATGCCCATAATCCCTACGCTGGGCATGCGGGTTGGGGATCGCAGTTTGGTGGAAGATTTGTTCTGCGGGGGCCGCCGCTGCCCGCCCCCCAGAAGATATCCCTTAGTCGCCTCTTACGACACCCACCGGGAAGAATGGGGGTGGTGCAAATTCTAATAGTGAAGTAATACAGTACCTACCTACTTGGAGATAAGCAAGGCAAAACTAACAGAAGCAAGTAGTTGGCAAAATCTTACCTACCTTTGGTGGACCTGAACCACAGCAGAGCAAATACCTCCTCACTCTTTTCACCACTGTCAGTTTTAGGTGCGCGTCCTTTTGTAACTGTAAATACCTACTTCACTGTGCGCGTCCAGCATGTCCAGCCGCTATTTTTGAAGCGCGTCTTATGAAGCGCGATTTCGGCTATTCTTTACACATTGTTGCTTTTTTGTAAGCGCAAATAATATCTAATATTACTAAATCGCGCCACACGAGTTGCGCTTCAAAAATAGCGGCTGTGTGCGTAGGGCTTTAATCTGTCGCGAAGTTGTTCCCGCAGGGTGAATGCCAACATGACGGGTAAAAGGTAAAACCTTTTAACATAGTTGTATTTAAAATTTCCAGATAGAAAAGCTAATAGGGACAACCGCCTTCCAGCGCCACGGTACCAGGTTACACGACGTTCCCTTCCCAGGTTGCGAGGGTCTGGTCTTCGACTCGGATCAGTATTGGGAATGTGCTATCTCGCAGACTTCTATTACGTTAGATCACCAGGTAAATAAAGATCACTTTAGATTAATGAATTGAATTGTACATAATTGGTTAAGGTTTATCTTGGGTATTATAGCTTACCCTATAATTAAGAGCCACTAAGACAATTGTCAGGAGATGCCTACTTCTGGTCAACAGTGGTAAAAAACTAGGCTATTTTTATGATTTGATATGAAGGAAGTAACATTACCTAATGTTTGGTGAAGGTGGTTCAATTCACGTTGCGCGTGAGATTAAATTTGTGCAGCGTTTTTATTATCAATGAATAAAATAAGCGTAAAAGTACTCGAAAAATTATAAATTATATAACTTTCTCTAAGTAACCCATTATAAAAACTGGCATTCAACTGGGATTTGATGGTTATTTAAGAGCATTGGAATTTGATTAAAAGATTTCGGGATAAAAATCCATATTTTAGCCAATTCCATCCAATTTGAACCACTAGCTAGCCCGAAACCAAACAAAGCTACACAACACAGACATACGAGCTGTGCGCGGCGCCTCAAAGCTAGTATTTTATTTTCACTGATAACAGTAATAACTCTATAACCACGATCTTCAACTGTTTTGCTTTTGTTTTACAGGTTGGCACTTGTAAAATGGCTCCTGCCGGCGACCCATCCGGGGTTGTGTCTCCAAGGCTACTGGTCCACGGCGTAAAATCTCTGAGGGTAGTCGACGCGTCAATAATACCGCGAATACCGGCTGCGCACACGCATGCACCAGTAGTCATGATCGCTGAGAAGGCTTCCGATATGATCAAAGAAGATTGGGGAATTTAATTTTTAGCACAATGTGAACAATTCTGATTGATTATAAGCAGGGACCCATTTAAGCGCGTTAACCAAAGTGCATTAAATTTTGGATCCTGAAGTTATGAAAACTTTACTAGTATAGCTAGTCAATATTCTGAACCAAATATTTGTTTATGGAAGGTAGAGTTAAGGAGTTATTTTTTAAGTAATAAAATATGGAAACTGTTTTAAGTTTTATATAATTCAAATCTTAAAAGTTATGAAATCAACATGACTAATTTAATATCTACAGCTTTAAACACTAAAAAGTACATCTGAATAATAGCTTATTGATAGAAGACTTATCTTTGCTTCCCAAACTGAAGCTAAATTGGTGATGGACCAGTTTTTGTCTTTCTATTCAGTTTTCTGTACAAGAAAGACATTCTTTTCTCAATCTCTTTCCATTTGGTGGGCCTTAAAGTGGGTGTGTGCGTCCTAGCCCACATTTTCTTCTTTCTAAGCAGGATCTGAAAATAAAATTTTATAAAATCAAATATCATACCAATAAAATTCAACTGCGATGAGATTATTTGATTTCTTAGAAATTACCCTGAGTGAAAGTGTACGCACTTAATTATTAATTAATTTATCTATTTAGTACCTATGGTTTATCCATTTTGAATGAAGCATGTTACTAAACAAAGTACGACACAAATAACAAAATCTTGCTTGGCGTCGAGTTTCAGATATAATTAAGCAATTTTTATTGAAGGGAGGATCTAAAATCGACAAGTAATGTAAAATACGTATAAAAGGACGCGCCAACAAAGTGAATTTTAGGTTAAGTATGGGCGGTTTGTTTACGTTTATGCTCCATTCAAAATGGATACGATATAGCTACTACATTAGAAACTTGAAGAAACTCAGGACACAATAGATTTAACAATCTACATTATCAAAGGAGGATGGGCATTTTGGGCCTTTGACCAATCAAGATGAGTCATACGTCGGTGGATAGTTCTTTTCAATAGGACAAAAAAATTATACTACGATAAAACTGCTGCAGTTGTCCGTTTTGAAATATACTCGAAAAAAGATGTTGAATATTTATCGAAAACGATATAAAAAATATCTTGAATCTAAATTAAGTAAAAATTTCTTCCAGGCAATCAATTTCAGAATTTTTGCGAAAATAAGTGTGATGACAATCCCCCCTTTTCATAAACCTCTCTTAAATTAAATTAATTGCTACAAGTTTTTTTTTCGAAATCGACCTTCGTTAGAGCTCAATCTCAAACTGTTGGAAAGTGACGATGTGGCCGATGTACCTATACTCCAATTCAGAATCCAAGATATTTTATGTCAACAAAGACATTCAACGATGAAAACTTAACAAAATCATATAACAATAACATAAAACCACAAGGTAATAGCAAAGTTATCAAAAAAACTAAAACATTTACTTCAACAACGCATCATTTTACGTGTGCAGCGAAAAATGTTTAAATTTGACTTCGAAAACGAAAGAGAGGTCAATTAAATGATAATGATGAATGCAAACTTTCAAATCCAAAAATTATTTCGAGCTTCTGTGTTTAGGTTCGACGAAACCAATGTCGTTCAATATTTTCCAACAATATTCCTTAGGTTTTGTAACGACTTTGTATACAAAAAATATCCAGGTTTTTGAATCGGAGTATACTCATCACGAAGGTTTATATCTATTCGATCTTGTCTTGAAGAGACCGATGATGTAGTTCTGTTGACATAAGTCGCAATGTGAAAAAACATTTCTTAGCCCATTAAGGCCCATACACCAGTGAAAGTGGCGCCCCCAATTATTTTATCTTATTACTGCGTTAAACGCAGCAAGTTTTAAAAATCCATCGGTTAGTTTGTGGTATCTATTATAAGTTATTTATTAATGCCTCTGTAATAGTTTCATTTTGTAAAGCTTAGGTAGAGATACGAAGTTGCGCTTTTTGCCCACCAAACTCTATTTTCGCATCTCCTCCTAAACTATCCGAGATAAAATTATTACAGAGGTATTAAAAAATAGCTTACAATAGGTACCACAAACTGAACGTAGGGTTTTAAAAAATTCCGTATGATAAAATAGACATCGCTGTCATTTTGGCTCGGGTAAATTACTCTGGATAACTACTACTACTACTTAGTAAATCATTAAAAACAACATACATATACCTAATGGATAAGTTTCATCCGTCCTTTATTTTGTAACAACGGTAATGACTTTTGATGTGCTTATTCTTTTTTAACTGACTTCAAAAAAGGAGGAGGTTCTCAATTCGACTGTATTTTTTTATGTTTGTTACCTCGGAACTTTTGACTGGATGGTCCGATTTTCATGCTTCCTTTTTATATGAAAGCTGGTGCTTTCCATGTACTCCCATTTTAATGTAGTCCAGATCTGACATGATTGGAGGCAGTTTATAGTATTTTTTAAACAAAATCAATTACTTATTCATTACTCATACTCGAAAAGTAGGTGTGACTGAAGTTGCCTGAGGAGCGGGTTGAAAATAATACTTTTCAGCCCTATATCTCATTCTTAAAGTATTAGAAATAAAAACTATTGGCGCCCTGCCCTCGCCGTCTCGGGACTAAATAAGTAACTTTCACTCCTAGTGTAACAATGTAATATACTATTCCTGCTAGTATGTGAAAAGTTGCAAATGATTTTTATTTCTCGCCTTTTTAAACCCTTGTTATTCTATTCTGTTTTATTACAGATTATGTTGCAAGGAATAGTTTGCGGAACTGTGTAATGTGCTGAAGAGGGCTATATCGAGGCAGATACCAAACTCGTGCGTGTCCTATCGGAAAACCTGTCAAGGGTGCGCGCAGAGCTAGCAGTATAACTTGTTTTATTTACCGAGATTCGAAAGATATTAATAATATGTAGTTATTCATTGTATAAAAGGATTTTCTGTGAAGGATTCGTAACGAATAGAGAAGCAGAGTTATCGACATAGCTCAAAGAATTAGCAAGATGAAGTGGCAGTAGGCTGGCCATATCTCGCGAAAAACCGAACTGCTGTGGTCTACGTCTTCTTCAGTCGAGACTGCGACTAGGCAAACGTATGTAGGACGCCATATAGCTATGGTTTATCCATTTTGAATGAAGCATGTTAGTAAACAAAGTACGACACAAATAACAAAATCTCACTTGCTTAGCGTCGAGTTTCAGATATAATTGTAAGCAATTTTTATTAAAGGGAATCCTCCCTTTAATAAAAATTGCTTACAATTATATCTAAAATCGACAAGTAATGTAAATTACGTATAAAAGGACGCGCCAACAAAATGAATTTTAGGTTAAGTATGGGCGGTTTGTTTACGTTTATGCTCCATTCAAAATGGATACGAATATAGGTAGGTGGGATGAAGACCTGCGAAATACTGCGTGCAGATGCTGGTTGCGTCAAGCCGAAGAAAGGGCGCTATGGCACTCATTAGGGGGAGGCCTATGTCCAGCAGTGGACTAATATAGGCTGATGTTGATGATGATGTTATATTGTAACAACAATTCAATGCTTAAATGTAAAAAAAAACTGATTTATTGAGGTAGGTATGGTATGGTATGTACCGTTTTAGATAGTACTAGTACTAGAAAGGGTCAAAAAACTCATCAATATAAACAACTTTCAAAGTCGAATTACTCAAAATGGACAACAAATCAGAACTAGCCCCTTAGGTATTCTTATTCTACGGAAAAAGAGCTTTCTAACTATATATCAATCAGTTCGATTGGTGCCAGGCCCAGGCACCACACATTTGTGCCCATCCTCCTTTTTTTGTAAGTAAGATACAGTATTATGGTTCTACTATTGGTCCCATTTTGGAAGATTCTTTCACTAATAAAGATTATGATGATGTAGAAACTTTCGTAGTTTGACGAATTCATTATGAATGTAAGCAGGTTAACTAGGAACCTTGTTTGTGTTGGAAGAACAAGGTTCGTAGTTAACCCGCTTACATTCATAATGAATTATGATGATGATTATAAAACTATTTTATGTTCTGTACAAGCAAAGCCAAGTATATAATTAATAAAGAAAGCATCATATAATGCTGACACTCACATGATATTCCTGTGTAGCTGAAACACCCCTGATCCATGCAGGTATATTGTACAATGTTTTGACCGGGTGTATTCTACCAGAGCCAAGAATGTCTATGTAATCATTTTGACCAAAGAGTGCCTTGCGCTCGGTCCATGCATTTGCAGGCCTGGAAAAATACAAGTTTACATGAAAGAAGTATTGGATCATTGCTTATAGACTTCCACAGTATCTGTATAATTAACATGTTCGTGGACAGTTTGGCTATGACCGTAGGTTTGGAATAGATGTGTATAAGGCAGTATGATTTTGGTTGTAGGCACGGCTAACACCAAATGCTGTACAGCACCTGGATGTTTCGCACTAGGAGTTTTGAAAATGTATGGAGAATAGTAGGGTGAACTCATATCCTTGAACATGTTAAACAATGGACTTATGAGGCTCAGTCGAAGTCAGCCCGTGGATGTAGTAAGATTGGATTCTTACGAGATGGCCAAGAAACTTTTTTAAGACAAGACTATAAAGCAATTTCGACAACCCCCGGAAGTATCTGGGGACCTCTACTGTGTGCGCGCTCTACTGTGTAAGCAGACTGGTCTCGGAATATTTCCAACGGGTTATAAGTACCTGTATTCAGGGATCGGGAGTACCCTTCCTGCAGACCTCGGAAGCAAGCCACCGCTCCAAATTTTCTCTTCATAGCCATATCTTCGTACTAGACGGGTTTTTTCGGAATGGTATTTTGTTCTGGAACAATAATACAATATTTACGTCAGATTAAAGCAAGCCAGTAGCAATAGCAATTGATGTTGTGTTGAATTCTAACCTAAATGTGTTGTAAGCAGGTCTCCACAACCCATTTAAAACTGAAGAACCTAGCCACGACATAATAAAACCTGCATAAATTCTGCACAGTTTTATAGTCCACAACACGTTATGACTTCATGAAATTATAGCTAGCTATATAATATTAATTATTTCTCTCTCGCGAAATAAAAATGATAAATATTTTTCTTGGTTAAATGAAAATGTTGAATTATTTGCCGACAGTTGACATGACATTGGCAAAATGTAAATAAGTGACGTTGAATTTGTCATTTTTTCTAGAAAAAAGGTTTAGAGCAAATCAATCAACTTCTTCTTTCCGGCCCTTGTGCGGGCACGGAGGGAGGCCTCGAGGCTTGGCCTCTTTACCCCAGCTTCAACTCGATGGGTGACGAGTCGTCACCCAACTATCCTATGTCACGAAATAAAAACTATCCTATGTTTTTATTTCGTTCCCGGCTGAACGAATCTTGATGAAATTTGGCAGGGAGGTAAACGGTATCCCGGGAACGGGCATAGGCTACTTGAATAGAACGTGCGAAGCCGCGGGGCAAAAGCTAGTTACTAATAATACTTACACCATTTGGAGTACCTACCTACTTATTAAGTAGGTAGGTACTCCAAATGGTGTAAGTATCCCTGCCTGCTGTATGTGTTTTTTCTGTTGGGTGTCCATAAATAAATAAATAAATAAAGACTCCGCTGTCCGTCCTTCTACCCATCCTGTCACCAGGCTGCATCTCATAGCTAAACAGGTGAAATTTTTACAGATGATGTATTACTATTGCTGCTATTATAACAAATACTAAAAAACAGGATAAAATTAATATCTAAGGGGGCTCCCAGCCTCCCATACAACAATCACGATTTTTTGCCGTTTTTATAGATAATAATTATGTATTAGGTTATAAGATTATAGTTTAAGCAGCTATGTAATGAAATGACTCTTGTATTCTGTGACTTATCCTACCCTGAAAGTTTGGTCCTTAGTTTTTGTTACACCCTCTACTTTCATTGTACTACGCCGCGATTTGCAGCTAAGGGCTCGTATACACGGACTGCTCAATTGTCTCAAATACACGGACAGCAAGTTACCGACTGCAAGGCTCGACTGTAGGTGATTGATTGCAGTCGACTTGCAGAGTCGGCTGCAGGCGAGGGTAGTCGACGACTGCCGTCTTGCCTGCAGTCGACGGGCAAATGGTCGTATTTGAGTCGTGCAGTCCGTGTCACCGACCAAACTGTTTTAGGGCCTGTATCTCTAAAACAGTTTGGTAATGCTAAACTATGGGACTAAAATCTTTCAAATCCCTTTCAAGTAATTCCCACGGACATCCATAACATTCTACATGCTCAATGGATACGGTATACATTAAATCTCTCAAGACCTTGTTGCTCAAAGCCTTGTCGCCAGTCGTCTAAGACTAAATAGAGTTTAGGCTGAAAAGCCAATAGGACAGATTCCACGTTTTGAAAAAAAAGCAAAGCAATCCAACAAAATGGCGGATCGTCTGTAAAAATCAAATTGTTGTTGAGTTTTTGTGAATTTATCTATTGAAAGTACGTAAAAGTCAGTTTGTTTGTACTTTAATAGCCCATAAAGATACGCAATAATTTTATGCTTTGGCTTGAAACTGTTTATAATGTTCTGAATGTGAGTACCACAAAAATTACCATTGTGGAGGAAAAGGCATTTGCTGTTTGTTTATCTGTTCTCAAAAATGGTCTAAATTGTTTTTCTATGCTAACATGATCCAATTTATCATAAATTCTTGTTTGTACACGGGGTGGCGCATCAATAATTACTTCAAATTTTTTACGATGTCTATCACTACTGTTGACACAATTCTAAAACTATTGTGGCCATGAGTAGGTAATTGAGCGCGCAATTGCGTTGTTTGTTTACCTTTCGTGATAATATTTCTCAACGAGGTTTGCTATATTTGTAAAAATTGAAAACCAGGTCCTATTATCTTTCGTGGATATACCATAAAAAGTGACTGCAATAAAACTGTTATTTTCAGATACAAAATAATGTCTAAAAGAGACCAAAGTGATCGAAACGATAGGAAGTTGGACCCGAGTGATTACGAAAATATAATTCATCAACACAGCATATTTGAATCGTCCAGGTCAAAACACCATCAAGAACTTCCTAGTTTCCCAGGGTTTACTAATGCTGAAACCCAAACTAAAACAAGTGATCTAAAGAATCAGCCTGTGCCGCCTGCTTTGTCTGTAGCACCGTGGCATAATTACCCGTGGTGGATGCTGGCCAGCACATCAAGAGCAATGCCTAACCAGGATGACTATCCTGAAAATAGTGACCATGCAAAGGTAAAACAAGAACCATCTGGTGCAGGGACTCCTGACAGGGATCCACTCCATGCTGATTACCATGATGCAGAGCACTATCCTGTGGGGAGAGCTACTCCACCAGCAGGGCTTGACTCTTTCTGTGATGACTGTTCTGATCCATTCTGTGATTCAAGTACAGCCATATGTCGAAAACTCTTCCACTGCCCTCATTGTAGAAAGAGCTACCCTACAATTCTCGAGTTCAACACCCATCTTACAGGTGTACACCCTGCTCAAAAACCTTTCAGATGCCAGATCTGTTTAGAGCCATTTTATAAAAAGTCACACCTACGTCGCCACCTAGATTCTAATCACACTCGTAAAGATGTAAATAAGTGTGCTGTTTGTTCAAAATATATTAAAGACAAAAGTAACTTACGTAAACATATGCAAGTCCACACTGGGAGGGTGCCTCAAAAACAGTTCAAATGTGATCTGTGCAACAATAAACGCTACATGTCTTTGGATAGACTGACCAATCATAAAGTTGTATGCACTGGGGAGAAAGTTCTCAAATACTGCGATATGTGTAATAAAGTATTTGATAATTCTCGGTCACTAAACAGTCATAAAAAAGTTCATGCCAGAGAACTGAAATGTGAGAATTGTGGTGAGCAACTTCGATCATTGGAACAGTATACAAACCATAAAATGGTGTGTCATGGATCTTCATCGCAGGCAAGTGCAGGACATAGTGGATCCCCCGCTAATATCCCTCCACCAATGAACAGATGCTGCACTGAGCCAGGGCTGTGTGAGCATGACAAACCAGCCTATTTGAACATTCCTGGGTATGCAGCGAGCAGAGTGCTGGATGGCCGTGTACTTGATGCTACCATGTCCTCATTGAAATCAGGGATCAACAACTGACGACACAAAACCATAAACAAACTAATAGAGAATAGATTTTCAACCAATTCTTTTTTTAAACAAGATTACCAAATAATTAAATGACAGTAATAATTTTCATCATTGAAAATTTCACAAGACTGATGCAAATATCCCGCCTCACGACTTGCTTTATTATTACCATTTAAAACATAGGGTTTAGTTATGTAGGTTTAATTTCAGATAGGATAAGGGGAACATATTTGAGCATATTTCAAATAATACCATCAGAGTGAATGCCTTCAATTATGCTCAAATTGTTACCTACATAGAAAGTTCATTTATCTGTTCTATCAATTATTTCATTGACAAGTTGGACATTGCCTTCAAATAGTAATTTTAAAGATTATCTCTTATGGCTTTGACTGATTTAGTGTAACCATGGTGTGCAGTATTACAAACATTAAACAGTTTTTATTTTCTATATTAAAAGTTGTGAGAGGTATATTATTTTTATATGTTTTTTTTTAAGATTATATTGTCTAAGTTATCATTGTTTAAATAATAAGCAAGGGAGACTGTATGATGAGCACACTATTTTTCCAGTGCCCTCATTTAATACATTATGTATATGCTCCAAAGACAAATATATCTGCAGCGGTATACATATTTTAATATGTACTTTAAATGTCTTATCAAGATAAGATGGCTTTTATACAGAATTTAAATAAAAGTTTAGGTCATGAAATTGACCAATAGAGTAAGAGTTATCAATATTTATCAGCTTCAAAATGTGCAATAAACCATTGGCAAAGCCTTGATGAAGTTGTGGTTAGAAAAATATACTAAACCCAAAAATATTCTTGAAGTGTTATACACTGAAACCTCTGCTGCAATCTATTTGATAGTTAGGAACATATGTATGTGTTAGTGTAATGTTTATAGCTCTGTATCTACAAAATATTTGTACCTATGGTGTTAACAGAATCACTTCCAATTTTTATTTAAGTTTTCGTGTAATTGGAAATGTGTTGATTAATATAAATTAATGTAAGTTAGAGGCTATTATTAAATTTATTTAGAGCCTTTATTTCCTTATATAGTGGTTAAAGTACTATAAAATTTTATCCGAGATGTTCAATATAAATTCTTAATTCAGTAAATGTATTATTTAATTCCATCTAAGTGCCGGCATACGAACACTAAATAAACCATCCTTTGTGGATGTTAAAGGCCAATGATGATTATTACAATAAAATATTTTATTTGTGTTATTCTAAAACAGCACTTCTGTTTGGAGGCTTTTTATAAGTAATAATCTAATTTAGTTGTTGCTATTTACAAATTGTTATAAAACTTTTATCTTTTAGTTTATTTTTAAAATGGATAGCTTAAAATAGTTATTGTAATACATAGAACTTAGGTTATTGTTTTTTTTTACATATTTTTTAACATGTTTAGTTATGAATTACTTATTGATAAAATGGGCTATAGTTTTCTAAATTGTTTTAAAAGTAATTTTAAGAAGTATGTAATTTTAAGTGTATTATGTAAGAAATATTTCAATCAGAATCTTATTATTGTAGATTTGATATTTTGTGGGTAGGCCTATATTAATATAAACTATAACCTTTCTTTTTATTTTGCTTGTTATTTGAAATTGTAAGTCAACACCGCTTTTTTATAATTTTGGTACAAGTTGGTCACCATTTTTATGCATTATTGTTTTGTTATAATTTGAGGTGCATTGTCAAGCTTTTCTAAATTAGATATAAATTGCACTGTGTGCTGCTTTGCTTAGTTAAGTTTGGCTGGTTAAATACTTAAATCATTGTGGTAGGGTAGGTAAACAAAAGCATACAAAAGTGCATTCATTTATTGTTTAATAATTTGTGAATACTTAATATAATAATAATATTAAGGCGGAACCTCTCCGGTCGCGAGGTAAATTAAAATAATGTCTGCGGTCAACAAGTAATCTATTATCTTATGTAGGTAGTTTTGCAAAAATTCTAAGCCATTTGCTAAGAACCCAAACTAAACAAAACAGAATCTATTGTAGTTTTGGAGCATGTTGTACGTTTAAAAGGTTTATTACTAAAACCAACATAATTTCAATACCTACACCAAAACGACGACGCGACGATCGAAGTACCTATCTGGATCTGGTTCATAGCAAATGTTTTACAATGGTCACGAAGCTACCTGCTTTATGTTTTATCTTTTCTCAAGCGACCAGCTAGATTCCGGAACGCGAAAACAGATTTGATTTGAAAGTCTGGTGACCACAGACGAAGAATTTCTGTGCATGAGACTACCACCATTAACTTGTTTCCGTCTGCGTCATCGTACGGATTGTCTTAGGAATATCAGGGGGGTTATGCTCTATGACCAATTCAACGTCTTACACAGATACGTCAAGATATCGGCAGGGAATGGGACAAAACTGTGCGGTTGATGACAACTCGCCCCATAAGCGCCGCGCCGCTTTTGCATATCTTAGTGTCGAAAAAGCTTTGTGTGTAATGCATTGCATTGCACCGACTATTTTAACAAAACGCACTGTGGTTTGATTTCATTAAACAATAACTAAATGACTTTTTTTTTATCATCAAGTCTTCAAGCATATTTTAAGATTTTGTTATGAATATCCAAGTTTAAGTACGGGTTTTACTCGAGTCTGGTTTTGTGCCAGGTAATCAGAGGAAAGTTTAGTTTTCCTTGTCGTGCTAGATCACACAATTACGTATGCACGAAAACGAATCCGAAACTTCGATTTTGTATTTATGAGTCGGTAACTACTAAGCTTGGTTTCCTCTGGTCCTATATTTTTGTAGTTCCGCCGCGCCGCCGCCGCCGTAGACTTATTTTTAAGCTATGACCTATGTATGATTTAGCAGTTTTAATTTACTTATTTAAATTCAATTATTAACTCACCACTTTTCAAACCTGCAATATATAGGTACATGATTACTTTGTCTAACATAACATATTTTTAAAAGGGTGTGTAATAATTAATAATACCTACATAGAGGCACATAGAATTAAGAAAAAATGTGTTCATATGAATTTAGTTAGGGACATAGATTATGTTAGTTTGTCTACTAGTAAATTAGACTGTAAAACAGTAAGTTCAGTTATATTTATATTTGGACGCAATTTTCATAGAGGCGTTTTCCAAAGTTCAGCCTTCCATTGCGTATAAAGATAGCCAAATTACAAGAAACACATGCGTATTTCTCGAGATGCTATTGTTAAGTACAATGCTACCTCTTTCACCATGTTGGTTCGCTTTTAGTTGTACCTATACAATCGTTAGGTAGTTGTTATGCGAGCGTTAAGTTGCGATGTTGTGTGGCTATTCCATAATAGTGTATCCTACCTATCTTATCTCTACCATTTACCTACTAATCACGAATAATAAAGAAAATTCCTTTCTGTTGATACCCTTTGTTTTAATTTTAATAACTTAATTAAGTTCATTCGAAACGAATCTTCTAATCCATTTAAACAATATGTCATCATCAGCCTTTATTATCCATTGCTGGACATAGGTCTCCCCCAATGAGCCTGTCTTCAGCATGACGCATCCAGCATCTGCCTCCAGTGTTTCGCAGATCGTTATCCCACCTGTCCGGCGTCCTACACTACGTTTGCCGAGATACGGTCTCCACTCAAGAAATCGTTTACCCCAGTGGTAGTCGGTTTTAAGCGAGATATGGCCGGCCCACTGCCACTTCAGCTTGACACTTCACTTTGAGCTATAAGTCGGTAACTTGGGTTCTTTATCGGATGTATTTGTTACGAATCCTAATCTTCGGAGACTCCGCATAGCTCGCTGAGCGACTTTGAATTGGTAAACCTGCCCTATCGTACGTCTCAGATCCGTAGGTCTTGGTAGGACTAAATACATTTCTGTAAGTAGGACAGACTGATTGAAAACTTTAATTTTCAAGCATTGCGTATGGATGACGAGAAGACTCGTAGTTTTCCAAATGCTGCCCAAACAAAACAATATGTAGGTTAGTCAAATTATTTTAATTGATCAGCTTAGATTCAACCTTAGATAACAACTCTTCCTCTTTTCACAGAGGCTTTGACGATTTTAGATTTCTTTTCCTTCTTCTTTTTGCCAATGTTTTCCTTTCTCTTCTTTTGTCTGTCTTCTTTCTTCTGCTCAACATTCTTGATTCTAGTGTCCCATTTTTGTTGGCTATGCTTCTTCTTTTGTTCCTGTTAAAAGAAAACAATTCAATAATTATTTTTTAAGGAGTAAGTTTACTATAAATTTATTAGATCATGTTATTTATTACATACAGTTTTCTTGATAGATTTTTTGAGGAGTGTAGGATCATCCTTCACTTTCTGGCCCTCTGCTTTCTGTAGGACGGCTTTCCATGCAAGTTTTTCTTTCATCTCCTTTACTTTACCACCATCATCGTTTTCTTCGAGCTGTTTGAATTTCTGTTCCTGTTGCTTCAAGTTTTCGAGAATTTTTTTGGGGTCTTTCTCAACTTTGTTTGTTTTTTCTGAAATATAAAAGAAATTTTGTTACTTTTTTTTTGTCCTTTCTTCAACTTTAAAATTTTTTGTCTTTTTCATATTGAGTAAATTCTCACCTCTGTGTCCATTATTAGCAAAATCAAATTTAGAAAATACAAGCTTGCTGTCGCTGTTAAAGACAGGTTTTGGAGCTTCAATATTTAATTTTGGCTTTTTTTCCTTCTTTATCTTCTCTGGCTTTGCATGATCCTCTACAAGTGGTGTAGTATCAGCTATCGGTTTTGGTTTCTTGTTCATCCTTTCTCTTTTTTTTATTTTCTTATTCAATTTACTGTTTAAACTTTTTTTCACTAGTTTGTTTTTCAAATTGAAGTTGTGTTGGGATTTAATTTTTTGAAGTTTTTCCTCAAGTTCTGCTATACTTCTTGCACGTTTTGGAACCTCCGCTTCATTATCTTTGTGTTCATTGTCATTCACTATCTCGTAGTCCAAGTTATCTTCATTTTCTGAAAGCATTTTTTTTACAATCAAACTGATATTTATTTATATAGGTCCATAGCTGCTGCGTGCAGCTACACAAGCTCTGTGTAGTTTTTTTTAAGTATACCTATTTCCATCCCCAGGAAACTATTCACCTCCCTGCCAAATTTTATTGAGATCCATTCAGCTGTTTAGGCGTGCAAAAGTATCGGACAGTTTCTTTCGAATTTATATTGTTAGTATGGATATAATGCGCTACGTGCTTCTGGACGGAGTAAGGATGGCTACACTTGCATAATGGACCAACTGCGAGTCCAAATGCGGAAATAGGATTACCTCTACCATTATCATTACCATGGATATTACGAAAACTTGCTCAGTCATTGAGTAGGTATACAACTTCTATGTTATGAGTGCTAGTCAAGCATTGATTGATGACTGAGCCAGTATTCATAAGAATGACCTTAGATTTAGACTTAGGCAAATAAATTAACAAACTGACCCCTCTTTTGTACAGGCATAGCTGACAGAATATTTTTTAAAAATATTAGGTCCTTGCTCAGCTCAGCTTTCAGATGCTTTAATTTTGCAGGTTTTTTGGAAGAAATCATCTGGAAACAAATAAGTTTTATGCAATACATTATAATATCAGGCGAAATTGAAATAATTATAAGATAAAGAAGGTCTAAATAGGTTTGGGCCTCTTGAGTATTTCCTATTGTTTTATTTGATAATAACAACTTTAGCACATCAACGAAGCAAAGGTTATGTTATTTAGGAAACTTCAAATGGGTAGGACTTAACAAATATTTTCTTTGAGTTAAACACTGGCTAGGTGTGGTCGCAGTAGATGTGTACACAGAAGATAGCAGCTGCCCTTCCTCTGGTAGATTCCCAACCAAAATTTACTAACCTTTATTCTCAGATGAAAGAAGTACCCTTTATTCTAACTATTAAGTCTTAAAAACTGTTAGGTATGGACTACTGAAGATAGGAAGGTGAAAGAAAACAAACAACAGCTTAGATATTTACAGCGATTTGCATCAAGACAATGAACAAAATAACAAACGCACGGTGCGAAAATGAAATGAACACTCCTAAAACACTCGCACTTGCATTGCATGTAAACATAACCTAAAAATAAATGAATGAGTGAAAACTTGAAAATAAGAAAGAAGTACCAAAGAATGAACTTCAACTTCAACTTCTTGTGTGTGGCAAAGAATGAATGCAAGAATGCAAGGAGAATGTCAAATTGTCTACCAAAAAAAAAGTTGGGCCAAGGGTTGCCACCATAGAATAAGAAGGCTGGTTGCCAACCTTTCTTATAAATATTGATAGTAATGTACTATTTGGCTTTTCAAATTTTTATTTTGCTAACTACACTACTAAACTATTACTACACTAAACATACTGTGTAAGTGTAACTGAACCCATCGCATCATATCTACAGAACTCAATACGTATGGGAAGGGAACGCAACTTAGAACAAAATATCAATAAAAAAATTCGGCACAAACATCTGTAATGCTTGGTTTTAGCATAAGGTTTTACAACATAAACAATTAAAACATAAACAAATTAACCCGCTTTACTTGTACATTGAGAAAGTGCTCAATTTACATGGAGTGAGGCATTTGAGACACGAGGCGCAGCCGAAGACTTTAAAACACAAGAGGTAGGAATCGCATTTTCTCTTGAGTGGTACATACTCACAGTGCTTTCTACTAGGTAAACCTTCGACGAAAATCATCGTTTAAAATCTTCAAAATTACCCGAGTAAATTCAAATTGTAAGCTCAAATGTAGCAATAAATACGCGCTCGTACGATTTGCACATGGTTTTTTTTTTGAAATTCTTGTTTGGATTATGGAAGAGGCCGATATAATATGGCGGGTTTTGAGTAAAAACTTTTTGACGTCTGACCTATCATGAAAATAACTATAATGACCATAATTTGTCTGTGAATTTGTTGTTGCAGAACTTTTGACTGGGTACAAATAGAATACAATAACACTGGGTACACCCCTGTGGTCCCATTTAATTTGTTTCAGTTGTGACAATGGTATCCATGAAAATTCATGTAAAACTATAAAAATCGTAGTCGGTTATAGTTTTTAAAAAAAAAAAAATATTAGTGCGACAAAAGAATAAATACGTGCATTGATTTAAAAAGGGAAGATAGGTTACGTTCTCCCAGCGCTTACTCAAAAATTGGCATGTGTTACAACTACACGCAAACACATACGCTCACAGTTATATTTCCAGTCCTGTGCAATACAAAGAAGAACAAAGACGGAAAGACGTATCTAGGACCGAAGTGAGACTGAGACAACAATATTTCACGCGAATCACGACCGCCCGTGCCGCCGCGCCGGTCAGACGGTGACTGATGTGGGAGAACACAATTTTACACTTTCGAGCAACCAGTACCTACCTCATCTTCGTTTTTAATAAATCAATGAATAAATACTAATACTAGTATACTAAACAATTCTTATAAGCCCGCAAGATACATTATCATAAGATATTCTGACACGTATTCACTAGCCGATATACCGGCCACAGACATCCGAACTGCGCGCGGTTATATTTCTGTGACACCGGAAGATATTTTAGAAAATGAAGAAAATATTATAACACGCTAAAATTGGATTTCCATACACTTCTCCCTCCCGCTAAACGCGTGAGAAATGAAATTCTATTTTTCCTCCCGCATTTCGGTACGCCGCCGCCGGCAAAGACGACTTCGTATATTTGTTACCTACCTTATGTTTGGGGCATAAGCAACTTTTGACTTTAATTAAAAACAATTTTGTCAATAATAGACTCACTGGCAGAAGGTCCTATGTACATATGTACGTACGTCCTACTATTCCAACGAGAAAAAATGCCGGAAAGAGAAAAAGTGCCGAGAGAAAAAATGTTCAGTAACTTCTTGGTGTTGTTCTGTGTTCAAACGCCAACGCGCTCAGACAACACGGAACGCAGCTTCGCGCGCTTAGCTTGTGTATTATTATAATGCGGTTTCTATAAATATAATATAAAAAACACACACGAATTTTAAAATAATGTTTCCCGCTGATTAGGTATATTAAATAGTCCGTGAGCGCTATTTACAAAGTTATTGTATTCTCTTTGAGCGCTATATGTATGAATCGGAACGCAGCTTCTTAAACCACCAGGGGGGCAATTCTCAGTATCACGTGATATTTTATCAGGTGATACGCAGTATCACGGGATAAATTATCAGGTGATAGATATCGAGCCTTGAAGAAATATCGAGTTTCGCCAAAATCTGCATTCTCGTGCACACTTCGATATTTTCTTCATAGACAAATGTGCAAATGTGAAATGTTCAGCATTGTAAATCCCTAGGTAATTAAAAGTACCATGATCAATATTTTGTATGTAGGTACTCAACTTACCTTCTCACATTAGTATTTAATTCATCAAAGTTCCTTGGGAATCTTACCCATACATTAAATATTTGTGGTGCATTGAGGGCTTCCACTACCTTATGGATTGCTCTTGTCTTGAAGCTGAGGCTTGCGAAATATAGAGACTAGAACGTGAATTAAACAGTATTATAAGGCTGAATGTTTATGTGAGAAATAAATAAAATATGTTGGACAAATTCACACAGCAAGTAACAATAATTGCTTCAGGAAAACTAGTTATTTTTTCTTCATGTTATGTTACTTTTGTTTGTGTATTCATTTGTTTCTGTTGGAGCATGGGTTCCAACATCATAATGAGTTCTTGTGCTAAGTTTTGGAGACGGAATTGTTTCTTGAACTGAGTCTCACTTTTGTTCCATGGGTCTGAGCACTCAGCTCGACGACGGCGTATCGGTACATCTGCTGCAAGTTCGGCTTCGTCCACCAAGTCTACAACGAAAGCCCCCACTAACTCATCCATCTTTCAATATGTCTGATGATTGAGTGATTTTACTAAAAACTTGTACTGCAAATTGCGTTATTTTATCTTTCACCTGAAATCAAAATCAAACAAAACAGAAACACAGACAGAAAACAAGTGAGCGACAGAGAGATAATACTCACGATCTTCTTTCCCTCTCTTCGATAATGCGAACGAGTGCCGGGACCACTCGTTGCTTATCGAGCAACTTATCGAAAAAAGGCCCTCGATAAAAATCGAATTGCAGTTGCTGAGAATAGGCTTGTTTGATTCGAAGCAATCAATCGATATTTTTATAGTTTATCGAGTCGATATTATTGCGAGAATTGCCCTCCAGCTGATTGATATTTGCGATATTTGTTTGTTTACATTTTTGTAAATTCGGTTCTGTTGTGTTGATAGTTTAGTTGCAAAAATTTACGTGAGATTCGAGAATTATCCTGTTTGGATTATCTAACGCGATGCGACAGCTAATGCTCTTACGGAAATATTCAACACCTCTACCGAATACCAGTAAATTCATTGAAGAATTACAGATGAACTACATCCCAACAAATGCCTTCCAGAGGACTTTGCTATCATGTGGATCAGCTGCGATAGCATTGTTCAACCCACATCGAGGCGACATGATAGCCTGCCTCGGAGAAGTAACTGGAGAAAATGCTTTACAGTACATGCAAGGAAAGATGCGCGAGACACCTGAGGGTAACGAGATCCTAAAGGAACAGCCGAGGATAAACTCAAAGACGGTTGCGTTTGATAAGCTCTCAAAACTCCCCGAAAACACACTCGGTCGCGTCTACGCAGACTTCATGCGTGACAACAATATCACCGCTGATTCTAGACTACCAGTCCAATTTATTGCTGATCCAGATCTAGCGTATATCATGCAACGTTACAGGGAAGTCCATGACTTGGTACATGCTACTCTGTTTATGAAAACAACAATGCTGGGAGAGGTAAAATTTATTTTCTATATTTGGCAAAAGATTCAAGTACGACTCTTATGTTTACGGAATGTTGCAGGTTGCTGTGAAGTGGGTGGAAGGCATCCAAACTAAACTACCAATGTGCATCAGCGGAGGCATCTGGGGAGCAGCCAGGTTGAAACCAAAGCACCGCCAGCTCTACCTCAAATGTTACTTGCCTTGGGCAATAAGAACTGGTGTTAATTCTCAATTCTTACAAGGTAACTTCAGTTGGTACCTATCTTTAACATTTTCTTCTATCATTTTATCATGGGATAATTCTATTTTTTTCCTTTGCTTTCAGGGATTTATTTTGAAAAGAGATGGGAGCAGGACATAGATGATTTCCAAAAAGAAATGAACATCAAGAAATTGAAGTAAATTGAAATACAATATTAGTATGTACTATTTTGCTATTTATTAACAAATAGGTGATGTAAATACTATTAACTATAGTAGGTAACTTAGAGTATATTTATGTTCTGAAATTAAAGATTTTTTTTATGAAAATTGTGTAATCACAATATTTAAGACATTTCACTATTCATCATTAATCTTATACATAAACATAAAAAATCATAGAAGCATTTCCGAGCTACGGCCATTTGTATTATGGATACATGTTGCTCTGTCCCCAACTTCTACCAACCACTCATACCATACTTTGTGGGTGTCAACACATCTCCAAAATGTTGCCTTTATTTTATCACCAGCGTGGACACGTAGTGGCGTCTGAAAATATAATAAAAAAATAAATATTTATAGTTATATTAAAATAATTGATAAGCGGAAAATATGTGACAATCATGAATACTTACCACAATTGGTATAAAAATAGGGAACCATGAAATCATCCCAGGACTGTGAGTAGATGGCAATATACTGAGCATTTCCCCTCCGTACAAGGCACAATCAAAATATCCTCCAAAACCATGCACCATGTTATCTTGAGTCACATCCCAAGTGACAGTTGCTTGTCGGCGATTGTCGGTCAAAGGCAGCCCTCTCCAATCTGTCATTTGTTGACCCTGATGATCTACGACTCCTTTAGCAGGGTGATCAAATGTGAACACCGGCTACAATATAGATAAAACAATTATAATAAACAACACACATTTTCGTTGGAGGCTTTATATCCAACAGTGGAATATCATGGCGTGGTGATGATGATGGTGATACTAACCTTAGCTTCAGCAATAGTATGTTTATTCTGCATGTACACCACCCACAATGTTTCTAGATTCTTTTCCTTTTGTGGTGTAGAGATTGCGTATTTTGCCGCAGCCCAGAGCGCTGCTGACGATATAGGCGCCACATACGACTTGTATTGACTGGGAATGGATATACCACCTGGTTTGAGCAGGCCAGCCGCCCCGTCTAAGCACTCGGGAGACAGCTCGTTATCGGCCCAGGAACCTGCAAGTTACATTTACTCTAAGTAACCCTGGTAATGCTTTGGAAGAAAATTGATGACAGAAAATAAAGAGCCTTTGTCATGGTAATTTTCTATGAAATAGTTTCCGAGGCGACGTGTGACCAGTCTGTTTCCTGCGGATACTTTGTATTTCGGTAGCTGTGCATTGCATACTGAATGAGATACAGACTACAGTACATTTGAATCGTCAGAGAACATGACAAATGAAATGACATATGTGTCGCGCATCATCCAGCGCACATTACCTGCCAGGTTTTTAACGGGTCTGGCGGTAAACTAAAGACAACAAGTAACCACCCGTAAGAAAAAAATCTGACGGCATAGTGTGTAGCAGCTTTATCTCTAAGTTTCTGATTAAAATAGATAGATAACTCTATATTATTATACATAAAAGATAAAGAGGAACTACCAAGAATTGCGGGAGTTTATAGGATGGCCTTATGCGCCTTTTATACTCCCGCATAAGTAAATTGAAATGTCCTTACCTAAAAGTTCTGAGACGATGATATCAGCTTTCGGTGTGAGATTCAAGCGACGCATGTCACCTGGGACCACAGTGATATCCCGGTCGCGCCACACTTCACGCGCTTGAGCTGCTAGAACCACCACTGCGCATGGGTTCTTTTCTACAGCTATTACCTGCAATTGTGATTTGTGATCTTTATAATAAATAGCATTTAAGGGTGGTTTTGATGTGCTCAAAACAGCAAAAAAAAATATCGATATCCCATTTATTGATGGAAGTTAACGAGTCCATGATAATTAGGTAGGTATAATATAATTAATTTTGTTTTAAAAAACCGACTTCAATTTTTATATTAAATTTAATGAATTTTCATGGATCCCATTGTCAGAACTGAACAAAATTAAAATAGGACCACAAGGGTAGCACCAGCTTTCATATAAAAAAAGAATCATGAAGATCGGACCACCCAGTCAAAAGTTCTGAGGTAACAAACATAAAAAAATATATAAAAATAATACATTCAAATTGATAACCGCCTCCTTTTTAAAGTCGGTTAAAAACTACTTTAATGAATAAGCATTTACACAAATAACTCGTACATGGCCCAGCCTAGCTTACGTGACTAGCATGGTTAAGGGGGCATCTCTACAAATATTGTTTCTTGAGTTTGGCTAGAGTAGTAAGATTACCTTGACTTTAGTATTTGTGATGTCAGATGCGTTGAAAGTAGCTCTCACAAGAGGCCCTCTTCCAGCTCCAAGGACCATCACAGTGACAGGGTCTGGGCTTCCAACTTCACTTGAAGATGGTTCCATAATGGCTTGATTATGGTCTATATGGTTTTGCTCTTTTGTACTTGTACCCTCATTTGTACCTTTATCATCATTTACTGGGGTTTTACCATGAGGTTTGATTTTACTGTCATGTTTATTTTTAGTCATATGTTTGCTATGATCTCCGGAAGTTTTACTTTCATTTTTATCTATTTCTGTATTATCACCTTGTCCGATTTCAAGTTTTGAAATTAAATCATGTACTGTTTGTTCTTCTTTTTCCTTCTGTAAGATTTACAATATTATTATCTGTTACATGAAAAGACATAAATAAATAATGCTAGACAACTTACACAGCATCATCTAGCCCCAAGCTAAGCAGAGCCAGTGTTATGGGTACTAAATAAATAAACTGATAAACTTAAATACAATAAGTGACATAGATTTTTTTATTAAACATCATCATCATCATCAGCCTATATTAGTCCACTGCTGGACATAGGCCTCCCCTAATGAGCGCATAGGGCCCTGTCTTCAGCTTGACGCATCCAGCATCTGCCTGCAGTCTTTCGTAGATCGTCATCCCACCTGGCCGGAGGGCGTCCTACACTACGTTTGCCGAGTCGCGGTCTCCACTCAAGAACTCGTTTACCCCAGCGGTTATCGGTTCTTCGCGAAATATATAATGGCCGGCCCACTGCCACTTTAGCTTGCTAATTCTTTGAGCTATGTCGATAACTTTGGTTCTCTGACGGATGTATTCGTTACGAATCCTATCCTTCAGAGAGACTCCGAGCATAGCTCTTTCCATAGCTCGCTGAGCGATTTTAAACTGGTGGACCAGCCCTATCGTGAGTGTCCACGTCTCAGCTCCGTAGGTCATGACGGGTAGGACGCACTGATTGAAAACTACGTCGAGTCTTCTCGTCATCCATAGATGACGAGAAGACTCGACGTAGTTTTCCAAACGCTACCCAGCCTAGCTGGATCCTCCTCTTGGCCTCCTTCTCAAAATTGTTTTTACCCAACTGCAGAATTTGTCCAAGGTAAGTGTACTCGGAAACAATTTCGACAGAGTGGCCATGGACGACCGGTCCCGGATCAATGAGGCCATTGATCATGATTTTGGTTTTATCCAAATTCATGCCGAGACTAGCGAGCTAGAGAGCTAAAGCTAGGCCGTCCAGCATCTGGTTGAGCTCCTCCAGCGGCTCCGCCATTACGACTATGTCATCAGCGAATCGGAGGTGTGTGTATTAAACATAAAATAATAATAATACGACATTAATTGACTATGATTTATCCATTTTGAATGAAGCATGTAAGTAAACAAAGTACTACACAAATAACAAAATCTCACTTGCTTGGCGTCGAGTTTCCGATATAATTGTAAGCTATTTTTATTGAAGGGAGGATCTAAAATCGACAAGTAATGTAAATTACGTATAAAAGGACGCGCCAACAAAGTGAATTTTAGGTTAAGTATGGGCGGTTTGTTTACGTTTATGCTCAATCCAAAATGGATACGATATAGTTACCTTTGCTTTGGTTTTAAAATGTGTTAATGCTCTAGCTATTGCTTTTTGGTACTGGTCATATTTGATGGGATCCTTTTCAAAGACATTGTAGGTGTGAGTGTCCAAGTTGTCTGTAAGTGGTTGAAGAGGTGTCTGCAGGTAGTCTTCCCACCTGCATAAATAAATAAAGTAAATATCGATAAAATAATGCTAGACAATAGGCATAATGCATATTATGTGTGTGACTTCAAAATAGCTAATATTTTCTATTGATATTTATGATGTTAGAAATATATGACAAAAGATTTTTTTTATTGGAATATGATATTTTATATAATTACAAAGTAGATGTTTAAAATCCCAACTGCAAAATTTCTAAACACAATGCTATTGGTGTCCGTCAAGGTAGCGTACACATACGCGATATTACGTTTATTGATATGCCAATTAATAGAGTAAAACAGTGTATGAATTAGTGTAAAAGTGAAATAAATAGCGCCTCTTTGGTTTAAGAAATAATGACCATACTTAGTGTGTACGCCAGCTTGACAGTCAAGCTGGCGTACACATGACCATGCTCGAAAACTACGTATACTATAGCGACAAAATGTATACATATAAATAGAGTAACCATACCGTACGAGGTATGCAAAATATCATATTGATTGCTTTTATAGAAACTGAGATATTGAACAAGACCTTGAAATAAATTCCGACCAAGCGTTATGCCAGCGTACCCATTAAAAATCGAAATAGTTCCTATAGAAAGCGAGCTTTTCTTATTATGAATGATATATGTAAAAATAATGCATGAAATGCCGCTTCTGCCAGTAGTCATAGTTTATGAAAATTCGTACTGCAACAATATAAAAAGTTGATGTGAAGTGCTAGGAACAAAATGCACTGTGGTACAGTCGCACACATCAAATAATTTATTAGTGAAATTATACACCAATTTACACCATGCAATGTTGGTAGGTGGTAAGAATAGGTTTGATAATTTATGTGAACTTTTACGACCTAGGTATTTTTACCTATATTTAGCTAGTTCTAAGGCTAAACATTCATAATATAGAGAGATATAATTTATTTACTTAAAAACACTTAAATTGGTAGGTACTATACAGATATGTAGTAAATAACTCAAAACAATTTTACTGAATACCTATGTATTAACAGTAAATGGGTCTCTGCCTCAGCATGTTGCAGTATCAGGCAACATAAGGTTTTGTTGATTTAATTATACCTGTTTTAGAGGTAGGTATGTTGTTTTCATCCACCACAAACAAAAGTAAATAACATTAAACACAGAAACCGGTATGCACATCGTGCGTGAGGGGGACAACGCGATGTTAAACCGCGTGAGTGCGAGAGCTGAATGAATGAATTTCGCAAAATATCGCGATTTTTTTTGTCTTTTTTATCTATGAATTGAATACCTACCTACTTAGGTTATTGGCAGATCGTAAGTACACTACTATTGTAATGCTTAACCATGTAGGTAGGGTATAATAATATGCTGTAGGCAAGGCTGTATACAGGCTAAACTAGACATAGGTAATATAAATAAAATACCTACCTATCTACCTACCTGAGTTATTATTATTAATTATATTTACTGAGAATTTACAACCACTTTTTAATTGCTTAACGATGTAGGTTAGGTCTACCTAGGTACCTACTTATGAAATCGTTTTTTATTCTTACCTCCTCTTTTAGCTAAAAATTTACAGGGTTGTCTTGATATAAGTAGGTAGGTTGTAAGAACCTTTCTATGTTATGTTCATTCACCCAATAATCCTAAAATATAATTATATTTTCAGACAAGAGGCTTTGTTTTGTTTATCGAATGGAATTGCGTTCGATAACATTAATTCTAGATCTGGGCGAAATCCGGTAAGTAGAACAACCATCTTCCATATTCCATAAATTAAAAAGTAGGTACGGAAGTTACCTGCATACAGAGCTTACTTTTATCCTACTTGGGGATACTAAAGTTGTATGGAAATAAAGCAACACAGTAATACATTATTTACGTACCTTGGCTATATTGTACTATCCACAAAAGCACATCATCAATCAAAAATAAAGGGCATAGTTCTAGTAATTATATACAGCAGTGCCTACAGAGATATACCTTACCTACATGGTTAAGCTTTACAATAGTAGTGTACCTACTTACGATCTGTCAATAACCTAGGTAGGTATTCCATTCAAAGATAAAAAAGATTTTGCGATGTTTCGGCCGCATCCTCTCAATCACGTGCGGCATCGCGTTGCATCCCCCTCACGCACGATGTGTATACCGGTTTCTGTGTTCAATGTTATTTACTTTTATTTTGGTGGATGAAAGCAACATACCTAACTCTAAAATAGGTATAATAAAATTTTTGTTGTATACTTAAGTCTTTGAATTTACGTATTGTGGGTTGTTTGTAATAAAGAGTTATTATATTGAACTGAGTCTATTCAATACACAAGACACACGTACATGAAATTACAATAATATGATTATCTTTAATCCTTATTTAGGATATCAGTACTCAAATGGGGCTCTCTGAAGTGACTTTAATATAATCTGTAACCCATAACTAGGGTAGGCGTTTTCTGGGAGAGCTTGGTAGAATGACTGACGAGACACGGCTTAACTGCTGAAAAAGCTGAGTTAGCGAAACGCCTTTGCACCGCGTACTGCTAGCTAAACTGTGTCACTACAAAATCAACAAAACCTTACGTTATGAATGTTTAGCTTTAGAACTAGCTAAATATAGGTAAAAATACCTAGGTCATAAAAGCTCACATAAATTATGAAACCTATTCTTACCACCTACCAACATTGCATGGTGTAAATTGGTGTATAATTTCACTAATAAATTATTTGATGTGTGCGACTGTACCACAGTGCATTTTGTTCCTAGCACTTCACATCAACTTTTTATATTGTTGCAGTACGAATTTTCATAAACTATGACTACTGGCAGAAGCGGCATTTCATGCATTATTTTTACATATATCATTCATAATAAGAAAAGCTCGCTTTCTATAGGAACTATTTCGATTTTTAATGGGTACGCTGGCATAACGCTTGGTCGCAATTTATTTCAAGGTCTTGTTCAATATCTCAGTTTCTATAAAAGCAATCAATATGATATTTTGCATACCTCGTACGGTATGGTTACTCTATTTATATGTATACATTTTGTCGCTATAGTATACGTAGTTTTCGAGCATGGTCATGTGTACGCCAGCTTGACTGTCAAGCTGGCGTACACACTAAGTATGGTCATTATTTCTTAAACCAAAGAGGCGCTATTTATTTCACTTTTACACTAATTCATACACTGTTTTACTCTATTAATTGGCATATCAATAAACGTAATATCGCGTATGTGTACGCTACCTTGACGGACACATGCTATTGGCACCCAAACCGTCGTCGCGTCATACTTGATCATTTTTGTATGGGCATGAAGTTTTGACTTCGAGTTGACATAGGGGATCCGATGAACCGTGACGTCACATAATGCAAGGGCTAACATGGCAGAGTTTCACCCGCAACTGACTAATTAATTTTTTTTTTGTTTATATGTATATTATCCTAAATAACTGATTAAAACAATAAAAAATTCATGCATATACCCTATTTACAGAGCATGATCTAGCCAAGCTAAGCAGATTTAGTGTTATGGGTACTAGATAACTGACGTAACTAATACAATATAATTATTTATCTACTATACTAATATTATAAACAGGAAAGATTTGATTATTTGTTTGCATTGAATAGACTCTGAAACTACTGGACTGATTTAGAAAATTCTTTTCAGGGAGTAACATAGGCTATATTGTATCCCGGAATTCCCACTGGAACAGGTGAAACCGCGAGGTGCTGCTAGTCTTTTATATAATTCTGCTGATACATTTGTTATCTTAATGTATATATATTTACCCCCGAGCATATTGCAGCATAGGATCATCACAAACATTGGGCCTCCTCGTCCAAAGCCTCTGCATGTATTGGACATAATACTTTATGTCATGTCTCCTTGCACCACTTATTATCACCTGAGCATCAATCTCAACCATGCTGACTACCACACGTTGATGAGCTCGGGAAAGTACTGGGAAGCTGAAACATAAATATTTTAGGTGGTTTAATATCAGTTCTTCACTGCATCAGTTTAAAAGTTTCATTGTGTTATATAATATTAATTTTGGACATCAGCAGATATGTGATTTTATGTTACCCTCTCTTATTGTTGTGAAATAGGTGAGTAGGAATGACTATAGCCTTTACTGGCTCTCCAAGCCATCTGTCAATGACTTTTTGAGAAGGCAGGTCTGCTGATATTTCCAGTAAGACCCCTACTCGCTTTTCCCATTCCATTCGCTCATGAAACTTGGACCACCAGAACCAAGTCTCGTTCCATGGACCGTCGTCATTTTCTTCTTGTGTCTCTTCATTGGTATTTACGCCCATAGGTGTTCTTTGAGATACCATTGGTACTCTGGTCCAAATAATAGAAGTGTGGTGACTAAAAACACAAAATAATTAAATTTGTAATTTAGAAAACAGTGAGTAATTAGCTTTTCTAATAAACTTATTTACTTACCTTGACTCATAATAAGACAGTAACATCCTCGCTAAGTTATTGGACTCACGACCATGTAAAGGTATGATAACTGCTGGAAGACCTAGACCTTTGCAATAACCAAGTTCTTCGTTCAAACCATCTTCATGTTTTCGTCTTACCACTGGCGATTCTTCATCCACGTTCCAGTAATGGGATATCCGGCCAACTATTCGAGAAGTCCAGTCTGAAGGTGAGAGTATCATATCTGAACGAGTAAAACCACCAACTTTATTAGCACTCAAAGAGTGCTGCCGGGTAAAACGTGGATGTATCAACGGCGCCACTATAAAAGAGTAGTTGTTTTGCAAAGCCTCGGTCAAGCATTCTTGTATGTTTGGAGTTGTAATAAATTCAAATCCACATGATATGTCACGAGAAGACATTGTTCAAGCCTAACTCGTGTAAAAATTCATATAAATATAAAACTATAATTCACAAAAAGCACAATCACCGCCAACAACGAGAATACCTACATACAATACAATCAATAAAATAATGTGAGTAAGACCAGTGCTGCCAGGATAAACTGTTCTGTGGTTAGTAATAGTAATAATATGGTGCATGTGATTTCAAAATGGCTTATAAAATATATATATATATATATATAATACGTACAAAATATATATATATATATATATATATATATATATATATATATTTTGTACGTATTCTCTATTGATATAGAAACATATCTACATTATTTATTTTAGCATTTAACCATTGAAAAATTGATATTTTTAATCTCAATAGCAAAATTTCAAAACGCTACGCCATTGGCTAGAGCGGACGTGACATCACTGTTATTTTTTTTTTATATTTAAGGGGCCTTGCCTTGAGCCGTACGTAAGTTACGTTTTGTTTGTCATTAGTCATTATGAATGACTGAGGCTACGTTCCGATTCAAGCTTAATGCGCTGACGCGCGCATGAAGTCGTTTCTTTTCAACTTTCAGCGCGCTGACAGAGCGCACGGCAACGCCCACTTCGCCACGCCCCTCGAGCGCACGGGAGCGCACATTGATATAGGTTTCTCCTTCTACGGGAGCGCATGAACTGCCTCACCTTTCGAGACAAGGCAGCTCGTGCGTTCCTTCAACTTCTTTGTGAGTTCCGTCTGAGCGTTTCGTTTCATTAATCGCGCCAACGCGCACCAACGCGCTCAGATGAATCGGAACGGGGCTTCGTGCGCGCATAGCTCGTGCAGTGCGTTAGCGCTTTAAGCTTGAATTGGAACGTACCCTGACTGTTCATGAGATACAGCCTGGTGACAGACGGACAGCGGAGGCTTAGTAATAGGGTCCCGCAAGACAGTTGAATTTTTGAGTCAGAGTCAGAGTCAAATCGTTTAATTTATTTAGACTACAAAATAAGTACTTAGACAAGTCAAATATTTACTATATAAACAGCTTGATAAATAGTTATTACTATCAAATAAGAAATAAGGTGCAAGTATGTATTTCTGTTGCCGCTATAACAACAAATAATAATAGTTATAGAATAATAATTTTAATAAACAACCTTATCACCTTGAGAACCGATCGGCGATCACCGAGGCTATGAAACATCGGGCGTGGTCAGTACTTAATTGGGTGACGTCATGGAGTTAATATAGCACTACCCATAGAGAGAGTCTACGATCTGTTCCTCCCAATTCCCAGCGTAGACAACAGAACCTAATTGACGACTGCAACGGATAGGAATGGGCAATTATTTACATGCGCTACTATGCGTAAAATATGTCGAAATAAATCTGTACTATCGTCTGTTCACACAGCTAGTTTTCACGTGAATAATAGGGCATATGCATGTGATTTCAAGATGGCTAAAAAAATATATACGTATTCTCTATTGATATAGAAACATATCTACATATTTATTTTTGCATTTTGAGATGTTTTTATTGTAGAATTTAACCATTGAAAAATTGATATATTAAATCTCAATCGCAAAATTTCAAAACGCTACGCCATTGACTAGAGCGGACGTGACATCACTGTACACATTTCTTCTTTTTTTATTCTGCTTGCTGCACCATGATTTGACACTATTCTGCCCACTTCACATTTCGTATGTCGGTTATTTTCAGCTTTTTCGGAAAACCTCTTTCCTGAGATGATCACTACCGAGGTCGTCACAAAAGGTTTTAATCGAGTGTGAACGTCGACGTCAAATAAACATGGCGCCAATATGGCTGGCAGCGTTTTTATCACCCGAAAATGATTGTAGTTTTGATTTGTTTTTTTTTACCTTGTTATTGCGAAATTCAGTGAGCGTCTTATCATTTCTCGGTTAAATAATGACCTAAAGAATCGATTAAAACAATAAAAAAATCGATGCATATACCCTATTGTAATTCATGTACGCACAATTGTGTCATCTCGATCAAAGGGAGAACACGCTCTCTATGTACCGTACCATAATTAACTCAATGGGTGACCGCAATTAGTATTTTCTTGATTATTATAGATAATGGTACGGAACCCTTCGTGCGCGAGTCTGACTGGCACTTGGCTGGTTTCATTTTTTACATTCGTGTTTTAGGGGTCAAAGTCCGGCAGCAAATTTAAGCTTGCCAACCTAACCTATCTATTAGCATGAACCAAAACTACAAGGTAGTACTGTAGGTAGGTACTACTTAATTCCGTTAGTTAGATTTAGATTGAACTAGCTGCTGATATTGATATTCGAATTTCGACACGTATGTAGGTACGTAACTCGAATGAGTAGGTATTTTTCGACCAAGTGTTCTTAAAGAGCAAGAACGCCTCAATGCGAAAAGCGAAATGCAAATGGAAAAGCAATAGCTATTCAATAGTATTCAATTGGCTTAAATTTGATGCGTTAGTAAATTGTTGGCAAGAAATCTAGTAGGTATTAAAAATAACGAGATTTTTCTCTCACGAGATAGTTCTCAAAAGTTATGAAAATTTCATATGCATACCTACCTACAAAGTATGTATATTAAATAATCTGTATGGAATTTTCGTGCGAGGGGGTCAAAAATTACGAAAAATTAAAAAAATGTATCCTTCTGGCAGCACTGTAATACGACATTGACATTATTGAAGTGAACGAACTGTGATAGACAACAAATGATTGAGAAAGCAAAAAACTTGAAAACTCTATGAATAGAGCAAATAAAAAACCAAACCACATTCAACACTTTAACATGCCTTGTAAAAATATGAAAATGGCTTGATAGTGTAAAGTGAGAAGAACATGGCTGATGTAGATAAATAATTAATCATGGATGAAGTGTTTGAATGGCCGCCGCCCCGCCGCCACCGGCCGGCGGCACGGCGGCGGCGGCAGCCTAGGTAGGTATCATAGGGAATGTTCTATATAATAGTTAATCGTTTCTCTGAACACCTAATCTCAAGCCACAAGAGTCAAACTCAAACTCAAAAATGCTTTATTTCCATAAATACAAGAAATGTACACTTAGAAAAGGTCAAATCATAGTAAAAAATACACTGACACGGAAATAAAGTGGTATTTTTGATTTCGATCGCTTCGCTATGTAGACGTAAGTAAAGAAACGATGAAGAAACCTTTAGCCTGTTAGTTGTTATTTTTCGAGTTGGAGCAAAATCCGACCCAAGCTTTTTTATCCTCTAGAATCTAGATAATCTGATATTTTATAGTAAGCTTTTTTGCATAGTAAAGTTTTGACAGTTTGTTTGAATTTATTTACTGATAATTTTTGCAGCAGTTAAAGCGTTCAAAATTATCTTAGCATACAAAGCTCTTATTGCTCAATTCGGTGTCCTTACGAGTAGAATGAAGAATTCGGCACTTTTGCCTCACCGTCCAATTTACACCCGAAAACACTTTACGGCATCATCGTTGCTTTTGGATTTTATCGTTTGGGGTAACTGTGTGAAATAGGTGTAACTAAATCTTGTGTTCCTAATTGTGAGACCAACAGCGAGAGACTTCGAGAATGATCGCCTAGTTAGCTAAATTGCGCGGCCAGCTGTTTACGGCGGGGCGCGGCGGCAAAAATCTACAGAGGGATTCCAATAAATGGACAAAGTAAGTAGTTTGCTTCCTATTTATATCCAGTCATCTTAACTGTGTAATCAATGAGAAAAATAGGGATGGGCAACATCAAGTTATTATTTAGTTCATTATCGATGTTTTGGCACTTTTTCCCGACTGTCAAAAACTTTACTACTGAGAGTAATATTTTAAAGGAGTATATATAATATTTTAGGTATGTATTTGGGTATAATATATACCTATGAAAATATACATAGTATACATTCAAATTTTAATTGATATCCTATGGTACCTATGGTGTACATACAGGTTTACCTATTATTATTTTTTACCAACGGAGGAGGGTTATGAGGTTGATACCCTATGTTTGTATGTATATGTGTAGCCTATTTTATGTTCCCACGTAGCGCTAACACTACTGATCCGATCCGATACTAATAAATGTTCAAATGTATCGCTTGATTCGTCACCTACGCCGAATACGCAGACATTATTATTAATGATTTGTTTTATTTCAGAAACGAAAAATTTTGCTACAATAACAACACCTCATGAGACTCCATGCAAGAGACAAAGAAGAACTGGAAGAATTCTCACTCTAAACTTAATATGGATAACTAACTAACTATATGGATATACTAATAACTTATAGATACATCAATTTCACAATTTGCACCGCTTGAGTGGAATGTCTGGCATGCCATATCAGCCAATTTCACTCATATTTTTTACGTGGGTAACATGATTTATGTTTTATGTGAAACGAAAACTTTTCTATTTTAGTACTAAAAAAATCTGTTATTTTATTGTGCTTGGTAGGTGAACTTATGTATAATTTCCACATACGATGGAGGCAATTTTTGTTACTCAGTCATTAAGCAGAGAATAACGTTACCTATCTATTTATCAGCGCACGTTGGACATTTCTGAATCTTCTGGCATTTGTATAAAAATATTGTTTCATTATGTCTGCTAAATAATAAATACATTATCAAATCTATCGTTTTTTATTTCGAATATCAATATATCAATATTGATATTTATTATTCAGGTACATCACTGGCAAGAGGCGAGACAGGGCGAGGTATATCTATCTCTTTCTAAAGTTTCTAACAGCACACTAGCGATCTTTTCTTGGCAAACATAACTAATTATGTAATTAACTATAATTAGCGTCCACGGCTCTGGTTGGTCCGATTCCTATCTGTATATTCTTACTTAACTATGGATAAAACCGTGAAAGTGAAAGGACTTCGTTTTGTTTACATTTTTTTAGAGTAAATATATTATTATATTACTTTAGTCAAAAATGGTAGAACAAAATCCTTTACCATTTAGTACTCCTACAGGTACTGGCAGCAGTAATAATGGATTTTCTAATAGGAGGGGAAGACCACGCGAAGTAAACATTATCCGTTTCGGCCCTCAGCCACAATCCATGGTATCAAAGTTATTGCTGCAAATAAAAGCTGACTCTGAGAGAAGTGCTGAACTTAAATCACCATCACCCGTAAATGATTCGAAACCGAGTCCAATTGAAGATGACCAGTACTCTAAGCCCAAAAAGTAAGTTGTTGTCATGGGTCTATTGCTGATTTTAGATGGAGATTCCATTCGTAATATTCCTTTGTCTGAGTTCGTAAATAACAATCAACACATTTTAAAATAGGTAAATGAATTTTCATCGTAATAATGTATTATAAAACTAATCACAGCCAGCTATAGGCTAGGGTGCCTCAGGAATGCAGAACCTAATAAATTTTTCTTTTTTCTTTTCCAGGAAAAAGAAGAGAAAGATTCTTAAACCTAGTGCACCAAAAATATATTCATGTGATTTCGAAACCTGTTCATATTCTACAAAACAAGCTTCTAACATGACTAAACATTTGAGAGTTCATACTGGAGAGAAGCCATTTCTGTGCGACCGCTGCTCTTTTAGAACTAACTTTGTCAACTCATTGAAATGTCATAAGAGATTACACACTTCAGATAGACCCTATAAATGTTCAGAATGCAGCTACAGTTGTAATAGTGTATCTAATTTAAAGAAACACTTGCATACTAGGCATAAAACCAATGAAACAGCAACATCAGACTGATCTAAAGTCTTTTTCAACTTTAGGATTTGAAGGAATGGAGAGGCTTAAGATAAAAATATACTCAGTTGTGACTTTTTAATGCATCATGGTTATTAACACTAAAGTCGTACAATGGAATATTTGGAAACCTCCTCAACCTCAACAGCCTGTATGACCTGTTGGCGTTTATCTAATGGGGGGGTAGTGCCCATAATCCCTATGCTGGGCATGCGGGTTGGGATCACAGTTTGGTGGTAGAATTGTTCTGGAAGGGACACTGCTGCCTGTCCCCGGTGGATATCCCTTAGTCGCCTCTCCCACGGGAAGAGATGGGGCGGTGCAAATTCTAAGCCAGCACCACACAGCTAAATATCCTGTTGTAAATGACTAGTGTTTTTCACATTAAGAAGCATTCGGTGACGTTATTAGGTATGACCTAAGGTTTAATAGAAATAATTTGATTTGATTTAAGTGACATGATTAAACTTAGAAAAATATTTAAAACAGCTCAACTATTAGTATGCAAGCCTAGAAGATAGGTAGGTAACAGAAAAAGAATCATAAATAATAATGATTATATAAATATCTTTTAAAATGATGATTGTGTACGATTGCAATATTAATTATAAGATTTTTCTTTAGGGCATCTCACTTTTCCATTCCGCTCTACGCATAACTAATTGTTTCCATTTTCTATTCTGTGTAAAGGCTAATTAGAATTAAATTTTTGATAATTTGAGTGGCATGAAATTCTATACCTTAATTGAGCCATAGAAATAAAATTTATTTGAATTTCAATACATGGAATGCTTCCTACGATAAAAGAAAGAGTATAGTCATTTAACGCATTCACTGCCCAGTCTTGGCGCTGGCACGTCCGTCTTGGGCCATGTGTTAGTTAGGTTTATAATAAATTACAAGGCACCTGGATAATAAATTAAATGTATTATAATGTCCAAAGCTTTATTTTTTCTCAATAACCTAAATACATGTATAATCCTAAAAATATATAACTGGTATATAAACTGCCCAAAGTACTTAAATAGAGGCATTCTTCTTAAAACATCATAATAACACAGCATGATATTTGTAAACATTTGAGCTGTTACAAAATAATACTTGTGGTAGACAGTTATTGGCAAGCATCAGTGACAGTGTTCAGTAAAGTCTACGACTACAGATTCACGCCAGCCGAAGAGGAAGTAGCCCGTTGCTGAGCCGAGGACAACGGCCGCACAGAGCCATGTGTTGTATGTCATAAATACCAACATCAGCATGTAACTCACTAGCACTTGGAAGCCATGGAGCACCGTTTGCCATGCGTGTGCTGTGCTCAACATTGTAGGTCTGGAAAAGAAATTACATATTATTATACTGACTAGCTGTGCCCCGCTGCCATGGAAACGTTTAAAGTGATTTCTATCAAAGAGGAACTGAATTATGGGATTTAAAAAAGCCTTTTGATTCTTGGATTAGGATGACATTGTATGCAAAATTTTAGACGGATCTGTTAGTAGTATTGGCATGTGAAGAGGTAACAGGTTTAACATGAACAGGGCCGGATTTAGGGGAGGGCAACCGGGGCGAAAGCCCGAGGCCTCCACAAGCAGGGGGCCCCCACAATAGAATTCGGAAAAAAAAATCTTTTAAATTCCAACTAGTAAACACTAGTAAACATCTTTTCCTTTGATTTTTTTTTTGCTACAGTACTTTGTACATACATGATTATTTGATTATAATTAATCTTAAATATCAGGCAATCAGTGAAATATCAAATCAAAATCTCAAATGGCCCTGATAAGCCTTTCCAATTTACTACCCCTTGAGGGAGTACCCCAATGGCTCAATGGCTGAGTGGGGTGGTACTTGCCCGCAACCTCGGAGGTTGGCTATTCGATTCCGTATCTCGTAATTTTTTTATTATATACAGGGTGGAGTAAATTTTTGGCCCCGTAAGGGTCACTACCGTTTCTTTTGTAGTTAGAGGGTTTTGTTCTTAGAAACCTTCTGTTTAATTTTGAAGAAAAAAATATTGCCATTTTTTGTTTTTTGAAAAAAAGTACGGTTGGCCCAAAAAATGACATTTGTAAAAAAAAACAAGTTGGTCTTAATCGACTCTATTTCAAACCAGGAACACTTTTCCCAAAGTAACATACAAATCAAATCGTAAGTTTTGGCTATAATTTAAAAAAACCATTCCCATACATTTTCTATGAAAAAACGAGTAAGTTAAAATAACAATGTCGCTCATTCAATGGTTCTTAATTTAAACGTGTATGTAACTACTTTTTTAAGTTGGTAGGCTAACTTCGAAGGCATTTCAGGAATTAAATTTTTACTTATTTTTTATTTTTATTAAAAACTAGCTTTTGCCCGCGACCAAATAAGAAACATACCTACTAACTACCTTTTTGACAAGCGTCATTTTTAATTGAGTTTAAATAAAACAAAATTGTGTGGTAAGTAAATAGCTTGATTAAAAAAAAACCCAGATATGCCTTAAAAAAGTAGTTACATACGAGTTTAAATTAAAAACCATTGAACGAGTAACATTGTTGTTTTCACTTACTCGTTTTTTCATAGAAAATGTATAGGAATTGTTTTTTTTAATTATTCTCAAATCTTACGATTTGATTTGGTATGTTACTTTGGGAAAAGTGTTCCTGGTTGGAAACAGAGTCGATTAAGACCAACTTGTTTTTTTTGACAAATGTAATTTTTTGGGCGACATGTACATTTAATTACATTTAAAAAAAAAAACTAAAAATAGCAATATCTTTTTCATCAAAATAGAAACAGAAGGTTCCAAAGAACAAAACCTTCTAACTACAAAAGAAACGGTAGCTACCCTTAAGGGGCAAAAAAATTGCCCCACCCTGTATACATATAAATTAATTGCAGTATGTGAACAATGGCGCTCTTCAATTCTTAAACAAATCATCAAATCAATGATTATTGACTAATTGGTAGTTTTTTTCATATTTCAAAGCAAAAAAATAAGCAAGGTATGTAGTTTGATAGGCAAATAATTATTGTTGTGACACAATTAAATGCCATCAATTATTCACGAACTTTACTGCATGCAAGAAATTGAAAAAAATCATAGTCGATCAATAATAATTAATTTGTATTTGTATAATTAATTATTGAAGAATATAAAGTCATGATCGAGGAAAGAATGTGTTCATTGAATTTTGCGTGCGTAATTTCGTCTTCATGTAGTTGTCTATTCCTTTTTCAATATAATTTTCCAAAAGCATAATTTTCTTCAACCAGCGAGTGAGTGCGAGTTTTTTTTGCCCTCTGTCTGTCCATGTGGATCCGCAATAGAATAAAAATTGCCAGTTCGGATGGGGGATTTATAGTATATTCTGCGGATTTTACAAGCCTATTCAGCCTATTCTTCGTATTTGCGTGTCGATACGAGATACAACTGCAACGACAGTACCTGTTTCCCGCGTTTTATGTCTGTACTCTGTACGAGTGTAATTCCCGTCGCAGCGTTGACAAGTGTCCGCTGAGTGGCGTGCTTGTAGCAGGGAATCCCAGAATTTGATATATTATCGTGCGTCTGAGAAAATACGAACTTGCGAACATGGTGTAACAAATCTAAATCATTTCGAATTTTTACTAAGACCTAATAAATTATTTATTGAAAAACTCGACACAAAAAATTTTCATTTTATTTGCAAAATAATTTGGGGCGAGGGGGCCTCCGCTCCTTTGTTGCCCCGAGGCCTCTGGACCTCTAAATCCGGCCCTGAACATGAAAGTGTAATCAGAATCATAGTTGGCCATACTTTTTTGAAAAATAAATTAAACTAGCATTTACAATTGAGCTAACTGCAGACTGTTGCCGTAATTATCTACTTTTTGAGTCAGTGCTATTACAGTCAATAGATAGAGCAAATTTGAATGGCATTTGATACAGAGAAGTCTTTAAGACATCTAAAGTCAGTAATTGTTACGATCGAAAGTTGCGCCTTCTATTCTAATGGCTTAATAATTATGTTCAGGATTTATTTGCAAGTTAAAGCGAATAGAGTAGCGAAACTAGCGCCACCACTTATTTTTCTTAATAATACGATATTAATATTGACGACCTCTGTGCAGGGACCGTACAACCCCGATTTTGGGTAAGCCCCTTAAAATAGGCAACCCTGTGCATTGGGTTTTAGCAGCGATAGGGTTTCGATTAACTCGGCTTACCCGTGCAAAACCCTAGCGAAGGGTAACCCTCTGCATTGGGTTTTAGCAACGATAGGGTTACTCTTTCGTGGCGCTAAGCGATTGAAAGTGTTACAATTTTGTATGGGTTTATGGGTGTAACCCTAGGGTTACACTTTGAACTGCAATTGAACGTTGGGGTACTCTGCATTTTCAAAATAAATGCTTATTAATAAGTTGAGAAATAAATTTCTATCGCGCGACCGCTCAGTCTGGTTAGCAGTGTTGGAACTGGGAGCGGCGAATGTTTCGGCTGACTGACGTGGTTGGATGAATAAAACTACTTACAATGAACTCATATTTAGTCATCACATGTAATAGTTGTACTATTTAATGTGAAGCGTGAAGTTGAGGGTTCGATTCCCGCCTAGGGACAAGTGTATGTCGTGTACGATCTGTAGATATTTGTTCAGGGTGTTCTGGATATTTTCTATGTATAGTAAAAATATCTATAATATGTAGTGTATTTTATTACGTATATATCAGTAACATAATATCTAGTACCAGTTTGCTTAGCTTGGGGCTTAGGTAATTCTGTGGGAATTGTCCAACATTATATATTTTGTAGATAATTTTTTACCTACCTAACCTACGTAACGTATCTACGTACATATTATGTACGTAGATAATTAAACAATCATCATCATCAGCCTATACTAGTCCACTGCTGGACATAGGCCTCCCCTAATGAGCGCCATAGCACCCTGTCTTCAGCTTGACGCATCCAGCATCTGCCTGCAGTCTTTCGCAGATCGTCATCCCACCTGGCCGGAGGGCGTCCTACACTACGTTTGCCGAGTCGCGGTCTCCACTCAAAAACTCGTTTACCCCAGCGGTTATCGGTTCTTCGCGAAATATGGCCGGCCCACTGCCACTTCAGCTTTCTTATTCTTTGAGCTATGTCGATAACTTTGGTTCTCTGTCGGATGTATTCGTTACGAATTCTATCCTTCAGAGAGGCTCCGAGCATAGCTCTTTCCATAGCTCGCTGAGCGACTTTAAACTGGGGAATTAAAAAATGATTGCTGACAAATTTTACAAGCTTTCAATAAAGTCAAAAATGGAGGAGGTTCTCAACTAGTCTGTGCTATTTTAGTAGGTACTACCTACCTACAGTACCTACGTAGGTGTGTTACTTGATACCTATCTCCGTCCATGGTTAACAGAATGATCCCGAGGTGGTATGTACCATTAGATTTTTTTTTGACGACGGATTAGTAGTCCGAAAGTAACATAATATTTTTGAAAAATCACGACTAGCTACAACAATTTTGAGTTGGTCCCCTCAGACGAATTTTTCATTTCGTCTGAGGGGACCAATTCAAAATTGTTGTGGTTCCCTATAAGTTTGATTCTCGAAGAATTGCTATGTGCGCCTTAAAACATAGGTATGTTTGTAAAATTTCAAACTAATTAGGTACCTAGATGTCGCCAGAGTAGGTACCTAAACTCATTTTTTTGTACAGAGGTATGATTTCGTTTGTTCGAGCCCACGAGACATAGATGAATACATAATGAAGTCGGTTCAAAGTTCAAAACATGCTAAATTATTTTGCAGAATGTTTTAGGGGTCGTCCATTTATTACTAGTCTTACTTTAGGGAAGGGAGGCTTTCTGAAAACCTCACCCAATCTAACGTAGGTGAGAGGTCTCGGCAAATCAAATCTCACGTAGGTAGGTACCAATTTTTTTTTTAAAATTGTTAGCACGATATACCTACTCGTAGGTAGGTAGGGTTTACCTACCTACGAGTAGTAGTAGTATATCGTGCTACTTGAGGTTGATCGTTTCGTGTTGGCGCGAGATTCAAAGTAGGTACCTATACCGTGTCCATTTTGAATGAGGCATAAACGTATACAAACCGCCCATACTTAACCTAAAATTCACTTTGTTGGCGCGTCCTTTTATACGTAATTTACATTACTTGTCGATTTTAGATCCTCCCTTCAATAAAAATTGCTTACAATTATATTTGAAACTCGACGCCAAGCAAGTGAGTTTTTGTTATTTGTATCGTGGTTTATTTACTAACATGCTCCATGCTTGATGGATAAACCATAGGTTATTTACATCAAATTATTTTTCTATTAGGTAGTTTTATTATTACAATCGAAAGCAGAAAATATTTAAAACCACAAATATACCTAAGCACCTACCTAACCTACCTACTTAAATTTGAATCTCGCGTCGACCAATAACGCGCTTATCAAGGCCTGAGTTCAGCAGTGGGCCAATATAGGTGGGTTGGGGTTTAGGAGGTACCTAAATTTTCTTAGATTTTTTTAACAAACTCTTGCACTTCCCTAAATGTAAGGACATATCTACCTATGTAGGCATGAAACGCAAAGAGGTAAGTATTTAATTACACATGCTTAAAGAAATAGGTAGCTAAGCTACCGCCTTCAAATTGTTATCAATGGCAGCTGTATAGATACCTAGCTACCTACACCTACTCACACGCACAAGATGGCACTATGGTTGTCTTCGTTCCCTTCACTTCACATATCGTAGTAACGCGTCCCGCAACCCGCGCGCGTGCATCAGTTTAACTGAGATATCGATATTCAGAGCGGATTTTGTACGCACCTCGAATTGAAGTTGCTAGCGATCGTCACGGGGCCTTATCCGTAAATGCACATTTCCTTATTTCGAATTAGTATACCCAGCAGCTTGTAGCTAGGTACCTAGGTACCTAACGAAACGGCGTAACATGCAATGAATACAATGATTCATTGCAATTCAAACTGATTTTATTATTTTCAACCTTACGCAAATGGAAAAGAGATCATATTATAATACTCTACAATACATGGTTACCGTGTGTTACAAAACCCCAAACGGAGGGGTTATCAAAACGATCAAAACCCTTATTGAAAGGGGTTACCCATCAATAGGGTAAGCCAGTCGAATGGGTTTTGATAGGGTAACCCTTACGAGCGGGTAACACATGAAAAGGGTAACCCCAACGGGTAGGGTTTTTAAGCAATCTCATCGAAAAACCCAATCGAAAACCCCTTCAAAGGGTAACCAAATCAGTCCCTGCCTCTGTGGTGCGGTGGGCGAAGGTCCGCCTGCGACGCAGGAGGTTGCGGGTTCGATTCCCGCCTCGGTACAAATATTTGTACGATCTGCAGATATTTGTTCAGGGCGTTCTGGATGTTTTCTAAATATAATAAAAAAATATCTATCTATGTAGTGTATTGTATTATGTATATCAGTTATCTAGTACCCATAACACAAGCTCTGCTTAGCTTGGGGCTAGATAATGCTCTGTGAATAGTCCAGCATTATTTATTATTTATTATTATTATTTAATATAGGTATCGCATTCACAACCCAGTTCTGCGGCACGGTCCGCAACGAGTAGGTCTGCTAGAACAATGTGGGTCGTGGACAATGGACGCGTTGATAAACTGGCAGCGGTGACAATTATAGATTATTTCTTTGTCTAATGCTATAAGTGGTGGCGCTAGTTACACTATCGATGTTCGCCGATTGCGTTGGGTTCTCAGTCTATTCAATACGTCGCACGATAAGGGCTCGTATACATGGACGACTGCCGTCGCTAGCTGTTGACGGGATATTGCCGTCCGTGTGTATGAGAGCTAAGGACGGCGCTTTAGGTACTAGTTTATCAATTTTGAATGAAGCATGTTAGTAAACAAAGTACGACACAAATAACAAATTCTCACCTGCTTGGCGTCGAGTTTCAGATATTATTGTAAGCAATTTTTATTGAAGGGAGGATCTAAAATCGACAAGTAATGTAAATTACGTACAAAAGGACGCGAACAAAGTGAATTTTAGGTTAGGTATGGGGGGTTTGTTTACGTTTATGCTCGATTCAAAATGGATACGATATAGATTCTTAGTATAAGAGAAGAGTCGTGGCATTTTTGTGAACTAACACTTAGTCGTACTGCAATGACAGAGCAGTGTTGTTAAATTGGCACCCGAGCGTGCTCACTCTCCACGACTCTTCTCTTTTTGAACCGACTCTATCGACGACTGCACGCGATCACGCGATTGTGGATCATCGCGCGTAGTCTCCTAGTATCTCTGTAATCGCTACTGTGATCGAGGCGATCTATGACTTGCGGGTTTTTCCGGGAACGCATCAAAGGGAATTCGCTAGTTGCGTGCGTGTTTACACTATCAACGCCGATCATTCGTTAAGCGGAGGTAAGCGAAAGCCCGCCTGCGACGCAGTAGGCTGGTTCGATTCCTGCTTTGGGATAAATGTTGAAACGATCGGCAGATATTGCATTAATGTGCGTAGTAAGTATATCAGTTAGCTTGTGTTATAGGTACGAGATAACTGCATAGCTTGAGGCTAGATAATGCTTTGAGAATTGTCTAGTATTATTTATTATTATTGGTAGCAGCCGCTATAAACTCCACGTTCATCTTATAGCTTTGATCAGTTATTTACGAAAAAACTTGGATTGTTGCTTGCCGCTCAAAAATGATCACCGACGATGGTGTGGATGCACGATTACATTTCCGATGACAGATGATCATCGGCGATTGTGAAGAGAAGGAAGATATTTATACTTACACGTTTCTTTCAAGGGTGTGTGGCACAGGCCTAAAATAGAAAACGTCTTTATTAGTAGTGTGTTACAGTTACAACATTATGGCAATTAGCATTAATAATTTGTAATACGTGCATAAATAATGGCTCATAGAAATTCTGCGTGCTCTAAGGAGGCAGTTAATGTATAATTCAAGGTAAACGGTTCAGTAGGTACAATGTCTAAGATTAAGTTATTTGTAATACATACTAAAGAATTTCTAGATTTTTTTTCTTTAGTTAAATTTTCTTATTTTTAGTAAGCGTAAGATAATATAATTCTAGTAATATTTTTGCCACCCCCTCTAATCGAGAAAACTATGATACATTTTGATTTTCCTATGTAAACAGTTCTGTTATCCTTTAGCTGGGATTCCTTTTAAATATGTACATAAATTAATTAATTTGTTTGCAGCAGTATGACGACTTTCAGAGATAAGTTAAGGAAACAAAGGGTAATTGCCCATTAATATAAGGAAAGTACGACATTGACCTTATAATATGTAAATAATATTTATTACTAGCTTCTGTCCGCCGTTTCCACGCGTTTTTTCAATACACTTTTGTACAATACTTTTAGCCTAAGTTTTTTTACAACTTCATCAGGGCAAAATTTTCAGCTCCGCGTAGTATTTTAAACCTTCAAACTCATCTCAACTGCATTTATTGGTCTACTGCTGGACGCATGCCATCCCCTGATAAGCGACTTATTGGTTGTTATCTCATGGGGGTTAGTGCCCATAATCCCTACGCTGGGGCATGCGGATTGGGGATCGCAGTTTGATGGATATGCCTCAGTCGCCTCTTACTATACTCTCGGGAATAATAATCGTGCAATTTTAACGTTGTCTTCGAATTAAGATTTGACAATGTCGGAAACTTTCGTTTTTATAATACGATTATTAGCAGGAAGTTTTACAATTATCAAATTTCGGCATAAAGCGGTCTGTTTTCACAATTTAAGGCGTGTCGCTGATAGACGGATGTATTATAATGCAATCAATGCAATGGAACTTTATAGCAACATTTGTGTGTAAGGAAGGTAGCAGTATTAATTATAATTTGACCAATGTTTAGCCACTAAACAATTTTGTTAAATAGTTCTAGGTAGTTTTGTACACTGCGTTCGGAATATTAAATTATTCAATTTGGCGTGCATGACTAAGTAAATAATTATCTAACAATAGGTAAGCCATCCATATTTTAATCTTCAGATTTCTTGTTTGGATTGAACTTGATAACATAACTAAAGCCCGGGCGGATTAACATGGCCCATAGTTTGTTTTAACAAGATAATAACTTGAGAATTTTACACGTGTAAGGGTAATTTGTGATTCTGTCGCTACAGCCCTCGCATTGCAAGGGCGGGGTACCCCAATCTTGGCAATCGGACATGTATTGAATTCCGAACCAGGTGCCATGTTTATTCGCCCGGGATAAAAATATCCTTAATCTGTATACGAAAGAATGAACATCTCAAAGTGGAGACTTACTGCTAAAGTAATTTACAACCATGATTTTGAGTTTTGAGCTTATTCCGTGATCATGGCGCATCACTGTGCTGAAATATTGGAAAGCTCCAAAACTCAAATCATGGTTATCTCGTTATAAATTACTTTAGTGTTAATAACCATGATTCAAAAGTTTTATTGGAGACTTACTGGATAACCTGAGCATCGTCTGGAGCACACGTATTAGTGACGCCCTTATCAGGTCCCGACACTGCGCAGTATTGTAGCCCTGTATACGTCCTCCATAGAAGATGTTTTCTGTAGTATTTGAGACTGAAACAAATAAATAATTTATTATGTGGGTGTAATAAGGGGCTGGGCTTATCTCGACAAAACTAGAAAAGGATCAACGGATTTAAAACTTTAAAACGAGGACAAAACTAGAAAAGGAACAATGGGTTTAAAACTTTAAAATTGAACAGGAGGACAAAACTAGAATAGGATCAACGAATTTAAAACTTTAAAATTGAACAGTAGGAAAACACTAAAAAAGGATCAACGGATTTAAAACTTTAAAATTGAACAGAACAAAAGTAGAAAAGGATCAACGGATTTAAGATGTTAAAATTTAACAGGAGCGGACAGTTGGTGAAGTCAGGTTGCAGATGATGATGATGATTAAGTGGGTGGATAGGCCTATCCTTTTTTTAGAATTGTGTTTACAGAAAACTAAGTTGTCGTACATAGCTTGGCAGAGGTATTTTACAAGGTTCTGTTCCCTGTGCTGTTCATGGATTATATCATCGACATTACCTACCTAAATGTTGTAATAACTTTTTTTTTATGCATAAATACTTACCCTTCGTACATTAAAGCCATTATGTATATCGCAAAAAAAGATCCTAAAAATTCTCCTGATTCCGTTACATTCCACCACGAAAATAGTATTACTTCTTTAATGCCACCGTGAAACTGTAACAAAAAAGAGAGTCATTGACCAGTGAATCATTACTTTATATTACTGCCGTACAACCAGCAGCGTCACAATGATTGAGTTCAAGGTGATCCAATAGTATTTTTTCATTATTAATCGATAATAATTTTTTTAGTGGCTCCACCAGACGCTCAGATATTTTTTTTAAGACCCGAAGGGGTCTTAAAAAAAATATCTGAGCGTCTGGTAGAAGCGATGCGTGACCCGAGCTAGTGAGTAACTGACGCAGCGCATCAGTTTTGTCATACAGCGGGGCAATGAAGCCAGACCGACTGGTATTGATATAGATCAGGCGGCTCTACACTATTTCAATTTTAAATATGTAGGTATACAGTATTTCATTTTATTGTTATTTTTTGTCTTTAGAGACATATGTATATTAGAACAATTATATAAAAATCTAAAGCTTATTGCATTTTAAGACTTTAATGACCAACATAATGTACCGTTGCAACGGTACAGATGTGTGTAGGTACATCTTCAGCAGCGTCAGGTAGCAGGGAGGTGGGGGGGTCGCCCCACTGAGGCTGGGCAGTGAATACGACATACCTATACCTACTATACTTATATCCTACCGAGGTGAAATTCGATTCGAAAGGACTTCGTAAACAGAGATAATGCATCACTATTTACGTTCAAACTGGTAGATCTGGTACAGTATGTATAAAATAATAAAGCATTCGTGGAAACTTTTGCGAAGAACAATATACGATAAGGTAATAAATTTACCGGTTGTTAATTATATTAAACGCTTACGATAAGGTATCAAATTTACCGTTTGTTAGTTATATTAAATTTAAAAACCAATTTATTTTGTAAGAAAATTACAAAATAAATTGGTATTTTGTAATTTTCTTATATCTTATATCTCTATAAATAAGAACTAGTAAGTATTTATCATTTATTTTTTACATCAAGTAACCGGATACCGGATCTTTAAGCGAAAATGCCATTCTAAAACAACGTCCTTCATATTATCAGATTGAACGACAATAATGGTTTAGTCACATTAACATGGGGCTTTAGTTATTTAACTACTTAAGAGGGCGCATTCGGTGCCATTTTGTGAGAAGGATAGTCATAGAAGCAGCGTAACGGATGATGATTTTGTATACAAGAAAACTACACAACTTACCTATGTAGAAAACCAACTAAGGAACCAAAGAATTGGTAATGTACCTAAGTAACCTACGAATCAATATCTTTTCTATACACTGCGGGATTCCTGAGATCTAGTTAGACCTCAACCTCAACCTCAACAGCCTGAATCGGTCCACTGCTGGACGCAGGCCTCCCCTGATAAACGCCTATTGGCGTTCACCTCATGGGGGGTATTGCCCATAATCCCCACGCTGGGCATGCGGGTTGGGGATCGCAGTTTGGTGAAAGATTTGTTCTGCAGGGGGCGCTGCTGCCCGTCCCCCGGTGGATATCCCTTAGTCGCCTCTTACGACACCCACGGGAAGAATTGGGGTGGTACAAATTCTAAGCCAGCACCACACACCTTATTTTTTTCCCGGGCATCCCGTGATTACTGAGTTCTAGTCTTAGTTAGACAACCAAACCAGCAAGGCTAAATAATAACTTAATAACACTAGGCTCGTAGGTATGCAGTTACACGTCCGACTTATTTTAAGTAGGTATTTAATAAGTATGAACAATTAATTTCACAGATAATGTCAATTTACATAGTTTGATGCCGGTTACTACGAGTAGGTAGAATGCATCATATACCTAACTGTATGATTCAGTGTGTAAGCGAGGCAAAATGTTTTGTATTTTATTATAAATACTATCGTAGTTTGAGGAATTCATTACGGATGTAATAAGCAGCGGGTTAACTACGAACCTTATTTGGAAGAACACATGTTTAGTATTTCTTTACTAGAAATAATAAACATGTGTTCTTAACATGTGTTTAACACAAATAAACATAGCTTTACTAAAATATTTAAATCTCTCTTTCATTCTCATATCTGTACTATGTTTAATATTTGATTAGATGTCTAGGAATGTACGCCCTAATTAAGGTGACCGTACACCGTACTTGTACTTACACGTCACGTACCCATCCGCCCCGCATCCGCCGGAATCTATATTCCTAGAGGATTTTAGTAAAATGCGGTGCGGGTACGGTGCGCGGGGGCATACTATTTCATACAAATATTTTAAAATACGATGACTTCGGTGCGTGAGGCGCGAACATGTGCGCGTTCAGCTTTAGTTTACCACCTACTGTAATTTGCAGAGAACGGACGCGAATAAATCTGGTACTTATTATCGTGCCATTCGTGTCCCGGAGACGGTCATTGATGGACCAAATGATCGTTTAGTACAAAGGCAATTGAAGCCTTTCTCATTCAAGTAGCGATTATTTGGTCCATCAATAACGTATAAAACTTACAATAGGCCCGACGAATTAAAAATTATTTTCTTCAAAGATCTGTTTTTTTTTTTTTTTTTTTTAATTTGGGAGCAGCTTATCTTAACAGACTCTTACAAAACAACATCACCAGACACACTATATTGACTGTCTATTATACTTTTTTAACCGACTTCAAAAATATGAGGAAATTCTCAATTCGTCTGATTTTGATGATTCTTTTTTTATTTGAAAGCTGGTGCTTCTCTATGGTCCCATTTAAATTTGGTCCAGTTCTGACAATGGTGGTCCGATTTTCATGATTCTTTTTTATATGAATAAAAGAATCATGAAAATCTGACCACCCAGTCAAAAGGTCCCATTTAAATTTTGTCCCAGTTCTAACAATGGGATTCATATAATTGAAGTCGGTTTTTATTTTTTTTTTAAAGAAAATCAATTATTGTTCGATCGATAAAAGAAAAAATACGTATCCAATATCTTCTTATAATATAACTGACTATTTAGACGGACTGATTTTGTGTCTTCAGGCCTATTGCTAATGACCGTCTGCGAGGTCCTTTACTCTGCTATCGGTGCACATATCACTGTTACATTGTAATACTAAAAGGTATCAATTTAACTTCTATCGCTCAGTATAACTGCGCAATAACATTTGAAACTATCATGTTTTATCACTAATCTAAACACTAATATATTATCAATTTATCATGGTAGATACAGGGGCTTTCATCGTTAGCTGACCCCCCTCGCAGATTCCAAGTCTCGTTGTCACTTGTTTTGGTTTTATGTTATAAAACTTTCTATTTTCATTAGCGAACGATTTTAGTTGTAAATAGTTCTGTATTCATTACGGATGTAAGCGGGTAAACTACGAACCTTATTTTTGTTGGAAGAACACCAACGTTTCATCCCTTAACGAGAACATCTTACCCTTAACGTCAGATTTTTCCAACACAAATAAGGTTCGTGGACACTCGTAACACGCTTACTTGTAGGTATGCGTAATGGATTCGTCAAAATACGATAGTTTTTAACCGACTTCAAAAAAGGAAGAGGTTCTCAATTCGACTGTATTTTTATTTATGTTTGTTACCTCAGAACTTTTGACTACCTTTTCATGGTTTTTTTTTATTTGAAAGCCGGTGCTTCCCGTGTAGTCCCGTTTTTATTTGGTCCAGTTCTGACAATGGGATCGATGAAAAATCTTGAAAAAACTATATACATAATTAAAGTCGGTTTGTAGTTTTTTAAAACAAAATCAATTATTAAGTAAAATATTTCTTAATTCATTCACAGAAATTAACGTCAAACGTAACAGGGGGTCCGCTGCTAACAATGAACGCCACTGTACTGTCAAAGATCTACTGTTTTGTGATGCTGATGATGTTCAAATTTCACTTACAGTCATAGGCATATCCATGCCCATATTCTGCGACGTGTGACCGTGGTTATGGTGATGACTCTCTTGCATAGGTACTGCTCCATAGTCCATGCTTGGGCTTACTGAACTAGAATTAAACAGACTCTGAAAAAGTAAATTGTAACTTTAGATAAAAGCAAGCAAAATTCACAAATAGTCACCTTTCAAACAATAAAAACTTAATCCAAATCAGTTCATCCGTTTATAAGCTATGATGTCATACTTAATACGCGGTGTTATATAAGTTTAACGTGTGTATCATTGAAATGTTAAACATAAAATTGCTGTCTTTATAGTTTACAAAATACGCCTCTTACCGTCAGGGGTTCAATATAATAATTGATTTTGTTTTTAAAAATTATAAACCGACTCCGATCCCATTGTCAGAACAGGAAAAAAATTAAAATGGGACCACACGGGAAGCACCAGCTTTCAAATAAAAAACGAATCGGACCACCCAGTCAAATGTTCTGAGGTAACAAACATTAAAAAGACACAGTCGAATTAAGGACCCCCTCCTTTTTAACCGACTTAAAAAAAGAGGTTCTCAATTCCACTGAATTACCTCAGAAATTTGTAGTCGGTGGTCCGATTTTCGTGATATTTTTTTTATATGAAAGCTGGTGCTTCCCGTGTGGTTCGATTTGAATTTGGCCCAGTTCTAACAGTTCTAACAATGTTAGAACTGGGCCAAATTAAAAATCCATGAAAAAACTATAAAAATTAAAAGACGGCTTATAGTTTTTAAAACAAAATTAATTATTTTGAAGTGGGGTAAAAAGAATCGGAAGGAACATTAAAAGATACCAACAATGGGAACAAGGAAAATGTTCCCATTGTTGATATCTAACATAATAAATATAATATACCTAAAAATATTAAGTAAGTATATACAATAGTAATATTATAGTAATATTTTCCAATTTGTATGATGTTCTATAGTCGCGCAAAAGTTTCGTACCCCATACGCCATTTATTGAGTCAATGACATTTGATTTGCTGAAATTGATACCGAGCATTAAACAAGGGGACTCGACATCATTGCTCTGTTTAAATAAAGTGTTAATGCGAACGAGCACTGGCTGACTACATAATAAACGCTGCGTTATGTAGGCATGTTACAGTTACACAATACCCATTCAATCAATGAGAAAATGAACAACCTTATGGACCACGTAATTATCAATAGGTACCTACCTAGGTACTCTGCGAATGTGTCTTTATAACAAGCATAATAAAATAAAAATATTATATTAGAAGGTAAATAATTACAATCTATGAGAAAATTTTACGATTTACATAGATCCAAGTATGTAGTATAGTTATAATATCAGTGATTGTTTTTCTTGTAGTTCCTTTATTCTCAATCGTAATTTATAGCTTCGTTACGTTACGGTTTATTAAATAAACTGTCTATGTCAGATATTATTTTAATTAGTTATTTATTTATTTATACAGTTAGGTTAGCATTTGGCGAGTACCCTAAAACTTAAGAGGTAGATACATATAATAGATTCAAGCGTTACTTTGCGGCAATCCGCACAAAATATAAGGATGTAAATATTTAGTAACAATTCCGCGAAAAAAATGACTTTCGCAGATGAAACGCACACGTATGTAATTTTTTTGCGGAATTGTTACTAAATATTTTCATCCTTATTTACAAGGCAGTAATAATATGAAGATAAATGTAGTTATAATCAAATAGATAAAGATTATTGTCACGCAGGAATCAACGTTTCTTACATTTTAATACACTAGGTACTTAAGATAAAGATAGAGAAGGTAAACAAACATAAACATTGCACTTATCGCTATTGAAATTTCTAAGAATGGAAGAAGTGGGTCCATTCAATGCCAGATATAGGTCATAAAAGTACCGTGTCTAGTGTTGCGCGCGAGTATGAGTGCACTAATTTTCAGGATTTCCTTCCGGTATTTTGAATATTGATTAATTGACCAATAATTTAGCAATCGCTTGAATAGATAAATAATTGGGTTTGTTTTAAAAAAAACCATAAACTGACTTCAATTGTATGGTTTTCTCATGGAAGCCATTGTCAGCCTTGGACGAAATTTAAATGGGGCCACACGGGAAGCACCAGCTTTTAAACAAAAAAAGAATAATTAAAATCGGATCACCCAGTCAAAAGATCGGAGGTAACAAACATAAAAAAAAATACAGTCGAATTGAGAACCTTCTCCTTATTTGAAGTCGGTTTAAAATCATATGAACGAAAAACATTATTTTTTTGAGTTTAATATAAATTGTTTGAGAAACAACTTGGTTCAAAATCACAATGAGCACTTTAAAAAAGGTTTGATAAAGATAAGGACTATTTATAGTCAATTTTACTATTTATTTATTCGTTTTATGTGTTCGGGAAACCGGCAATAATACAGGTCTCGGCAAACCGGCAATAAAACAGGTTTCGCTCGGTGCTCCCGTCTTGGATTCGGTATGTCCAGCCGCTATTGATAAAATATACGGAATAATACATACGGTTCCATGAGGCATCTGATGCGTGGTGTTCATATTTCCATGGTCATGGTGCATTTTCGCATGTTCTGCGTATTCATGTCCCATTGCTCCATGGTTATGCGCCATTGTACCTACGGAACGGAATACGTGTAGTTTTAAATGCGCTGTACGACGAAAACGATTGTTTAATAACTTCAATGGCAGTTTACATAATATGGTCGATGATACCAAAAACACTTTTGACAATACCGAAACTTAACTTATTAGACTATTAATAATATATGGTCGTCGTTGAATTATAATAACATTCTGAGGTACTCGAAGCAACCTGCCTACTTTATTACCCGACTAGCATCGCCTCGCGGTTTCACCCGAGTGGTTCCCGTGGGAATTACGGGATTAAATATAGCCTATGTCACTCCCTCAGAAGTAAGCTTTTAATGATGAAAGAATTTTTAATTGGTCTAAGGTCTAAGTTTCGGAGCCTATTCAATACAAACAAACAATCAAATCTTTCCTCTTTTTTTATTTTATTTAAACACTTTATTGCACTGAAGTACAAAGGGTGGGCTTAATGCCGAGGCATTTTCTACCTGCCAACCAGAAACATTGTTTTTACAAGGGGTTGGCGTGCTAATTTAAGTTTTACACATTACCTATTCATAAAAATCTTTATAATATTACTATAGATTAGAATGAACATAATTAATTTAAATATGATAAGTACTAGCTAACTGTATGATTTACAGATTTTTCCTGTAAAAACTGTGGGTACCTACTTAAATAAAATAAAAATTATTCAACTCCACTAATCTCTTGTTCTGCATGCACAAAACTTGTCAGGCTCAGTGTAAACTACAATATGCGTTAAAACAAGTTGCATACAATTTTGAGTATCATTTTTGTAAGGTTCTAGGTATGGGGGAGACCATGGAATACCTGGTCGAAGGGACTAACCAAATAATATGAATAAAAAAATTATGCTATGTAACAATTTCCAGTATTAAATTGATTAAACTTTGTGTTCACCAAAAAATAATCGGACAAACAACTTTAATATACTTGTAATGAGAACTGAGAACTCCTGTCAATAACATAAATAGTAGCAAACTACAGGTAGGTAAGTTGGGTGGATGTTACTAACCTTAGTTTACAAATAGACTTCTGAAAAAGTGCCTTAACTATACCCTAATTCTAATTCTAAGCAGGGGAAAAAATCTGCATGGACATCTTGCATAGGAGTGTATTATAGATCATGCCCCTGCCTAAACGGCCCAGTCCTTTATGTATCGGAGCAGGACTTTTGACTTAACTTTACCCTACTAAATAATCATTCTACAAAACAATTCCTGAGAACATTATGAGAGTACCAATACTGTGTTACATACATTTGATTGCCTCTTACTCAGTTTCCACAGCTTGGCTTCTTTATTGTGTCAAGTTATTTAGTCTTGTACAAGCCTCATCCAGTGTGATATGGTCAACTTGGCCAATAATGATAGTAGAATACCCACTTAAGTTTATTATAAATGCCCAACCCTAACCAAGAGGAAAAATGCACAAACTTGCCACAGGCCTATCATTCAACAGTTTGTATGCAACCAATTTAGTAGTTCAACATTCTGCTCCACATTAAAGATTACATTTTAGAAAGTAGGTATACAGAGGTCACATCTGGATTGTTGAACAAAATATGCTCAATGTCATTGAGTGAAAGTAAGATAGTTCTACGAGTAGGTAGGGGTTTGCAATAGGTATATGCGCGAGTAATTTAGCAAGTACTCTGATTATGTGTTCGTACGAAGTAAGTAGGTACATTTTTAGAGGTACTGATAGTCGTAAGACTAGAGGAAAAATAGTTACCAATGAACAAACCGTTGTTTCTATTTTATAACAGAATTAGGAGACGAAAACCTTTACATAATAATAACCACTTACCTTCCTTTTTTAAGAACGAAGGCCTAAGTTGCACTGCGCCGCAAATCCAAACCAGCTAATTGTCAAACCTAGTTTTATTGAAAAACTTTACTATGTACATTTCAATAATTTGTGTTCTCTATCTAGAACCAGCAAAACAAAAAGTCAAAAACAGACAGCAAGAATCAGAATCTATCCACAACCACCCACACACTACTCTCACAAGTTCACAACCACAACACAAAGCTGTGCTTGATGTAGTGTTGTGCGCACAGAACAATTGGTTGTGCGCCGTGCCCGTGCGTGCAAAAGAAAGATACAATGCAAGTAGAGCAAGATAGCAGCAATTGTGTGAGGGACGCGACATAACTGACATATGACATTGCCGACAGTCACATATAGTCAGATCGACTGACGGACTGACGAGTGACTACACAAGCAAGCTAACGTCACTGCATCTCAAAACTCAAGGTAGACAACGATAATATTACATTTAGATTTGTTTACTGGCAATTGGTTACATTTCGTCCGTGGGAAAAAAATGTTAAAGTGCTTCCATCTTATTAAATAGTACCCCTAAGTAAGATAAATTTTCCAGAATAGAAGTCTAATAAATAAACTATACGGCAGATGATACATATAGTTCTGCTTGTCTCTTTCTATTTTCCATCAAACCACTTTATCTACACGTAGAACGGGATTACTCTGTAGATATAGAATCAACTTTCATCATGCAAAAGAAGTGCTTGAGAGCTATTTTCAACTTGCAAAGTACTGAATCTCTTCGGAATATATTTAGAGATAATAATATTTTAACCTTAACTGGAATATACATAATGGAAATATGTTTATTTATAAAAAAACAACAACCAAATATTCTTTGAAAATCACTCTAGTCGACATAATAACCTACGCATAAACTATAAGTATAATATTTGTATGCCTCAAGTAAATAATGCAACTTTCCACAAAAGTTCATATATTTCTGCCATTAAAATTTACAATAGTCTACCAATAGAAATCAAAGAAATCAAAGATAATACGTTCAAAATAAAATTAAGAAAATACTTAGTATCAAAAACCCATTATAATATTAAAGAATACTTTGAGAGTATCCCTCCAAAATTTAGATAAATAGTGACTTCCTATTGTTAACATTGTGTGATAGAAAATGTGCAATTCATTTAATGTTTAAGTATTTTTAAGTACCTACCTTTGTATTAGTATAGTACATAACAATTATTGTATGTCCGAAAGGACAAACTGTTGGAACAATTATTTGTAGTTCATAAGATCAACTATGTAAGCACAGTACACAATAAATGATTCTTATTCTTATTCTTATTCTTATTCTTATACTCAGTCAGTCATCAATCACATCACAGCCGGCGGGTGGCGGCGGCGTCAAAGAACATGAAAAGTTTCTGCTATGTATCCAATGGTTTCACCCAATCGTAAATACAAGTTAAATTAGTTGGTACCTGCCTACCAGTGTGGTTCCGGCCTAGAATTTGCACCACCCCAACTCTTTCTATGCATCTATAATGTAGGTATATACATTTATACTACTTACCTATATCATTGTACTACGGACCTACCTACTTACATTAAATATAAATAAAAAAGATGCGTGGCACTCGGGGACTGCCGCGCCGCGGTAAAGCTATGGCATAGTGTTAGGTTATTTTCGTTACGGAATTTCTGGATTCGGTCTCCACGCTTAAGGCCCGCGATAGAAGCTATGCAATAGCTTAATAAGTTAATATAAGTAGGGACCACACCACACCAAATGTCGCCATTTACGTAAGTGGGTATAACTTAGTAGGTAAGTACCTACAAATATGAAATAAAACACACAATAGGCTCACGAAATACTATTAAGTATGTTTAATAGAAAAACTTATATTTTAGCAATATTATCTTTATACGTAAGCAATATTCAACAGTAACATCACTGGCAACAAGCCTGAACGACAGAGGATCGTAACGACGTGAAGGAAGGGGGTGTATCTTCAGGAAAATGGCGCGCGGAGACTTTATCGATTCTTTAGGTCATTATTTAATCGAAAAATGATGAGACTGAATTTCGCAATAATAAAGTAAAAAAATCAAATCAAAACTACAATCATTTTCGGGTGATAAAAACGCTGCCATATTAGCGCCATTTTTATTTGACGTCCACGTTCACACTCGAATATAACCTTTTGTGACGACCTCGGTAGTAGGGCTTGGACTCCGGAACTCCGGTTTTGGTGTAAATCCGGAGTTTCGAAAGATTTCAGCATCGGTTGTAAAACCGGAGTTATCGGAAACAAAACCGGAGTTTCGATTTTCAGAACAAAATCCGCGCCGCGCATTGTTTTTTGGATGAATATTCAAATGTAATCGGCCTGAAGCGCGGCGCATTCGCGAGCTTTGAGAATATTAGACATCGAAAGCTTCATCATCAACATCATCAACCTATATTAGTCCACTGCTGGATAAAGGCCTCCCCGAATGAGCGCCATAGCGCGGTTCTTCGGGAGATACGGCCCACAGCCTCTTCAGTTTGCTAATTCTTTGAGCTATGTCGATAACTTTGTTTCTCTGTCGGGTGTGTTCGTTACAAATCCTATCTTTCAGAGAGACTCCGGGCATAGCTCTTTCCATAGCTCGCTAAGCGATTTTAAGCTGGTGACCAACCCTATCGCGAGTGTCCACGTCTCAGGTCCGTAGGTCATGACGGTAGAACGCATTGATTGAAAACTTTGGTTTTCAAGCATTGCGGTATAGATGACAAGAAGGCTAGACGTAGTTTACCAAACGCTGCCCAGCCTAGCTGGATCCTTCTCTTGGCCTCCTATGCTAATGCCCTTGCCTTTCCAGTCCAGCGTCTTAAACATATCTTCCAACGCGCTCGTGAACAGTTTCGGTGATATAACATCACCCTGCCTCACTTCTCTGCGCAGTTGGATGGGTTCGGACTGCTGGTCCCGTACTTGGACACTCATGGTGGCGGCGTCGTTAAGACATCTTAGCACCTCGATACAACGACAGTCTACTTGGCATCGCTGTAAGGATTTCAGAACAGCCCAGGTTTTGACAGAGTCAAAGGCCTTCTCATAGTCCACAAAGGCCAGACACAGGGGCTGATTATACTCTTCTGACTTTTGTATAATCTGCTTCATTGTGTGTATGTCGTCTAAGGTGCCATATCCTCCGCGAAACCCGGCCTGTTCTGGTGGCTGAAACTCGTCAAGTCTCCTGGCGATACGGTTCGTAACGTGACCACTCGTGAGAACAGCTTATAGACGTGGCTCAGGTGTGAGATAGGTCTGTAGTTTTTAAGGAGGGTTTTATATCTCTCCTTAAAAAAGAGTACCACCAAACTCCAGAACCGCGCCTTTTGAGTTCTCCCACTGTGAAGGACGGCGTTGAAGAGGTTCTGTACTTCCTGTATAACAGGAGCTCCTTCGGCTTTCAAATGCTCTGATGTTATTCCGTCCTCCACGGGGTCCTTTCCATTTTGAAGCTGCCTCAGAGCTAACACATCTCGTCTTGACTGATCTACTATCCGGCAGTTCGTTCGGGGTGGTGCAATTCTAGGCCGGTACCACACGGCTCAATGCTTGAAAGCTTAGTGAGGGTAGAAATGGCTGTTTTCAAAATGGAGGTGACAGAGGTCAAAACTAAACAAAATGCTTCCAATATTTTTTGATGAGGATTGCACTGACAAGTGTTGAACCAGAGCGAGCGTTTTCAGCCGTCACAATATGCAATCGCGTGAGAAGCTCGCTATGTGACGACAGCCTCGATGCGTTAACTTTTCTCAGGTCCTTTTACCAAAAAAACCAACATTGTTTTCTAATTGGTTAGTTTTATTTCCTACATAACAAACTAGAACATTAATTTCGATACAAATAATCAAATTAAATTCACTATCTATACGATAGCACTCTTTTTACAATGAATTCATTAATTTTTCACTTTTAAGCATTTCAACTCCGGAGTTCCGGAATTCCGGAGTTGAAATGATGAACATCGAAACTCAACTCCGGAGCTGAAAATTAGTCCGAGTTCCAAGCCCTACTCGGTAGTGATCATCTCAGAAAAGAGGTTTTCCGAAAAATCTGAAAATAACCTACACTACGAAATGTGAAGTGGGCAGAATAGTGTCAAATCATGGTGCAGCAAGCAGAATAAAAAAAGAAGAAATGTGAACAGCGATGTCACGTCCGCTCTAGTAAACTAATTTTGCGATTGAGATTTAAAACATCAATTTTTCAATGGTAAAATTCTACGATAAAAACATCTCAAAATTCTAAAATAAATATGTAGATATGTTTCTATATCAATAGAGAATACGTGTATATTTTTTTAGCCATTTTGAAATCACATGCACCTATTGAGGTTGGAGTACTAATCGATTTTATACTAAATCATAGCTTATGTGTATAGTACAGTAGGTACAGTAAATGGTGATAAATAATGCACATCGACCTTCGGAAAGAGAAAAAGACGTGTGGCACTCGGGGACTGCCGCGGTAAAGCTATTGCATAGATTTTTTTCTCCGAAACGTGATGCTGTGACCGCGCGTTCTCCGCCCTCTATCTCGAAAACGGTTCACCAAATAAAAAAAAATGTAAACAAAATTTATAGAGAATTTTGTCTGCTACAATATTGATCACACATACAAATAGCAAAAAACCCATAGGAAATGAGATATTTACAAAAAAACTATTTTTCGTGACCTTGGACCTTGAATTGTAATAGTTGCGCACACCCTACCATAATTTAGGTTTTGAGACAACTTTTAGGGTGTCGATATACAAGTATTTACAGACTTACAGCTGGGTATCTCAAATTCCGAGATTCTTACCTAATTTTAGCTTAAATGACTGGACTAATTGCCAGGATTCTGTAAAGGGGGGTCAGGTGAAAAAACAAAGAATATACCTAATGTACATTCATAAGGCGAGGTCGTAGCCCAAGAATTTGAGTCACGCATCACAACTAACAATAAACCACGGCGAGCGAAGCGAGCCGCGAATTTTTAGGGACTTTTCCGGGTCTTAGGGAAAAGTAAGTGCGTAGTGGTAGAAACACATCAGTATGAAAAACAATCAGCAAGCAGAGACAGCCCTGAAAATTTTAAAGAGTGCGCGACTGAGATTGAATTGTTAGGAGGAATTGTTAGATACATAATGAATATCGGTGAGTCGCAGTCTTTTTGAAACTGGTGAGGTATGCTTAGCAAGACGCGAAAGCTATGATAGTAAGTTATGAAAAATAATAAAATTTTAACGATTTACAACAAAATAGATGAGCCCTGCCCTAAAGAATCTACGAAAATCAAAATCTGGTGTCTACTTGGAAAAGGAATATCGAAGTTGTGTTCGCTGTCGTACAAAATGAACTCTCGCTCGCATAAGATTAGCTTATCACGTAAACGAATCAGAAACTTCCATTTCAGTATAAGGGGGGCCTTCATGTGCACAGCCAGAGACGAGACAGTACTCCAGCGGAGCAAGCCGCGAAACCAAAATATTTTTTGTTAATTTCTCGCGTTAGTAGTCAAAATGATCTTATTGTGAGACCGAGACCATGTATTATTAAAAATGGACCACGAAACAGAGGACAATGTAACCGAATTTTTTTGCTGTTTTGTCGTTTTGTTAGATATTTTGTAACTGAACTGAAAACTGAAAGGAGGCTTTAGTTCAGATCCAGGCCACGTCGAGAGAGGCAAAAGATGTTCGCCACGCCCGTGGTGATACATCTGTTAGTTAGTTTTACATTGAATTAACTACAAATATTCGATACGTATATAACTCTAACGTACGTACTTATTTAGATAAGTATTCTTAAAAGGGCTAAGCTAATAAAGGGCAAGAACACCTCAATGCAAAAAACAAATAAAAATGCAAAAAGCAGTGATATTTTTGTAATCTCTCTGTATTGTGTACTAAATTGTTTGAATTGAATGTAACGAAAGCGACGCGTACGTTTCTTTCTTCGCAAGTTCGCGTACTCGCTAGTAACATGCGCGCACACTGTACTACTTTTTCTTTTACTTAACTTAGGTATACTAAGACGAGTAATTTTATTTAATATACACTCGAGAGCAATGAATCCGGGTCACTTAAAGAATCCTAAAAATCGTAAATTGGAGTATTGAAGATTGGTCAAAAGTTATGTTCTCCGACGAATCAAAATTTATGCTCTACAAGCACGATGGAAGACACAGAGTGTATCGAAGACCAGGGGAAAGATTCAAGCAAGCATGCATCTAAGAAAAAGTAGCCTACGGTGGTGGGTCTGTACTTGTGTGGGCCGGAATTTCTTCTGAAAGTCGCACAGAGCTGGTGATCATAGAAAACGGCTCTTTAACTAGCGTAAGATATGTGGAAGAAATCCTCAATGATCACGTTGGTCCATTTATGGTCAATTTAGGTGAGGATGCTATATTTATGCATGACAATGCCTGACCTCATACAGGTAGGATTGTGAATGACTACCTTCAAGAGATGAACATTACTCGTATGGAGTGGCCAGCGCGCAGCCCGGATATCAACCCGATCGAGCATGCTTGGGACGAGCTAGGCAGATGCGTAAAACAACGAAACCCTCCCCCAATCACGCTTCGTGAGCTCAAAATTGCTCTCACAGAGGAATGGGAGAATATTCCCCAAAATCGTATAAGGAACTTGGTGTACAGCATGCCAAACCACGTAAACGCAGTAATGGAAGCACGAGGAGGCAATACGAAGTATTAAAATTCAAGAAAATCGTAATAAAGTTCAAAAATTTCATGTTTCCTATTTTTGTTTTAAGGAGAGATCAGCAGTTTTTTTCTTTATGTAATTTTGTGTTAGTAAAATGTATGGTGACTCATATTTTTTTTACTTTCATTTAAGGAGTATTACATTGTCTATTAAATACAATTTATTGCATTAACCTATCATTTTTAGTTTCCGAGATTTTTAACATTCTTTAAGTGACCCGGATTCATTGCTCTCGAGTGTATATGTAGGTTTTAGTCAATTTTTGTAATTTAGAACTGAGTTTTTATTAAAAGAAAAATACGAGCAATCCGCACACATTACGTGTTGACGTAAGTAAGCAGGAAGTCCAGTGTCGCAACCAGAGGGGTGGAATGGAAACCAAACTAAAAACTAATTCGGATGCGTTCTCATTCTATCAATATAAACAGCTTGAAAAATAGTTATTACTGTCAATCAAATAAGAAATGAGGTGCAATCGGCTATAATTCACTTGTGTTCACTAGCGGAAGAAGAGAAATAGATATCATTTACCTATGTTCATTTCAAAGTCGTTGAACGTGTCGATGGACGTGGTAATACTGAGAAGAAATTAACCTCTTGAATTTAGTTTTTAGATGTATGTAAAGTACCGACTTACCTAAAAAATATATTTCTGTACTTTCATATAAAGTAGGTACCTACATAACCTACCTAAGAGTAGGTATGCCGTGGCCCGTGTAAAAGTGCATCTGAATTTAATCGTAAAATTGAGTCGAAAGTATGGAACTCTTGGGCCTTTTGGGGGGGCCATGGCCCCCATGCCCCCCCCCCCCCTGGATCCGCCAATGGAGCGGCGGGAGATAATTATCGGCGTCGAACACATAGAACAAGTTTATTGTACAACCTTTCTTCGCTTCCAACTGGACAGTGCCCTGACGTGGGAGAGGCACATAAAGAAGTTAAGTGAAAAATAGGTGCTTTGCACTTTGGCGGATTTCTGAAATCTTGCGTATACAAAAAAACGGTAAGAAGCCTTTAATTTGCGTCGTCGTCGGTCCGCTCTCAGCTTAAATGCGGCATCGAACTATTCGGACGGACAGCCGACTGGCATAGAGTCTTCAGGATGCAAAAAGAGCTGTAAGGCCGTAATGTAGATTAGATAGACCCTGCTGGACAGTCTGGGCACACGATAATGTATGGAGAGAGAGGAGGACGTCATTGGCACTAGTTTGTATATTTCTTATTTATAATTTTTTAATCGTCTGCGGTGTAATATGATTTTGTTATTAAACATCAATGCTTTGTTGTTTTTATAATTTTTCAACGCTTCAGTTTATTATTTAAAAGCTTGAAGCTAAATTTGTTCCACGGGTATATCGTAACGTAAGGAGCGAAAACTATGTACAAAATTAATATGACTGTTAGGTCTGATAAGAATAAGTTGTAAAGGCCTCCTCTATCATCAATAATCGTCATCCACAACTATTTATTGTAGACTATTATAATTTTTTAACCTCAACCTCAACAGCCTGTATTGGTCCACTGCTGGAAGAGATGGGGTGGTGCAAATTCTAAGCCAGCACCACACAGCTCAGCCATAATTAAACCCTCTATAATTAAATAAATATTTAAAAATCCTCAGCCATTATGCACCTACTACAATTCAAATGTTTTATAAAGAATGTTTCTTCGGTTTCTGGAACTATTTTAATTGAGCTGGTAATACTGGTCAAGTGTGAGAAATAAAATCGGGAAAAAGCTCAATGAAGAACTATTTCAATCCGATGATATACATGATTTGTTTCGTCATCTGAATATGAAAATACGAAATATAAATGTTTTTCATATTTTTCTATGATGCTTTTTCAGTATTTTCTGTTGCGGTACGAAAATAATTATTTTATGATTCTAAAAAGGATGACGCCCTTGTTGCCGCTTGCGCTTGTTTAGCCGCCATGTCTGATGTTCGCTGAATCTTCCGAGGTTGTGTCGTGCTGTTCTTTATTGTTTACAGCTATTAGTGCATTTGATTTACCTAAAACAATGAACTGATAGGATATTCGAATGACCACAAATCAGTTGATTGTGTTGTGTGAATCCCAAGTGATACAAATCAATAAAAACTTGCGTTTGGAGAAGTGACTCTATCATCGTATTTTTAGTTCATCCGCCATATTGGCGTTATTATTTCTTCGTAAGTCTTTTTCCATAATTATTCGGGCATATCTGGTGTTTATTTCATGAAAATTATGTATCCACTGGTTCACAATTTGAATGGCTTCCTTTTGATGTAAAATTTAGCTATGCATGCTGGAAAATTAGCCTTTATTGCAACATTTGGTTCGTGGCCTCTTTCTAGGCAATTTTCTCAGAATAGCGCCCAAAATGAGATCGTAATTTCCTTGAAACCCAAAGGCTATAAGTCAATTTATCCGTTTTCAGGGCCTATAATTAAAAGCTTGCTATGTTTCTATGGGTATTATTGTGTTCATTGCTGTTGTGTGATTGTCATGCAACCATTAGGTACCAACTCAAGATTTGAGTAAACCTATCCAACTTTTGATAATTATTTGATGTTTGGTACGTAATTCTTGGTAAAAGTTGTGCAATCAATACATTTAGGTCTTTGAACGAACCTGGTTGTTTTCCTCAACCTAAGACATCTTAGGGCATTCTTTTCCCAAAGACTACCCAGCCAGAGAATGTTCTAGATCTGCTGTGATTTGGTAGTGACACACTTTTCCTATGTCAGTGCATTGCAAAATTTTTAAACAAACTTCCTGAATACCAACCAACCATTGAAAATGGAATCAAAATTTCCTATCAGAAACAGAGTATTTAAATAAGCTGCCCACAAAGCTATCTGTGCTAGCTATAGAAATATATAAACAAATGAGTAGATTTGTGTGAAATAAATTTCCCTCCATTTTCCATTTGGTTTTGCAATAATGCTCATTAAGAATTTAAAAGGTTTAGCTATGAACCTAGCTTGTGTTAAAAGAACACCAACATAACTGCCCTCATCGAGGAACAACGTCAGGGTGAGGGTGAAGTAAGCCCGCTTACTTAATTTGTCCAACTATGAATGATAATATGATACTGAAGCTTATGTCTATTATCTTGCTAGCTTGAGTATCCATTGAACAAAGAACTATTTTGAAATTACAATGTACCTAGCATAGCCAATTACATCAGAATCTATCCGCATACAGCCCTTTAAAATGCATTAAAATACACAAATATAAAAAAATATATGTTGTTTATGAATCCTGAAATCTTAGTTCTGTCTGACCAAATCCCAGAAGTCACTTTGATTATGAAATTGCTATTAATGTAAGTAAATGTCCACCTGTGTGGCTTACTACAACTTTGGCCAGTTGCTATGTTGATGAGCAGCTAACCTATACCATGTCCATTTTGAATGAGGCATAAACATATACAAACCGCCCATACTTAACCTAAAATTCACTTTGTTGGCGCGAATTAATGTAAATTTATACGTAATTTACATTAATTGTCGATTTTAGATCCTCCCTTCAATAAAAATTGCTTACAATTATATCTGAAACTCGACGCCAAGCAAGTGAGTTTTTGTTATTTGTATCGTGGTTTATTTACTAACATGCTCCATGCTGGATGGATATGGTATAGATTGTTTTTGTCAATAGCATGATGCTTAAAATAGGAAGTAGATAAGGAAACTTCTAAATTTTTTGAGAATTATTAATCCATTGCTACATACATGGAGATAAAGTTTACAACAGACATGAAAGTTACCTAAGTTTTTATAGTAAATAGTATTATTCATACTCTTTGGCATAGTGGTGTGATTGATGGATGTAAGAGTGTTGCAATGCAAGAATTTACAACCATGGCTTGTAATGTTACAGATTTTGTGACGTCTCTCTGGCATTGGAGCAAGGTGCTGCTATTTTTCTTTTTCATTTATCTACCCTGCAATACAGGCAAGGTAATGTAAGTTCGGCAACTTTATGTTATGTTATGTTATGACATATACCCTCGCTCATCCACGGTATTAATATTCATAATGTTGTTGTTTCCAGGTAGAAAATAATGATTGGATGACTCCTGCAACTTCCATCTAGGTGCAAAGGCACCAACACTGATTTATTATGATAGAATGGTTTAGTGTTATAAGAGGGTATAGCTGATGCCTCTAAGCCAGAGATTGGATGAACCTCTTGTTACGATTGAGGTGAGAGTTGATGGTTTGATATTAAAAGATGATATTTTTTATTTTGTTCCCTATTACAGTATTTGTAATTTTGGCAGGTAGATTGCAGACTCCAGCACGATGCAGCAGGCTGTTGATCCCCTTGCGACCACCAGCACAGTAAGTTCTTACTTCAAGTTAACTATACATATTTTTTATGTCATATAAATAATGTACAACTAACTGTTCTTGTGGCTTACGATACTGAATGAAGAGAATTCACAAATTCATGGTTTTAATATATAATGCTAATTTTTGTACAAAAATAAGTTGCGTAAGCTACTCCTTTAAACATCAGAAACCAGGCAGTGAAAGTGCTGTCAGTGAATACTGAGAAAAGGTATAATAATACTGAGTATAATAATAGTAATACTGAGGAAATTCTATATGTAGACTTTCATTTGATCACATTATCATGTGATGTGTGATGTAAAGTGACAATATGGCCGAGGATGTATCCTGAATGTCTAGAAAATACATATTCAATTTACTGGATGGGACAATGTGGCCGACGATGTATCATTAAGGTTTAGAAAACACATATATTCATTTGTTGTTCTGGTTAATTGGGATCAGCAGCAAGAATACAGAATATATTTACTACACCAAAAGTAACATGTCGTTTACAAAAATTAATATTAATTTATTTTTAATAAAATTAAATACAATATACATTATAAGAGCAGTGGTAGGTCGAGGTATTCCTCTAGTTCATAAAACACTGATTCCGTCAGGAATTTTTTTAGTCTTATCTTAAAGGCATGTGTGGAATGCGCGTCACGTATATTTTCTGGTTATATATGGAAGGTCCTATGACATAGACCGATCGTTGAGATTTCTGAAGTCTGTGTTCGGGTGTTACCAGGCGGTGCGAGTAGCTATTGCTACAGGCAAGTCAGTAATATTGTGTATTGTTTGACAGCCATCGGCGGAGACGGTCAATGGAGCGCCTCCCGAGGATGCGCCTCGTCGGCAAGGGCGGATGACCAATCAGTTGATGTTCCTTCAAAAGAACGTCATGAAGGCGGTGTGGAAGCATCAGTTTGCATGGCCTTTTCACCAGCCCGTTGATGCTAAAAAGTTAAATATTCCGGTATGTTAATTTTTCATAAAATATACTGAATTTTATTCAAACAATTGTCTCTAGAAGTTAGAGAGTTACACTTAACTAGTTAGTCTCCTTACCAACAACAGGATATATTCGTCCACTGCCTCCCCCTGATCCCTTAAAGGCTTTTATTTTATCTAAGCTAAGGGGTAATGCCCATAATCCCCACGCTGGGCATTCGATTTGAGGACTAGTTAGTCTAAACTTGTTCTATTTTTTAGGACTATCATAAAATAATCAAGAAGCCTATGGACCTGGGCACAGTCAAAAAGCGTCTGGAGTCCAATTACTATTATTCGGCGCAAGAATGTATACAGGATTTCAATACCATGTTCACCAACTGCTACGTCTACAACAAACCAGGGGAAGATGTGGTAGTGATGGCACAAACACTAGAAAAATTGTTCTTGAACCGGGTGAGTTCTTAATATATAATAAATATCAACTCAGGCGGGACTCTAATCTGCAACCGACTATGTACGGGAATACGCCGCCAATTACGCTATTAAGTCGACCACTTGATCAGTTGAAAATGTGCGGAACGACGTACGGCTCTTGTGTCGTAAACTCCATTTTATAAAGCAGAAACATTTAACGCGTTCACTGTCAAGCTTCAGCGTTGCGACTGGGAGGGGCGCGTAGTTTCGGCTCGGTGGCGGCGGCGCGTCGTCCACAAAGACATGTGTATCGGTGGCACTAATAGTGTTAAGTTATTTGGTATATTTGTGATAATATTGGGTTGTAATGGTCAGAGAACTTAACTGTAATGTTATATTTTAGATAGCGCAAATGGACAAAGAAGAGAAGGAGATTGAACCTCCGTCAAAGGGCAAAGGCGGTAGTACGAAGAAGAGAGTCTCTGGGGTTGCGGGGCCGACGGTACCGGCCGCGACCCCGCACAAGGCTCCGGTCAAGGCCCCGGCGCCCATTCCAGCGCTCGTTGGTTCTACGAATACTACCACTACCCCCTCCGTTACTCCCCCGGCCACACACACTGGCTTACCACAGCAGGTAACAACTAAATCCATTATTTCGGCCAAGAGACTAAGTTAGGCCTCTGCTCAAAATCACCGATCGCCTTAAGGACCGGTCCATCGCTAACGTCAGCGGTTTCCCGCGACCTTGTTTTTTGAAAGTATCGAAACGTGATCGACGAGACGTTCCGTTTTTAACCGCCTTCAAAATAAGAATTTTCTATGTTTAGCTGTGTGTGCTTTTTTATGTTCTCGTTTCTCGTCGTCGGATTTAATGATGATCCACAAAAAAATCCAATGGTCAAATTCACCAGTATTTGTTCCGAAAAAGTTTTTTTTGTTATAATAGTTTTACACTATGGGTAATTTGTAGGAAATCATATAATGCTAGGAAGCGGGTTCGAGTCCCGTCGGAACCGAAGAATATGGGATATTATTCGTTTTTTTTTAAACAGTGTAAATATTGAGGATAATTAATGATTTTTTCGAGTTTTTATCGCGTTCTTTCTTTATTATTTCCCCTTTCTACCGCGTTACAGCGGTCGTTGTCACGGGGCGACTGATATAATAATAACAGAAGGTACGCGATAAAGACCGGAAAAAATCTCTAAAATTTAAAAAATATTAAGCAATTTGTCAATTTTTAGTATTTTCAAAACAATCATATTTCCTAAATTGCTTTGCTGCACAATTCGAGAACAAAGGCACAATTAACGTTCTACTACTATCATAGGGAGGCCAGGTACTATGTAGTTTGGTCCTTGAAGAACTCCTGACTGTTTCAAGCTGCCTGTGTATCTACGCTCTTACCATATTACCGTATGCCTTGATTAAAGTATTCACTGCCCAGCCTCTGCGGTGCGACCCGCAGGGGCGCAGCTGAACGTGCTGCGGACTGCCACCTGCGTCTTGGGCCATGAAGGTGTTAATTTGTGTTCTTTGGCTAACCAGTGAATTTATTTATTCGTAGGTTGCCACACAACCATCTAACTTCCACGTAGCGCCGCCAACGGCGACGCCAGTGACCGCCATTCCCGCGGTAACGCTTTCCCAGACGCAACCTGCTAAGGTATGATCCTTATTTTTTACCCCGATGGAATGATAAAGGCGGTAAATGGCTGATTGTTTGTATAAATCAATGTTTCCAATAATTTCTGCAGCGGAATAAACTGGTTTATATGCGGAATAAAGTTTTTCTTAATCGAAAGTAAATGTTCTGGGTTAGCTATGTATGATTAAATCTGTAAAGCCATTCTAAAGTAACGTTTGTTTGTCGAGCGATTCTCCATCATAACAACCCACATTCGTCCACTGCTGGACATAGGCTAAAAAGAGCGATCCTGACCGCCTCTATCGAAGCATAGAGGCTGCTTATCGGCGCCGTTACTTCTTCATGCATCATCGTTATGCACATAAAGATGCTTATTGAAAATGTGTCCTAGGTCAAAAAGGGTGTGAAAAGAAAAGCGGATACAACAACGCCGATGGGCAGCTCTTTTGAAGGCGGGTACACGACGCCCACTATCGATCAGCAAAGCGGACCTAAGCCTGCCAAGATATCCACGAGAAGAGAAAGTGGGCGGCAGAAAAAGGTGCGTTTACCTGTATTTTTTGTTACAGGATAAAAAAAAATCTTGTGTGTTTTTCACACGGTTAATTATTTAGTAGACACAGTAAACTTGACCAACACATTTAGGAAACAGTTGAAAAAAAAAATATATAAAGTGTCAAGTCAAACGTGTGAAGCGATCGAGCGCACAATGCGTACTAAGGAGCAAGGGGTAAAGTAGATGGACTCCCAGACGTATAGCTCGCATAATAACGGAAATATTAGAAATATCAATTTCAGATGAGATAAATAAAAGGATAATATTTTACAGACTAACAGGGCAGTTGATGATGGATTCAAAATGGGTGGAATGTCTCCAAGTGTGGCAGCTGGTGCATCTCATTCAACCATGACTCCTCAGATGGCTAAGGGCAAAGAAAAACTCTCTGATGCATTGAAGAGTTGCAACGAAATTTTGAAGGAACTATTTTCTAAGAAGCATTCGGTAAGTTTCACGATTTAAACATACAGACAGTAGAGGAATCAATTATTTGATTAGACTTCTTACAGACGCAATTTTTTTATTCACGGTCGATTCGGATTGTTTTTAAGATTAAACCATTTCCGCTTTATCTTTTGGCATTATCTGATTGCTCAACTTACGTGTATAATTTTCTTTTGAAAGGGTTACGCCTGGCCGTTTTACAAACCTGTTGATGCCGATCTTCTTGGGCTTCATGATTATTTTGATATTATCAAAAAGCCAATGGATCTCGGCACGGTCAAGCAAAAGATGGACAATCGTGCTTACAAGACAGCGACAGAGTTCGCGGCTGATGTGCGTCTAATATTTACTAACTGTTACAAATACAACCCCCCGGATCATGACGTCGTCGCCATGGCTAGGAAACTACAAGACGTCTTTGAAATGAGGTAAGCTTCTTTGAGACTAACATATTGATGCAAGTATTTCAACGCTTTCGGTTGCCTAATTATTTTAAGCTAGTTTTTATACCTATACATAATTAAACCATATTATCCAGGTATGCGAAGATCCCTGACGAACCTGTACATGTTAGCGTCCCACATAATATAGACAAGGGAAGTTCCTCGTCAGGTTCAGAATCTGGCTCCGAATCAGAGTCTGAATCCGATGGGTCAGACGAAGAGCGTAATAACAAAGTGAAAGTTTTGGAGAAGGAATTACATGCGCTTCAAGAAAAAATGAGGAAACTTGTTGAGGAATCTAACACAAAGAAAAAAGCGAAGAAGAAGACAAAGGATAAATCTTCTAAAAAGCCCAATGCGGTACCCAATGCTGTTCCTAAAGCGAATACAATAGCTGCGTACGCAGCTAAGGCTAATACTATAGCTGAATCTTTGGGCAAGTTGAGTAAGTACCTGTTTCTTCATTTTATTTCTCCGTATTTTCTTGAGATGACAGAAGAATCAAAAATCGAGGTAGATCGCATGCACTTGCGAAAACAATAGTTTCCTTATTTTGTTTTTAGTTATAAATCTCTTAAATGCCGATAGACTACAAAACAACAGTCTAAATGTAACTTTTGAACAACATCTATGAAAGATTCTTCAGGGCATCTCTGCTTTCTGTGGTAGTTTTAAGATGTGTTCAGAAGGCCAATTAACCCATGCTCAAATAATATTGATTCAAACTTATTATTATTTGAGGATGGGTGTTTAGCAAATGGCTGATAAAATGACAATGGTCGCACAAGTACACACTTATATACCTACTAGCTAAATAACTTTGTACAACGGTTTTATCACAAAAAATAATACGGAACCGTTTAGAATTTCGCGCTGCACGCGTCACCTTCAACCTTATGAAGTATGTAGCTTATTTCGGAGAGTGCTTTGTGACGTTATTTTCTGTATGAACTTCCTATTACTAACAGTTTATTTTTTTGTAGCTGCAGCGACCGCTGCTCGAGGAAACAAGACTGGCAGCAAACGTGGTGCCCCCGCGACAGGCGGCACAACGACTGCCGGACCGGGTGCCAAGGGAGCCGCCCGGGGCGCCGCGGCCAGCAAGAAGAAGAATTCCACCACCGTAGCCGTGGCCCCGGTGCCACATCCTATCCCGCAAAACGACACCGACGATGAAGATATTGCAAAGCCTATGTCGTACGATGAGAAGCGGCAGCTCTCCCTTGACATTAATAAACTGCCAGGTAACGTAGCATGCGGCTGTCCAATGGTGTCCCCAGGTTTCAATTTGTATTAAAACATTCAAAGATTCCCCTGCAATAGGGTATATGCGTTGACTTCAAAATAGCTAATTATTATATCTGCATCATGTTATATAATAGGGTATATGCATCGATTTTTTTTATTGTTTTAATCGATTCTTTAGGTCATTATTTAACCGAGAAATGATAAGACGCTCACTGAATTTCGCAATAACAAGGTAAAAAAAAACAAATCAAAACTACAATCATTTTCGGGTGATAAAAACGCTGCCAAATTGGCGCCATGTCCATGTTTATTTGACGTCGACGTTCACACGTTCGATTAAAACCTTTTGTGACGACCTCGGTGGTGATCATCTCAGGAAAGAGGTTTTCCGAAAAAGCTGAAAATAACCGACAATACGAAATGTGAAGTGGGCAGAATAGTGTCAAATCATGGTGCAGCAAGCAGAATAAAAAAAGAAGAAATGTGTACAGTGATGTCACGTCCGCTCTAGTCAATGGCGTAGCGTTTTGAAATTTTGCGATTGAGATTTAAAAGATCAATTTTTCAATGGTTAAATTCTACAATAAAAACATCTCAAAATGCTAAAATAAATGTAGATATGTTTCTATCTCAATAGAGAATACTTATATAATTTTTTAGCCATTTTGAAAACACATGCATATACCCTATTATAACACATCAGTTAAATTTTAACCAGTTATTTCCAATACAGGTGACAAACTTGGTAAAGTGGTGCACATAATACAGAGCAGAGAGCCATCACTTCGAGATTCAAATCCTGATGAAATAGAAATAGATTTCGAGACCTTGAAGCCATCTACCCTTCGAGAGCTAGAGAACTATGTTGCATCCTGCCTACGGAAAAAGACACGTAAGCCTCATTGTGAGTGATGCCGACATTATAACCTTTTTCCTTCCTATCCTTTTTGTTATTTCTTACACCTGGCATACAAACTTCAGTTATTTATCCTAAACCTCACCACCATCCTCATCCTTGAAATAATGTTGGTAGTTTGCTTTTTGAAGTTATCATGCAGTAAAGGCACTAACGTGTTGATATGTATATTCAGATCGCAAAGTATCCGGAAAGTCCAAGGATGAACAAATGGCGGAAAAGAAGCAGGAACTAGAGAAAAGACTTCAGGATGTATCTGGACAGCTAGGAGCGAATAAGAAGCAGCAGCAGAAAAAAGGTAAATCAATTTTATTTGGCTATCTTTTATTCAGGATGTCCTTATTAAAGAGATTTTGGTTAGATTCTACTTTAAATAAACGTGCAAAAAAGCTATTTTAGACTAATAGAAACATCGCTTCGTGGTGGTTGTATTTGTATTTTAATCAAAACTTACTGATAATACCTGAATACCTGAGGTTTGTTAAGTTTGATTTAATGAACAAGCTTCCGTGTAGATGAAGTTTTTGTTTCTAAATCAAACTCTTATTTTCTTGCCATTTAATTTTACGATCTATAATTAAATAAAAATGTTTGTACCATTAAGGCTCGACTTGCTGTATGGCTCCCATTTTAAGAATGTTTTTATTTTACAGAAGGCGTAAAAGACGGCCTCGGCGGCGGCATGTCATCCTCATCGAGCTCGTCAGACTCCTCGAATTCCTCCTCCAGCACAGACACCAGCTCTTCCGACTCCAGCGACAGCGAAGCAGGTTAGACAACCATCACATCCAATATTACCAACAAAACGAAACCAACTCTCATTCGAACATCAGACAAAACAATATTATACCTACCACTTGGTAAAATGTAAATTATCTACTTAGCCCTAGATTTTAAAACCTTGCATTTAAATTAAGACAAATATTACACAATTGTAAAAAAAAATAAGCTTTGATTAAAGACATATGAAGTAGACATATGTAGGTTATTAGATTTTCCTATTGGATTACTTATAGACCAGGGCTGAAAAGCCTTTGAAAGTAGTAAAAAGAAAAAGTTAATAATATAAGGATGAAACCCATTGGAAAAGGAAGAGAATATAACAAAAATGAAAGGAAAAATAATTTACGGGCGATCTGAGGTCGGGAAGTGAAGGGGGTGAGTAGTTTTAAAGGGTTTTTCTCACTTTCCGGCAAGAGATTTCAATAATTAAAAAAACGCAGCGACTTTTAAAAAAAAAGTTACTGACGGGAGAGTTTTAGATATTAAATGAAAATAAGGTAAAAAATAGTTATTTGTTCAACAAGTGAGCAAAACTGTTTTTTGTTGCACGTGCCGATTTTAAATCTCTCGCTAGCTCAGCTGTCTACTTTAGAGCCACTAGCTACGCACGTGATTATACTCACACGATTCAACACGAAAAAAAAAACATTTGGTCTCGAGATGTTTAACATACAACTTTTCACTTCCCGACCTCAGATCGCCGGTAAATTGTTTTCCCTTTCATTTTTGTTATATTCTCTTCCTTTTCCAAAGGGTTTCGTCCTACTATCATTTTTTTTGTTTTAAAATTTATCGACCCTGGTCTAGTGTAAAACAAAATACATTATTTTACCTTTGCCAGTATTTTTTAACGTTTCCATTTGTTACATTACCTTCAATTTGATTAAATAATAGTTTACTATCAAATAATCTAGTCTGAAATTGATATCAGTGAATGAATGACGTGAACGAAGTGTGGGATGTTGCGACAGCAAAAGGCATTTGGGAGGATTTTATTGTATGTTTGTTTATGTATCTAGTTTTAAATTTGGGTTGTTGGAGGTACTGTGTATATCCTCGTCTCATTACGAGTATGAAAGTTTTTTTAATATTCTATTAACGATTTTATTTATTGACTCGTGTACATATATTTGAATGAATACCAAAATGCTTTTATTTTGGAGATATTAATTTTTATTTTTAGATAAATTCTCAGATGATCATCTAAATCATATGTGTGATGGATGAGATATGTAGTACGATGAGGACTGCTATTATTTTAAAGACAATTAATTTAAATCAGGTGAGTATTTCAAGTTAAGATCATGCTTATTATCATGTAAATTTTACCCAGGTTAGCTTGCAAGCATGAGTTGAATAAAGTACAGAAACGGTGCTGTTTGTACAGTAGGTAGTGGGTTTGGAAAGATCTGTAAATCACTGAATGTGAATGAATTAAATTGCCAAACCCCAAGCAGCTCTCAGGCAGAGCTCCATAAATGACTGTGTTGTTTGCTTGCACTGATTGTATGCTGAGAGAGAGATAGAGAGAGATGTTTTTTTGATATGTTTTTTATTCTGTGATATTGGAGAGGGATACCACCTTATGTTTTAATTCAGTTTTAGCATTCGGAATAAATATTTGGTGCGAAATAAGAAATGTTGGTAAAGGCACAAATGGTCGCGAGGAGGGAAAGCCAGCTTTGGTTTTTTTTTATTAGAATTTCCACTAGTGCCGGTAAATAAAACGTAACTTTTGGTTTACTTCTTTAAACCAATAGGATATACCTTTTCGCGTTAGGAAATTATTGACATGTCCTCAAGTGCGGTATTGTTTCATTTGCATTCATAAACTTCAGTCTCTTTATAATTATTGGAAAAACTCAGATCTCACGGTACTAATTGCTCACAAAGTGTGGAATTGTAACATTGAAAGCACTGACTAAGCTCGGTCATGGATAGAAGGCACACGCAGCTAGCCGGCTAGAGTAGTTCCGGGCCGCGCCCTTCGCCGCCGCACTATGCGCTTCCGCCGACCACGAGCCAGCCTCTATTGCAAACAATTGTGTAAGGACGGATACCACATTAGAATTATTAGCAAGCAAAATTAATCCCCCCCCCCCTTGTTGGACCGGTCTCTCATCTCACAACTAGGATTAATTTGTGACATGTTTTTATTAATTTTCTTTGAAAAGGTATGTTTTATTGGTTTTATGATTTACTGATACACATTGATGCTTGCTCTCGGAGATTAATGTGACGTCTTATCAAAATTCTATACCTGTTGCAATACTACCGAAAAAACCTAAGCTGGCCTCCTTCCTTCACAAATTGTTTGCAAACCTAATGATTTATTACAGATTATTATGTTGATTACCCTAATATTTTATAAATTGATCAAAGCTATGGTAAAATTAGCCAGTCCAATGAGGTACTTTATTTAACTCTGGTGATTCATTGGATTTAAAATATGTGCATAATTATTTAAAATCTAGCATGTCAAGGTATTGAAAAATAAATCCATATTATTCTATTATATTAGTATTTTCATAAAATTCTGCAGTTATATTTAGTACCTCGTTATATATTGTACAACAAAACATTAAAATGCTGTGTGTCCAGCATTATTATTATAAAACTGCGCTGTTGGTCACTTTATATTGTGATTTTTTGCAAACATTGAAAAATTCGCCATCTTAAAGTCAAAATAACTGAAACACAATCAAATAATATTTTACTATGTACTAGTTGTACTTTAATTATACGTTTAGAAATATTAACACATGTCTGTATTAGCTTCATTTCAAAGGTAAATTTTGTTAGTCATTTGAAATTAAATTAGCTAAAATTATGTTCTTCTATTATGTGTAAAAAAGGAAAGTGTAAAGAAGATTGTTGTAATGTAGATTTGGCACTTAATAAAAACTTTAGTCTCAAAAAATATTATTGCTATAAAAATGTCCTTGTCAGTGATATGGAACTTTCATTTGACTATTTATGTCAAACATCACATGAAATTAAGTAATAAAATGTTGAGCATTTTATCTGTTCCATAGTTGTTTTATTGTATAAATTCTAAATAATACCTATAACTTACGTTCGAAACTAAAGTTAAGTCGTCGGCAATTCTGTTCTAAAAGACTGTTGCTTTGTATCAACATATGCATAGATATGTTGTCAAGTACAATTCGTGGATTGCTTAGAGATTTTATTATAATATATCACTTGTATAAGTTAGTATAAAAGTAACATATTTTGTATAAGTTCCTTCATAGCCCTGTCTATAGAAAGGAGAGGACAAACTTCGAATGTATACTTTATAAAATTTCCTAGATCATGATCATGATGATTGAGTTTGTCATTATGTTTTTATATTTTGATCAGCTGACATTTGTAAAGATAGCGGTGCTGTAGGTAATAAATAACTATAAATGTTTTTATTTACTAGTCCGTCCGATTCTGTGTAACCCTTTTCTTGTTCAACTGAACTCTAAATTCTTTCCATACTCTTTTCAAATGATTCAATAAAGTTATGTACGGCTCCGCTGTCTGCGTGTAGTCTGATCGCACTTGATTATTTTAATAAAATATGTGGTGCAATTAATTATTTAAAATATATATTAGCAGCGCAACATTTAGTTTAATTATATGTCATCTAGGGAGTTGCATAGGTGTTTGCAAAAATACCGCGTCACATTTATGATGATTTAATAATCAACTCATGACTTAAATTGATTTAGTTGTAAGTGAGTGAAAATAATACATTGTATATACTTCAGTATATGTATACCGATTTAAGTAAATCTTTTAAGTAATTTATTTTGTATTTTATTTAGTTACCCTGAGATCTGAGTACAAATAGAAAATCCATATTAATCTGCATTGAGGTAAGAATAATACCGGCATTTAATATTTAATACGTTATCGCATAAGTTTATGTTTGCGTATGGACAATTATTGCGCGTTCGTTCTTTCGGGGCGCTTTAATATCACGTCAAATATTAATTATTTACAGGCACTGGATCAGGAAGAACTCCTAAGAAGAAAACCAAGAAATTACATCAGCCACCGCAAAACGTAATTATCTTTTAAAGCCTTTTTAGAGTTATTGCGATTGACTACATTTCTCATCGACTGGTTGACTTTTTCGCAGAAGATAATTCCGCCAGTGATGCCAGTGAGTGCACCGCCTGTAGCGGCGCCGGCGGCCGCGGCTGTGGAGCCGGCGCCGGCGGCCGAGGTGAAGCCCGCAGTGACGGTCCCGCCGCCGGAGCCCACGCCGCCGCCGGCGCCGCAGCAGCAGCCCGAGGTTAAGGAACCCTCCCCGGCCCCCGCACCGCCGCCACATGCCCCCGTCCTCCCGGCGATGGCTCAAACTATGAATAATGGAAATTCTCTACCAGATTCCTCGATCGCACCTAACATCCACGAAATTGAGGAGAAGCCGCTTATAAAAGCGGAGCCATGCAACGGCCTCGACAAGCTCGATACCTCGCACTACATTGATCCTATCGAGCGTTCGCTGGCTAGTTTAGAGCGAAGTCTCAAGGCGGAGATCCCGATGGATGATAATGTGGATGCATCGGAATCTTCTATGCGTCTTGAGGAAGAGTTCTCGCTGCCGAAACCGCCGATGATGCCCGACGTGGCTCATCAGACGCTTATGGCTCAGCTGGGTGGCCTCGCCGAAATAACTCGAATGCCCGACCAAGGCAAAAACGAAATGTATGCACCGCCACACAACGGGTATGGGGAACAGCACATTAAACATGAACGAGAACTGCTCAGGCCTGATATGATTCCTAACATACCTGGTTTAACAAATATACAGCCGGTATCCTCTATTTTTGATCCGGTACCATCAATTCCACACTCTGTTATAGCGCAGTCGCATCATAACATCTCTAACGTACCTTGTACAATAACTCCAGCAATTAAAAAAGAAGAAAACAAGCCATTGCTTACCCCTAAACCAATTCAAGACCTAATGGGCGTATCGAACATGCATCAAAATGACATGTCAGAGCGAGCTAAGTACGAGATGGAGAAAAAATACTCTGAGGAAACAAAAAATTCTAATTTCGCTGCCGCTTTCAAATTGAAACAAGAACAGAATTTGAAAAATGCAAGCTCCTGGTCGTCGTTAGCTCAGGCTGGAAGTCCCCAAAACATCCCGAATGTAGTTCCCAGCGCAGCTCAAACGAAACCAAAGCCTGTAATGGATAGTTTCCAAGTAAGTACTGTCCAACAATAAGTTGTAAAAGCTTGTTAACTTTTCTTGATTCTAACTAGAAACATTGTTATATTTCTTCAGGCTTTTAAGAAACAGGCGAAAGAAAAAATTGACCGCCAAAGAGCACTCATAGAACAACAAGAGTTAAGGAGGAAGGAGCAACAAGAAAGAGCCGCACAACAACGCCAACAAGAAACCGACAGGAGACATCCTGATGAAGAAAAGTTGAGGTATCGTATTTTTTTCTTCATGTACGTAGCTAAGCTAACAAAGCTGTAACTGTAAATACAGTGGTTCATTAACTAAGTACAGTGGTTCAGCGACTGGTAATTTGGAAATTAATATCTATAATTTATATTCTAATAATGGTGTCGATTCTGTTGTTTTAGGATTAGCTAAAATTAGGGTTTCGGAATTTCAAATACATAGATGAAAACTATTTTACGGTTGAACAACTTTACTAACACGTTTAAGATTGAAGAATTAGGATGACAGCTCTAAAATTAAGCTGATAGACCTAAAACAACTCAATTTAGTTAAAATGGCTATAATAACCATATTCCTTGCGTAACATATTAGTCGTTTGAAAAATTAAACTAACGGGTTTAAAATTAGGATGACTGACAGCTCTAAAATTTGATTGATAGATCTAAAACAACTCAACTTATGGTTTCTCCACGTTGAATGGAGCATGTTAGTAAACAAAATACGACACAAATAACAAAATCTCACTTGCTTGGCGTCGAGTTTCAGATATAATTGTAAGCAATTTTTATTGAAGGGAGGATCGACAAGTTATGTAAATTACGTATAAAAGGACGCGCCAACAAAGTGAATTTTAGGTTAAGTATGGGCGGTTTATTTACGTTTATGCCTCATTGACATTTATTGACACGGTATAGTTAAAAGTAGCTTTAACCCTGTTCTTTGCATTACATTTTAGCTATGGTTAAAAACGTCTACCTAATTTAAGCAGGCATCTCATTAGGTCATGATTAAAATTAATCGATTTTAAACTGGTATTGATTTGAATTTCTAAACGATTTTTCATACAAATGGATGAACTGTTTGACCCATGTAAAGAAGTATTTTGAAATAGCATTTTAGAAAAAAAAAACATATTTTGCTCACAGCAACACCCAACTACTCAACTCAGAGGTTTTGCGATTTTGAAAAACGTTCTAGGTATTTTTAGGACCTGTATAGAGAATACCATAATTTTTAGGTCAACCTAGCATAGAAAATTTAGAAATCTTAAAATTTAGGTTAGGAATCCTAAAACAACAGAATCGACACCATTATTTATCTAGTAAGGTCGGTTATATTCAGTTAGCAAGTTGTTATAAATAAAAACAACAAATATTGCAATAGTATCTACATGAAACTTGAACTCGCCATGGGTCATCTATGAACGCCGCTGTACATAAATTGTAACTATTCTTGAAATTTCAACCATAACATTCTATTGGAGTACGTAGAAGTCTTTTAGGACATTCACAAACTAAATCGGAGGGGTCGATTCATACGCCGAGCCCGCTTCCAAATAAATTTGATATAGCATTCCATAAACTAACGTGAGTGTATACAGGGTGGCACCGGGCGTGCGCAAGGTGGAGGCTGAGGTGGCATCTCCAAGCGTGTCGCCCGTAGCGCGCGCGTCGCCGCCGGCCGCCGTGGCCGCCGCCGTCGCGCCGGATAAGCCCGCTGCTTCCGAGCGAGAGCGACTACGCCAACGGGAACAGGAGAGACGCCGTCGCGAAGCCGTGAGTATACTTTCCATTACTTCAATTGGTCAACATAAGTCCACTGCTGAACAAGGCTCCCCCAAAAAAGGGTCTGTGTCGTAATCAACATGCTTGACTGGTGGATTGGTGATCGCAGTGGTGGAAGTTACTGCCTTTCTTCTGGTAGGTTCCTTTTAGTGACCTTTTATGACATCTACGGGTTGAATTAATGTCACTCGTACGCTCACATGGAAGTTTGAGTTTGTACACACTATACACAAAAGTATGTCGGCCCGACGACAATTGGAGGCATGCTGCCGACCGCAAGTCGTCCGGCTAGTGAAAGAACGTGTCGGGGTCGTGTCGGCCAATGAAGGGTGAACTGCGAACAAAATATACGTACTTGATTCGGCGACTAATCTCACATCAATTTCAATTTGCTTTAAAACTATTCTGTTAACTCATGTTGAATTTTTTTCTTTTTGGTTTTGTAGATGACTATAGTAACAACGACGACTCAAGATATCATAAAGATATCATTAATATTATTGGGCTGGTTGTTAGTGTCATCCTTTATCAGATTCATCACACTAGCTTTCTATTTCAGATGGCTGGGCAGATAGACATGAATTTACAAAGTGATTTGATGGCTGCATTCGAGGAATCACTGTAATATTCGTCATGGACAATTTTTGTTACGTGTAAATAGGTATACATATAAATATTATTTTTACGTCAATGCAATCAATGTGTGGTGATAAATGTGACACCGAAGTGGTTATGTGATCATTTTGTGCATGAGGTCGTTGACTAACATTATTATGGATAAGTGCTGTGAATAGATATACTTCCCTTAAATTAAACTGTTGTACCATCTATTATTGTTTCGTGATCGCGTATTATGAGCCTTTCGAGGGTTGCATTTTAATTAATGTTGTATGTATTATAAGTTTGTACGTAAGTTTTTAAAGTAAACAACTCTCTTTACATTTGTAAGACTATATTTATATTGTTACGTCAAGGTGTCTTCAACCTTCCGTAATTGTTTTTTAGTATGTACTAATGACTTAGTATAGTAGTAATTGAATTGGACTAAAAAAAATCTAAAATGTTTTATGTAAGTAATAAATATTGATAAATAGACAATCAATTTTAACCATGGAATCTGTATTCGGTCTTCCACGTGTTTTCTCATTGCATAGCTCCTATAACAATTAGAGAACAGAATAAATTGTTAGTTGCTTTTTGATTTCTTTCAAGAGAGTTATTGCCATATTTTGAATCACGCTTGTAAATCTACGTGCAATGGGCGAGGACGTGGTACTTTATATTATAGTCTAGCCAATGAAATTTCTGTACCTAACGCATTACCTAGTTTTCGACAAAATGTTACTGATTGTTAGTAGATTTTTTATCAGTCTGTCGTTTGAAACAGATCAAATGTCATACATTTGATTTGAAATATATTTATTTAACATGGAAATGTCTTTTTTGTTTGTAGATAGTTCCAGTGAAATTATAATGTCGCGGTTAAAATTACCTATAAATTAATTTTGTACTTTTCAAAATCATGGCTCGAGTGAGGTACCTAAAGGGAAACACTAAAACTATCATACAAAAAGCCTTTGTACATATAATGTTATGATTATTATTTTCAGTCATTTATTCAACTTAAATCAATTGTAGATAAAGTAAAATATATTGACATTCCATATTGCACAGTTGTTTAAATTTTATCATTTTTTTTATGATTTCATCCCACGTCCAAAATCTTAATATCACTGATAGGTATCAGGTGGTAGCTGCAACTTAAATTTATTAAGTACAGAAGTTAGTGCGACCAGTTATTGACACATTAATGAAGTATTACAGTTTCTCTAATGCATCATTATTATCTTACCTAAAAACTTATGGATAAGGCGCATACACAAGTTGTGTATTTTATCTTATTTCAAGTTTAGCAGAAGTCCCGGTCAAGATGACATTACTACAGAAGCCTTGAAAGTCGACGAATCTGCACTCCTCCGCCACATCACATATTTATTTAACAGAATCCTTAGCTCCGGCACATATGTATAATATAAAACTATACTAGGCTTCGGTAAATTTCCTTAAGATTTCTGTCATTCCAATATATTATTTTGTTACACAAGAAAGGAGATAAGGTATAGGTAATTACCGACCTATTAGTCTGATTTCCCATCTCTACAAAGCTTTCATAAAAATTATAGAATTTAGAATATCCGGCCAGCTTGATTTAAACCAACCAACAGCTGAACAGGCTGGTTTTCGAATAGGCTTATCAATAACGGACCATCTTCACGCTTTAAATCAAGTACCTATTGGAAAAGCACGTCGAATTTCAGCTTCCACTCTATCTCGCTTTCATCGATTACTCTAACTAAAGCCTTTGATTGTCTATATCACCAGTCCATCTTCCGTGCACTCCACAGTCAGAACATAAAAAACCACCTACATCAGCTTATTAGAACAAATTTATAACCACAGCACCACAGCTTCAATTAAACTCCACACTTACTTACGGTCCATCTTTTAGAATACACAGAGGCGTCAAGCAAGGTGTCTCCAAAACTTTTTACAGCTACTTTAGAAGAAGTGTTCCGGAATCTTGCCAATAGCTGGGAAGAGAGAGGAATTGTCACGGTAACAAGTGGTTGACCAATTATGTTTTGCGGACGATATCGTTTATTCTCATCTTCCGCAGTTGAGCTTAGGGATATGATCAACGAATTGAACACCGCAAGCCTCGAGGTCGGACTGCAATGTTCATCACGAATACAAGGAAAGTAAAAAATGACTAAGTAATATCTCCTCAACCTTCACAACAGCCTGTATTGGTCCACTACTGGACGCAGGTCTCCTCCTGCTAAGCATATTATTGGCGTTTATATCATGGAGGGCAATGCCCATATAATTGATTGCAGTTTGGTGGTATAATTGTTCTGCAGGGGGCACTGCTGCCCACCCGGTGGATATCCTTCAGTCGCCTCTTACGACACCCGCGGGAAGAGTTGGGGTGGTACAAATTCTAAGCCAGCACCACACAGCTAAAGTATAATACCTATTTGATTTAAATATGGTTATATCATATCAATACTTTTCACTTTCACACAGTTAGGCAGAGAGTAGTCTCAGCCTAATGGTAGAATGGCTCTCGTCTCTATAGGCTCTAGCTAGAGGAAGGCAGAAGAAGAAAGCCATGGTAGCGAGAGTTATTCTACCATTAATTTTCATCTTCATCATTGAAAAAATGTTAAATATTTTTTCATTAGGTACTCATTACTCGACTCTAGTTCGGAAGTTCCCTGGGAAGCAGGATGAAAGTAATACTTACCTCACATTTCTATGGAACCATGCATTCGAACTGTCTCATAATTTATGATAGGTACATCATCATCATCATCATTTACACACAAGCCTTCCCGTTATGCGATGCGTCTTAGCTAGTAGAAAGTCTTACGAAGTTATTGTATTCTCTTTGGTAGAAAGTACCTCTAATACCATAAGAATAAATAAAAACAGTAGAATGGACTCTTCAAAATGGCGTCCCAAACGCCGCCATTTATATACCTACTTCCCCCTTCACGTCGTTACGCGCCTTTGCCAGAGTTGCTACTGTTGAGCTAAAATTAAAGTTTTTCTTTACTTAAAAAAACATACTTAGTAGTTTTACGTGAGCCTGTATGTGTTTTATTTTATATTTGTAGATAGGTACTTAAATGGCGTCATTTGGGAACGAACATTGTAGGTATGTACTTTATTTTATTATTTACTGGCGACCTGCCCCGGCTTTGCACGGTTGCAATGCTGCATGCAACCGTGCAAAGCTGCATGCAATATTTTTATAAAACTAATATTATAAAGAGGAAAGATTTGATTGTATGGAATAGGGCTCCGAAACTACTGGACCGATTTAAAAAAATCTTTCATCGTCAAAAAGCTTATTTTTCAGGGAGTGACATAGCCTATATTTTATCCCGGAATTTCCACGGACACGGGAACTACGCGGAATAATATCGTGACCTTGAGCCGTTCGAGTGTCTGTTCTAATCAGTTTTGTCTATTATGGTAAGAGGTATAGTCAGCAAAAATTGCGGCTTACCACCACTAGGGTGATTTTTCTCTGAAGTGAATAGGCCAACCTCGGCTTGCTCGATATCTTTTGTTTTTAACGCAAGGCAAAATAGTTTCAAACTGAATAGGCATTACTGGGCATTACGTTTGGCGATGGTACCTACAGTTTGAAATGCTTTGAAACTGAAACCATGAAACACACACACCCAATTTTCTTGAGGTGGACCACGGAATGCCAATTATCTTGAGGTGGACCACGGAATGAAAAATTTCCCCTGGTGCAGCCAGGTGTACTAGAGTCTGTTCCAAAAGAGAGAGACGAGTCGTGGGAATTGAGGGCGCTCGTGTGCCAATTGACAACTTTTGTTGCGTTGCCTTGACAACACTCCTCTGTAATTGCAGTACGACTACGTGTTAGTTTGCCGAAACGCCACGACTTGTTCTCTTTTTGAACAGACTATTGTGTTTTTTAACCACCCTATCTCCATTGCCAAGGCCTTGCAACGGGTCTGCAAACCTAAATATAATCCTTCAGATGCAATGAATCAGACTACATTTTTTTGCAAGTTTTTAATAAATAATTAGAATACCTAGTGTAAACAGAAATAAAACAATGTATGGAATCCAAATGGAATAATATTATATCACAATCCTTGTTTTAACTGTACAAAAAAACTACAGAAAAACTAAAATAATTACGATACGTAAAATAGTGTACAATAAATTCATTGGGACATACACAGTCTAGGACGTAGTGTCCCATTCTATGAGGTAAGCTGGTTGCGCTCCCGAGGTCTTCCTGCGCGCGAGAACTTTAAATGTGCTTCCGGCGCGAAAATAAGACTGCACCGTTGTTTTTAGTACTGAAAGCTGTTCCGCGTCTACGTCCACCGTAGTATTGCTCCCTTTATGAGGACTTAGCTGTAGACTTTTAACACTGTTTATAGTATTATTAGTATTGTTATAGTTATTCGTGTTATTACGCCGTGAGTTCGCATAGTAATTCTTCTCCTGTCTTTCTCTCAGTCTTCTACCGTGAACCTTCACTCTGTTGACATGCAGCCTTTGCGGGGCGGGCATTTCTTTTTCGGGGGATGTAGAAGTAGAAATACTTTGGCTATCTACTGGCAGTGGACAAGATTTGTTCAACTGAAAAGGAAAATGTATTTATTTATAAAAAAGTATTTGCACTATTTTTACATGGGCACCTAATGCAATAGTGTAAAAACAATCAAAGCAAAGCATATAATATAGACAAGATACAAAAATTTATTATTATTATATTATTATTAAAAAAAATACTTCAATTCATAACTTCAAAATTGCTTATTGTAGAGGTCAATTCTATTGTTTTAGGATAAGCTAAAATTAGGATTTAAGAACGGCGTAAGAGGCGACTAAGGGATATCCCCGGGGGCGGGCAGCAGCGCCCCCTGCAGAACAATTCTACCACCGAACTGCGATCCCCAACCCGCATGACCAGCGATTATAGGCATTAACCCCCATGAACGCCAACAAGGCGTTTAAAGTCAAAATCATTTAGTGCCAGTTTATCAGGGGGAGGACTGAGTCTAGCAGTGGACCGATACACACTGTTGAGGAGGGAGGAGGATTCAAGAATTTCAAGTAGATGAAAGCTTTTCTATGGTTTAGATTGGTAGATCTAAAAAACTCAACTTAGTTCAAAGTAACTTTAAATCTTTAACTCTATTCTTTCCTTGCATTACATTCTAGCTATGGTTAGAAACATCTACCTAAATTTAGCAGGCATCTAATTAGATCATGATTAAAATGTATTGATTTGAATTTCTAAACGATTTGTCATGCAAATTTATGAACTGTTTGACCCATGTGAAGAAGTATTATGAAATAACATTTTAGAAAAAGTAACAAATTTTGCTCACATTAACACCGAACTACTCAACTCAGTGAGGTTTTCCGATTTACAAAAACGTTCTATTAAAGGTATTTTTAGGATCTGTACAGAGAATATCATAATTTTTAGGTCAACTTAGCATATAAAATTTAGAAATAGTGAAATTTAATAAATTGTTTTAGGTTAGGAATCCTAAAACAACAGAAACGACACCAATCTCTAATTTAATAAAATTTTAAAATAATGTAAATAACGCTATATTTACCGCGCCCCATGTAGCGCTAGAACAAAGTGTACAAACTAGCTGCTGTGTCTTTGCAGTGCGTGCTTATGTGCAGATATATACGTGTGCTGCGCTACAATTGTTGTAATAACAGTTTGCCCCCACTTTTTAAAATTTTACGTGACGGAGCTGATAATACATTTTTCAATAATGTAATTAATCCGGTCAGATATTATTTAGTTAGAGCATTCGCAAATCTACAATGATTATGATGAATTTGGGGCATTATGTTTGTACTGATATGATAGAACAATAACATACCTGATCCTGTAAATATTTTCTAGGTCTCCTAAACTTTCGCCGTTTCACCTCTCCATTTGGTCCAATTGTAATATCCTTTTCGCTTAGTTTTCTTTTCAAAGGTCTGACAAAAGGCGGCGTCCTTGGGTTTAATTGTAAAGGTCCTGGCAGTGAAAATCTTCCGTTACAATGTCTTCCATTTTGTTTGCTAGAAACAGCCTTTTTTGATGGGTGCTTGAATTGCATTAGAAATGGATTGTTGGTTCCGTGGAAGTCTTTTAGAGGTGGTATGATCGTATCTAAAGTGCCTCTTCTTGAAGCCTCGTCTCCCGACGAGTCTATTTCAAAGAGACCATTACTGTGGATCGGTAAGCGATCCATATGTTGTAGGGACATTATTTTGGAATGTTCAATAATGTTTTTCGTGGACTGCTTAGACACTTCCAAGTTCATCGTAGCTATTCTCGAATTATGAGAATGGATATTAATAGTGCACGCGTCGGTATTCCTCCCGCTCGTATCAGCTTCGCTCATGCATGTCGTTTTGAGCGTAGATACATCTTTGGATAGACTATTTAACTTTACTGTACATTGAACTAAAGATGGCACTGGAGGGGTTCCACAAGTGGGTGTAGCTTCGTTTGATGTATTAGTTACATGTGTAGTTTTTCTACTATCTGCTTTGGTATCCGATTCCCTAGCAGTGCAAAGCGACGGCTGCGGAGGCGACTGCTGCTCTTCGACTTCTATCTGCTTCGGGGATTCATAGGAACAAGTTGAAGTGGAGTCATTTTCTGAATATGGGTTATTACAAAGATTATCATGGAAGCGTTTCCCCATCATCAGATTCAGCCATTCACTGTCGACAGGTACTATCATGCCTTGATCATCGGTTATATAGGAACTTTTATCCATGTTACTACTAGAAGGTTGCGTACTGAAACAGAACAAACATTACTTAAGCAGTTAGAAAACTAATTGATATTTTCATATCGTAATTTATTGTTTTCGACTTTATTGGTTTATGCGACGCATACCAACGCGTTCATGTCAGCATGTGTTTTTTCGTCATCCTGAACATTCATGATCATATTAAAACCGATTTTTGCCAAAACTTCAGCTATATGCAATATTTATACACCCAATGAATTACTCTGATTGGTAAAAAAACTGTATGAAAATAAGTTCTTGTGTTTAGTTTATATAACGTTCAGACAGACGCACAGACACGGCAAATTCAATTTTTCACGTACTCTTTGGTGCGGTGGGCAAAGATCAGCTTGCGACGCAGGAGGTTGAGGGTTCGATTTCCTCCTCGGGACAAAGAAGTATATTAAATAATATCTACCTATCAGAGATTTGTATTGTATTAAGTTTATCAGTTATCTAGTACCCATAGCTCTGCTTAGCTTGGTAATTAGATATTGCTGTGTGAATGTAATATTTATTATTCATTATTTAGTGTTTTTAATAGTATTTTTAGAGATCTAAGTCGAAATTGTGCAGATAAATATGAATGTAGAACGTGTACCTGTCATCCACTTCAGTTTCTGGCGGCGGGTAGGGATCTCGAGGCAGGAAGCGTAGCCTCGGCGAGTATTCTCGAACTAATTCGTCAGTCAGCGGCATGCCTTTCTTTATCTGAAGAAAAAATAAGTCAGTTTAATTTAATTTTATTTCTATTATTTGATTATTGTATTATTTTTCAATAAATACTAAATATAATGTAGTAAGTTTTTAGATTTAAAACAATTATGAGAAGATTTTTTTTTAAATTTACTGTAGACGATAGAATGTGATACGATAGAATGACAGATCGATAGGTTTTTCAAAATATTGATGTCTATTCAGATGTCACCAAAACGAAACTTAACTAATTTGACAGTATTAAAAATGTCGCTGTCTCTGTCAAAACGATCCAAATAATAAGGATGACATCATTTTTAGTTGTGTTACAACAGATTAGTTTAGTCTAGTTTTGGCAATATCAGTTCACCGATATTCGGGAAATATTGGTCGGCAGGGCTAATTTCTTTTGAGTCCGACAAGGGTTGCGACGAATTTGCTCTTTGATTACTTTGATGTTGGAGGGCCTTCTTACAGACCGCGGGCGGCCACATCTTCCACGGTCTTCTAAAGAGCCGGTCTCCTAGTACCTCTTTATCGTATTAACACTTAGTTCCGGCTACATCCCAAACATTGGATTTCACTAAATACTTGCATTGGTTTTTTTTACAGCTTGAACAGTTAAATTACAGTCGTACGAAAATCTTATGCTGGCGCCATTTTCACGGAGAATAAAACAAATATTCAAATATAATTATATTTTTTCAGATTCAAAACATTTTAAATGTTAAAAGTTATAAATTCGTCTCAAAACTTATGCACATACGAGGTACATAGGCTTGTTATTAACGCGGTAGAAGCTACCAAACTAGATGTTTGTAAACAAGCCCTCATTTATCTCTATTGCCACGCCGACGATTTGAGATCCTTCTTTCAATGAATATGCTTACATTTATTAATACTTACATCTACAACTCGACGCCAAGCAAGCGAGTTTTAATTATTTGTGTCGTGATCGGTTTACAAACATTCTATATCGAGTCTGGCTATTTTATATAGTAATAAATATGAATGCGGATAGATAGATACCTGTTCTAAGTTACCCAGCTGCGAGGGCGGCGGCGGCGGCCGGCGTAGGCGCAGTCCCCATATTGTGGCGCGTTTCTTCATCTCCCGACCGCATTTGAAGCGTTTACGAGACGATGTTAAAGCCGTTAGTACCTGCTCACGACGTTCGATAGCCGGTGTTCTCCACATCTGCGAACAAATTAGCCAATCACTTTACGAAGGTACCTATGACCTACCTAAGTCAAAAAGTAAAATTTGATAATTTTAGATAATTTAATTCACTTGATGTTTTTTAAAAATTAAATATTACTTTATTGTAATTTGTAAATTGGTTTTAAATATATTTATAGTTTTTTAAAATTATGAGTAGTATATAATGATATTTATCATCGCTACATAAATAAATAATGTGGGACATTTGTAAGCAGTCATCAATCACATCTTAGATTGCTTATAGTTCCTCAATAAAACAGACGGCCTACGACATCACTTTGTAAAGTGTAGTAACATGTATTCTAACCAAATTCCTTCGTCTTTTTTCTAGTCTTCGTGCTTCACTAAGACAGAGGTTATGGATACGTCAGATATTACGATGCTCCAATCAGTTCTCGAGTAAATTCACTACCTTACCTTCTCCGGTAGCTGAAGCGCTCGCCAGTTATCGATGATATAAGGCATGATCACTTTGTCCAGATCAAAGTAGTTTGGTGCGTTGTACGCCGTGAGGTTGTATAGCGCTAGATGGGCTAGCTCCAGCCAGCAGAGCTCTAACCGCCTCAAGTACTCTGAACCGCCGTTACAGGTGGCACACGCGAATATGTATAACCTGGAAGGAATATTGGAAGTTATTAATAGGTATATATGGAATATAAAATAAAAATGTCTAATAGGATAGGTTTTGATAATAATTAATTTTGTTTTAAAAAACTATATACCGACTTAAATTTTTATAGTTTTTTCATGGAACCCATTGTCAGAACTGAACCAAATTAAATGGGACCACACTGGAAGCACCAGCTTTCATATAGAAAAAGAATCATGAAAATCGGACCACCCAGTCAAAATTTCTACCACACTGGAAGCACCAGCTTTCATATAGAAAAAGAATCATGACAATCGGACCACCCAGTCAAAAGTTCTGAGGTAACAAACAAAAAAAATACAGTCGAATTGAGAACTTCCTCCTTTTTTGAAGTCGGTTTAAAATTAAGCTCTAGTGCTCATTCCATTTCCTTTTTGGTAATGATGGGCTTCGATTATTTTTCAGTGTGATTTGATCTAAATAAAACCGGCCAGGTGCGATACGGACACACGCACGAAGGGTTCCGTACCATTATCTATAAAAACGGCAAAATATCTGTAGTATATGTCTGATGTATGGGAGCCCCCTTAAATATTAATTTTATTCTGTTTTTTAGTATTTGTTGTTGCAGCGGCAACATAAATACATCATCTGTGAACAATTCAGCTGTATAACTATCGCGGTTCATGAGATACAGCCTAGTGACAGACGGACAGACAGACAGACGGGGGTCGGGCGGGCGGCGGCGGAGTTTTAGTAATAGGGTCGCGTTTTGACCTTTGGGTACGGAACCCTAAAAATGAGCTCTTTTGCTCATTCGGCCGACACACTTTTTGGTAATGATGGTTGGCTATGATTCTCTTTCAGTGTGCTTTGATCTAGAAAACTAGCTTCTCAGCATTGAAGACATTAAGTTGACACTTTTGTTGTTTAATTTATCTGTCAGAAGACTACCAATAGTAAATGTTACCTTGATCAATTAGTAGTTATTTAACAGACATGTGTTTAATAAACATTTGAGCAAGTATTGAGAATCTTTTATGGTTGAGTAATCACAGTAATATTATAAATCCGAAAGTTTGTATTGATGTATGGATGGATGGCTGTTTGTTACCTCTTCACGCCATCACTTCTAAACGGATCTGGCTGAAATTTTGCACACAGGTCATTCTAATCCCGGAATCAAACATATTTTATCCCATAAATCAGTTCCCGTGGGATTGAAATCACCTTTAAAGGTTTCCATAGGAACAACGCGTGCGAAGGGGCGGGGCGCAGCTAGAATTTAATTAAGAAAAAATATTTTGTTGTGTGTACAAATGTAAGTGAAACTTACTTATCACCAGCATATAATGGAAACCGCAAACTCGACACGCATCTTTGGTGAAACCAACGGGAGCATCTGCAGCACTGTAGCATCTGTGAAATCGTCATTTATTAATACATCTGCTTACTTTGGGTTTAGGGCTAGATGGACAAAAAATTGAAGTGAATTAGAGTCACGACGAATAGCTTAATTTATTTACTTCGTTATGCGTTGCTTTTTTTTTGTCCTATTTATAGATATTTTTAATGTAAGTGAAATGTAAATTCTCTTAACATTATGTGTCCCGAATAAATGCACGATAGTAGTAGTATTATCGATTACCGTATAATCTTAAAGCAACATGGTTTCTATTACAGCAATAGGCCTAAAAAAATTAAGGCCGTCGCGTCAGTTAGATTATCAGAAGATATTGGAAACTATAAAAAGCTGTGTGGTGCTGGCTTAGAATTTGCACCACCCCAACTCTTCCCGTGGGTGTCGCAAAAGGCGACTAAGGGATATACACCGGGGGCGGGCAGCAGCGTTCCCTGCAGAACAATTATACCACCAACTGATTATGGGTATTACCCTCCTTGAGATAAACGCCAATAAGGCGCTAATCACGAGGAGGCCTGCGTCCAGCAGTGGACCAATACAGGCGCGTCTTACGACACCCACGGGAAGAATTGGGGTGGTGCAAATTCTAAGCCAGCACCACACAGCTAAGTTTAAGCTAAAGTTGAAGCTTGCGGGAAGCTATTTTGTCATTGCAAAATATACATAATATTATATATCTAAATCCTAAGGGATACGCATTTTTGTGGTAGGTGGTAGCGATTGAATTAATGAGCGCAGAGCATTATAAATCTTGTGTCAGTAGAACTAAAAGTCAAATTCGGGCGGCATATGACCCCGGCCAAGGTGTTAGTGCGTACAACACAACATTTATGGTATTCAGCAAATGTCTTACAGGCTTACACTTACAGGGTTCTTTACCTGTGCTAGGTAGTCTTTCTTCTCTCCGCAGTAACAATGGGGGTCCTGCTCATTTGCTAGTTGTCTTGAGTGAATAGCGGTGGAGGAAGCAGTCTGTAAATAAAATTAGCTTTACAGCAAACAAAAACAGCAATATTTAAAACTTAAATTTACACTAATCTACGATCATGTTTATGAATAAAACAACATGAAAAAAATTTATTGATTGAAAATGATTAAGACATCCATGCTTTTAAATTTAATACTGATATAATATAATATACAATACTTTTAAAACGTTTATTGATAATGTTTGTGGAAAGCTCAAAATTCAAATTATGGTAAATATCCCATTTTAAATAACTTTAGTATTAATAACTATGATGGATTTACAAGTTTTATATGTTTATGTTTTTTATTGTTTCTCAATTCAAGGATCTAAAATAAGTCTTATGTACCGACTGTGAACTACTGGATGCACAAACAATAAATGAATTATGAAAAGGGTGGAATTGATGTGTGTGCATGCATGATTTTGAGTTGGTGACATGTGTACATAAAAAACAAGAACACAGTACGGGAATGTGAAACTAAGGGAAAGACGCAGGCAAATCCTGTCGGAGAAGATTTTTTTGGGATATTATTTGATTATTTAGAAATTACACAGTGTTATACTACTGTTACATTAACGAAAACTTGATTCAAAAAATGGCGATATACATAATTTCAATACTAGAAATAAACATAAACTAGCTGTAACCACAACTAAGCTTCATAAAACTGTATCTTTTAAAAGTCAATGTATACGTTTCTTCAACAAAACCACTACTAAGCTGCAAAAATTATCAGCAAATAAATTCAAACAGACTGTCAAACGTTGCTGTGCAAAAAGACTTACTATAAAATATCAGATTATCTAGAATTCTAGATGGTAAAAAAGCTTGGGACGGATTTTGCTCCAACAAGAAAAATAAAAACTGACAGGCTAAAGGTTTCTTCGTAGTTTCTTTACTTAACTTTACGTCTACATACTGAAGCGACCGAAATCAAAAATACCATTTTATTTCCGTGTCATTGTCATTTTTAGGGTTCCGTACCTAAAGGGTAAAACGGCACCCTATTACTAAGCCTCCGCTGTCCGTCTGTCACCAGGCTGTATCGCATGAACCGTGATAACTAGACAGTTGAAATTTTCACAGATTATGTATTTCTGTTGCCGCTATAACAACAAATAATAAAAGTTAAATAATTTTAATAATTAAGGGGGGCAACGTCTTTTTCACCTTGAGAACCGATCACCGAGGTTAGGCAACCTCGGGCGCGGTCAGTACTTGGATGGGTGACCGCGTCACGTGTTTTGTTTTTTACGAGGAAATATTTGTTTTGTTAGTTTATAGATGGCACGAAGGTTCCGTTGTGTTCCGTACAATGGTACGGAACGTAAAGGAACCCTTCGTGTGCGAGTTCGACTCGCACTTGGCCGGTTTTATTTAATAAATTTTTACCTTTTTTAAGTGTACAATTACTGTATTTATGGAAATAAAGCATTTTTTACTTTTGACGACGTGTAAGCAAGCACTATACAATAAAAACACAAGGCCTCAAACATTCACTCTTACCGTTTCTTTTACTGATTCATCCGAGCTACTGCTGCTCCGAGCCTTTGTAAGTCGAAAATAAACAGATATATGAAAATTATGCATTACTGCGATATACATTACTATTATTTTGTGGTATGGAACGGCTCTTACCTCAATTGATCCTTCGACGCTACTGATAGTACTGACGCTTATAGTCTTTGAAAGCCAGACATGAACAGAAAAATTAAAATGATGTTAGATTTATGATATGGATGAACTTTAGGGGAATTAGAGACGTAATAATATGATTATTTTGATGCTTTCAACTCAATGAGTTATTTTTAAGTTGATGTTTGATAAGCTTGATGTTTAACTCATGGGGGGGTAAAAAGTTAAACGCCAATAAGGCGTTTATCAGGGGGTGTCTCCGCTCCTAGCACTCGACAACTTCAGGTTGTCGACCGCACCTAACGTCACGTCGTTGTCTTTTAGTCATTGATAAGAAAAATGGCAGCAAGCATGTAAAAACTGTACATTGTAATCTTTAAAAATAAACATACTACCAGTAAGGCCTGCGTCCAGCAGTGGACCGATACAGGCTGTGGATGGATGGATGGATGGAAGCTTGATGAGTGAATTAAATTGGAAAAGACAGTGCTTTGTTATGTATTGTATAGGTTGTGTATGTGTTTAGAGTCTGTTTAAAAAGAGAAGAGTCGTGGCGTTTTGGAAAACTTACACTTTTAGTCGCACTGCAAGGCAGAGCAGTGTTGAAAACGCAACAAAAGTTGTCAAATTGGCACACCAGCGCCCTCACTTTCCACGACTCTTATTATTTTGAATAGACTCTAGCCAATTTACACAACATTGATATTAATAAATTAACCTACTAAGAAGCACATATTATACACTGGTCATCAAAGAAATTTACAACTCAATTTTAATAAGGGCTTTATCAGAAGCATGTTTGGAAACAGTTTTTTGCTTTGGGGATACATAATGCTGTGTGGATTGTCCAACATGCCTTATTTAATTATTTAACGCGGGTATGACCCGTGCTGGCTCGCTATTGTATGCAATTGATAAGCAATATGCTAGTGTTCTAACAATTCCCAATAAGTCCGTTTGATAATCAGAAAATATGGGACACGTAGTTTTCTTTTGTCAATTAAAAATAAGGAAGATAACAGCCGGTTTCTCGAACGCTTATTATTTTGACAAATTGTTGACAATTTGTCAGGCTGTACACGCACTGCTTTTATTACTCGCATGGTTTTTTTGCAGAATTCTGTAACTTAATGGAAAAAACTTTTAAATCCATCATGTTTATTAATACTAAAGTTATTTACAACGGGATATTTACCATGATGTGAGTTTTGAGCTTTCCAATATTTCGGCACAGTTTCATGCGCCATGATCACGGAATAACTGAATGTCTTGCGAGTGAGTTTTTATGGGCAGGTGTATTGGAAAGCTCAAAACTCAAATCATGGTAAATATCCCTTTGTAAGTATCTTTAGAACTCACTAGCGGAAAAATATGAATGTTTGGAGCACAATAAGTTGTAGGTAGCTAAAATAGCAAGGAATTTTATTCGTCGTACGTGTAAGTTAAGTTAAGTATGCAGGTTATATTCCGCGAGATTAAAATTCACGCTGTGAGATTCCGCAGTGCGTATATAACAAGCCGTTGACTATCTTTTCAATGTGACAAGCGTTCGAGAAACCGGCTGATAGTCAGTTAAAGTTCTGCGTGACGTTTGCTAAGTGTGGCAAGACGTAGACCCCAATTCCTAACTTGGATGCGGATTATTGAAGTGAAAACTTCTTTAGCGGCGTTGTGCGCTTTTTTTGGCATGGGTAATAAATGTTAAACTCGCGACAGGGTCACGTGATGCTGATCTAACGTTTTCACTTGCGGCACTGCCGGAGTCTAACTGACAAAAATTAAATAATATTTTCCGATTTTCATACGATAGGGTAGTCCCTATCGTATGAAAATCGTTGTTTTGAAACTTGATCCTGTTACCAAAAAAATGAGGGAGATACATTTTCTTGGTGACCAGTACAGTTTTAAGCGAGCCATGAGTTGAGGTGGTATCTTACATCACAAGGTGGAGTGAGATCTTGCTGAGGCCGCCTCTGTTGGCTTCCTTTGAACCGGAGCATGTCTGAACGCTTCAGCGCCCGGTGCTCGGCCGCCGCTACCTTGTACCGCTGATCCACGCATCTCTTACAGTGCCACGATGCCCCTGGTGAAATAAACATCACACTAATATTATAAATGTCAAGTCATATCTATAATAAAAGAAAGTCGTGTTTGTTACAACACTTATAAGTTATAACTCAAGAACGGCTGAAGCGACTTGGCTGAAAATTGGTCGGGAGGTAGCTTAAAACCAGGAGACTGACATAGGATACTTTTTATCCCGTTCCCGTGGGATGTGAGATAAATTCCACGGGGGCGAAGCCGCGGGGTGCAGCTAGTTAATAATAAAAACAACGCTGAGCATAAAATTTTCAGCACGAAATAGTATATGAGTGTGCAATAACGCCGCTACAAGATGGATTTCGTGCGGGAGGACAAGATATTGTTTTCTCGCGAGTGAGAAGTACAGAGCAGAGACGTGCACCGAATTTTCTATGCGCCTCAACAGGTTTTACCTAATTACAAGTCAATGAAACAACCAATCGAAAAATTCAAAGATATAACTAAAGAATTTCTCCTATTTTCTTACTTAAACAAAAAACTAATATGAAGGTGGTAAGCTTTCACATTTCTTTCATATTACGAGTAATTCTGAGATAAATAACGATTTTGAAGTAAATTGCTTATGGCACCCATTAGACGTAGTTAGGCATGTAATAAAACATAGGCTACTTTTTATCTCATCATAACATAAATCACGTTTCTTTATAAACAACGCACGCGAACCACACATACAGTCGTGGTCAACTAATTAGGGACATGCAAGATAGTGAAGAACAATAACCGGTTATGTACATACAAATATAAAACCCTATTGATTTCTCAGTAATTATTATTTGCATAATTTGGTCCGATTATTATGCTTTAAATGGCTGTAAATAAAAGAATAAATAAATAGAAAAAAGTATTTAATATCAAAGGTTGAACATGTATTCAATTTTAAGGTATAATTCTGTTGCTGGACATTTAATTAAGGACAGTAAACTATAATGAAAAATAGAGTTAAACAAAACTAATAATCTGCAGTATTATAATATCTTTAACAGCTCCATTTTATTACGTGTAAAATCAGTACCCAGTAGCAAAACCTTTGTTAGTAATTACCGCTTGACACCGATGTGGCATAGACATTATCAGTTTCTGGCATGTTTCGACAGGAATGTTTGCCCATTCCTTACAAAAAGCTTCATTAAGTTCATCTAAAGTTGTGGTACGATAAGTGGCTACTTTTTTCTTGATTTCGTGCCAAAGGTGCTCGATTGGGTTAAGGTCCGGACTATTTGCTGGCCAATCTAGCACCGATACTGACTGACTGGTAAGAAACGACTTGACTGAACGTGCGGTATGTTTCGGGTCGTTATCATGCTGAAACGTCCATATAATAGGGAGATGCTCCTCAGCATAGGGAAGCATCGTTTCCTCCAATATTGCCTTGTATTGATGTTGGTCTAAGTTACCCTGAACTTTCCTCACAGGTCCCACTCCACGTCCAGAAAATGAACCCCACATTTTAATGTTTCCACCGCCATGTTTCACCTGCTTTTTTGTGAATCTTGGATTCATTTCCGCTTTTACTGGACGCCGTACGTATTGCCTTCCATCTGAAGAAATCAAATTAACCTTGGTCTCGTCAGAGAATAATACATGTTGCCATTGGGCGTAGGTCCAATGTCCATATTTACGTGCAAACGCCAAACGAGCATTTCTATGTTCTTTCTTCAACAACGGTACTTTGCGAGCCACTCTTCCGAACAACCCTGCTTCTACCAGACGTCGTCGAACGGTCCTCGCTGAGACACCAGCTCTTTCGTCTGTCCCAAACACTTCGTGTTTAATTAAAATAGAGCCTAGAAACGGATCTTTCTTAGCTAACCTGGTTATCATTCTATCTTCTTGCGGAGTTGTTTTTCTCGATCTTTTTGTTCTGGGCACATTTAAATCTGTGTTATTGCGTCTGACATGTTGCACTGCATTGTATACCATAGTTTTTGAACAATTTAAATGTTCTGCTATCCTTCGGTATGGCCAACCATGCTCGACAACAAACTTCATGATAATTTTTCGTAGTGTTGGATCGCAACTTTTATTTTTACCCATTTTTCTTCAAAATATTTCTCAAAACTTAAAATAAATATCGGGATTGCCGCCAAAACTACCACGAAACAATAAGAGAAGAAGTAAAAAAGTATTGAGATTCAAATTTTGAAAATAGAACGCAATATCTCAGTGTCCCTAATTAAATGGCCAGCCAGCATTATTTGAACAAATAGCACTACGATAATCTATCAGCTATACTGTAAAGAGGTTTAATGTTTAAGAAGTTGTTATTGTTTGTATAATCGGGCACATAAATGACTAAATAAACTTACATGTAAGAGATATGGAATATGGTTTAGACTCGTTGTAAAATAAAAAATAAATTTACAATTCGGTTTAACCAAAGAGTGTCCCTAATTAGTTGACCACGACTGTATATACATACATAAATGTTTGTACGATCTGCAGATTTTTGTTCCGAAATGTCCAGCATTATTTATTTAAATGAATCGTAAGTTCATAATTTTAATATAACTTTTTATACTTATTTATTAACTACGATTAATAAATAAGCATAAAATTTTGCCTAGATTAGCCTGGTATTCTGTGATAGATAATTGGTCGATGTCCGTCAGAAAACAATTGAAAATTCTATTAGTTTTTTTCTTGTTTTATGCAAGAAAATAGCGTCGTCTTTTGTTTCTTGGGGATTATAAAAAAAATTAGTATACAGGAAATACTTACAAGACAATACTCGTAAGTAGGCGATTCTAAAATAAAGTAATGTGACGTAACATACCTTCCTACCTATTCTCTTGACAATGCCAAACCAAGAAACCATGCGATGTACCGTTATTTTTACAAAACTTCGTGCCGTATTCTATCTAAAACACATAACGGAAGTCACGCCCCGGAACGTCGTCTGTCGCACGCACGGAGTCTAGTTTCATTATTATGTTTAAAGATAAGGCACTCGGATAAAGCTACGGCAGGAAGCTTGGATTTTTAATTGGAAGCAACGTTTACTTTCTCCTCTTAAGATTATTTTGTTTGGACTTACCTAGCTTTTTATATAACTCATTAAATAATGGGATATTCATAAGTACCTAACTGAAAATAAAAACACGCTCACACTGACTTTAGTAATTTCGATTTTGATAGTTATCGACCCCCTCTGACCTTGGTGAGATGTCGTAAGATTTTTCAAAATACGTAACTACTTTTTATGTAAATAAATTACTTTGTGCTTTATTTATATAAAACACAGTATATATTTGCCTTTATTTAAGACATCTTCTAAGAGTAATATGAATAAATAATAATTTAGACTAGAATCACAGTGAGAAAGTGAAACAATCTTTTATTTATAAAAGAAAGTCGTGTTAGTTACACTATGTACTTATAACTCAAGAACGGCTGAACCGATTTGGCTGACAATTAGCGGGGAGGTAGCTTAGAACCAGGAGAGGGACATAGGATAGTTTTCATTTCGTTCCCGGCTGAACGAATCTTGATGAAATTCGGCAGGGAGGTAAACGGTATCCCGGGAACGGACATAGACTACTTGAATAGAGCGTGCGAAGCCGCGGGCAAAAACTAGTAATAGATATTTATGTAGGCACTACTAAAATTACGTGATATTTGCCGAGACCTCTCCCACGTGAGATTTGGTAAGGTCATTGTTTTTATTGATGCATTTGCAGAGAACCTTTCAATTAAAAGTTAAATGGTTCTTAACAATATAACACCACTGTCCTAGGTCTGGCTCGACAGCTTCTCTACGGCGTATAGGAACACCTCTCGTAACTAATGGGGTCTACGCAGAAAAAAATGACTGAGCATAGTTACCATTAACCCAGGCGACGATAGGCGGAGAATGGCACTTCCCATGGTACCCTCGACCACACATATCGCAAGCGATGACGCCGTTAGGCGCCGGTCCCGACGTCGCCTCTCTCCCCTTGCAGACCACACACATGATCCGCCCGTCGTCTGCCGGCGGCGCGCTGAGCAACTTGAGCTGGGATATGGACGCCCACGCGTGTGTACCGTCGCCAAACTTGATAAGACACTGGGCTTCACCAGACCCGACGTCGCAGGAATCGTTGTCATTACTGCTGCTGAGTTCCACTATTGTTCCTGTTTGGATATCATTTAGTCACATTAAAATATTATTAACTAGCTGCACCCTGCGGCTTCGCACGCGTTGTTCCTATGGAAACATTGAAAGGTGATTTTCATCCCACGGGAACAGAGTTATGGGATAAAAAGTACCTACTTATGTTTTATTCCAGGATTATAATTACCTGTATGCAAAATTTCAGCCAGATCCGTCTAGCAGTTTTGGCGTGGATGAATGGATGTTTGTTACTTCTTACAAACATCCATCCATCCATACATCTATACAAACTTTCGCCATTATAATATTAATAATAATAATCCTGGAATCAAACATACTTTTTATCCCATAAATCAGTTCCCATAGGATATAAATCACCTTTAAACGTTTCCATAAGTACAACGCGTGCGAAGCCGCGGGGTGAAACTACTGAACGGATCGGAAATTTTGTATAAGTACATGTTATCCTAATTTGAATTGGAAATAATCTTGGAAACATGAGTGATGAATGGGGTTTCGCATAAAAGAGATGAATTTCCACACCGCTGGTAGATTCAATGTGAATGTCATATAAATAAATAAATATTAATGGACCATTCACAAAGCATTATCTAGCCCCTTTATGCAGAGCTTGTGTTATGGGCATTAGATAACTGATATACTGACATACGATAAGATAGATAGATATTTTCGCACACATATTTGTCCCGAGGTGGGAATCGAACCCGCAAGCAACCTCCTAGGATGCAGGCAGACCTTTGCCCACCGCACCACTGAGGTCGTCGAATGACAGCCATCAGGTTAGTAAGTGACTTACAAAGTAAAAACGTTTTTAGGGTATTATGATCATATCAATTTCAACCTATATCAACAAAGTGAATATTATCAATATCAACACCATCATTGTCAACTTTTGTGTATTGTTTCATTTGTAGCACTTATAATGGGCCCATTATTATAATATTTATCTATACCAATTTTCAAAGTACAAAATGTGTGCTTGCAAGATGGTTTGAGAATTATAACCCACATTTTATCCAGGTATTAACACAGCTATACATATAGATTTTTTGTAATATTTCAGAACATTGTAATCTCAGCCAAAGATAACCACAGTTGAACATAAGCCTCCCATCAAAGGTTTGCCTTTTGGGAATGGTTATTATATTTTATTTAACATACCTAAATAGTACTTTCCATCCTTGTTTGCCAGTAGGACATCATCACCGCAATTGAATGGGTTGGTGTTATTTTTCTCCGTGTTGGTAGTTGAATCTGGCATCTGTGTTTCTTCTTTCTTCTTCTCATTATTTTTGCATGGTGCTATTTTCTCGTCAAAGTTGCTCAACAGTGCATCAATTAGTAATAACTGTTTTGACACCTCTTTAAAAACAAAAATTTAAATGGGATTAGATAAAACGTAAGTAAATATGCGTTTATTAGAGTGCATGCATGTTATAATAAACAGCTGATAATTTACAATGTAAACAATATTGTCAATTCAGGTGTGTACAAAACTAAATAGTGCCGTTCCTTTCATAATGATCGCAATAAAAAGGATGGCATAATTTTTGATGCTGTCAAATTGGTTTAGTTATTTTTGGTGACATTAAATTGATACCAATGTCAGTTTTTAACTAATTAAAACTGACTTATTTTATTTATATCTCATTACCTACTGCAAAGTCAGGCATATGTACCAAATGCTAAAATATTTATCAAATAGTCTAATATTATCCTTAAAGTTTATTATTACAGGAAGTTAGTCAATTTGGTTAAAATAATAGGTACATTAAGTCTTATCTCAAGACCTACCCTATTCTCACTACAATCATGCATCTTTAGTATAGTTTGACCCAAACACAAACTCAATTCTACAGACTTAAATACTTACCATTCCATTTTTTTATTTCCCTTTGGTTAGCATTCAGGTAAATCAAAACAAATGATTGACTATTGAGCAATGCAGATTTGATAACAATTAGGTAACTCTAGGCAGTTTTCATACTTTTATGATAATAGCCACTATATTGCCTAAACAACACAAAACATCCATTGGAATTAGAAATATGCAACATTATCAGGGTCAAATGAATACTGGGAAATAATGCTTTCGGATTTTAATCTTTGAGGAGAATACAGGAGCACAAAATGCAAGGAACTGAAAAGGTAGGTAGAATCCATCAACAAAATGTTTCACTTTGAACCTCCTTGGTTTAAGATGGTAGGCAAGATAGAAACCTTCATGGACATAAGATTTCTAACAAAAAGTTTTTGATACTTATTGACTGACAGTAGGTTATTATTTTATTCTCAAGGTAAACAGTTTCCGACCCCAAATATATTAGTGCCTCAAATATTGTTTGAAGCTATATGAAAACCGAGTCAGTTTCTGCTACATTTTAGGGGCTTTGGAAACGGTATGTACGTGAAGTTTAATTCGTTGATGCAAATTCAACGATGTCGAGGTGCCAATAGTAAGTAAATAGTAAAAATTTCTTATATGGTTGTAGTTTGGATGGAAGATGTTGACAGAATGTTCATATTCGAATAGGTATCAGCACGAAAGAAAGCAAGCATTGGACAGTAGGATTGTTTTAGTAAAGAATTGTTAATTCTTATCAAAACAGAGCATTATATGGAGGATATAACATACCAGCGTTGATGTCCATGTCAGCACGATGCTCTGGCTTTATACACAATGGCTAAATTCCATATTTTCAACTTGAATTTCATACTTTGAGGACAAACACGCAAGGCATTGGCGCTTTTGCGGCCATTATAGTTCAGTCAAACGTCTCAGTTTTCCCGCGGTTACGCTAACGTGTGTTAAATAATTATCACCTGCTCATTTTACTACGTTATTCTATAAATTGGCGCTAATTGATGCGATTAGTGCTTAATTAAACTACTAGATCAATGGTATTTTATTGAAAAAATTATAAAATAACCTTACGACGACGACCCAATACAACACCCCAAAAGCCATAGACAAAGAGGAATTATAGAAATGAATGATGAACAATGAACGAACACAGAAGTAGAAATGAATGAACATGGTAAATGTTTTGCTCAGTGTTGCCGTTTTAGCATTTTTAGTGCTAAATTTAGCATAATTCTTGGCCCTTTAGCAAAAGAATAAATCTTATGCCTTTAGCATGAAAAATTTGCATTTAGCATATCACATATTTTGGCATTTCAAATTAACAGTTTGGAATTGGCCAATCTAGCTTTTTTTTACTCTGTCATTGCTACACTCGAATGCAGAAATAGAAAAAATTTTCAGCGAAATTAATATTGATAAGACGTAGGTAATTGAGATATTTAATGGCACGAATACATACGAACTCCTCTATCCTACATATTAGATATGGTCGGTACCTGAAGAACTATTAGACACATTCGACGAGTAAAGGATTCAATTAAGGCGCCCCGATGAGTGTGGATGTTGAAAGTGGCCCATTGACATCACAAGCCCAAACAAACGTATATTTTTTAATATTTTAAAACGTCCATAATGTTCTTCAATCTTAACCTTTGTTGTCCATCTTATCATAATAACATCATAAATGTGGCAAATTGCGTAAATACTTAGTGCATTTTCGTTACCACTCTATGAATTTTGCTAACATTTGGTGTGTAATTATAATTAATTAGTAATTGGTACTTTAGAGCCTAGAATAACACGTACGGCGTCCGTTGTACCGAAAAATGCACACGTTAGTTTATGACAAAATTTGGATTTTAGCATGTTTTTAGCATTTGATTTAGATTTAAAAAATAGATTTCCTCTGGTGGTAGGCTTCGGCCGTGGCTTGTCACCACCCTCCGGACTAAGCCAGTCCGTGAAGCAACTCTTTGGTCTTTCGGAATGTGGTGTGGAGTAGCCATCTTCTAGACCTTCGTCATACATCGTCGGCCGCATTTTCGCTTTAGATTGCGTAAAACGAAAGAATATTTCTGATAAAAAAAGTATTTAGAGCAAAATCTAGCATTTTCTGAAATTAAAATAAGGCAACACTGGTTTTACTCGTTCCGTCGTTCTTTCTGCCAACGACACGTCACGTCATGTCAATTGTCAACGTCACTCACCTGAACTCACGTCCGGGCGGGTCATCGTCCTGCCCAAGCCTGGCAAAGACCACCGCCATCCGGCAAACTACCGCCCCATAACCCTTCTGCCAACAGTGGCCAAACTCCTGGAGCGCCTGCTCCTGGTGCGCCTGGCTCCAACCATCGAGCCGCGCCCGGAGCAATTCGGCTTTAGGAGTGGCCACTCCACGACGCTGCAACTCACCAGAGTCCTACACCACCTCGCAGTCGAGCACAACGCCGGGCGCTGCACCGTTGGGGTCTTTCTCGACGTTGAGAAGGCCTTCGACCGTGTCTGGCACCCCGGCGTTCTGTACAAGCTCCTGCAGACGTCGACGCCTCCAGCTCTCATCAAGATAGTGGCATCCTTCCTCGACGACCGGCGGTTCTTCGTCGCGGTTGAGGGTGCCACTTCCACCTCCCGGTCCATCTCAGCTGGTGTACCACAGGGCAGCTGCCTGTCGCCCGCGCTGTACGCGCTCTACACTGACGACATCCCCACCCTGGAGGGCCACCTAAGCCCCGGGGAAAGGGATGTGTCGCTAGCGCTGTTCGCGGACGACAGCGCCTACTTCGCGTCCTCCACCAGTCCCACAATCGCAGCCAGCAGGATGCAGCGGCTGCTGAACATCCTGCCGCCATGGCTGGACAAATGGCGCATGGCCGTCAACGTGGGAAAAACGGCCGCGCTATTTGTCTCCCGCCGCATCCGCCACCCTCCACTCCTGACGCTTCGGGGCCAGAACGTGGCATGGAGCCCGCACACTAGGTACCTCGGCATCGAGATCGACAGGTCGTTGAGGATGCAGCCGCAAGTCGACCGCGCGCTACACCAAGCGCGCGTCGCCCGCGCGCTCCTCCGACCTGTCCTAGGATCTCGCCTGCCTCTGAGGACCAAAGTGCGGGTCTACAAAAGCTACGTCCGGTCCCGACTCACGTATGCAGCGCCGGCCTGGTTCGCCCTCATCTCGAAGACCAACAGGGACCGGCTCCAGGCGCTGCAGAACGTCGCCCTGAGGATCTGCACGGGCGCGGGCCGATACGTCAGGAACGACGTCATCGCCCGCGACCTGCAGATCAAATCCATCGAGGAGTTCGTCGTGCAGTCGGCGCGGCGGATGTACGACCGCGCCGACAACGGTCACTACGAGCACCTCCACCATATCGCGCCGCCCCAGACCCGGCCCCCAGACCACGACCGCCCGTGGCGACCTCTCCCGCGGGACCTTACTCCGCCGGAACCCCCATAAGTCCTTGGGTTGTAGAAAGGAAAAAAAAAAAAAAAAAAAAAAAAACAATTGAAACCAAAAAAGAAATGCAGCCCAAAAAAAAAAAAAAAAAAAAACAATAAATAAAATAGGCAAAAAGAGCTTTTTTGCCTCAACCCAAGGACCGAGGGGTCGTCACCCATCGAGTTGAAGCCGGGGTAAAGAGGCCAAGCCTCGAGGCCCCCCTCCGTGCCCCCACAAGGGCCGGAAAGAAGAAGTTGATGTTGATGAACTCACGTCACACAGGCGAATAAAAAAATAAAATCAAACAAAACAAAAATAATAATAAATACTATCAAATCAAGATTATATTATACTCAAAAATCGCAGGAATTAATGGCCTTACGCTTTGGCCTAATCTTTTGTAGTTAAATGGATTTATTGTGTTGTGATTCACAAAAATACTAACGACAAAATGGGAAACTCAAGTGTAAAGCAACACTATGAAACTGCGTCGAAAACTGGTGTCCTACAGCTATCTGACCACAAATTGAAGGAAGTCCCTCCAGAAGTAATCAACCTCGGTGAAATTTTGAGGAATTTGGACCTCTCAAAGAATAAGTTATCAAACCTGCCTGATGACATCACAAGACTGAAAAACCTGAAGTTGTTTAATTTGGACACAAATAAGCTACAAAAATTGCCAAATTCTTTAGTGAATATGAAGAAGTTAGAAGTGTTAAATATTTCTAGTAATGGCTTGGCATCATTACCCCTGTTATTTTCTAACCTGAGTTATTTAAAGCAACTTTATTTGAACAACAATAATTTTAAGCACTTTCCCCTTCAGCTGATAGGACTGCCAAACTTAGAAGTAGTGGAGCTGTCAAATAATAAAATCACTGAGATTCCCTGTGGCATGGCAGATTTTTATGCCACTGAGTTAAACCTAAGTCAAAATGAATTGTCACAAATCAGTGACGATCTGCACAAGGCTCCGAGGCTAAAGATATTGAGATTAGAAGAGAATTGTTTGAACTTGGATGCTATAAGTCCCAGCTTATTGCGAGATTCAAAGCTGCACACATTTAATGTGGATGGCAACTTGTTTGACTCGAAGCAACTAGTGTCTATCGAAGGGTACAATGAATACACAGAGCGATACACAGCGATGAAAAAGAAAATGTTTTAAACTATACTCATAGTTTAAAACATTTTTTTCATGTACATAGAAGTCGTATAGCTAGATAATATAAATAAATAATTCCTTATAACACAGCACAAAAAAAAAACAAGAAAATGCAGAGAATCAATATGTGCCTGTACTTAATGAATAATAATAAAAAATCCATATATTACTCATTGATAATTTCTTAGTTCATTACATCTGATATATCACATAAATCACATAATTTCTTCCTTTATAAATTTGTGTACATAAATAACTTATTTTTCCTACATTATGAGAAAATATGCTTTGTATATTCACAATTTGCAATAAAAAAAAACAAATGTATATCTTGTTTTAAATTTTTCTGTGTGAGTTTCCCTAATGCAGTCCATAGTCCCTAATGCCTATAATAGTACCATACAATAGGCTAAGTTACAATGGCAACCTATAAAACATTGTATGTTAGGTCACAGACATAAATTGAAGGTGTTTATTAATAAAGTATAGCTGTGTTTGTTACCAAACGAAGTTTGTGAGCTCACATACTTGTCTCAGTCATTTGGAATCAGTGAATTCTGTGTTTTTGTGGTGTGCTTTTTCATGCTATGTGATTATGTGAATGTGAGTGCACATAAAAAAATACACATGTAAGTCGAAGTAGTTATGACAATATTAAAAATCGTGTCTCATACCATATGCATAGGTAGGACACATTTAAATAAGGGACACAGCCTTCTTCCTCATTGCAAAAAATCTCTGTATATTTTTATCTTAGGCTATATGTATATTACACTCGCTTTACATAGGTACACCTTTATTTTTCCTGACGGAAATGCGCACGCATATCGTACTGCCATGGGGAGACAGTACGATTATGTGGGACTCCAACACCACTGAAACCCTCAGGGTGCTTCCGTCTCTGCTGCTTGTGATGGCAACATGGGGAAGCTTTCGCACTTCTATGAACCCACCACGGCTGTCCGATAACGGGCCCCTCACTGGGGGTTGTAGAGTAGAGCCCCCCTTCGCGACGCACCAGAAACACATGCCATTATTAAATAAGTTATTATAGATAGCACAAACTGTACGATGGATTTTTAAAATTTCATATGTTATACGTAATAATATGATAAAATAGGTGGCGGCGCCACTTTCACTCGTGTATGCGCCACAAAAAGAAATGAAGTACGCGGCGAAGCCTGCGTCGAGTCGTCCGGCGCGGCGCGCGGCGGCCGGCGGCGATCAGTCCACCGACGACGACAGTGCAGTGCGTAATGGCTCGCTAGCACGAGCACGTGATTTTTTTCAGTTACCTTTTATTATCTCAGTTGCGTTTGGGTATTCGGGCTGTAGGTACTAGGGTTTAGTCCCGGGAATTCCCGTTCCCGAAATTCCCGGGAATTCCCGAAATTTTAAGCTTCCGTGTGCACATGCACAATGTACCTAACTGCATTTTGAAGAAAAAAGAACTTACGTACCTACTTAAAGCTATTAAAAAATATAATAATAAAACTGATTTATTTGGTTTAAAATAGCTTTTTTGCAACAATTTATTCTCTTCTTATTTTTTATAGATCATGATTTTTTTCGTGTTATTAGGCATGTTAGTAACGTAATAGCCTTATAACTTTAGATCTGTAATTGACTTCAAATTCTTAGGTTCGTGTCTTTTGTTCCCTCGTTCAATAACAAGCCTAAAGGCATTTCTTGCACTAGATACAGTCATTCATGACTGGAGCCAGCTTTACAATTTTGATTTCTGCCACGTTGCTCAATAAAATACCTTGCTGAGCAACATGAGAGCAATACTCCGGATGAGACCGGACTTGAGCTAGGCCTTTGCCTAGCTCGAAAAAATCAAAATCAAGTGCACGCATTGGTGCAATTTATTATCCGCTTGTCATTTTAGTGCCTGTCATTCTGACCAGCTCTGACTTCTGAACCTGTGAAGCGCCATGATTTCGCCTGCATAGGTAATAATTAGTTCAAAATACCAGGTACGAGGCATCTGCTATGTGGTAGAGAATTCAAATGTTTGAACACTACCGAATACATCTTAATCGACCGTTTACGGGCGGTAGAAATAAACACGTAGTATAAAATATTAGGGCACGAGATATGAGACACCTGAAGTACTGATTTGAATTTGATTTTTTTAAATTTATTTTACTATAATCATGGGTTCATAGTTAACAATTGGCCACCGTGGTCCAATATTTGGCTAGAAGGACAAAAATGTCTTTATTATGAAGGAACGTAAATTTTTTTAGATATTATGTTTTCCCTCAGATGCCTCAAAAACTGGAGCTGCTCAATGTCACTCTTTCGGGTGATTTTTCACACAAAGATACTTTCTGTTAATCAAGCTCAAGTCCAGGGTGAGGTGAGGTTTCAGCCTCATGGAGTTTTGCTGCCTTGTGTGTGTTTTTTGTAGGTATCTCAGCATGGTACTTTACTGACCAACAGTGCAGTAAATGAACGTGCTGGATTAATTCACGACTCTATACAGGGTGTGGCAAATTTTTGGCCCCTTAAGGGTAGCTACCGTTTCTTTTGTAGTTACTTAGAAGGTTTTGTTCTAAGGAACTTTCTGTTTTATTTTGAATAAAAAAATATTGCTATTTTTAGTTTTTTGAAAAAATGTACGGTTCGCCCAAAAAATTACATTTGCCAAAAAAACAAGTTGGTCTTAATCGACTCTATTTTCAACCAGGAACACTTTTCACAAAGGAACATACCAAATCAAATCGTAAGTTTTAGCAATAATTAAAAAAAACAATTCCCATACATTTTCTATGAAAAAACGAGTAATTGAAAACAACAATGTCACTCATTCAATGGTTCTTAATTTAAACTCGTATGTAACTACTTTTTTAAGTTGGTAGGCTAATTTTGAAGGCATCTCAGGAATTAAATTTTTTACTTATTTTTTATTTTTATTAAACGACATCGACATTCCCGGGATTCCCGGTTCCTCGAAAACTACCCGATTTTGCAATCCCTAGTAGGTACTGAGAGGGTAAACATCTAATAAATGTTATTCTATGCTCAGATCACAGTACCTACTCATTCTGAGTTTCTACGTTTTGGGAACTCAAAATTTAAAAACCTATTTTAATGTCTATAATATTCGTAGGAGGTCTTCTCCCGCGTCCGATCAGTTTAAAAAGTTTTGTTTTTTATTGGTATAGGTGGATAGTTATTTTTTTAAAGAACGTAAACAAAAGAGTTAGCAACCTTCATTTGTCTAAATCTACCTTCATATAATAATAGACATTTCCTTCAAATGTAACGTGTCGATTACGAATCGATCGATGCAACTCACTGTACAGTTTTTGCTGCTAGGTACTTTCATATGGATCATACATTTCCATCTGCGGTTATCGCGGTTCACTACTATCGGCGAATGACGTGAGTGAGTGAGCTCCATCCATTCCAATGTGCGTTGGGCACGCTGTCATTCTTCAGTCCACATCAACCTTCCGATCCGACCCAGACCAGTGCGGCCGCTGGCACGGACCAAAGAGGTCGTATACCGCTCGAAACTACGACACTTCAATAAAATCGCGTATTTATCAGATAAGTGACACACAATAGACTTTTATATTCGCAAATTGTGGTTCAGTGGCAGTGGTTAGCTAGCTAGGTTCACTGGTCATTTGTTGAAAGTAGGAATAGAATAGTGTGGTGGCGTGGGTTCCTGAATTTTGACGGGAAAGGTAAGTGAGTGGGTTCTATTGTTTGTAAACAAGAGCGTGGATTTTTGTTAGAAACTATTATTAACATTAATGTTCGTTGTTACTTTTTATGGGTACCTACATAATAATAGGTCAAACTTAACTTTCTCGTCCGTACCTTAATTTGGTGTCGCTGTCGGTGTTTTAAGTGTATAATTTTTATAGAATAAGTAGGTAGGTACCTTTTTAACCAGAATTTTACTTACCTACCTACCTATATCTAAGTATGTGTTCAATTCAACGCTAACTCCTGGGTAATTCATGGATTATTCGCTAGTAAAATTAATTGATAACGCACTGTTAGGTAGGTACTGTAATGAAATGTGTCATTATCTACATTAAGGCGCACATACGAGTGAAAGTGGCGCCGCCACCAATTTTTTACCGACTTCAAAAAAGGAGGAGGTTTTCATTAGACTTTTTTATTATTATTGTTTGTTACTTTAGAACTTTTGAGTGCTGTTGTTGCATTTTAATTTGGTTTAGTTCTAAATGGTATCCATGAAAAAACTATAAAATTGAAGTCGGTTTATAGTTTTTAAAACAAAATCAATTAGCTATCTATATCCACGTTTATCACAGGAAATTTTAAAAATCCATCAAACAGTTTCTGGTGTCTTTTATAATATAAGTTATAAATAATATAGGTAAGTTATTTATTAATGCCTCTCTAATAATTTACAAAATAAGTAGGTAAAGTTTTTTTCCCTTAAGCCCTTTTTGGCCACCAAATACCTACTATTTTCGCATCTCTGACTAAACTATACAAGATCAAACTAGATAAGAGATAGGTATTAAATAATTGATTTTGTTTTAAAAAACTATGAACCGACTTCAATTAGGTAGGTACATATATAGTTTTTTCATGGATCCCACTGTCAGAAATGGCTGGACCAAATTAAAATGGGATCACAAGGGAAGCTTCCAAGTAAAACAAGAATCATGAAAATCGGACCACCCAGTCAAAAGTTCTGAGGTAACAAACATTAATCAAAACACACGAATTGAGAACCTCGTCCTAATTTTTAAGTCGGTTAAAAATAGCTTTTAAATATTAGGTCCTTACATATGAAATTGGCGTTTTTCGTACTGGCCACTTTAATCACAAATTTCTCCTCTTTGGTAAGGAATTCCAAATTCAAATTTGTACAGCTATAGACTCATGTATTTGTGCTTCGATGATCGTCATTCATTTGTTTTTTTTCTTCTGTTTTTTTCTGTTTGCGTCACTCATTTTACAAAATGGAAAACTTAAAATATATCGCATTATTTACGAGTACGAGTTCCGCCGTGGCACTAGTGCTGCGGAAACAACTCGAAGGGTGAATGATGTGTATGGCGGTCGTGTTGCAAAAGAAAACACAGTTCGTTTTTGGTTCCAACGTTTTCGTTCTGGAAATTTCGACCTGCAGAACAAGCCCCGTGGACGGCCTGAGACTCAAGTTGATAATGAAGAGTTGAAGGCTATTGTGGAAGCGGATCCATCGCAAACCACGTCCGAGTTAGCTGCAGGCTGCGATGTTAGTGATAAAACTGTTTTAATTCACTTGAAGCAAATTGGGAAGATTAAAAAGCTTGAAAAGCTTCAGTCACTGAAGCAAACCGTCAAACGCGCGTCGACTGCTGCGTTACATTACTAAACCGGCACAATAATGAAGGTATTTTAAACCGAATCATTACCTGTGATGAAAAATGGGTTCTTTACGATAATCGGAAGCGCTCAGCGCAATGGTTGGATCCTGGCCAGCCAGCCAAATCCTGCCCCAAGCGAAAATTAACCCCAAAAAAGTTACTTGTAAGCGTTTGGTGGACTAGTGCCGGTATTGTTCATTACAGTTTTCTCAAATCTGGCCAGACTATTACGGCTGATGTCTATTGTCAGCAATTGCAAACCATGATGGAAAAGCTAGCGGCTAAACAACCTAGGCTGGTCAATCGCTCCACGCCACTGCTGCTTCACGACAACGCTAGACCACACACTGCGCAACAGACGGCTACTAAATTAGAAGAGCTTCAATTGGAAAGTCTAAGACATCCTCCGTACTCCCCGGACCTTGCTCCAACAGATTACCATTTTTTTCGAAATTTGGATAACTTCTTGCAAGGGAAAAAATTCAACTCCGATGGGGCAGTCCAAATCGCCTTCAAAGATTTTATTGATTCCCGTCCGACTGGTTTTTTTAGTAAAGGGATCAATGAACTACCTATAAGATGGCAAAAGTGCATAGAAAATAATGGTTCATACTTTGATTAATTAAATATATTATATTAAAAAATATTCGACTTTTTGTTCCTCCCATACAAAACGCCAATTTCATATGTAAGGACCTAATATAAATAAATAATAAATAATGCTGGATAATTCACACAGCATTATCTAGCCCCAAGCTAGATAATGCTGTGTGAGCAGAGCTTGTGTTATATGGGTACTAGATAACTGATATACATAATACAATACACTACAAAGATATATATTTTTATTATACATAGAAAAACATCCAGAGCGCCCTGAACAAATGTCTGCAGATCGTACACACATTTGTCCTGAGGCGGGAATCGAACACGCAACTTCTAAGTCTTCCACCTACCTAGTAGTATTATTAGAAAACACAGGTACCTGTGTTTTCTACCTACGATGGGATAGGATAATATCCGAGTTTCGTTCGGGTGTAATTACGTAAGCAGTTTTTAACAATTTTTCATAAAAAAAACCTGTCAATAAATCGCGACTTGTGCACGAGTATCGTTTGAATTCAGAATCGGGGGAATGGTAACCCATCTCTCCAGAATATACTCACTCAGGTACCCTAAGGTATAGTGTAATTTTTAACCTATGGTTTATCCATCCAGCATGCATGGAGCATGTTAGTAAATAAACCACGATACAAATAACAAAAACTCACTTGCTTGGCGTCGAGTTTCAGATATAATTGTAAGCAATTTTTATTGAAGGGAGGATCTAAAATCGATAAGTAATGTAAATTACGTATAAAAGGACGCGCCAACAAAGAATTTTAGGTTAAGTATGGGCGGTTTGTATACGTTTATGCCTTATTCAAAATGGACACGGTATAGGTACCTCTAGCTACATAATTTCTATTTTAAAATTTGAAGGCCGCCACCGCTCAATTATACTAAGTCCTAGAGAGGTAGAAGGTAGGTATAGCATCAATTCGTTAGACGTTAGTAATATGTGCTCAATGTGCTGTATGTAAGTTAAGTAGGTACTTACATGTTGTAACGCATTGGATTTTTTTGTTAAACTGTACCTAATGTTACATTATGTTATGGTGAATAAATAAACTATAAACTATCTAGAGTAAAGGCAGCATGCGTTTATTATAATGCATATATAAACTTACTTTACTTAGGTACCTATACATGTAAAAATACACATCGCTATAATGACGTGAATGTTTGGTTATTTTTGTCGTCTACCGTACGTTGGTAATTTAATTATGTACTACTCAAGTTATATCTTTGTAATATCCGTATAATTTGGGGTCACTAACGAGTTGACGACCGATGTGCATGCCGATGTGATGTGTGTCGATTCCCGCCTTGGGAAAAATATTTGTACGATCTGCAAGTATTTGTTCCGGGTACTCTGCTAGGAAAGTATTTCTATGTATAATAAAAAATATCTATTTGTGTAAGTAATGTTTTGTAAGAAGTATAATAAATACACAATGCCACTAAATGATTAACTTCATCGTAAAACTTTTCAAACTTTTGTGTTTTTGAAGCGGCGGCGTTGTGCACTTTTTTGGCATGGGTAATAAAGGGTAAACTTGCGTCAGGATCACGTAATGCTGATCTAACATGTTAGACCAGCCTCACGTGACCGTGGTGACGTAACACGCTTGCGTTGCTGTAATTTTAAATTGGTACTAAGTACATTGTAGGCTAGCAGCCTACTTAGATGAGCTTTCAAAAGTTCAAAAGTTACAACTATCTGTGCAAATAGTTCACTAAGTTGAAAGAAGATGTCGCTCATCCGGGAACAACACAGCGTCACTTGAGATGACCTTACTTAATAGTAGAAAAGTGTCGCCGCAGAGATGGCGTCGTTCAAAGCATTTATTATAGCAAATAACAAAATTGCCACATTTGCCACTAATGCCTTGTGTGCTTGTGTGGGGCCTTGGTACATCGGAAGAGTGTGCGTGTAAGCTTTCACTTCTGCTGGCACTCCCGGAGTGCAACCCGTTGTTTTTTTATACGCTACAACGCGATGGAAACGTAGGGGATAACAAAAATATAATAAAATTAATAATGTTTAATATTGAAGAACTATTACGCTCACAGTATTTACAAAATCTCGAACGTTGACAAGCCTAAGAGCGCGTTGAAGTCTTTTCCTCTAAAAAACGTAGCTGTCCGTAGCCGTAGCAGCCCTAACGAAAAAGGGTTTTTAATTGAAAGTGGCTATAAAAAATAACAAGTAGGTACCTAAGTAACTACACAATTCTTAGTTTCCTGAAGAAAAATGCCTGATAACTGATAAGACTTTAAAGTGCTCGCTGGACTTTGATGACTGATTTTAAGACGGTTTTCATTATTCACCTCACCTCACCAGCATTATATTGGTTCGCTGCTGGACGCAGGCCTCCTGATAAGCGCCTGGCCTTTATCTCATGGGAATCCCATAATCTCCACGTTGGGCATGCGGGTTTTGGGATCGCAGTTCAGTGGCTGAATAGTTCTGTAGAGGGTGTTGCTGCCACCCGTTGGTTGCCTCTTTATAGATACTGGCGGGAAGAGTTGTGTGGTGCAAATTATAGGCTGGCGGCGGCATTACACAGTTTTTGATTTTTGATTTGCCTAAATGGTTTTGCGTAGTGGATTAAATGGCTGAAAAGCCTGGAGGTAGTTATTTAACCTTTGTTTTGGTTTGTTTATTCCTTCTTCTCCGAGTTATTCTGAATCAAGTGTTTATTCCTTCTGGTGTTTCTGTTATTCTGATGTTATCGAAGCGAAGTATGACATTCGTAAACATAATTATAATCATTTAATAAAGTGGGGTCCCAGGGTTATCTATGTATATTTATCTTTGACATAATCACGTGCAATGGAACTGATAACTAGCGAATATGTTGTGGAGGTAAGGTACAAGGGTCTTTAGGAAAATAATATACTTTTGAGTTGTTTGGATTACTTAGTATCGGTAGGTAGATAAGGATAATAAAGAACAATAAAAATGCATTATCAGATGGATATTATGTCCATTCCATACCCGCTTCCGCCAGCTATAACTAACTAATGTTATTGGGTAATTTAATTCGGTTTAGTTACTTGTAATTAGAAAAAGCAATTACTAGATAGGTATATTCTAAATAAAAAAGGTAACATAAAAGTAGAGAGATAGACAGACAGCTCTATAATATGTTATGAATTCTTATTTTTAACATTTATTAAATTTTGAGCGAATAAAAATCAATCCTATTTATGAACCTACGGAAACAGTAATAGGTAACCTATACCGTATACATTAGGGCGTGTAATATCAGACGGTTTTTAATTCCGATATTGAGTATTAGTTGGGTGGAGTATAATAAAATACAATAAAAACCAATCATAATAGGTACAAAAAAGATTTATAAGAAGTATGACAAGTTATTATTACAAGACTCATAAATAATTATTCATATTCATTGAAATATGATAGACTAGCTGCGCCCCACGGCTTCGCACGCGTCTTTCATATGGAAACGTTTAAAGTGATTTTTATCCCATGGGAACTGATTTAGGCATGGAATAAAAAGTAGCCTATGTTTGATTCCAAGATTAGAATCACCTGTATGCAAAATTTCAGCCCGATCCGTCCAGTAGTTTTGGCGTGAAGAGGTAACAAACTTTCGCATTTATAATTTTAGTGTGATAATGATAACAAGCAAACGAAACTGGTTTTTCCGTAGAAGTATCTGTGAAAAAATGAAGATTTAGAGGAAACTTTTAGATTTTTTTCATCGAATCAATCGTTTTTCGGCTGCTATAACTCACTTACGAAAATCTTTAACTTTGATTCTAATAAAAAACATAAAAAAATCAATGCTTTTTTGCCTTAAAATTTATTTTCCGTTCAGTCAAAACGTTGGTCACTTCACTGGCTGATAGAAAATATTTACTGCTACGATATTCGCGATATTACGATATTGGATATCGGAGCTCGCACTCCGAGATTCCGATATTACGCGCAATATCGCTGGATTCCCAGATGGTCATGTCATGACCTATCCATCGAGCATGTAGAGAACTAATAACAAACCACGACACAATTAACTAAAAGTCACTTGCTTGGACACTATCCTAGACACTAGATTAGCCAAACCACCTAACTCGAATGTAGAATGTTACTGCCCATAGTAAAAAAACCCTTAAATTGACTCTGTTGCTGCGTCTTTTTGTCTTTTGAGATCCTTTATTCAATAAATATTGAAACTCGACGCCCAGCAAGTGAGTTTTTAACCGACTTCAAAAAAGGGTGTTCTCAATTCGCCTCAATATTATACTATATATATTAGGTCCTTACATATGAAATTGGCGTTTTTCGTACTGGCCACTTTAATCACAAATTTCTCCTCTTTGGTAAGGAATTCCAAATTCAAATTTGTACAGCTATAGACTCATGTATTTGTGCTTCGATGATCGTCATTCATTTGTTTTTTTTCTTCTGTTTTTTTCTGTTTGCGTCACTCGTTTTACAAAATGGAAAACTTAAAATATCGCATTATTTACGAGTACGAGTTCCGCCGTGGCACTAGTGCTGCGGAAACAACTCGAAGGGTGAATGATGTGTATGGCGGTCGTGTTGCAAAAGAAAACACAGTTCGTTTTTGGTTCCAACGTTTTCGTTCTGGAAATTTCGACCTGCAGAACAAGCCCCGTGGACGGCCTGAGACTCAAGTTGATAATGAAGAGTTGAAGGCTATTGTGGAAGCGGATCCATCGCAAACCACGTCCGAGTTAGCTGCAGGCTGCGATGTTAGTGATAAAACTGTTTTAATTCACTTGAAGCAAATTGGGAAGATTAAAAAGCTTGAAAGGTGGGTACCTCACGAATTGACTGAAGCAAACCGGCAAACGCGCGTCGACTGCTGCGTTACATTACTAAACCGGCACAATAATGAAGGTATTTTAAACCGAATCATTACCTGTGATGAAAAATGGGTTCTTTACGATAATCGGAAGCGCTCAGCGCAATGGTTGGATCCTGGCCAGCCAGCCAAATCCTGCCCCAAGCGAAAATTAACCCCAAAAAAGTTACTTGTAAGCGTTTGGTGGACTAGTGCCGGTATTGTTCATTACAGTTTTCTCACTCAAATCTGGCCAGACTATTACGGCTGATGTCTATTGTCAGCAATTGCAAACCATGATGGAAAAGCTAGCGGCTAAACAACCTAGGCTGGTCAATCGCTCCACGCCACTGCTGCTCCACGACAACGCTAGACCACACACTGCGCAACAGACGGCTACTAAATTAGAAGAGCTTCAATTGGAAAGTCTAAGACATCCTCCGTACTCCCCGGACCTTGCTCCAACAGATTACCATTTTTTTCGAAATTTGGATAACTTCTTGCAAGGGAAAAAATTCAACTCCGATGGGGCAGTCCAAATCGCCTTCAAAGATTTTATTGATTCCCGTCCGACTTTTTAGTAAAGGGATCAATGAACTACCTATAAGATGGCAAAAGTGCATAGAAAATAATGGTTCATACTTTGATTAATTAAATATATTATATTAAAAAATATTCGACTTTTTGTTCCTCCCATACAAAACGCCAATTTCATATGTAAGGACCTAATATATATATATATATATATATATATATATATATATATATTATATATATATAGTATATACGTATATAATATATATATATATATATATGTATATACATTTTTTTATGTTTGTTTTTGTTACCTCAGTACGTTTGACTTTTCTCAGACTGGGTGGTCCGATTTTCGTGATTCTTTTTTTATTTGATAGCTATTGCTTCCCTTGTGAGTTCTGACAATGGGATCCATTTGAAAACTGTTAATTTATGTCGGTTTATAGTTATTTTAAAACAAAATCAATTATTATTGTACGTCGTTGTTCGTGCTGTTCTGCTAGTGCATAGTCTTGTTTATTATCGCTAGTTAGGTTGGTTCGATGTCAAGCCTTATTAAAATTCTAGGCAGCCTATGCCCGACCGACCTTATAATTAATAGAACAAGGTGGTCGTTTGACCATCTTCAATTTATGAGCGCTCTCTCTACGTAACTAACGCCCGAATACTCCAATGCAACTAAGATCGTGATGTTTTGTCAGTTTTCAAAATCGATAATGTTTGATCGAAGGTTTTCAATGAAGATGTCAAAAATTCGTCAGTTAGCTATGAAAAATTTCCGGCTTAGAGCAACTTCTATGTAAAATTTGGATCAGGTATATTGTTCTGTGGCATAATGTACCTAAGCCCGATCGTTTCAGAGGTTATGGCTTGAAGAGGTAAACAATCCATCGATCAAACATCCAACCTTCCGCATTTATGATATTAATTAGCGTGAAGTAGTAGTAATAAGAATAAATAAAAACTATTACTGATGGTAATACTTAATTTTTATGACACACTTCCCTATCATAAAATGAATGAGGACATTTTTAATAGTCGCCTTATTATATTATTTAACTAGCTGCGCCCCGCGGCTTCGCACGCGTTGTTCCTATGGAAACGTTTAAAGGTGATTTTATCCCACGGGAACAGATTTACGGGATAAAATTTAGCCTATGTTTTATTCCAGTATTAGCTGTATGCAAAATTCCAGATCCGTTCAGTAGTTTTGGTGTGAAGAGGTAACAAACATCCATCCATCCATCCATCCATCCATCCATACATCCATACAATCTTTCGCATTTATAATATATAGTGTGAAGTGTGATGTGATAGCAGCGCCTCGCGGTTTCACCCGCGTAGTTTCCGTTCCCGTGGGAATTCCGGGATAAAATGTAGCCTTTGTATGTCACTCCCTGAAAAGCAAGCTTCTAATAGTGAAAGATTTTTTTTAAATCGATCCAGTAGTTTCGAAACCTATTCAATACAACCTCAACCTCAACAGCCAGTATTGGTCCACTGCTGGACGCAGGTCTCCCCCTGATAAGCCTCATTGGCATTTGTCTTATGGTGGTAATGCCTATAACCCCCAATTCCCCACGCTGGGAATGCGGGTTGGGGATCGCAGTTCGGTGGTAGAGTAGAATTGTTCTGTAGGGGGGATAGATATTCCTTAGTCGCCTTTTACGACACCCACGGGAAGAGTTGGGGTGGTGCAAATTCTAAGCCAGTACCAATACAAACAAACAATTAAATCTTTCCTCTATATAATATTATTATAGAGTAGTTTCTGGCCGCGGCTTTTGCGTTTATAAATATTAGTGTGATTTCAGAAGGTAGGTACCTATACCGTGTCCATTTTGAATGAAGCATGTTAGTAAACAAACCGCCCATACTTAACCTAAAATTCACTTTGTTGGCGCGTCCTTTTATACGTAATTTACATTACTTGTCGATTTTAGATCCTCCCTTCAATAAAATAGCTTACTATTATATCTGAAACTCGACGCCAAACAAGTGAGATTTTGTTATTTGTGTCGTAGTTTGTTTACTAAAATGTTTCATTCAAAATGGATAAACCATAGGTAAGTTACCTAAGGTACACCTACAGATGACGTGGAGTTTACAGAGGTGTGGTGTGATACAAATAATTAGCGAATTGCATATCAAATTATCTTAATCGGCTAAAACGTTATCAAACGTACTAAAATAATGAAATCCGCCACGCGACAAGATTATTTTAATGCCTCTAATTATAAGATTAGATGTACCTTACCTACTTACTTTATATACAGGGTGCCATGGAAAGGGTGCACTAAGCCGTAAGGCGTCGCGCGTCGGTTCTGTCTGAACATCGACGTCGTCAATCAACGTTTATAACCTATTTAAATTTTATATTTTATATTATAAGCTATTTTTTAATACCTCGATGTTAGATAAATAAATAATAATAAATAAGTAAATAATGCTAGACAATTCACACAGCATTGTCTAGCCCCAAGCTAAGCAGAGCTTGTGTTATGGGTACTAGATAACTGATATACATAATATAATACACTACATAGACAGATATTTTTTATTATACATAGAAAAACATCCAGAACGCCCTGAACAAATTTCTGCAGATCGTACACACATTTGTCCTGAGGCGGGAAAAGAACCCGCAATATAGTTTAGGAAGAGATGCGAAAATAGTGTTTGATGGCCAAAAAGCGCAACATCTCTGCCTCAGCTTTACAAATTGAAACTATTACAGAGGCATTAATAAATAACTTATAATAGATACCACAAACTAAATCTAATATAAAACCCCAACAAATTCGAAGAGGGTTGTTCGGTACAAAATTTGTAAGCCGGTTCTGATTACCGGGCACCCTATATTTTGTAAATTTGTACGTTTTGCTTCATAATCTAAATAAATAAAATTACCGAGCTAAATCGTATAATAATTCCTTCGTGGCATTGAGTTAATCAAAAAATTGCTTGCTACGGGAGCGGGTGGAGTCGTAAGAGGCGACTAAAGGATATCCACCGGGGGGCAAGCAGCAGCGCCCTCTGCAGAACAATTCTACCACTGAACTGCGATCCCAAACCCGCTTGCCCAGCGTGGGGATTATAGGCATTACCCCCACTAGATAAACGCAAATAAGGCGATTTTCAGAGGGAGGCCTGCGTCCAGCTGTGGACCAATACAGCCTGTTGAGGTTGAGGTAAAAATTGGTGCCGAACATTTGGGAGTACATATCTAGTGGACGTGTTTCACGGAATAATAATGGGATTTAGTACCAAAAATTAAAAAACCTTTCGTTACCAAGCTGAGCTTGTGTTACGGATGTAACATGTGTATTGTGTATATGTCGCAGCCGGAACGTAGAATTAGCCCGTTTGTAAAACGGCTAGGCCGTTTTCAAAACGGCGCCATTCAACTAAATGCCTAGGCCAATCGTTGAACGATCGGTGAAATTAACGTTCTACGATATGGCTGATCGTCTGAATTAGCCCGTTTATAATATGGCTAGGCACCATTCACCGAGCCCAGGCCGATCGTCAAATGAAGACAACTGCTTTTGTGTACGAGGCACCGCCTGCGCAGAATCTACAATTACCTACGTATATTACCCGCTATGATATCAATTAGGTATCTGCCAAGGAAAGTGGCTTCGAAATTGGGTTCGGAGTACCAAAGAGACAGAGATACCTAGCTAAAGTAGAACAAAATTTTAAAAGTTGGTCGTTTGTTACCGTGGATACTATATCATGCATTTAAACTGTTGCTGCTGTTATTTTATCTTTACTACATTCTCAAACTCAACAGGCTGTACTGCTGGACGCAGACCTCCCCCTGATTAGCTCCTTATTGGCGTTTCTACTTATAATCTAAGGCACTGGACACTACTGAATTTTTTATGGGATTTTATGGGTTATACTTTCATCCCATAAAATACGTTTTTTGGTACCTAAATTTCAGCGTTCTGAAGTTTGGTTAGGAAATATTTAAGCAGGTGTTTCACGAACAAGCAAAACCGCGCGCCATAACTTACTACTAATTAGTGATCCATGGTAAAAAAAGACATTCTACCCCTGACTTGTCATTATGATAGTGACTTATCATGACATTTCTTTGTTTACAAAAAATATCCAGGTTTCTGAATCTCTCTGTTTTACAATCGGGCTAGTTTTGAGTCAGCCAAATCGTTGAACGTTGAGCGTTCTACAATCGGCCTAGGCGTTTAGCTGAATGGCGCCGTTTTGTAAACGGCCTAGCCGTTTTACAAACGAGCTAATTCTACGTTCCGGCTGCGACATATATATAAAAAACCACTAACTGACATAATTTTGATAATCGTGGAGGAGGTATGATTTTCTTTGCGGAATCGTGTATGTAGAGTCGAACTACTATAGCTCTTCAGCGAGCTTGCAATACAGTTGGCTTGGCACAGGGCTTGGTACCGGTACCAATAATACGGGTACTATTTCGTTAATACCGGTATTGAAATTGAATTGTTGATACCTGTATTTTTCGTGTTTAATACCGGTATTTTAGTGCAAAATACCGGTAAATATATAACTACATACTTGATTCATAACATGTGTTATGGTGGGAAGATCGATGAATGATATTCTTCATACAATATACTACGTAAATGGTTAAAGTCAAACTCTTAAAATTATAATATACCTACCTACTATGGGATTTGTTTTTGTGTTCAGAATAAATTTCATCTCCTGACAGCATCGATCAAGTATTTATCTACGGTCGCGGACCTCCCCCGTAGATACCTAGAACTAAGGTTCTCTACGAAAATGACACTCGAAATTGTCTACGACTTGTTCGGTTGCGCAGACAGTTTTATTATTTTTGCATACGGAACAAGAGATTAGTGGTTTCGAATTTATTTTATTTTGTAAGTAGGTAGGTAAATGAAAATAATAAAATGGCGTTTTTACAGGAACAATCTGTAAATTGATACCGTTACCTTGTACTTATCATTATTTAAATTCATTTGGTTCCTTCTTATTAAAATAAAATAAATAAAAATATTTTATTTCGGACAGCAAATAGTTAGGTATGTAGATGGATAAGAGAAGTCACAGAACTGTTTCTGTGTAGTAAATACATAACAAATATAGTGCAACAAGAAAGGAAAAAAAAATTAAATCAAAATAATAATATCTAATATATTTTATAAATGTTTGTATCAGTACTAAATGAAAACTAGTCTTTTTAGATTAAAAATAGATAAACACACGAATACATACATAAATAAAAATTATATAAAAAAAATTGGCTCTTTAGCTAATCAAACCAACAAATAATTTTCAACGTCGATTTCTTGAGAGGCAACGTTGATTTCTTGAGAGGCAATAATTATACATTAAAGCAGTGATATTATATGTATATTGCATTAAAGTGGTAAAAAATGCATGAAAACTTTACTGAAAATAGGATACCTTCCGTCTTATTTGTGTCTTGGACGTGTGATTTTTGTAATTTTACTTGCCATGCTTTCTGTCCAAGGTCTCAAATGACACTAATGCAAATGCTTTCCATACATGCCAAGAGAAAATCTTTTGATACTGACGGTTTCAGAGCGCGCATTGTGAATTTGTGAATCTTTGGGGGGCGGGGGAAAACTTTGATCGATGCCTGACAGTAAAATGATTATAAACTCAACTACGCAGTTTCGCATTCGAGGCTATGTTCACAGAATTCATAAATATTTGCGTGACCTATAACTTGACTAAAGAACTTGTTAGCTTTTACCATAGGCTTCTTTCTCACTATATCGTAGATTCCTAACTATTATGTTTCCTTTGCAGGGGCAAAAGTTTGAAAAATGGCGGCGTTCAACGTTATACTTGGATGTGTGATGGCGGCCCTCATAATATTGTTCACAATCAGCTCTAGTGCCAGATATTATATTAAGGTATGGACTACCTACTTAGAAATAAAAAAAAACATTCCAAAATATTCGGCATCGACGAGACTCGAACCCCCACGTCTTCCCCTCAGTACGGGAATATGATAATGATAACCAACTACACCACGTAGTCGAGTGACGTAAGAGTCGAAAATCTCTGGGACTTCATACGGACCCAAACGCCGTTAGCTTCACCTACAGGGGAAAAATTACTACATATACTTACTAACTTGTTATGTGCTTTGGCGACCCAAAGAGGTTTTTGTCTGACACAAGACTTCTCCAAGCATTTCGGTTCTGAGCTGTCTCTCGCAAGTTATAGGTGTCGAGTTTGCGGAGGTCGGCTCGGCTCCAACTTCGTCGATCTACGAGACCCATTTTCTACAATTTTGCACCGTGAAAAAGTCTTGCCACCTGTGATTTTTAAAAGCGCTACACGTTGCGCGCCTTATTAGAATATAGCTCGAAAAAGTGCATGACCTATTTTTTTTTAAATGTTACTTCAGCAGACATCCACTGATCATGCCTATGAAATAGACAGCATTTGGGGGAAGCACGAAAATGTACAGAGCCTCTGCGTAGAGCATAGACTGTGTTCTACGTAGCGGCTCTACATTTTCGCTTTGGCATGAAATGAAATGAAATTCACAGTAGAAAATATGTACAAACAAGATCTTAGAAGCAAGATGGAAACAACAGTTTATCCATCAAATATGAACGTACATTATTATAGAATTCTTTAATGTCATACAATTTTCTAAGAAACACCTACGGAGTTTTGTCGTAAATATACAAGTAGTTCTCATAATGTTTCTAGGATTTTTTTTTAAACTTTTATTATCATGGTAAAGCACTTTTTTGTTTTTGTTTTCTTACTTCCCTTTCTTTGTTTTCAGTTCACATTGTTCGTGGTTTTATCACTAATATTCGCGTCGGCGCCAATCCCACTTATGCTGATCAAGCCATTTGATCCAAAAAATGCATTGTAAGTACATTTGGTATTAAACCTACGTATTTTGATAGAGAAAAGAAAACACTTGCGAAATCTTACGCGTGTATTGTTTTTAGTATAACGCTGAATTTGCTTGTAAGTTCAGAACAATGGATTGAAATCTTTATGATTTGATATGACTTCATTTTATGTTTATGGAACGATGATGCAAGATTTACTTGCCTACCTGTTTTTTGTGCAATCGTATAGGTATTTTACGACTTTTGAGCCTATCTACTAATGCTTAGCGTGCAAAATTGTATGCCACGCGTGACGTAGTCTTTTCAGTTAGGTATTTGATTTTGATAACATGAAGGTTGGTAGCATTTTGCATCCATTATGTAAGATAGGTATCATTATTCATAGATTATGTAGGAACATGAAATTGCTGTAAAATTGATACAAAAATACTGTAGGCATGTAGTTACAAAATGATAGATGCCTATCTGAGTATATACCTACTTACCTACTACTTACGGTAGAGTAGTACCTAAATAATGTATTACGATTTCTGTGTTGCAGTAGGTTGCGGGTTCGATCCCCGTTGCGGGACGAATGTTTGTAAGATCTGAGGTACCTCTTTGTTCCGGGTCTGGTGTGTACATAAATAAAATAAATAATACTCATCAATTCACACAGTATCATATCATCTAAGTAGTACCGAGCTAAGCAGAGCTTGTGTTATGGGTACAAACCAAAACGACTAAAGCGACTTTGTCATAGATATCTGCTGGACTGGATTTTTCTCAATTCTTATATGGGGTTGAAAGAATTTTGTATGGAGGGGCATTTGGACATTTGAATGTTTTTGCAAAATCGCCGCACAGAATAAAAGTTGTCTATTGCAACCTTGTTAGCTCGTCGGCGTCGTGTAGAACAATTTGGGTTCTCTATTTTGGATTCGCCCTAACTGTTTTAGTTGGTATTGGTATGGTACCCATAACAACCTCTGCTTACTTTGATGATCTTCTGTAAAATTATCTAATAATAAAAAAATCCCTGTCAAGGATCCCAGCAGCGTTGCTGAGGATATCAGCTCGGATGCTCGGGCTCCGCTGGCAGGTCCGGGGGCTGGAGAACGTTGACAACAGCCGAGGAGCCGTAGTGCTGCTCAATCATCAGACTGGACTTGATTTGTACGGTGAGCAAACTAACCTTTCGCCATTTTCTAACATTATAATTTATACAGGGAGGATTTTTAGGGCGGGGAAGTTAGGACATACTGTGTCCTAACTGGTGTAGCAGCACAAATCGCAGGTAGCTGATTAAAAATCCGCTCAGTGAAAACCGCTGGTGTAAACGATACCACGACTTTGAGGAGACCAAGTATGGGAAAACGTAATGTAGGACGCCTTCTGGCCAGGTGAGATGATGACCTTCAGAAGGGAGGGAGGACGCTATAGCGCTCATTAGCGGAGGTCTAGGCTAATAAAATGAAAAATATTGATCTGCGTGCGTGATAAACTTAATCTACCGTTTGACGTCATCTCTGTGCGTGCGACATTGTTTTTTTATACAACAAGCAGGTTCTAATTGTCGTGTTACAAAAAATGTGTATGTTCTGTTTTCTGCCTTCCTACTACCTACCTACGACTAAAAAATATACTTGATTTGTATTGCTATGAGTCCTGATGAAGCCTTGTAGAGACTAAACTACTTAGTTGACGACTTGCTTTACTTGATATTTTCTTTTGTTAGTAGTTGGTGTGTTTTTTTCTACAACGCAGACTACATTTTGTTAGATCTAAGCGCTCTTATACACGGAGTGCACGTCTCAAATACGACGACGGCAATTTGCCGACTGCAGTTGAGTGCACGTCTCAAATACGACGACGGCAATTTGCCGACTGCAGTTGAGTGCACGTCTCAAATACGACGACGGCAATTTGCGGACTGCAGTAAAGTTGTCTTGCAGTCGGCAACTTGCCGTCCGTGTATGAGAATGCCGAAAGTGCTTGGATAAGCTCGCCTTAATCGGAGGTGTCGAATCGAATTGTTAGTAAATATTTTCACTCTTAAATTTTGCAATAGATTTCCAGAAAGTCGCCTGAATATATAATGTATCTTGTTTTACTATGTACTGATAGTGTTTTTGATTAGGCGTATCGTGGGTGTATCGATAATCTTGTTTGTGTCATTTCAGCGCAATAAGTACCTATCTCAGTATCTAAAGATAGATTAAATAGGTTATTATTAATACCTTATTTATTACCATGTGCGCACGCACGTTCTTATTTATCTTCTTTGCACTAGCAATTCCATAAATTATATAATACTAGCTCGTGTCCTCGGTTTCGTATGCAATACCTATAGGTACTAAAAATAGCCTATGTCCTCCCCTGGGATACTGTTTACCTCCCTGCCAAATTAATTATAAATTTTATAAAGATCCGTTCAGCTGTTTAGGCGTGAAAAGGACAGACAGACAGACAAAGATAGGAGAACTTCCGAATTTATAATATTAGTATGGATTCATAATTTACTTAATTCTGTTTCAACTTCTTACACTAGGTGTTTGAAAGAGTTGGTTTTATCCGATGGGTAAACATATGACACCATGTTTATCAATACCCACAATAACTATGAATGATTCACTCTAGGTGATATGATAACAAATAAACAAGAGAGGCATAGACAAAGGTATAATCATAGCCAAAAAGGTTTTAACGAGTGAAGACTTCAAAACACCGCGTACTCAAAGCAACAGAATCCACTGAAAAATTCTACCATTCCTACAGCTGCTAAACCACAAGACAACAGAAAATATAAAAACATTGAATTCAAATTGGTTACCTACCTACTACATATTTACACTGTTTTGTGTTCTGCGGGACAAATATCGATATTTTTTATGCGACCACCTTGAAATCATTTTCTACACAATAAAATCAGAAAACAGTAAAATAATCACTAACAAAACAAAATAGATCCATCAAATGACAAAGTACAAAAAATATTAGGGGAATATTTGTGTTCAGTATCTTCCCACAAATTATAAAAAACAGTGTGAAATTAAAAAAAAGATAGCAAAAAATCGATTTTAAAAACAAACTAATTATGTTATTGTTAATAATTTTTTTTTTTTGGCGGTGACAGTACCTACGTACATACTGTTAACATTCCAAATGTACAAATGACTATGCATAACCATAATACATAATATAAAGAAGGTAATCTAATCATAATCACATAATTCGATTAGTCCATGTTACTTTTCTTTCACATACGTTTGGACGTTTGTGGCTATTCCATTTATAAAGTTAACCGACTTCAAAAAAGGGAATTCTCAATTCCATTGTTTATTTTATGTTTGTTACCTATGAACTTTTGACTGGGTGGTCCGATTTCCATGATTCTTTTTTTTTAAGCTGGTACTTCCCTTGTGGTCCCATGCCCAAGCCGAAAACAGCATGGTTCAAAGCGGGTGGCTATTGTTTTGGATAGTTATTTACCTTATCCGTTATTTTAGATTGCGTCAGCCTTTTCCACGCGTGACCTTGGCATAATTATAGGTAGGTTACAACTGATACTACTGAAATAAAGATATTGAATAATTTATTGCGGTATTGTAGGCTTGTTTCTACGTATCATTGCTGGATAATGTATGGAGCAATGATACTTTGAAACAAGCCCTACGCTGGGCAATGAGCATACGGGTTGGGATCGCATAGATTGGTGCTGTTGTTGCAAGGGGCGCTGTTGCCCACGCCCTGTGTATTCTTAGTAGATCATCTACGAAAGCCTGCAGGCAGATGCTGGACGCGGCAAGCCGAAGACTATCTCGATGATTTATAAGATAAATTCTATGTCCAACTGTGGACTATTAAAGGCTGATGATGAAGTGTTGGCTTGGTTAGGTAGGGTAGGTTAGGTAGTTAAGGTACCTTTTAAATCGACCATATAGTAAACAAAGCAGTAGAGTAGATATTACACCACACCTTTAAAGAATTGCTCATCATGGGTAGGACAGGTAAGTACAGACGGCGGCGTCGGTATTAGGTAAGAATCCGATTTTTTTTAAAAAAATTCAATGTGTTCTGTTTTTATGTTACGTTAATAAAAATACGTACTGCCTTAACTCGCGAAGAATTGAAAACCAGTTCAGTTCAGTTCAGTTGCAGATGCTGGATGCGTCAAGCCGAAGACGGGCGCGATGGCGCCTATGTTTTTTTTTTGCTCGCTGATGATGGTGATGAATAAAAAATACGTATAATTTACTTTCGCCTTTTAAAACTCTTATTAACAATTAATAGGTCTGGATTTAAACCTGCATGTGTTATGCATGCGGGGGTTACATATTACTGGCGCTGTCTGTATCTAAGGTACACATGGACGTAGATAAATTTACGTCCACGGGTAAAAACTATCATTAAAATTTCCCCGAGTAACTTTGATATTTCTGTAGCAACAATCAGTAAAGGTACCAAACCTAATAAATCAATATTAGTAGGTACTTATGAAGCTTTGTGGTGCTGGCTTAGAATTTGTACCACCTCATCTCTTCCCGTGGGTGTCGTAACAGGCGACTAAGGGATATCCCGGTGGATATGCAGGCGGGCAGCAGCTCCCCCTGCAGAATAATTCTACCACCGAACTGCGATCCCCAATCCGCATGCCCAGCGTGGGGTTTATGGGCATTACCCCCCATTAGATCGCTTTATCAGGGGGAGGCCTGCGTTCAGCTGTGAACTAATACTGGCTGTTGAGGTTGAAGTACTTATGAAAACGAATGATAGAGGTGTAATAGAAAATCGTTATGGATGAACTAGTTTTACATTACGTACGTAACGTATGTGGTCTTTGTTATCATCACTTATGAGATGTTTCAAGGTTAACAAGCTGTGAAACGTTACCAGCGAGAGGAAATTATGAAACAAACTGTTTTTCGTCGGTTTCTGAATAGTTTTCGATTTTGCCCCGCGGCTTTACTTGCGTCGAAATGATATATTTCAAAAAAATTACATATTCCTACTTTTTTTTACAAAACTACTATACCAGGGTGCTATTTGTGGTTGTAAAAAAGTAATTTATTATTAATACCAAGTTTTGAGTTAATCGTACCAGGGCATAAAAAAGAGGGGGTTATAAAAGGGTACTATTGGGAAAACGGATTTTATCGGGCGTCAGGTTTTTTTTTTAATTAGATTAGCCCAGAGAAGTTGTAATAGTACCTTATTATTACGAATAAGTTTGTGAAATAACCTATGTATTTTTCTAAACTCATCCTAAACTACGTACCTAATCTACGTTTTCTAATTACATCAAATCGGTTATTAAACATAGTAACAAACATTCACACGACTATGGCATTTTAGATAAGTAGGACCAATGATATGCAGCTGAGCACCAATTTACATATTACCTAATGAAAGTGATGAAACTTATCTGATGATCTGTAAAATTATAAAACTTCTTAATTAATTAATTAGACGCCCGATGTGGCGCGGAAGGTCCGCCACCAGGAAATTGCATGTTCGGTTTACTCCTTGGGACAAATGTTTGTACGATCTCCAATGTTTGTTGCAGGTGTTCTGGGTAATTTCTATTATAATAAAAATATATATCTATGAAATATATGAATATCTTTTAAGTATATCAGTCATTTAATTAGTACTTAAACCACAAGCTCTGCTTAACATGGGGCTAGAATGCTGTGTGGATTGTCCGATTTATTTATTTATTTTCACCCAACTACCAACGGTATATTTATAACTTATAAGGTATAAATAAATAATATAACTTTTCTTGGAACCCTATGTTTGTCTGTATGTATATGTATGTAGTCTATTTTTATGTTCCCACGTAACGCTGTAACTACTCGTTGGATTTCAACAAATGAGTTTCAATACCCCGGTTGTTATAGGGTATAACGATATTTGGGGTCGAACGAGATAGAGTCTATTCAAAAAGAGAAGAGTCGTGGCGTTACGGTGAACTAACTCTTTTAGTCGTACATACGTACTGCAATGACAGAGCAGTGTTGCCAACGCAACAAAACAAAAGTTGTCAATTTGGCACACGAGCGCCCTCACTTCCCACGACTCTACTCTTTTTGAACAGACTCTAGCGGGGTTTAAGTATGGGTCGAAAATGTGGCGAACGCCGTAGTGAGGTTTTAGTTTATTCTAACTTGTTATAATTTTTAAAAGGCACAAAAGGGCTCAACAGCTCAATTATCATATTGACATTGGTATTATACTTTTAAATAGGTGATCATGTTTATATTTTGGTCGACTAAGGTCGACGTACAGGGCCTTGGCCATCAAACCTTATTTTATACCAAGTAGGAAGCAATATGTGATAATATACATATAAATAAATATTGTTGGACAATTGTCACAGCCCCAAGCTAAGCAGAGCTTCTGTTATATATTTAATACAATACACTACACACACTATATACATATTATTATACATATTCAAAATGATAAGATAAGTTAAAAAACATACAGAACACTCAGGGTGTTCTGTATGTTTTTTAACTTATCTTATAATAATTAATAATTATATTACAAAAATATGCAGATGGTAAAAGATTTGTCTAGAGGCGGTAATCAAACCCGCAACCTCATGCGTCCTAGGCGGACCTTATCCTACGGTGCCACAGAGGTCAGATCGTTAGGTCGTGGATTACGAGTAGTAATTTTATGAAACCGGATATCTGATAATTATTTCGATAATTTAGTTAATTTTAGTTATCTTATGCTAGTTTTTTTTAATCTCGAGTGAATGTATTTCGTAACGATTAATTTTGCAAGACCGTGCTCTACTATTTGATTGATTATTTTGATAGACGGTTTTATTTATTAAAGAAAGATAATCTCTTACAGTTTACACCAAACTGTTGTCTTGAAGAGATGGTTTCCGAAAGATAAGGCCGCCTGTTGTACTTGTCTCATGTAATGTTTCTATGAAATGAATTTTTTTCTGGTGTACCTTTAAATCATTTTGGTATTGTACTGTATTGCTAATACCATAGAATAGACGAATAAAACACAATAATAATATCTACGACTTATAATTATACTATCTAAACTTCAGTGTGTTTCTTGGTTTAATTTATGTTTTTCATTACGAGTAGGTATGTAAATCTTTTTTTTTTTTTTTTACGGTAAATAGACCTTTGTTTGACCGCAATCTCACCTGATGGAAAGTGAAGATGCGGCCGACGGTGTATCACGAAGGTCTAGAAGATACCTATTCACCCTTGTCTTGAAGAGACCCAGGTTGTAATTGGCCGGAAAAACAGAGGCAGGGAGCGAGTTCCATTCATTTGCGGTGCGAATAATAAAGGGGGAGGAAAATCACTTTATATTAGACACACATCAACGAGCGCGCGTTCATATTTTTACTGACTTCAGGAGGTGGTTCTATTTTCGTCTGTTTTTTTTAAATCCTTTTATTTTGATGTTGCGTCCGTAAATATTTTACCTTTTCTGATCGAATGGCACGTCAATTTGATCATATCTAAAAAAAATTGCGGAATTGTTATTAAATAAATAAATAATAAATAATAATGCTGGACAATTCACATAGTATTATCTAGCCCCAAGCTAAGCAGAGCTTGTTTTATGGGTACTAGATAACTGATATACATAATACAATACACTACATAGATAGATATTTCTTATTTTTACTTCTATATTTCATTCAACATCATGTGTTTTGATAGAGTTGGAGTTTACTCTTATACTTGGGCGTAAAGTTAAATTACAGAGTAGTTGCGCGTTTAAGTCTTTTGTATGGCACGTAGCTTCGCATAGTGTAGAACTCTCTACCAATTTTACTAACGGTAAAATATACATAATTAAATTTATTTGTATGCCTGTCAAAAGAATTCATACCAAATTGTTCAAAAAAATCCCAACTCTGGGTGGGTGTCGTAAGAGGCGACAAAGGGATATCCACCGAGGGGCGGGCAGCAGCACCCCTGCACAACAATTCTACCACCAAACTGCGATCCCCAACCCGCATGCCCAGCGTGGGGATAATGGGTACTCCCATGAGTTAAACACCATTAAAGCGTTTATCAAGGGGAGGCCTGCGTCCAGCAGTGAACCGATGCAGGAGGTTGAGGTAAAATAAATAGCCATAAACACACTTAACCGGCCTAACACGTCATGCTAATATTTGTATGTCTACAAATGTCTGTTTAAACCGTGAGTCAGGGTTTAGGCCAAGGTTAGTGGAGTGGTTGTCGACTGTCTCTCAAAGCCACGCACGTATCGTCAACGACAAAAAACATGAACACTTCGAATACGTAATGTTTTTTCTTTAAGTGTTGACCAGACATGCATTACGAGTACATGTTTTTGAATATTGTCAAGGTTTAACAACAGTGTTGCCGACGTTGCTGTACAAAAGTAACTACTCGCTTTATAAAAGTGAGGTACGGTACCGGTAGACTTACATTCATCATCATCACCATCAGCCTATATTAGTCCACTGCTGGACAAAGGCTTTCTCTCATGAGCGCCATAGCGCCTTTCTATCTATCCTATCCTATCTTTAGCTTGACGCATCTGCTTACAGTCGCAGTACTTTCGCAGATCATCTGTCGTAAGAGGCGACTACCTAAGAATACACCAGGCGGGGGCAGTAGTGCCCCTTCGGCAAGGTGGGCAACATCCCGCCTGGCCGGAGGCGTCCTATACTACATTTGCCGAGTCTCGGTCTCCCTCCACTAAAGAACACTAGAATCCCAGCAGTTGTCGGTTCTTTGCGAGATATGGCCGGCCCACTGCCACTTCGGCTTGCTAATTCTTGAGCTATGTCGCAGTAACTTTGTTCTCTATTAAATTAAAATTAAGAAACCTTTAGCCTGGAAGTTGTTATTTTTCGAGTTGGAGCAAAATCCGTCTTAAGCTTTTTTATCCTCTAGGATAATTTTTGCACTGGATCGGATATGGGATGTATTCATAACAAAACGTACCATGTCCTTCTTAGAGACTCCAAGCTTAGCTCTTTCCATAGCTCGCCGAGCGACTTTCAACTGGTGGACCAGTCCTATCGTGAGTGTCCAAGTCTCAGCTCCGTAGGTCATGGCGTGTAGGACGCACTGATTGAAAACTATAGTTTTCCCGACGTAGGCTTTGCCCAGCCTAGCTGGATCCTCCTCTTGGCCTCCTTCTCAAAATAGTTTTTATCTAACTGCAGAATTTGCTCAAGGTAAGTGTACTCGGAAACAATTTCGAGAGGGCCATGTACGACGACCGGTGTCGGACCGAAATACATTGCAAATAGATAAATATTTAATCAATGGTATTTCCTACGTAGGTTTATCTTTGTAGCGTAGTTCCCGTTCCCGTGGGAATTTTGGGGTAAAATATAGCATATGTCACTCCCTGAAAAGTAAGCTTTTTAATGGTAAAAAACAATCAAATCTTTCCTCTTTCTTCGCTCGGTTTTTTTTCTTAGAAATTATAGTAAGTACTATTCGCCAATAGATGACAGGAAGAGTCATATTTTTGTTTAATTCTTAAGTTAATTAGGTTAAAGTTGATTTTTGAAAACACGAATAAATAGTATTACCATTCGCCAATAGATGTCAAATTGTAAAGTTAATTATTGAAAACATAATTAAACATTTTCTGAAAATTAATCCTATCTAAATCGATTTATTGCCCCTGAAACCCTCTGTACATACAAAACTTCATGAAAATCGTTGGAGCCGTTTCCGAGATCCATATTATTTATAATATACAGGGTGGGACAAAATTTTGGCCCCTTCAGGGTAGCTAGCTACTGTTTCTTTTGTAGTTAGAAGGTTTTGTTCTTAGGAATCTTTTGTTTTATTTTATAAGAAAAAAATATTGACATTTTTAGTTTTTTGAAAACCTGTATATAAATGCTCTATGCTCACTTAATTTTTAAAACTTGTCAATATTAACAACTTTTATCAATGACCGTACCTACCACGATGGACATTGCACTTTGTACTTTACTCTATTGAGTACCTAACCTACATCGAGTGACGTTAGCAAACTATTAAATTAGATTTTATGCTAGTTGTTAGCTAATGTGGCGTTCTAAGCAAACACATCGTTATGGTAATTACTTGTATGTTTTTATCTCGTACCATCATCATTGCGATGATTTATTTACCTCTATAATTTAATAAATTTAAAAACATCTATTGATAAATTCAAATTCTACTATACCTAATAAAATAAAATTAAAATCGTCGGTCAATCTAACGAATCTAATTAGATTAGCATCGATTATATAACAGAGTCCTAAAATCTTTATTCAGCACCTCGTCTTTCTTGGGATGACATTAGCTCAGGGAGCAGTAAAAAAGATCGACTCTCCGTTAATTATTTATTTTATTTTCAGAGTTTTAGGAAAACTTACTTGTCTTAAGAATAGTTATTTACTTAATACATGCCGGTACAGACCAGCGCATGTGTGCTGAGGGCCAATTATAAGTTTCCGCAGATATTTACTTAAATAGGATACTAAATTACACAGTGAAAGTAGACGACTTGAGGAAAAGTATATAAAAGGAAAAAAGCAACACTAAGTGAAATTTAAAATTAGATATCTTAAAAAGAATTCATCGCTAAGCAAGCGTTTCAGCTTACTTGCAGATGTGTTAAATAAATCGTTTATAGTTGATAAACCTTTAAGGATGATGAGGATACTTTGTTTTCAATACGGAATATACTTAGAATAACCACTGGTCAGAAAAAGCATTGTCCGCAACAACGCCGTACGAATAATAAATCCTACTAATATTATAGCGAAGGTTTGTAAACATGTATGTTTGTTGCTATTTCACGCAAAAACTACTGAAAATTTCAGCCGGATCCGGGCTGAAATAATTGGTAGTTCTAGGCCTGGAATAACACACAGGCTACTTTTTATCCCATAAATCAGTTCCCGTGGGAAAGGCGTGCGAAGCCGCGGGGCGTAGCTAGTAAAATAATATTTATTTCTGTACCAAGTTTACAATAAGTTACTTGATAGACAAGTAAACAAAACAACAGCGTCACTTTCATCGGCTTCAACTCGGACGTCACACAGATGTGAATGTGGGTCTTGTAGGAAGATAAGCGTGCTCTAGATTCGCCGTTCAATACCTCATAAATATTAGGTTGGGAATTGTAAATAAGTAGTAGATTGTGTCACAAGAGACTAAAGTAATGTATTTAGGGCAAGAGCAATTTTTTGAATCCTAAGCGTAGTGACTGACGGCTTCAAAGTAGCTACGTCGCTCGAGGTTAAATAATTTCTGTACCGTATTTTGCTTTTCATTCTTCTCACCCTATGAGAAAATTAAATATGAAATGCAATTAAAATTTTTGTGAATCAAATTAAAATTGTCTGTATTATTCTGATAAAAAACCGGCAAGTGCGAGTCCGACTCGCGCACGATGGGTTCCGTACCATTAATACCTCCATACGCTCCTGAGATAAAGGGTCTTGCTTGGCAGACAAACGGACGGATGGACAACAAAGTGATTCATAAGGTATAAGGTCTCTATGATTCTAATAATCTCCTAAAACAAATAAGAAGTTCCCGTGTATTTTTTTTATATACCACGTCTCCGATAATATAACCACATTGATGGCAATTTAAACAATACCTAATCTAATTGATGACGACATCATCATCATCTTCAACGCATATTAGTCCACGGCTGGACATAAGCCCTGACATTCCTTTTATGATGAAAATGGCGAAAGTCAAGCGGTTGTGGGTGTGATATCCGCCGCATAACAAACGTTTATTATTATCGGATTGGATTCTAACTGACACTGAACGGGACTAAAGCAGTTTCGAAATTGTTATAATTTTTTATTGTTGTTGTCCACAGTCCTAGCTGTTCTCTGGCCGCTGTTGGCGAGGTGTACAGTGGTGTCAAAGAGATCGCTGCAGTACCTGGCTCCATTCGGTACCGCTGCCTGGCTGTGGGGCACAGTCTTCATCGACAGAGGTGCCCAGTCTGCTAGAGATGCCCTCAACAAGCAATCGGAGGCTGTCAAAGAACATAAGGTAACATACCAGCGACATGATTGTCCCCAATGCTAGCAAGTCTCGGGCCGTTGTTGGCGAGGTGTACGTACACTGGTGTCGAAGAGATTGGTGCAGTGCGGTACCTCTAGCTCCATTCGGTACCGCTGCCTGGCTGTGGGGCACAGTCTTCATCGACAGAGGTGCCCAGTCTGCTAGAGATACCTTCAAAAAGCAGTCGAAGGCTGTCAAAGAACATTGGTAAGGTAACATACCAGCGACATTGGAATGATTGTCCCCAATGCTAGCAGTTCTCTAGCCGCTGTTTGCGAGGTGTACAGTGGTGTCAAAGAGATCGCTGCAATACCCGGCACCATCGGCATCCCAGCTCTTCATCGACAGAGGTATCTGCTAGAGATGCCCTCAAAAAGCAGTCGAAGGCTGTCAGAGTATATAAGGTGAGAAACCAGCTACATGATTATATTTTTGGCGAGGTGTACGTACACTGGTGTCGAAGAGATTGGTGCAGTGCGGAACCTCTAGCTCCATCCCAGGCCAGCCAGGCACCGGTACCTACCGAATGGAGCAAGACTGCGCCCCACGGCCACGTTAGAGTTATCTATAAAATAACTCTAACTTTACCATAGACTTGAAAAATATCTCACCTAAGTTGATAAAATTTATTTTACAAAAATTTATTTACCTCTTTCATGTTTTTATTTTAACTTTCCTTATTCGTAATAAAAACAGTGTTTACAGTGGTGGAAGTAACATTAATCCCCGGTTTCTCGAACGCTTATTATTTTGACAAATTGTTGACAATTTGTCAGGCTGTACACGCACTGCTTTTATTACTCGCGTGATTTTTTTTGCAGAATTCTGTAACTTAATGGAAGTTCAATAGCGGAAAAATATGAATGTTTGGAGCACTATAAAGTTGTAGGTAGCTAAAATAGCAAGGAATTTTATTCGTCGTACGTGTAAGTTACGTTAAGCACGCAGGTTATATTCCGCGAGATTAAAATTCACGCTGTGAGATTCCGCAGTGCGTATATAACAAGCCGTTGACTATCCATTCAATGTGACAGGCGTTCGAGAAACCGGGGGTTAGTCTCTCAAACTATTAGCGCCCTTGCTACGCTCGGGCGCCAAACCCCGTCTCGGGAGTCGGGACTGAATAAGTTACTTTCATCTCTTGGGTAACAATCTACTATTGAACAGAATCGACACGAGGTGCAAACTTATGTTGGTCGAGTTGTAAGCTAAACATCATTGGTTCAAATAAAACACGGTTAAAACTAGAAACTCAGGTGATGTTTTTTTACCTCAAAATCAGCGTAGTTTTAAACTAACATGTCGAAGTTCTAATACCGTTTATTATCATAATTACATCATTGTTAAGTAGGTACCTATTATGCACCTCCTTGTATATTTTCTTTGTTTATGGGCAATTTGAAGTAGTGAACATAGAGAGGAGGAAAAAATGACACGCGATGTGTCATCATCTCTGGGGTGACGCGGCTTGACTGGCCGCGGTTGGTACCAATCAATCACCGGACATTTATCAAAGTTTATACCTATAGGCCTAACCTTTTTCTTATATAGAGCTGTGAAGAGGTCAGTGATGAAATTGCTACATAGGTATGGATACGTGAAAATAAATCCTTAACGAAAGACATGTGTTCATGGTTAGCAACTGAACTGTCAGTTTAGCGACTTTCGTTGGTAACTGACACTGATACAAAGTTGACTAATTATTTTGTTAGCTTGATTAGTGAATTAGGAAATCATTTTGGTTCTTTGATTTTATTAATGTTTATTGTAGGGAGTTGACTCTCTTTTAAAAAGTGTACACGTAACATGTAGGTATTATAATATTTACTTTGCTGGGCCGCCGGAGCAATGAACTCTATTACAGTAATTCAAACCATCAATGGACTCACTGATTGATAATGATCGCTTTATCGTGGTAGTAGACTTATCGTTATAAGGACTAACCCCCTTATTCATAATGTTCTGCTAACATAAAACAGTTGCTAAGTAGTGTTATTTCTCAGTCTGACTTATGTCAATAGAAGAAAACTGTGCGAGGCGATTTGCTAAGTTAGCGGACTATTATGAATAAGGGGGATAAGGTTGATTATGCTTCTATGATCCTGCCCGCGGCATTGCATGCTTTTTCGCAGGATATAAACTAGACTGTATGTATGTTACTCTAGCTTTATATCTAGTATATTATAATAATAATGCAAACCATTCAGTAGTTTAGACGCCAAACTTACACGTTTATGATGATGATAAAGTTATAAATCTTAAACAAGCAATTCTTGTCTATATGTATCTGAATCTCGGAAACGGCTCCAACGTTTTTCATGAAATTTAGTATACAGAGGGTTTCGGGGCGATAAATCTATCTAGCTAGGATTCATTTTTATAAAATGTCGTTTTATTCGTGTTTTCAATAAACTTTCATCAACTTTATCGTAATCAATTGAATAGTAGTATTATTTTATTCGTGTTTTCAATAATCAACTTTATCATTATCACCTTAAACACTAAACTGAAAAATATGACTCGTCCTGACATCTATTGGCGAAGAGTAATACTATAATTTGTAACAAGCACAATTATACCAAAAAAAAAACCGGTCATCCAGGTACTAGTACAGGTATAATATTAGTGTGATGTGATGAGTGAAACCCTACCTCTTCATTCAATCAATCTTCGTTGATTTTCCAAGGCTTTTGGTAATGTCTTTTCTTTCACTTTTCATTGCAGTTTTTGGCAGGTTTTGAAAAAAACTGCTAGTGAGGTAAAAATAAAGGTACCTATTACACAATTAGCTGATGTATAGTGTATACTATAGGGTACATATAGGTACATACCTATATCGATGGATGTTAACATAATCACACTCTTAGCCCGTTTACATCAACTGCTTGGTGTAGGCCTCTGGCACGCTATCACCATGTTGAATAAGGGCTCTTACACACGGACGGCACGTTTCCTATACATGAGTCCTAAATGAAAAGAAAATCTATAAACATTTTCTGCCGTCTCATTGTAAGTCGCCTGTAGAACAAAAATAGTTAAAATGTCTTTAACCAATCAACATTAAACCAATCAAATCAATCAGCGTCTTTCTAGGCAAGTGACTCCGACAGGCCCCGTCATCGCTTGTTAAGGTCGAGGTGAGATCAAACTCAAGCTGCTTCTCTACGACTAGACCGATGATAGAGAAATTTTTGTTAGTGTCCATGTAGTTGTCGAGACCAGGTGGCGTTGCAGTTAGGTTCTGATAAGAAGTCTGTCGGGTCTGCTAGTTATTTTATGTAAAATATGTACGTAGGTTCGGTAGGTACCTAATAAACTGTAGCTTTGGCAAAACTATGGCAGTAGGTAACCTCGCATAATATCTTTCCAGCGGAAACTCCTCCTATTCCCGGAAGGCACCAGACACCTCGGAGACAGACTGCTGCCGTTCCGCAAGGGAGCTTTCCACGTGGCGGTCAACGCAGGCGCGCCCATCCAGCCGGTCGTCGTCTCCAAGTACCACTTCCTGGACGGCGAGAGGAAACGGTTTGGCTCTGGTGTGTATATAGATAACCTCTTTGGCAGTCCTTCAACAGACCGAGTAGACCATAGAGTATAGAGATACATGCAAGTAAGTAGGTTACACTATAAACACTTTGCGAGACCATTTCCTGTCTTTCCGCAAGGGAGTGTTCCACGTGGCAGTCGACACGGGCGCGCCCATCCAGCTGGTCGACGTCTCTAAGTAGCTACGACTTCCTGGACGGCGAGAGGAAACGATTAGGCGCTGGTTCGTGTCCCTATGTAACCTCTGGTAGTTGATACAGGTTAAACTACAAAACAATGAAGTTGACCATAGATTAAAGAGACAAATTAATTAAAGTAGTTATAGACACCTTGTTGACCACTTCTGAGGTTTCGTGGCGGTAGATGCGAACGCGCATCCAGCCGGTCGATCAAAACGCTTCGGCTCTGGGTATCCCTTTAAGGGTAACCTCTTTGGTAGTTAGTAATAATAAGTATATAATATACAGCATTGAATTACTACTACTAATTTCAGCTCACTGATAGGTAAACAACGATTGGTTTGAGGAATTTGATGCCCCATGTCTCATGTCCAACGGTGGAAAGAACGGTTTTTTGACAATGCGTGTTTGGTATCCTGTGTACTTATCATATAGTCTAGGAAAATTGGAAAACAAGCACTATTCAAGCAATCAGAGCAGACAGAAATTAAGATGATTATGTTGAGTTATGTAACCAAACCTGATTGCTTTTTAATCGAAAGTAGGCGTTGTTACCCAACCACCAATCACATCTTAAAGCTTTTATTACCTAGTTATGTAATATTTGCAATACGTCAACCTAGAAATTTACATGGAACTGGGCGATAATTAAGATAAACGTTCGAATTTACAACCATTTCGCTAAAATTTACACAGGCGCTCTAGATTAAATCTAGAGCTCCTGTCTAGGATTATTAAAATATGCGCTCGAGTCTTGCTCTTCTTCTTATGTCATCACATCATCATCATCTTTGGTAGCCAACCGGTTTTCCCACTGCTGACTATTAGGCATTGATTAGGCCTCATGAAATTTATTTCATCCATCCGTTACAGTCCTTCCTAGCTGCTTTAATTTTTTTTTATTTATTTATTGCATTCATGTCCATTACAAGGTGTTACAATTTTTAGGTAGAATCTACCTACATGAACCTTTTAAGGGCGTTGCAACTGTAGCATTCTGAGTTCAGAACTTGGTATAAAATAAATGGTTTAGGTAGATAGGTACTTTACATTAAATTATTTCGTCATTCGTCATTTCGTCCCTAAAAAGAAAGATATTAATAAAAATACAATTTCTCTCACTCTCTCTCTGTAATAGAAGTAAGTTTATCATAGTTATTATGTCAGAAATAAATAGGTATTTAAAATTTACGAGCCTCATCGTTCGCCCGTCGTCGACTCTTCACTAACAAAATCAAATTGCACAAAACTAAGTTTGCTCTTATTTTTTTTCCAGGTGATCTGATAATCACAATCTTGCCTCTGATCGAGACAAAAGACATGCGTGCAGAGGACATCCCGGCCCTAGTTGAGAAGACGCAAATCAACATGCAAGAGATTTTCACGCGGGCGTCCAACGAGACCCTCGCCAATCTTATGCTGCATGAAAAGGATGAGTGAATGATGACCACATTGTATATATAGGTGGGTGTTGACATTTGATATATACCTAAGCCCTGAGTCCGGTTGACGAAATCATTTAACGTATTCACTGCCCAGCCGCGGCGGAGAAGTACAAACTGAAATCCACTTTAGATTTCAGCTTGTAGGTACTTTTCCGACATATCGTTTGATTCTCACTATATCATCTGGAAGGTAGGTGGCTGCAACATCATCCTTTCAGAACCAGTGTCCCTGGATGCCAGGGCGCTGATAGAAATATATCGTGCAGATTTTAAAGAAAGTTCGCAATTGGATTAGTACCTAATGTAAGACGTTATCCGTAAGGGTGACATACTCATTTAAAACCCTGTATAAATATAAAAACTCAAAAGGGGAAAAGGGATCGGGGTAAAAATACTAAGGTTTAAAAAAGAGCGACGGTGTTTCTGCTTTGAAATAGAGGGCATCTTATTAAGTACACTACAAACTGAGTGAGACTTTAGACCCAGAAAAATGGCAAATAATGCAAGTGTAAACCACTATGGGATGTGATCGGGACTTCTCATTTTTGTATGGAATTTGCATAGTTCCCTGTCCGCCGCGCACCATAGGTATGGAAAAATGAGAGGTCTCGATCGAAACTATCGTCAACCGGACTCGGGGCTCTTATCATAATTATCGTTGCTGGGTAGATAATTCCTCAATAACAATAAATAACAATAGGTATATGTAGGTAACTCGTATGAATAATAAGCGGGTTATGTTATCTAGCGACAGAGTCCAAAAAGATAAGACAGTGAATATTATAAAGTTCCGGTTAGGTGCCTAACTAAGCTGTTTGGTAGCCTAGCCTAGTCTTGTAGGATAAGTATTCAAACTCAAACTCAAACTCAAAAATGCTTTATTTCCATAAATACAATAAATGTACACTTAGAAAAGGTCAAATCATAGTAAAAAATACACTGACACGGAAATAAAGTGGTATTTTTGATTTCGATCGCTTCGGTATGCAGACTAAAGTAAAGAAACGACGAAGAAACCTTTAGCCTGTTAGTTGTTATTTTTCGAGTTGGAGCAAAATCCGTCCCAAGCTTTTTTATCATCTAGATAATCTGATATTTTATAGTAAGCCTTTTTGCATAATAAAGTTTTGACAATTTGTTTGAATTTAATTACTGATAATTTTTGCAGCTCAGTAGGGGTTTTGTTGTAGAAGCGTATACATTGCCCTTTAAAAGATACATTAATTTTATGCAGCCTAGTTGTGGGTACAGCGAGTTTATGTTTATTTCTAGTATTTACATTATGTATATCGCAATTTTTTGGGAAACTATTGATATTTTTATGAGTATACAACAAGTTTTCATAAATATATTGACTTGGTACTGTCATTATATTTATTTCTTTGAATTTATCACGTAGGGATTCTCTGGGACCCATTTTATAGATGGCACGAACAGCCCGCTTCTGCAGCACAAATATGGTGTTAATATCTGCAGCGTTCCCCCAAAGCAGTATACCATAAGACATAATACTATGGAAGTAGCTGAAATAAATTAGTCTAGATGTGTCCACGTCAGTGAGATCACGGATTTTTTTGACTGCATATGCTGCAGAACTAAGTCTCTTCGATAGCTTATCTATGTGTGGGCCCCATTGAAGTTTATTATCTAAGGTGATTCCTAAGAATACGGTACTTTCTATAATTTCTAACGTTTCTCCATTTACGTTTACATCAGCCTTAACTTGTTTTACATTAGGTAGAGTAAATCTAATACATTTCGTTTTGGTTCCGTTAAGCAAAAGATTGTTGACACTAAACCAATGAACTACCTTTGAGATTGCATTGTTTACATCGTCGAAATTAGTGTTTTGTCGTTTCATTTTAAAAATTAATGAAGTATCATCAGCAAACAATACAATCTCGTGACTATTCTTGACAAGATGAGGCAGGTCGTTAATATAAACTAAAAATAGGAAAGGACCGAGGATAGATCCCTGCGGTACACCCATTGTAACTACAGACCCCGAAGACCGTTTCCCATTTATGTCAACTCTTTGTATCCTATCACTCAAATAAGATGTGAGAAGATCCAAGGAGGTGTTCCTTATTCCATAGTGATGTAGTTTCCTGATTAATGTTTCATGGTGTACGCAATCGAATGCTTTCGACAAGTCGCAAAAAATGCTTAAGGCTTCTTGCGACTTTTCCCAAGCATCAAAAATATGCGATACTAACTCTATACCGGCATCAGTAGTTGACCTGCCGCGAGTAAACCCGAATTGCTTACTATGATGCAGGTCATTGCAATTGAAATAACTGAGCAATTGATGTAAAATAAGTTTTTCAAAAACTTTGCTGAATGTTGGCAGTACTGATATTGGTCTAAAGTTAGTGGGGTCAGACCTACTACCTGATTTAAACAGTGGGATTATTTTGCTACATTTCATTAGATCAGGAAATACACCACAATCAATAGACTCATTAAATATAAAAGCTAGATCTGGTGCAATGGTATCAATCAAAGGTTTAATAATTCTAACGGAAATGCCCCAGAGATCTGCAGTTTTCTTTATATTTAAAAGTTTAAAGACTTTTATAATATCTTTATCATTAACGTGGTTGAAATTAAATTTATTTTCGCATTTAGGTATTGTAACAGTATTAAACGTAAACAAACCACCCATATATAACCTAAAATTCACTTTGGTTGGCGCTAGGGCTTGCAAATATTCGAAAATTTTTGATATTCGAATATTCGAATATTTTTCGGCTACTATTCGAATATTCGAATATTATTCGAATAATAGAATATTATATAGAAAATAACTATTTTTTTATTAAAATCACATCTTTTATTGTAATAAGTATTATTTCCATGAACAATTTTAAATATCAAATATGTGTCGCTGTAACGACAAGACATTGGCGATATACACGCACAATCAACCAAAAATTTTTAAAACCGTCTTCAAAATCTAGGGTATTTTAATAAAATTTAACACAATAACAAGTAAATAAACACGTTAAGTAACGATAGCGCGTTAATATTTACTAAAGTACAAAAACAAAAACATATAAAGATCTTTTAAATCACAAATTATAAAATTAGCAATTGATGATAAAAATAAGATAAAGTTATAGAGGAGCTATAACTTTATCTTATTTTTATCATCATCATCAGCCTATATTAGTCCACTGCTAGACATAGGCCTCCCCTAATGAGCGTCATAGCACCCTGTCCTGTCTTCAGCTTGACGCCTCCAGTATCTGCCTGGAATCTTTCGCAGATAGTCATCTAACCTGGCCGGAGGGCACCCTACACTACGTTTGCCGAGTCGTGGTCTCCACTCTAGAACTCGTTTACCCCGGTTGTGGGTTCTGCGCGAGATTTGGCTGGTCCACTGCCACTTCAACTTGCTAATTCTCTGAGCTATGTTGAAAACTTTGGTTCTCTGTCGGATGTGTTCGTTACGAATCCTATCCTGCAGAGAGACTTCGAGTACAGCTCTTTCCATAGCTCGGTGAGCGACTTTGAACTGGTGAATCAACCCTATCGTAGGTGTCCGCGTCTCAGCTCCGTAGGTCATGACGGGTAGGACGCACTGATTGAAAACTTTGGTTTTCAAGCATTGCGGTATGGATGACGACAAGAGTCGACGTAGTTTTCCAAACGCTGCCCAGCCTAGCTGGATCCTCCTCTTGGCCTCCTTCTATAAATTGTTTTTTCTTAGCTGCAGAATTTGCCTAAAGTAAGTGTACTCGGAAACAATTTCGAGAGGGTGTCCAGTCCATATACGACGACCGGCCCCGGATCAATGAGGCTATTGATCATGACTTTGTTTTATCCAAATTCATGCCAAGACCGATGCGTCGCGAAGCTGAAGCTAGGCCGTCCAGCATCCGGTTCAGCTCCTCCAGCGACTCCGTCACTAAGAATATGTCAGTGAATCGCAGGTGTGAGATGTAATCGCCGTTTATGCTAATGAAAGGCAAGGGCTTTCCAGTCTAGTCTTACACATATCTTCCAACGCGCTCGTCAACAATTTCGGGGATATAACATCCCCCTACCTCACTCCTCTGCGCAGTTGGATGGGTTTGGACTGCTGGTCCTGTACTTGGACACTCGTGGTGGTGGCGTCGGCGTCGTAAAGAGATCTCGGCACCTCGATATAACGAAAGTCTACTTGGCATCGCTGTAAGGATTCCAGAACAGCCCAGGTTTCGACAGAGTCAAAGGCCTTCTCATACTCCACGAAGGCCAGACACAGGGGCTGATTATACTCTTCGGACTTTTGAATAATCTGCCTCACTGTGTGTATGTGGTCTATGGTGCCATATACTCCCCGAAACCCGGCCTTTTCTGGGTTCGCGTTACTTCGTACAATATAGATAACCACCACGACCGCGTGCAATACACAACTGAACATAATTCTGCGTTAACACAACGACATTCACGTGAGCACCAGAGACGGATAGACAGAAGAGTCTCGTCAAACATGCGAACGCACTATGCAGTCGCGCGCGGCACTCCCGATTACTCCCGACTGTTTCCGAACCGTGTTCCAAACCCTTTAACTTTTACCTGAACAACGTAAACTTGTATTGTCTTGTATATATACTGTAAAAGTTCGCGCAGTATATTGTGGATATACTGCGCGAGCTTTTAAGTGGCCTTTTATCCACATCAGAATTTTGACTTTTTATTGAAATCGAATATTCGAATATTGCAATATCAGTATTCGAATATTCGAAATGATTTAATATTCGAATATTCGAATGCAAGCCCTAGTTGGCGCGTCCTTGTATACGTAATTTATATTAATTGTCGATTTGAGATCCTTCCTTCAATAAATATTGCATCTGAAATTCGACGCAAAGCAAGTGAGTTTTTGTTATTTGTGTCGTGTTTTGTTTACTAACATTCTACATAATCGATAGAAACGGTATAGAACATTAAAGTAGACCTACCCTGGAACTCTATGATAATTAGGACGGTTACATTTTAGCGTTCATACATCATGAATTGATAAAGCTGACAGACGAAGCTGATGAGCGTTTGATTATCTTGAACATCAACCTTATAGTAAGGTTTTACTCTACTAAAGGTATAACATTGCTAAATCGCGATATACTACTTTTACTTTATACTTTTTTAATTGATAGACAGTTTTACTGCGGTGGCGCCTAGCCCGGAATACTGAAACGCAAGTTGTCAATTTCCAAAGATAATCTGTAATAATTAATTTTGTTTAAAAAACTATAAACCGACTTCAATTTTTACAGTTTTTTCATGAATTTTCATGGAACACATTGTCAGAACTAAACAAAATTAAAATGGGACCACACGGAAAGCACCAGGGGCCTAATTCCCACTATTTTTTAAACAAAATGCTATAATGACGCCATAATGGCACCATACGATTACGATAGAGATTTAGTCGTAAATTTATTTGGTATTCCAATACCATAAGATTACAATCTCTTTGACTTATAATATCGTGTCAATAATGTGGTGGGTCATATACTTAATCATAATCGTAAATAGTCATAGATATGGCATAAACAAAAAAAGATCGTGTTAGTAGAATACCAAAAGGTGTCAATGGCGGTGATTGTTACGCGATAATGAAGCGATAATAGTGTCATAGTGAGGCGATTGTGTTAGTGGAATCAGGCCCCAGCTTTCATATAAAAAAAGAATCATGCAAATCGGACCACCCATTCAAAAGTTCTGAGGTAACAAACATAAAAAAAATACAGACGAATTGAGAACCTCCTCCTTTTTTGAAGTCGGTTAAAAAATGAGTCACTCGGAAGTCGTTTGGGTATTCGGGCGTTAGGGCTCTAATACACGGACTGCACGTCTCCGTCGACTGCAGTCGATGTTTTGTCAAAAGTAATTAAAAAACTGTTTTCTCATTCCATCGTAATGGTGGATGGATAGAGTGTAAAAAATAGTCGTTTAACCCAAAGTTTACGTGTTTTTAACCGACTTCAAAAAAAGGAGGAGGTTCTCAATTCGACTGTTGCTTTACCGCAGAACTTTTCACTGGGTTCAATTTTCATGATTCTTTTTTTTATTTGAAAGCTGGTGTGGTGTTCAATGGGATCCATTAAAAAACTATAGGTATAATTGAAGTTTGTTTATGTTATTTAAAACAAAATCAATTATTCTTTTTCGTTGACTGCAGTGGGCGAATGCCGTCGCCTGCAGTCAACTGCAACAGTCGACGGGTATGTACTATGTATAGTTGGCAAATTGCAGTCCGTGCGTGTATATGAGCCCTAAGTTGTAATCAAAGATTCAGCCGGGAGAAACTTTGAGTAGATAATTTTGGCTTCTACTACGAGTAATCCCCGCTGACAATCCCCGTCAACGGGGATAAGTGAACTTTTTGTTCATAATTCCCAGATGATGCAAGTAGAAAGATGATTATATTTTTGAAATTGTTTTTGAGTAGGTAGGTACTAGGTATGTACTACGTACCCTACCAAGATAATTCTATTTCTGTAATTCTTTTGTTTAATAACGATCTTCTTTTGTTCACAGGTACCTAATTAAATTCATCGGTGTACTGACTACTCGTTATTCCATGAAATAGAGCTGTGATAAAAATAAATATAGTTACATAATGCATTACTGGTGTAGAATAATGATAAAAATTCTACTAATGTGCCTTCAAATATGTTAATAATGTTTTTATTAAAGTTTCTGTAAGGACGGTCTTTAAAGATGCATATTTTAGGGTAAACAAATACGTTATAATAATGTCGGGTCCACAAATAGTTATTTTTTAATGTTAAATAATAATGTATTTATTTTACAGTTATATGAATTAAAAATAAATCATTTGTTTTGGTAATATTTATGGTTGATTTTATTTCAACTTCTTTAACTTCAACGACCTTTAATGGTCCACTGCTGGACGCAGGCCTCTCCTTGATAAGTGCCTTTATTGGCTGTTACCTCATCGGGGGTAATGCCCACATTCCCATGCGGGTTAGGGATCGCAGTTTGGTGACAGAATCGTTCGGCAAGAGGCGCTGCTGTCCGCCCCCGGTAAATATCCTTTAGTCGCCTCTTACGACACCCGCTCGGGAAGAGTTGGGTGATGGTCAAAACTGCAATGTCCTCCATACAATATTGCTCACAAACTCCGGTTTTTTTATTAGTCGCCAGGTATTCGGAGCTTATAATTATGGGTAAATTATATTATAATACATAGGAAACACACGAAACAAATATCTGCAGACCGTAAAAATATTTATTCAAAGGCAGGAACCACACCGCCAACCCCCTACATCCGAGGCGGACCTGGTCATCAAATTATAATATGCGCCTACGCAAATAAGGGTAGCAAGCAAGGAAAACTACAAAGTTCAGACACTTGCTATATTGTCAAGACAGGAGCTTCGCTGTGCGTTACATACATTACAATAATATAAAATAATCACGTTCGAATACATTTGCAATACTTCTCGTGACTAGACACAACGAATATTTAGTTCAATCTCAGTATGTATACTTGTGTTGGGTATTTATGCTTTTAAAAGTTGTTTTACAGATAAACTTTTATTGTCCCCTGCAGCATCTTATAGAACAGTTCCGTTAATAACAAGACGTTTTTAGAAAAATCTAAGTAGGTACTTAACAATTATCGAAAAGGTTATAATACTTTCGTATACAAATACTACAAGTTTTAGAATACATTTCACAAAATTGAAGATAGACTTATTCATAAAATTATTTACAAGGAAAGATAAAAATGTGGCATAGATTATCAAAATATATTGCACATAATATCTTGATGCATATAATGTACAGTTTTTTGTGCAATTCTTCCAAGTCCTTGTGGACAGGAGGCGATTTGACAAAATTCATTACAATATCACAATAAATATCGATATAATTATTTTACAACATTTATTACTGTTAAATATTATAAAATATTAACATCTTAAGTATATTAATGTATTCTTGGCCTAAATAAGTTAACAGCTGTTTTCTAGTCATGTCTGCTAAGTTTACCAGTAAATTTAAAGTCATTGATGCGACAATTCAAATAAAATAATAAATAATGAACTCTAACGTATAAAACCCCACTAATGTTACCTATGCAGTGTTTAATTGCATTAATTAAATACAGTGACGGCTAAAACGGCGTCTGTTAAAAATAAAAAGGATCGATGAAACAATCACAAAATTACTTAAAAATTCAGCTACCTGTAGATTATTTGTTAACAGCCTGCAGTAAGCTCAATTGTAAATACTAGCTATAATTTGTGTCTATTATTTTGTTGTCATTTCCTGTCGATATTTTATTTTCTTAAAAATTCGATTACTTAGTATTAGTAGTAAATAGTAATCTAAATTCAGAAACCATTTAGGAAAATGATATGGAGTGAAGTGACGTAGTGATATGCAATTTAACAAGATTATTTTATTGTTATATTTATTGCACTATTTAGTTTCCTGGAGACCTATTTAATTCTCATTTTTTGGGCGTATTGTTATGTTACTAATTGTTATTGGCCTAATTCGGTGTATTCAGCTTTGCGCACAGCTAGAGTCTTGTCAAAAAGAGAAGAATCGTGGCGTTACGGTGAACTTACACTTTTGTTCGTACTGCAATGACAGAGCAGTGTTGTCAACGCAACAAAAGTTGTCAATTGGCACACGAGTGCCCTCAATTCCCACGACGCTTCTCTTTTTGAACAGATTCTATTACGTAACACAAAAATGTGCAATACAAACAAGGGATTAAACTGGTTATCTTTAGATACCTTTTACAGGGACAAAATGACCCGAAGCTTCAAACGAGTGGCTTGCGAGCTGTCTGTCATCTGACGCCGTCAATATGAAATCCATCAAAATATTACAAGTCAAAGCCGGTATTTAACTGCACATTTTCGTGCTGTGCTGTAGCGGTGCGCCTTTGATCTGCGACAACCTTTTGAGTACCAACATTGGACGCAGAATTAACGCTTTCACTGCCCACCCACAGGGGCTTGCCTGTAGATGTAGAGTCGATCGATGGGTATGAACATCGTGCGCACTGTGCTAAAATAGGCCTCCAGCACATGAATTTGTTTGTATCAATTAAATTAGACTAGAAGTTACAAGAGCGGTGAGATTCTAGGCCACGCGTTGTGGCTCAACCATTTTATATGGGTCATTGCTTGACTGCGCAATGCGTGGCTACTTAACAAAACTTATATAGTTGATGCCGCATCGATGCGTGACTTGAAAACGAAACCTATGCGGATCATGAAAGTAGCCAATAGGCTTGTTTCACGCCGTATCGACTTTAATGTAAAGTGATCTTAATGTCTTAGGATTTAGGTTGTTTACGGCTAAGCTGCCCTTATGGGCTTCGGCTTATTACTCAAAAGCAAAGATTTAAATCGTTAGATACGCCCTGACACCAAAAATTGTGATATCGTCTTAAAATGCGTGTCACGATTTCTATGAGTAGTAAAAATATTGTTTTTGCCAATAACCCTAACTGTTATTAGCACCATTGATTGTGCAATCATTTTGCACTAGCTTTTGTGAAAAAACACATAGGTATTATACTAATTTGAAAAAAGGCGATCTTACTACGGGAAGAGCCTATCTAAAGATTTAAATCTTTGCTCAAAATCAGGTGTTGTGTCGAGCCTGCTCTGTGGTAATAATTTGAACTTGATGACTATGAAAATATGGTAAAATTATAAATCCGTTGTGCCAACGATGCGATGATTTATTAGATATTGCTATCTCATTATATAATATATATTAATAAATATTTTTAACTAAGCTTCTGTAGCGGCTTCGCACGGGTTTTTTTGAATAAAAAGTAGACTATATGTTATACCAGAATAAATAGCCCGATCCATTTAGTAGTAATTGACGTTGTCTTCGGCCATACCTTCGCCCTGATAATATTAGAAGGATTGTTGTAATAGTGTGATATTTTTGATATAAATAATAATTTTATCTACAAGATTTGAAAAACTTCTTCCTTTGTTAACAATATAAACTAAAACCAGATTATGCTTCATACTTTTATACCCAATAACCACCGGGGTATTGAGACGAATCAATCGATACTCCGTTTGTTGAAATCGAACTAGTTTCAGCACTACGTTGGAACATAAAAATCTACTACATACAAACATAGGGTGCCAAGGGCCAACCTCATAAGTCTCCTCCGTTGGCAGATAAAAAGTGAACACTTTAGAAGTTAAACTATTAATCTTCTGTGGTCAGCATCCACTTTTATAAAACATGTGCAACGTCTGAATGCAAAGCGATTGCATTTCGTTGCACACACACTATAATTTGATTGTTAAATGGAGTTTAACCATTGTGTACATCGATTTAAATCTATTTGTTTTCGGAAGTTTAGAAACTATGAATATTAAAAGGCGGAACCTCACGGTAATGAACGAGCTAATGAAGTAAGATAAGATATGAAATGCTACAAAATATTTCCCTCCAGCTATATTATTAACTTTTTGACAAGCTGAAGACAGGGCGCTATGACGCTCATTAGAGGAGGCCTAGGTATAGCAGAGGATTAAAATAGGCTGATGATGATGATGATATTATTTACAGTTACAAGTATATACCAGTATATACAGGCTTCTGAGCCAGTATATCCAAACTATTATTATGAATTCGAAAGTAACTCGAAATTTGGTAGAGCGATAAAAAAAGGGTATCCCAAGGCTTTTTAACCCGGTTAAGTGCGTGCGAAGCCACCGGCTAAAGCCTGTGATAGGATATGATATAAATATGTTGTCACGATTTTATACCATTTGAATGGCATTGCAATATAACTCAAATATTTTTAAACACTTACCATCTTAAAAATAACACAGATTAAGAATACAGTCACGCTAAATCTTAATCTTATATACAGATTAAAGTTTATTTTGGCAAAAAAATACTCAAACTTAGATTTAATATAGGGGGAATATACCCAGACGGGTATATCACGAATACTTATGGTACCTATAACAAAAGGTCATTATAAGCTATTTCATATAATGTTCCAAATAATACCTACATTTAGCTGCGCCATAAAAAAATACTACCTATAAGTAATTAAAATACTACCCAGCTCACAGTGCATAAAAATATCTAAACCAATTAAGTGAATCACAGAAACAAATATTTGGAATGATTTTTGGGCGCTTTTCCTTTCGGGCGGGACATAACACTCAGCTTAACGTACTATTATGTATATAATATAACTTAGGACAATGAGCTAAAGTACAATTTTCTATAATACTTTTAAATCAGATGGAAAATCTAAGGAAAAACACCCTCACAGCTTCTTACATAGTAATTCAGCATCTAACTGAAACTAATTAATATGTCAGTATGAGTAAAGTGAAAACGTCGATTTCGATCAGATTTAATAACAATGCATTGATTTGAATGCCACTTTTTATGGAAATTGAAGTCTATTGTATTTTGTAGTTACTGTTTTGGGTTGAGGTTAGGAAACAAGTTCTATTCATCTGCTATCCAGGAATTGAAATACATAATAGTATGCACAGGGGATGTTTGCTCAACATTTTATAGACTGACGCGTCATTTCATTGACACAAACGACAAAATACAAAATCCTATAGAAAAAGCACCCCTGAGGGATTTTGTACAGTGCTACGGCTCTATCTTGAGGACAGGGAACTACGCAAATCCCATAAAAATATCGTCACACTATCGTCAACCAGACAGGGCTCTGTTAACTGACTGTTATTCCATCGTATAGTTAAATTTTGACGCGATTTATATAGCATCTATGTCACAATTCAAATACGCGTACCTACGCATAATATGCCTTTTTGACTTGGTATAAAAGGGGAGAATGTTCAATAGACCCGCATATAGACATTAATAGGGACAGCCACATTTTGTATAGTCTGCCCATTAATTAGTCTCAATAAATTCATATTCAAAGTAAGCAGCGCTATAACCAATGCATTGCCAGATTCACTTTCACTTATCCATCACTATGGTAAAGAAAAGTAGGTGGCTTCGTGATGGCAAAGGCAATCTTCAGTCGATTGTTGCTAAAGGGTAGTCAGTGGGTAGTGACCCTAGGACTTCCTTGGACAGTTCTTTGTAGGCAGTCTCCATGATATTTCGTACCTTCACGATGAGTGCAGGAACGTCGTCCATTGTGAGACCTACTGTTGGAACCGGCTCGAGGCATTGTATGACCACGTGACCTGGAAAATTAATGAGAATATATTTATTTGTAGCTATGATACACAATATCAGTTATCTAGTAACCATAACACAAGCTCTGCTTAGCTTGGGGCTAGATAATGCTGTGTGAATTGTCCAGCATTATTTATTTATTTTATAGTAGATTTGCATTTACCTTATTATTATTAAGTACAGTTATAATAAATACATACTTATAAAGTGAACTTGTATATTAAAAACTTATAACAACACGCATTACACGCAATACTATGAATATACCTGTCGTTTATTGTTAGTATCTCTAGGTACTGCTAAGCATAGCGGTTTTCTATGCATACGACGACCTCTGTGGCTTAGCGGGCGAAGGTCCACTTGCGACGCAGCAGGTTGCGGCTTCGATTCCCGTCTCGGTACAAATTTTCGTACGATCTGCATATATATCAGGGTGTTCTGGTCGTGTTCTATGTGTAATAAAAAAATATTGGTCATCTAACACAAGCTCTGCATATCTTGGGGCTAGATGATGCTGTGTGGATTGTTCAATATTTTTTTTCATTTTAGGTATAGGTATTATTATAGTGATCAGCTGGTTTTAGGGTTAGGTGCTAATCTGGGAGTTAAACAATACAAATATTAGATCTATTTGTATGCAGCTACAGTGTGGGCTCATTACTGTATGTAAAACTATAATTATGTCAATAAAAATAAATTTTACTTTTTTACTTTGCTTTTTACAGTGATCAATCGTGATTTTCTTTTATGTAAGTATAAAAATCACACACCCAGAAGATACACCACATAAATATATGGAGATTTACATATTTAGATCTGAGTGACCACCTACCCGAGGAATCAGCGCCGCACGCTCCTGCATGCAGCATAAAATGACTGAATCCTTTGAATTAGTTTTGTCATTTGTATAATTCTATATAATTCTTAATTTCATTTTTTTTACTTTCTCGATAAGTACATATTTCTGGACAAAAAACTTTTGTGAGGAATAATATTTGGTTTATTTTTGGTAGTGACATGGCCTGCTGTGCGATTAAGCATAAGCCACCCATCATAATATTGACATTTAAAAGCCATTTGAATGGCCTTCGCCATACAATTGCGAATCACGAATGCCATTCAAATGGCTTTCAAATCTCAATATAGGATGGGTGACTTTTGCCTAATTCCACAGCTGGCCTGTAATAAAATAACATTGATTTCTTTCAGGGAAAACCCAAAAGGAACTTGGAAACTGCGGTTTTCGCTATCATTGAGTATTTTTATTTGTTTTCAGTTGGGTTCATACCAGTACAGACGGTTAACCGCAATAACCTATATGCTATAAATACATGCATATAACTATAATAATAATAAAAATCATTTATTCAGAACATTTTACAGGGAGGATCTTAAAATACGTATTGAGACGATGACTACCGAAGCTTTACAAACTGTGTGTTAGTCTTAACTTATGTATGTATTTATAGATGTAAGAGTGAAAAAACTCAGTTATATGTATACTTTTATAGTATAGAGGTTATTGCCCTTGCTCTGCGTCAATTGATTGAATTATTTAATGCACTCCTTGGCTCAGCGAGCGGGCCGGTGACCCTAGTGATCCAAATTGGTACGAAGGGCCATTAATTTCCATGATGCGAAGATGGATTGAAAGAAGAACACTTCGTTTTTTGTGAGTACTTAGAAAAGGGACTAATTTAGGACGTTTTTTACCTTGGTTTGCCTTTTGTCATAAATTTACATAAATTATTACAACTATAATATAATAACAGGTTATCCCAGAATAACGCGACTGGATTATGTTTTTTAAGATTCAATAATAAGGTCAACCAAATGACAGTATCAATTTTTTGTTCCTACATCAATAATTAATAATTATCTTACATGTTTGTATCTTGAGAAAATATTTATATGAATACGTGTTACCTATATCAAGTAAGAATATTTCATGACATTAATTTACACTTATTAAACAGTTATGAAGATTGATGTGGCGCGGTGGGCGAAAGTCCGCCTGCGACGCAGGAGGTTGCGGTTTCGATTCCCGCCCTGGAATAAATGTTTGTACGATCTGCCAATATTTGTTCCGGATGGTTTTCTAGGTAAAATTAAAAAAAAATCTCTGTATTGTCTATTCTATTAAGTATACTATCAGTCATCTAGTATCCATAATATAAGCTCTGCTTAGCTTGGGGCAGATGATAGGTACTGTGTGGATTGTCCATAGGTATTTATTATTTATTTAATCAAAAACAAATCTTTTATATCTTGGTCTCTCTCTCCCAATACGGTTTGCTGGAAGAGAACTCTTAATAGGGTTAAGCTCGCCTTTGCTATTAATTTATTTTAAATGTTTTACCATATTGTATTATTTTGTGCAATAAAGAATTAAGAATTAATAAAATCAATAGAGAACACCTAGACAGAACAATCGGAATGTATCTGCATTGTACAAACATTTGCCCCGAAGCTGGAATCGAACCCGCAACCTCCTGCGTCGCATTTGGATTTTCGCCATGCGCCACTGAGGTGGTCAACTTCAGGACAAAATTGAGCTAAGAAAATATACGTATCTATTGTCGAGTTGGTTTACAAAAACGGATATAAGTAAATATAAACATGGAAACTGGTTTATGGGATAAGATATTACATTGTACACCGAGTTGATAAAGTGCCCAATTCCTATCGAGTGTGTCATTTGTGGGCCAGGTAGGAATCTCACTTACTCCCGAGTGATACATAGTGCTATATACTTTTAAAATCTTCAATATCACGCATGTGAATTTAAATTGTAAACTCAAATGGTAGCAATAAATGCTAACCTACGCGCACGTGTGATTTTCACTATTCTTTTTTTGAAAAATTGTTCCGAATACGGAAGAGTCCGATATCAAGTGGCCGATTTGGAGAAAAACTTTTTACCGTTTAACCTTTTATGAAAATAACCACAGCTACCTACTGATATTACAGGAAATAAAAAAAACACGTTAAAAATGGATTTTATGATACATGAAATTTATGTTATTGGGATCTGTTGACATAATTTTCACTTATGTGACAAACTAGCTGCGCCCCGCGGCTTCTCACGCCTGTCCCACGGGAACTAATTTATGGGATAAAAGTAGCCTATGTGTTATTCCACCAAAATAGTATACTTATTTAAATTTAAGTGGTGGCCGTCCAATGAAGTGGCTGGAGTTATTTCAGGAATAGAAGCCCGATCCGTTCAGTAATTTTTGCGTGAAAGAGCAATAAACATAAATACAGACATGTTTAGAAACTTTATAATATTTTGCACGCGTTTATAATATTATTAGTAGGATAGATTATAGGTACTATTATAGTTCATAGTTCATACTATTACATTATACTATAAAACAACTATGAAAAATTTCGGTCGAATCCATTCATAACCTTGAAGCATGAATAAGAAAATAACATCATAACCACAACTTAAATTTATAAATTTGATAGTAACTCTGTCCGTTCCTTTTTCACGCCTAAACGGCTGAACGGATCGGGCTGAAATTTTGCATGGAGATAGATGGTATCCTGGGGACAGACAAGTAAACTATGTACCTATTATTCTTAAGTCCTGTTTTGTACTGTTTAAGTGGCAAATAAATGATTGTCTATGTCTAGACATAGGCTACTTTCGATCTCGGAAAGATGCATATCGCGGGTAGGAGCTAGTTAAATATAATATCTTATGTTTCTATTCACGGGTATTTTATTTTTTACGATGAACGTTATAAATAAAATACCCGTTTTAAATGTTACGATATTCTAAAAGTACATTCAACGCGCTTTGGCATTTGGAGTCACCCATAAAACACTGTCCAATTTTTGTTTGCTTTTTATTGCTAACGATATGCCAACATGATTAATCAATTTGTGTTTTTATTTAGATACGATATATGGTAACGTATATATATTTAGATATTTGGAAGATGCAAATAGTTATTTGTATAAAGTATCACTTCTTGGGTTATGCATCTTTGATATTTCATAGGAGAAAATTCGTGGAGAAATAGAGTCTCCAAACAATAGCCTAGGAGATTATTAATATAATAAACCTATAGTATAGACCCTTTACAGAATGAGATTATAAAATTCCTGTGCCCGCATAGAACCAAAAAAATTCATGGCGTTTTTTTTTTTTTTGCGAGTAGAGTCTGTTTAAAAAGTGGACAGTCGTGTCGTTACGGTGAACTAACACTTTTGGTCATACTGCAATGACAGAGCAGTGTTGTCAACGCAATAAAAGTTGTCAATTGGCTCACGAGCGCCCTAAATTTCCACGACGCTTGTCTTTTTGAACAGACTCTAACAATCGTTGTTTTTCGCCTAAGTTTAGGTACCCGCTAATAACATCACTATCAACTGCCAGTGAAATTATCTTCGAAATCGTACCAGCCGTTAATCACTGTGTATTTTCAGCAGTATAATAATTGTGCTCAGATTGCAGAGTTGCGCGTGTATTTTGTAAACACTTAAGTAACCGAACGTGTTTAGGTGCGATGTGTGTTGGGTAGTAAGTATATCCGGCAGACGCGGGGTAAGGCAATCTGACTAGCGAACTGTGAAATAAATTACAATCCAATGTGTATCTAATGTGTACCTTACCTAGAAGATAAGAATGACTGAATCAGCAGTAAGCATTTCAAATTTATCTATTTTTAAAACAGAGTTAATGAAGCGTGTATTTTAACGATCCCCAACTCGCATGCCCAGCGTGGGGATTATGGGCACTACCCCCCATGAGATAACAGCCAATAAAGGCTCTTATCAGGGGGAGGTCTGCGTCCAGCAGTTGACCAATAAAGGCTGTTGAGGTTGAGGTATTTTAAAAATAAACGTACCTTTGTTAAAAATGTATTTCTTCGCGTTGATGAAATAGTACGGTGAGAACACCACTGGAATTACAGGCACCTGCGCCGCCACAGCGATGTTGAACGCGCCTTTCTTGAAAGGCAGCAGTTGGGTAAAATCTTTGTTCCGTGTTCCTTCGGGAAACAGCCAGATTTTTGTCTGTAAATAATAAAGCAGCGCTGTAGTAAATTAAAATAAAATAATACAGTAGATATAAATCGTTAGTTCGACCATTTCCATTGTGAGATGCCGCCGCCATGTTGCCACGAGAAATGAGATGATAGCTCATTTAGCACTGGATAGAAAATAAGCAAATTGCGGTCTATTTTTGCAGAAAAAATCCTGCAATATCCTATATCAAATACATATATGGTAATAATAACAGTTAGGTTTGTTGGCAAAAGCACAATTTTTATCCTACACATAGTTTGTGTTGTGTGCGTCGGCATTTTGTTAATGCACACATTAAAGACAGTGCCACAGTTTTTGGTCTCATGGCGTATCACCCAAACAAAGAGGGATTACACATCATTATCAGATCAAGATCAGGCATGCATATGATAAATATGATAAGTCACTGCTGAATGAACGCCATAGCGCCCTATCGCATCCAGCATCTTCCTGCATTTAGAGTTTTAAGAATGTAGAAAATCATTTGAAATAACAATGATAAAGACTCCTTTATCTTTAGCATTCTGATTTCAAAACCATTATTGTAAGGATTTAAATACTTGATTGGAATAAGGAAATGCGATCTAATTGTAATCAATTGCAATCAAGAGGCTTTGTTGACAAATTAGCCTTGAAATACTATTTCTATTTTAAACAACTCCCGGAACTTAGTTCGCGTGATTCCATGGGAGTTTCCTAAAATAGTTTCCAAGTGCCAACTATGTAGTTATCTGTGTAAGTGCCCCTCGCAGAAACGAAACAATATGAAAAAAACACGCTACTGGTTCAAGCGAACTGGTTCAGACATACGCGGTATTTGCTACCCAGAGCAATGATCATTAGTCAGCGAAATGAAAACTATTGAAACTTAGTAATTTTCGTAGCTTATAAAAGTTTCTTATTCAATGATGATTCAATGATGATGCTTTCTGATTCACAGATGACGTCAATCATAGCCAGCGACAATAGAGAATTTCTACAAAGAATAACTTGAATCTTTTAACATTTAACGTTAATAACATTGAAGTACACAGCACACAAAGCTAATTAAGCCGAAGTGATCTTCGATTGTGATACAAAAGGATATTTACTCAGAATAGCAACGGTTACGACAAGGGCAACACAAGACTTAGGCCCGTATTATGAGAGCATGCTCAGTCATCGACCTATGCTTGAGTGATGCTTATATATAGTTTATAATAAAGACTTATTTTAAAACAATGATTGGGAACTAATGTCAAAATCTACACTCACTCATGTAACAATCAAGTAACGATGCGTTCTTACCACGTTTTTGCGCATTATTGAAATGTTACCAAGCATTACTTGAGTAACGGCGTCTTCGAGGTGACCTCATCGAAACCTACAAGACTCTTATTCACAAATACAACCTGCCATACTTGCAAGACATCTACATAAAGAAAGAAGGACGTTCAACACGTGGACACCACGTTTAATAAAATTGGCACATCAGCCATAGGCTGCTCGTCCCATTATAAATAAATAAATAAATAAAAAAAAATTAAATCGTTGCGTTTCGATTCACAAAAACAATCAAATCAACAAAAAGGCTCTAACTAAAATATAAATTGTGATAGTCAGGTTGATATGGTAAAGGAACGTTTTTCGCTTAGATACCTATATGTGTAGTCCACAGACAAAACCCTACTCACTCGTGTAGAGATTTTGCTAGTGCAACTAGCTAAGTAGCGTCAGAGTGACGTTCTAAAATAAAGATTTACTTGAGCGGAGATTCTAAGCTTGAGTAAAACTCACGTAATGACTGCATAAGTAATGCGTAGGGAAGTTTTCATAATACGGGCCTTAGAATTCGAAAGGTATGGTATTATGTACGTATCTACATGGTAAGGACATGTAATCCTGTGAGTAATATCTGCAACGAACTACTACCAGAAATGGCCGTGACGTGACCTGCCTTTGGCCTACACTGAAAACCAGCGCCGAGTAGACACACCAGTTCTACCCAGCAAAATGCTGAGTGCGGGCCATATTTGCCTGCTACGCACAAAAATTAGGTATAAGTCTAGAATTAATTTTGTGAAGTTAAATAATGTGTTGTGTAGTTTTTAGGCAAATCAAATTACTTTCTTTCCTTCTTTCTTTCGAAGGGTTAGGGCTCATATAGAGACGGCAAGTTGCCGACTGTAAAGCAATAGCACCCTTCGACTGCAGGCGACAACGGCTGCCGTCGACTGCAGTGGATACTTGCAGTCGGCATCTTGCCGTCCGTGTATTTGAGACGTGCAGTCCGTGTTTACTTAGAGCGAACCCGATTTCCATTGTCAGAACAAATTATATCGATTAATTGGGAATTTTCGTCGGCGCGGCGATTGACTCTAAAACAAATACGCCATACAATATTTTAGAACCCACATTATACCTATCCTTGGTACTAATTTTATATATGCGTGTATTGTTACCACGTATCTCTGCATAGCTACTTATTCGTTAAAGATGAAATTACGTATGTAGATAGTTTAGGTTCTAGACTAGAATAACACATACGAGTCATAGTTATTCTAACCGTAGCTCACCTTATTCTTTATCATAACTTCTGAAGTAACCTTCAGTTGTTTGTAGGCTTCCTTCGAGTTGTTCCTGTCTATGAATACAACTCCAGCAAGATATGCCGCCAGACCAAAGGGCCAGACGTAGAATATCTCTTTGCGAGCGATTGCTGCTATTTTGTCTGCAACGTGCCATATGTTGAACATGCCTGTAAAAAATTTACACATAAAAAAAAAGAATTTAAGGACTTTGATTCAGAGGTTTTTGGTTATTTATTACAGTTTACAATCTACCAATAATGTTTTATGTACAGACAGCGTCATGGGCCTGACGAACTTAGTAAAAAATTGATGATAGAAAATAATATTAGTTAGCCTATGTGTAAAGTACGACTCAACAATTCTAACTAGTCCGTTTTAATTAGAATTTTTGAGTAGTAACACATAGACTAACTCATCAAATTTTCTATCATCAATTACTAAATAAATAAATAAATGATGGCCAGCCGTCAGTTGGTAAATCTGTATCCGGACTACGACTGGAATAAGGTGATATTTGACACGTATTTTTTCTTTTGTCAATTAAACAAAAATTGACAAAAATAAATCGCGTCAAAGTTTGGGTGTGGGGGCGACGTCATGCGGAACTATAACTGGCTACATTTTCATCATTTTTTGATTAACCGACAATAGAAAAAGCATGTGTCGAATATCTTCTGATTATCTAACTAACAGACTAATAAGAATTTTGAGTCATCAGGCCTTGATCCCCCTGCATAACACATGCGGGTTCAAATACGATTATCGGTTTAATCGTAGAACTTATAAAGTAAAAAATTGAAGTGAATTAGAGTCAATTGCACCTTATTTCTTATTTGATAGTTAGGCTTAGTTATGCTAAGATTGTATTAGTTGATAAGCGATAAACTTGCTAGTGGTTTCTTTTTCACTTCTTCCGCTAGTGGACAAAAAAATGAAGTGAATTAGAGTCAATTGCACCTTATTTCTTGTTTGATAGTAATAACTATTTATCAAGCTGTTTATATGTATAGTAAAAAAATTTCTTGTCTGAGTGCTTATTTTGTAAGTCTAAAGAAATAAACGATTTCACTCTGACTCAGTCGAAAATAAATTATATTTTTATAAATGACCTGACAAAAACAGAACGAATAGATAAAAAAAACAATAAAAAAACATTTTCTAATCTGCTTTTTTTTGTTATCCAGGGGTGATACTTAATGACGCTGTCTGTACCTACGAATTAGAATAATTAACTAGAGGTACGTAAATTTGTTTACTCCTAACTTTGCAAGACACTTGTATTTAAAAACGTGTTACTTTTCACACTTATTTAGATAATAATCTTTGTTTAAAGTTACTTATAACTTTTTACAAAAAAGAATTTCCCATGAGCTGTTATAGAATTGTTTTGAATAATTTTAGCAAAAAAATGTTCTACCGTCAAGGTTAGCAATGAGTAGGTACCTACAGTCACAAACAAAACTACAATCAAAAATTTCCAAAAATACCTACTTAAAAACTCTTTGTGTTGAGTGAGATTTTGGTGAAACTGCAAAATACCCGTCACCCTAAGAAATAATTTAAAATGTCTATTCCAGTGCAGAAAGTAACACAAAGAATTTTGAGATTTCTAGCATAAATTTCGGTTGACTGTACTGCGTAGGTACACGTTTTTAATTGGCGGTTAGTTATTTTGCAGTTCTATTTTAAGATAATCATAATCATAACAGGTGCTACCTAATTATAATTAATTGTTGTTATGACTTAGTAAAACCGGCTAACCCTTGCGATTCCTATTCGTACCATCATCACACGAAACTATTTTAGAAATAATTGATTTTGCTTTACAAACTATAAACCGACTTCAATTATCTCGTATAGGATCCCATTGTCAGAATTGGACCAAATTAAAATGGGACCACAAGCTTTTACTTAAATGCACCAGCTTTTAAATAAAAATAGAATCATGAAAATCGGACCACCCACCCGGTCAAAAGTTCTGAGTTAACAAACAAGTCGAATTGAGAACCTTCTCCTTTTTTTGAAAAGTATATAATTGGTTTTTAGGATTCCGAAGCCCTGACAAGGAACCCTTATGGTTTCGTCATGGCCGTCTGTTAGAGTCAGAGTCAAATCGTTTATTTCTTTAGACTTACAAAATAAGCACAAGTCAATTAGACAAGTCAAATTTTTACTATATAAACCTATGATTTATTAAAAAGGGAAGATGAGGTACTGGTTTCTCGAAAGTGGCAACCTCAAATTGTGTAAAATTGTGTGCTTCCACCTCAGTCACCGTCTGACCGGGGCGGCATGGGCGGTCGTATTAGCGGGAAATATTGTTGCCTCGGTCTCACTTCGGTCTTAGGTACGTCTTTCCATCTTTGTTCTTCTTTGTATTGCACAGGACTGGAGATATAACTGTGAGCGTATGTGTTTGCGTGTAGTTGTAACAGCTGCCAATTTTTGAGTGAGCACTGGGAGAACGTAACCTATCTTCCCTTTTTAATTAATCAATGATATAAACAGATTGATAAGTAGTTATTACTACCAAACAAGAAATAAGGTACAATTTACTCTAATTCACTTCAATTTTTTGTCCACTAGCGGAAGAAGTGAAAAAGAAACCACTATCAAGTTTATCGCTTATCAACGAATACAATCTTAGAATAACTAAGTCTAACTGTTCTTACATACTATTGTCGGTGTGGAACTGGGCAACATCTGGCCAAGCCTTAACATCACTTACGTAATCATCTAAGGAGTAATAGGCTTTCTTGATAATATTTCGTTTAATATACAGTTTAAATTTACGAATAGGGAGCTCAGTTGCTTGCTTCAGATGGAAGCTTATTATAGAATCTTACGCAATTGCCCACAAATGATTTCCCTACCTTTGTTTTTCATATAGGGGGCAAAAGACACACTGTCTGCTTTTTACTGTTAATGAGATGCAGCATACTGACGGACGGATGGATAGACAGTCAGGTTTAGTAATATGGTTCCGACCGATGCCACTTTTTGGGTACAGAAGTTGAGAGAATCATGATGTAAAATTTGAAGATTAGGAGGGTAGGGTGATGTATAAGCTTTGTACTTACCAAGTATATCAATTGATGATTGATGGTTTGATACTACTACAGCACCACGGTCTTCCGCTAACACTTTCCCGTTCACCAAGTGCCATTTCACTTCAATTAACTTGGTGATATGCTTTATTAACAATGCAGAAAACCTATAAGATAATAAATATTAGGTACCTACAACAAAGCATAAAATTAATGCAAATAAATTATTTAATTGCATTAATTTTATTATTATCACATCACACTAATATTATAAATGCAAATGCGAAAGTTTGGATGGATGTATGGATGTATGGATGGATGTTTGATACTTCTTCACGCCAAAACTACTGAAATTTTGCATACAGGTAATTCTAATCATGGAATAAAACATAGGCTACTTTTTATCCCATAAATCAGTTCCCGTGGGATAAAAATTCCTGTTAAATATTTCCATAGGAACAATGCGTGCGAAGCCGCGGGGCGCAGCTAGTTATAAATATATTTAGAAAATATTAAAAGCCGATAAGTAGGATATACACAGGGCTTCGAAATTTTCGAAACCCTGTGTATATTTTTTTTACAATAAGACAATCTATAATATGAACTTATTTAAAATGTTTTAATAATAGTGCATGCTGTGTTTACAATATTTATATCTTTTGACTACCTAAAATGGTACTAGAACTTTTTCATCTGCTATTTTATTACTTACTACAATATGAAACATAGACATTATTCAGTTGGTCAGGAATATAATTTTTGAAATGAGTACTTGTCATGTTAATTTACTTCTAGTATTAAATTTGAAGATATAGATTACACTAACCATTGCTAATAGATTCGGCAAGGAGTTCCAAAATTTTGCTAAGAATAAAATAAAATAGGTAGTTGTTTTAGCTACCATTCCTTGACTTGCCTTATTTTATGTATCTTTCTTCAGAAATAGGGTAAGTAAGTAATTTAAATTAAATGGTAGGTGAAAGCTAAATGCAATTTTAAAATATACTGGGTAGGTACCTGAGTCCTGAAAATAATTTTATGTGAACGAGAAAATTAACGATCAGAACATGACTGTAAAACTGCCCAAATAAATTTTAATCTAAAACGAGAGCTAATCGTTCAGTAAATACTTACAGAGCATTTTTCACATTTTTTGGGTTAAATGCGAAAATTGGCAACAATATCACAGACGTAAGAGAAGTCCAAATGTAAAAAAATAAAAATTTCGAATTGAACTTCACGGCATTCGGTGTTTCTGATATTAGTTGTTTCAGAACGTAAGTCACAAGCGAGATTATTATTACGTAAATAATTTTATCTAACATATTTGTTTTATTACAATAGACTATTGTAAATGTTTATTTCGGCTAAATATTAAAAAAACCGCAAACAACTCGCTCGCTCGATCGCTCAATCCAAGATTAGCGAAAAAGCAAAGCAGCTACACCAGAGAAACAAACAAAACAACGGACACAGCGTAAAACATTCTCTGTTCCATTGCAAAAGAGCAGATTTCAAGCGTAGAAACTAGAAACTTTTTCGTTCCAAGATTTCTCAAGTATTCCTTAATTTTTTACCAATTTTTAGCATAACTGCAGTGACAGTTAAATCGCCGTAGAAGGAGAAAGCTATAGAAGGATGACGAATGCCATCTCACTCGCACTAAAGCGAGAACGACTTATGATTCAAGAAGAAATTATGAGATAGAACGTTTGGTTTTGTGTCTTGTCCTCGTCCGCATAGTCGGCTTTTTGCGTAGAAGGAGAAACCTATAGAACGCTGACGAATGCCATCTCACTCGCACTAAAGCGAGAACGACTTATGATTTAAGCTTATGAAGAAATGAGATAGAACGATTGGTTTTGTGTCTCAACCGCATAGCCGGATTTTTGCAATATTTAGCTACTAGATGAGCTAAACAAATTTGCGTAGTGATCGACCATAGTTGTTTTTTTTCATTCTATGCCAACGGACTTCGCAAAATATTGTGGTTGTGAACTTTTTAAGGCTTTAAAAAGGAACTACACCTTTAAGTGAAACACAATGATGGCTCGGTGTAGTGTTTTTGGATGTAAAAGTAACGGTGAGGCAAAAGTGCCGAACATTATCATTCCACTCGTAAGTACTAGTTCTTTTGACTATCTAAAGGTTATAATATTACAATTTCTTAGCTTTTACATACAGACATGGCTCAAAAACGATGTTTTAGGTGAATTTTCATTATTATAACCTAAAATTACGAAAATTTAGGGTTGCCTGCACTCGAAAATAAAATTCCCCAATAGTGCATTGAAATATTTTTGTCATGTAGCTGCAAATTATTTCAACAGATCCCAACAACAAATCAAAATTCACATGCTTGGAGTCAAGCTCAATACATTTAGAAAAATCTCAAATCAGCAAGTACTTTTCATTGTTTAAAAATCGTCAACGTCAACCGTCGTCAAGAAAGTTAATTTGAGATGTTAGTGCTGCGGGTTTGTTTATCTTTTGCGCAGGAATTAAATAAAATCGAATTTACATAATGAGCTGATGCGTATTGTAAAATGTTTTTATTTGTTACAGATTTCCCGAAAACAACATTGTCCGGTTGCTTTGGATAGAAGCCACCGGTCGCAAAGGATGCGAACCGAAGGCGTCATCTAAATTTGTAGCAGGCAAAATCAAAGGATTTTGCCTTCATAGGAGCGGGACAAAGCATACATTTTTGAAAAGGCGTAAGCACCAATTTAAAAAATCGTCAATCGATTGATCGCACTTTTTTACTATTATAATGCTACTAATATAATAAAATGTTTGAATAAGTATTTCGGGATGTAGGTATTATTATTGTTTAGTGTAAGGTGACATTACATTTTGTTGTCTGCTCATTTCACCTGAAGTATAATTTCAAAAGTACCAATAAATTTCGTTTAACCTATAAGTTATCTTAGAAATATCCAAAGTTCAAGATTTAATTGAGTGAACGTTAGTGAACAAATGTCTTTGTTTCAATTAGGCATTTTTTATCTTTGTCGGTTTGTCCGCACTCCTCTTCAGGTCGTATTTTACAACCGATCGTTACGAAATCTCGTGTACAGATTCCAAGATTCTATAGATTTTTTTTTCGTCGGGGTTTTTTAATTAAAGGCGTACTTCCCCCAAATAAAGCAAAAATGGGGTCTTTAGAATAATATGTTGATAAAATAAAATAAAATAGATAAAAATATCTATAAAATCGTGGAATCTGTACACGAGATTTTAAACGTCTGCATTTTTATTATAATCGAAAAGTAAAAAAAAAATCATTATTCTCGTAAAAAAATGGTAAAAATCTGATCAGAATGTTTGGCATAAACTTTGTGTTAAATACAATAATTGACTGATTTCGTAATTGTTAAATAATAGATTTTGTTTGTACAAAAAACTATAAACAGACTTCAAATATGGATCCCACTGTCACAATTGGACCAGATTAAAATGGAACCACACAAGAAGCACCAACTTTAATATAAAAAAATAATCATGAAAATCGGAGCACCCAGACAAAAGTTCTGAGGTAACTAAGATGAAAAAAATACATTTGAATTCAGAACCTCCTCCTTTATTTAAAGTCGGTTAAAAAGTTAATGTTCGCGAGTTCTATTGTTCGGAGAACTAGTTAATTTGCAAAAATGTGATTTTGAAGTCTGCTGTTAAAATTTAATTACTTACATAAATATTATTGTTATAACTACATTGTTTTTCTGTATTCTAAAACTTTATTTCTACTCGTATTTTGTAATTATTGCCTACACTATAATAAAAAAATATACCCACCTCACTAAAAGTTGTTTTAATTTTATGCTTACCTAAATTAAATGTTTTACCGACCTCTGTGGCGCAGCGGGCGAAAGTTCGTCTGTGATGCAGGAGGTTGTAGGTGTTGAGGCAGTTAACTGAACAGTAAGTACCTAATGTAAGCTGAGATGAGCTAGAGGTAGCTATGAGCTAAGTAGAAGCTAAGGGTTGCTTCCCTATAGCTTCGAGCTGACAAGGGTTGATCTCCAGGATGAATATAAAATCAAACTTGTTGACTTCTAGAAAAAACAAAATCATTAGGTCTAATTTGTACATAAAGGCTGTGACAAAAACTATGGACCTATTATTATACCTGTGACCAGTGTAGAAAGGTACCTACAAAGGTTTGGTGGAATAGCCTGTTCTGAAGATGTATCTCCAAATTGATGAACAGGAAAATCGCAAATCTAATCCAATCAGACGTGAAATAATGAACCTAAAATCAGGGAAAGAAAATAGCATGGCAACACCTTTAACCCCGCCCACTCGTATACTCGGTCTTGCTCACCGGTTACACATACAATCTATCCATATACTTCTATATCAATGGCTTTTTGCAATGTTTAGCTAGTTGATGTGCCAAACAAATTTCTTGGAGATGGACAAACCTTGTCAAATTGGTGAAAATATTGTTATTGTGGACTATTATGTGATCAGAGTGTTTCGGTGAGGGTTTCTGCACCATAAAACAATAAATCCAAAACCAACCATAATGCGGTGAAGTGTTTTCGGTTGTAAATCGGATGGTGAGGCAAAAGTGCCGAATTCATCATTGAAATCGAAGGTAAACGTTCATTTGACTTTAAAAAGGTAAAAATATACTGTTTCTTAGATTTTACGTAAAGACAAGGCTCACAAAAGTAATTTTTGATTATTTTAACCTAAAACTGCGAAAATTTAGGGTTACCTGCACTCGAAGATGAAATTCCCCTAAATCGCTCATTGAAATGTTTTTGAATACATCCATAATAAGCATAACATGCTTCTCAAAGATGTTTTTATTTGTTACAGATATCCAGAAAACAACACTTGACGATTGATTTCGATAAAAGCGACAGATCGCAATAAAAAAATATACTTTATTAGACGTGTTTTATTGCGATACTTAAATTAAATGTTTGCTGACCGACGACCTCTGTGGCGGCACAGCGACCTAAAGTCCGTGGCGGCGGCACAGCGAGCGAAAGTCCGTCTGCGTTATAGGAGCTTGCGGTTTCGATTCCCACCTCCATCAATATATGTATATCTGTTCACTGTTCTGGATGTTTTCTGTGTAGGTATAAAGAATAAAAAAATTATGTGGTCGTATTGTATTAAGTACTAGCAGCGCCTCGCGGTTTCACCCGCGTTGTTTCAGTTCCCTTGGTAATTCCAGGATAAAATATTGGCTATATTCACTCCCTCAAAAGTAAGCTTCTTAATGATGAAACATTTTTTAAATCGGTCCAGTAGTTTCTGAGCCTATTCAATACAAAAAACAAACAAACAATCAAATATTTTCTCTTTATAATATTAGTAAAGATATCAGTTAACATAACACAAGCTCGGTTGAGATTATACGTACACAAATCAAGTCTATTGTATTAAGTATATCAGTTATCTAGTACTAACCCTTAACACAAGCTCTATTTAGCATGGCCTATTACATTAATTATCTAAGCCCGCATATGTACCCCAAATTAAATCCATATATTCAGTTTGTACTAGAAAACGACTAGATACACTAGCTAGAACGATTGAACTTAACCAAATACATAAAGAGCGCTCAATGGTTTGCTTATTAAAAACAGGATCATTAGGTCGTAAGTAATAAAGTAGGCCCAGACCAAGTAATTTATGTTTACATTTATGTGTGTGGGTTGTGTTTAATTTATGTACAGGCTGTAACGAAAAGTAAGTACCTAAAACCACCAATTAAACCGTAAAGAACCGTATAAAGTATATTTTTTCCTACCAGCGTAGAAATGTACCTTTCTAGGGTACCTAGAAATAATGGCTGAATTCCCTGTTCTGAATTTGTATCTCCAAATTTATGAATCGCAAATCTTATCCAATCAGGCGTGTAATAATAAACCTACAATCGGGGAAAGAAATAGCATGGCAACACCTTTCCTCGTATACTCTGTCTTGCTCACCGGACACACACGCTAGCCATCTATTTGTGCTAAATCTATGTTAATCGCACTGTCTCTCCGAGTTGTCAGTATCATGTCAATGTCTATGTCAGACTGACATTGACATACCCACTCTATCGTCGTCCGGCCGATTGGGTATGTCAATGTCCGCCGCCATAGATGAATAGCATCATAGATATGTAAGAATTAAGAATAGTACTACAGCGCCAAAAATAAAAAGAAGAAGAAGAATAGTACTAAATACTAGTACATACTACGAGTATATAATATTTAAACTCTATGACTAAATAACATCAATGTTCGTCGACGGAAAACTTTCTAAACGTCCAGCCGCCGCGCCGTCCGTAATCGTTGCTAGATCGCATTCAATCTTCGCATCCAATCGAAATGAACACAATCACAACGCCACCTTTCGTGCTAACCTGCTAACATTTGACTTCCTTCATAGTTCGCTAGGTGTCGCTACAAGAGCCGAATAACCACTACCTAAATTGTTTTATCCAGACTCAATAGAGAATTCAATAGAATAGAAAAAAAGATTATTTATCAATTTGCTATTTGGTTCTGCCCGTGGCAGAGTTTTTTCTTATTAGACCTATGGTAAATTGGCAAACTATAGGTAGCCGCGGGGCGCAGCTACCGCAACCTAGGGTTGCGGTAGCTGCGCCCCGCGGCTTCGCACGCGTTGTTCCTATGGAAACGTTTAGAGGCAATTTCTAGTTTTGGCGTGAAGAGGTAACAAACATTCATTCCCCCATGGGAATTTTCTCATTTATAATATTATTATGATAGTGTGATTAAGGTACATGAGGGTATTAAGGGCTTATTATAATATGGTAGGGTAAAAAGGCCTACAAACTATGTAATTAGATAATCAACTTAAACATGTACTAACTGTGTAAACCGCAACCTAGGGTTGCGGTAGCTGCGCCCCGCGGCTTCGCACGCGTTGTTCCTATGGAAACGTTTAGAGGCAATTTCTAGTTTTGGCGTGAAGAGGTAACAAACATTCATTCCCCCATGGGAATTTTCTCATTTATAATATTATTATGATAGTGTGATTAAGGTACATGAGGGTATTAAGGGCTTATTATAATATGGTAGGGTAAAAAGGCCTACAAACTATGTAATTAGATAATCAACTTAAACATGTACTAACTGTGTTTGGTACTAAGTTCAATAATCATCCTCATAGTGGCATAACAATACTATTATGAAATAAATGGCCTCGTTTAACATCCATCAGGATAAATGAAGTCATCACAATCATCCACTGACAAACCGACACTTTTCATGATATCACTTGAAACATTGAGAGCATTGCCTCATGTCATCCATTCGGTCTTCTTCACAGGTATGACAGTACTAACTCGTCTGATTCCACATCCATCCACATCCACAGCCTGTATCGGTCCACTGCTGGACGCAGGCCTCCCCCTGATAAACATTTAATGCCCATAATCCCCACGTTGGGCATGCGGGTTGGGGATCGCAGTTTGGTGAAAGATTTGTTCTGCGGCGGGCGCTGCTGCCCGCCCCCCAGAAGATATCCCTTAGTCGTCTCTTACGACACCCACTCGTCTGATTGCCTGTGGTAAATTGGTAAGATACGAAAAAGCTGTTTGAATTTACTTGTAATAAGAATAAATATAGATGTAAAACTAGAAGTACAATAAGGCCTACTGCACCTTTTGAAGGAGGCTATATTATCTATAGGCTAGGTATCATAGATAGAGTTTATTAGTACGAAGCTCGATGCTATGGTTTATCCATTTTGAATGGAGCATGTTAGTATACAAAATACGACACAAATAACAAAATCTCACTTGCTTGGCGTCGAGTTTCAGATATAATTGTAAGCAATTTTTATTGAAGGGAGGATCTAAAATCGACAAGTAGGTACCTAATGTAAATTAGGTATAAAAGGACGCGCCAACAAATTGAATTTTAGGTTAAGTATGGGCGGTTTGTATACGTTTATGCCTCATTCAAAATGGATACGGTATAGGTATATACGACAAACGAAATAAATAAAATTGACTGGAAGAACAAAATGTGCACTAAAACTATCATATTGCTTCGAATTCTGCACCATCCTACTGATTCGCATAACAAAATAGTGAGGGTTTCTTTTTAATTTTTAGTTTGATCGATTCCCAGGTGAGGAATTTGTAGAAGATCTTTGAATGCGATTTTGTTTCTTTTTAAAAATAAAGGAATGTTTCCTTTCCGTATAAAATGAGCTAACTAAATGATTTCCCTCCGGGCCCATAGATTTTTTCCACCCTGTACAGTAAGGCCAGGCCCTACTGCAAATTTTCATAGGCTTTATTACCCTTAGGAAAAACTAAATACCTAATTTAAATTTGGAATGTACCAAGTTATTTAATTAGGCCTTATGGGACAATCGTAAATGAACACTTACACAGACAGTTAGTGTAAGCAGATAGGTATAATAATAAAATAAATAAGTACTATCAATTTAGAGCTAATTTTTATTAAATCGTGAAGTTCTTTAGTAGAATCCTGAACGTAGGGCGGTTGTCAAAGTATGTTACATGAGCCAAAATTATATTTTTCATTACTCACCTGGAAAGTAGATCGAAAGTTGCCTGGGAAGCGGGATGAAAGTGATTACTTTTCGTCCCTTGTGACGAAAATGACTAGTAGTGACAGCTGTCACCTCACATTTCTATGACTTTCGTCGAAGGTGTAGGTACCTAACCTACGAGTATAAAGCACTACCTATGTATTACTCGGGAGAAAGTGCGATTTCTCCAGGAATTCGGTACCATTTCGCCTAGATGTACAATGTACTATTGTAAGTTTATGATAGAGGGTTCTGGAAGAATTTATTGAAAAAGAAAATTACAATCAAATAATTAAAACTAGTATTTATATAATTCAGCTAGCTGTAGAATGTTGCAAACAATATACAGGCAGCTCAACTGACCATATCGATACCAGTCGGAAACGTACCCTAGACGCTGGCTGCATTGCCCCGCTGCCGCTGCTGTATGGCCATGCGATGCGCTGCCTGCGTCAGATATTCACCAGCAGGGTTGCCGACTTTTATACGAAGAAATAGAGTATATTTGATTTCAAAGAAGGTAAATATAGAGTACATACGTAAAATAGAGTATTTTAAAGGTATTTTTGGTACTTTTTGCGTTACAATTTTTCATTATTTATAAAAGAATTGTGTGACTAAATATTCTAACTATACGTTTACACAGCTCAGGAGCTCATTTTTTATTAATTGTAATAAAGCACTGTTTCTCTCATCCCGCCACTTCACATTCATGACAGAAAAGACTCTTAGTAAAAGCTGAACAGCTAGCAGGAACAGCGAGTATATAATAGCTAATTTTTTTATTTTAATTAAACAGATTCTTCATGATATTTTTTAAATAAAATTTCATTTTTAGTAGGTGGTGGATTTTTGCATAAAATCTGCGTAGTTTAACAATTACCCTTGGAGTACTTTTAAAATTATAATTTCTGAATACCTACATTATATAAATTGCCCATGTGTATGTTTAGTCTTCAAATTAAGTTTTCCTTCTATTATTTGTCGACGACGTTGTGGTTATGACGATAGAAAATCACCCTCTTCTTCTCTGATCCATAGAGTTTATATAGTACCCACTCTGTTCGTAGATTGACTGGCACTAGTATAGTAAACATAGCGTCAAAAAGAGTATTTTAGCGTACTCTATCAGCGTTGTAGATTATAGAGTACGCCCACATGATATAGAGTACAATACTCTATTTTAGAGTAGGGTTGGCAACCCTAGGACACGCGTCCCTTCTAATAGGAATATAGGGAACTAGCTGCGCCCCGCAGCTTCGCACGCGTTGTTCCTATGGAAACATTGAAAGATGATTTTCATCCCATGAGAACTGATTTATGGGATAAAAGTAGCCTATGTTTGATTCCAGGATTAGAATTACCTGTATGCAAAATTATCAGCCAGATCCGTCCAGTAGTTTTGGCGTGAAGAAGTAACAAACATCCATCCATCCATCCATGCATCCATACATCCATACAAACTTTCGCATTTATAATATTAGTGTGATGCATGGTCGTGCATAAAACAAACAGCAAAATATTTCATTGAGGCTATCATACTATATTTATTTTATCTAGAGGTACATTACTTTCTTAAATAAGTATCTACCTCTACCTAGTTATCAATTAGGTAGGGTACGCTAACTAAATTAAAATCTCTTTGGCAAGTGGAGTATCCATGGGAAGATCGTTCAAGATTTCCTTGGACAGTTTTTCAAAAGCTTCTAGAACAATTTTATGGATGCGCTCTATCAGCTCTGCTAAGTTCTCAGTCGTCAGTCCAACAGTGGGCACCGGTTCAAGGCATCTCATTATGGCTTTACCTGAAACATAAAAAAGGTAGTTATTCTACCTACTTACAGATAGGTACCGTTATCCTTCCGTGTAGGCCACAACTGGTTATTTTATAATGGTGGTTGGTTGATATTATACCTACGTAAATACCTAGGTAAATTTATCCGTGATCTAACCCGTCCAACTGGTTCACCTTTTACTATCGAATATTTTATCGAAACCATCAATCGAGATATTAAAGTTAAGATTAATTATACATATTCATAAAATAAACTGGTAGGTTAGGTTAAGTCATTGATTAATTAAAAAGGGAAGATGAGGTACTAGTTTCTCGAAAATGGCAACCTCATATTGTGTAAAATTGTGTGCTCCCTCAGTCACCGTCGGACCGGCGGCGGCACGGGCGGTCGTGATTCGCGTGAAATATTGTTGTCTCGGTCTCACTTCGGTCTTAGATAAGTACGTCTTTCCGTCTTTGCTCTTCTTTGTATTGCACAGGACTGGAAATATAACTGTGAGCGATGTGTTTGCGTGTAGTTGTAACACATGCCAATTTTTGAGTAAGCGCTGGGAGAACGTAACCTATCTTCCCTTTTTAATTAATCAATCGGTTAAGTAGACTAAGTCCGTATACAGAAAGAACGCTGGAAACTTATAAGCGCTTACCGGCGCTTACCGGCTCTTGACAGCGCTGGTAAGCCGCGAAGGAAAATATATGAACGCTCGCCGATAAGCACTGAACGGTGCCGACAACTCCGACAAGTGCCGACAAGCTTCAACACGCGCTGGTCAGCGCTGGGCGCTGCCATCTAAAATTAATAAACAACTGCGACAACCAGCTTCCTTTGTGTAGAACGGACCGGCGCGCTGTCAAGCGCCAGTAAGCGCTTATAAGTTTCCAGCTTTCTTTCTGTATACGGCCAAAGGCTGGGCGTTCACCGGATTAGAATCGTGGCGTACGCAGCGTGGTCGTCAGTATTTAAAATTCCAGTCCAAATAAATCCAGTTAACGCTGTACAATAGAAAATAACACACCAACAAATCCTTAGGCTGAACGCGCACATGTCCGCGCCCTACGCGCCGTCATCGCATATTCTAATTTTTGTATGAAATCGTATGCAACCTCACGTGCCGCATTTTACTAAAATCCTCTAGTATACGGATTCTGGCGGTAGACGCAGTAACCTACGAGTTCCAACCTACGCATTAGGCGTTTAGAAGCGCGCGATTTGCTAAAACACGTTTATATAAACTACTAGCTGCGCCCCGCAGCTTCGCACGCGAAGTTACAAAACATTAAAAGGTGATTTTCATTCCACGGGAACTAATTTATGGGATAAAAAGTAGCCTATGTTTGGTCTCAGGATTAGAATTACCTGAATGCAAAATTTCAGCCAGATCCGTCCAGTAGTTTTGGCGTGAAGAAGTAACAAACATCCATCCGTCCAACCATCCATCCATCCACCCGTCCATCCATCCATCCATCCATCCATCCATCCATCCATCCATCCATCCATCCATCCATCCATCCATCCATCCATCCATCCATACATCCATACGGCCATACAAACTTTCGCCTTTATAATATTATATAAGTATAGTGTGACCTTTCCGAAACATCCATACATACACAATTTTCGGTTTTAAGTACTTATTCAAACGTGTGTTGGATTTACTCCAAAGACTCTACTAGAATAGAAGGTAGAGCTAACTAGCTATATACAAACATCTACCACAAAGATTCCATTTTGTCTTGAGAATTCCTAATCATAGCATGGGGCCTAAGTAAACCATATGTTAGGTACCCTAATAATAAATAATAGTAATCACACTAATAAATCAGTTTCCGTGGGATGAAAATACAAGTTTCAACGTTTCCATAGGAACAACGCTTGCGAAGCCGCAGGGCGCAGCTAGTACTTTATAAATGCGATGACTTCGGCGCGTGCAGCGTGGACAGGTGCGCATTCAGCTTTTCTTCCCTAGAGAGTGTAAGACCCACCATTATTATAAAATAGACATTTTTTTTCATTGACAAAGTAGAGAGGTGAGAAAACGACCGGTATGATTGGCACTTGAGCGGCTATAGCAATCGCGAATGCACCCTTCTTGAATGGCAGCAGCTTTGTGTTCTTATCTGCATTCCTCGTGCCTTCAGGGAATATCCAGATTTTTGTCTGAAATAAAAATATAAATCAGAATAGGAATGTGTAAAGAAGGACACAGAAACACTGTTACTTGGATACTTATTAATAATAAAAAGTTTTTTTAAAATATAGCTTATAGGTATCGATCTACAATGGTTATTATTATCAAAGATATGTATGTGTTTTGATTTAGCTACTTCGTTTTCCAAACGACACATTCTTTGCAGGGGAATATTGTAGGAAACATTGTTTAAGTACACACTTATTGAGAATATTTCGTCGTTTGTTTTTATCCTCCAAAAAGATAAACTTAATATTGTAGGTAGAGCTTCGTAGCTCGTACTACGCCGAAGCCGCCTTACATATAAAAGATTGCAACGCGCTGCCACTTTTGTACCACAAATTAAGTTACTCTTATTTATAACTACGAGTTGTAGTCCACTTTCTTTACTTCTTGAAATTTCTTTTCTTTATTTCGAATGTCTTACTTTCTCCGTAGGCTCACCTACTTTCCCAATAAAATAATTTTGCGTGGAAGGTTCTACGTGCGTAGGCGTGCTACGACGCTACGTAGGGAGCGCTTCTGTGTAGAAAGGAAATGACTTCAACGCGCGCTTTTACAACAAAATCTGATTTCGAATAGATAAATCAATAGAAAATATATTAATTGTACAATTTCCTAGAACATGGCCAAAACGGAGATACGCCGATATGATATACGAAAGTATTTCTCGTGCAAGTGTCACGTTTCTTTGATTATTATAATTAAAAATTGGTTTATTTTCTTTATGTTAATCAACTTATTAATGAGCAAATCTCTTCAAAGTCAATTCGTTAAGGTTAATAACTATTTGACATAATGTTTTATAACAGACTAGTTGACCCAGTGAACTTCCTGCCGCTCTCACCTTTTAAACTTTCCTTGGACTTCTACAAATATTTCAATACCAAAATTAAGCGACTTTTGTGCGACTTACAAACGTCAATTCATCTTCCTACTAATATTATAAACGCGAAAGTTTGTAAATATGTAGCTATGTGTGTAAACATGTATGTATGTTTGTTGCTCTTTCACGCAAAAATTACTGAACGGATCGGGCTGTTTTTTTTTACATTTGTTACAAATTTGTTTACCTCAATAAATAGACGCGTAGTGTTTAATTTACCTACATTAATAATAAAGGTAGTTATATCGTTGACTGTCTTGTGTTCATAACGGAAACTTACCCCATCATTCAGCACCTTCCTTATTTTCCCGAGCTCCTCGTAGGCTTTCTTTGGATTTCTCCTATCAATGAATTCTGTGCCACACTTGTAAGCAACCCAGGCCATCACTCCGAGACACCACAACTCTCTCTTGACTACAGCTACTGCTTTGTCTATCTTATCCCAAGCAAAGAGCACACCTGAAGAAGAGAAAAATTATTATGTGAGTATGGTAGCTATACCTTTTAGGAACGTAAAGTATATTCGCATTTGCTTTCGCGAATATTCGCAGGGTTTTCAAAACTTTTATTAAAATTTGCACTCGCCAAAATCCTTGCGAAGATTTAGCAAATATTGATGTTGATAGGGCAAAAACATAAATGTTTTTTGAAAACTGTAAGTACTCTTATACCTAGTCAGTTAAATGGGGAAATAAAAAAACCTACGTATATCGTGAAAAACTTAGTTCACCGTAACGCCACGACTCTTGTCTTTGACAGACTCTATAAACCGAGCTATATAAAACACCATTAATATAAAAAAGTCGCCCGATGGGCAGACGAAGATAAGAAACGATTCATCTTCTTTTATTTTTAACTCTGCATCTGGTTTGTTACAATTCTGCCAACGCTAGTTTCAAATTCTGCGGTAATCTTTGTTAAGAATTGTCAACGTCGTCGGACGAATGAAATGAACATTTTCTCTTACGTAATAGGGTATATGCATGTGATTTCAAAATGGTTAAAAAAATATATACGTATTCTCTATTGATATAGAAACATATCTACATATTTATTTTTGCATTTTGAGATGTATTTATTGTAGAATTTAACCATTGAAAAATTGATATTTTAAATATCAATCGCAAAATTTCAAAACGCTACGCCATTGACTAGAGCGGACGTGACATCACTGTACACATTTCTTCTTTTTTTATTCTGCTTGCTGCACCTTGATTTGACGCTATTCTGCCCACTTGACATTTCGTTTGTCGATTATTTTCAGTTTTTTCGGAAAACCTCTTTCCTGAGATGATCACTACCGAGGTCGTCACCAAAGGTTTTAATCAAGTGTGTACGTCGACGTCACATAAACATGGCGCCAATATGGCAGCGTTTTTATCACCCGAAAATGATTGTAGTTTTGATTTGTTTTTTTTACCTTGTTAATGCGAAATTCAGTGAGCGTCTTATCATTCCTCGGTTAAATAATGACCTAAAGAATCGATTAAAACAATAAAAAAAATCGATGCATATACCCTATTGGTAGTTGAAGATAGTGTCTTCGTTGAGACTGGCCGCCATGGCCGAAATTCGGCTAGGATATATGATGATATATGCGCGCTTTCTTCTACCTATCTTCAACTAATAATAATAGTGCCCTATTATTATTAGTTGAAGATAGGTAGAAGAAAGCGCGCACGCCAATAACAGTGCATGATGTTGGCGGCAAGTTCGAAAAATCAACATTACAATAACAATGTTAGCATCGAATACTCGCATTCGTATATTCGCGAATTCGGAAATTTTACATGCGTTACATCTCTAATACCTATGATAATTATGTTGGGCTGAACCCCCCACGAGGTAGGCCGATGACCTGGCGAAGGTCGTGGGAATACCTACCTACCTACTGAATAGGCCTCGTAAGATCGGCGTCCATTGTGGGTATCTTTGGGGATTCATACGCCCAGCTACGGTCATTTTACGTACGGCTTTCAATTGATGATGAAGAGGAGTACAGCATAGAGTCAGACCCGCATTAGGTACCGATAGCTGAGAACAGTCTGTTGTTTTAGATAAAGATAAAATCTAATCGATTCAGCTATAATTACCACTAAGGCCTTGTTTACGGTTGATATAGGTGCATATAATATAGAGATAAAAGTATGTTAGTGTTGATTGGAAAATCAAGTAGCTGGTGCTCGAGAGAATCTGTTCATCCCTTTTCATCATCATAAAGATATCACCAACAGGAAAAAATACCACAAAAAAGAACCACTACCTATAGCCGCGCATACGAATTTTATTATTTTTGGTCGTCTCAGTTTGTAATTCTTTTTATGTCAAGGCCAGTGTAACTGCATACAGGTAGGTTGTAGTGAATTAATAATTAAAATAACTAAATGAACTGGTAGGAGCGTGTTGAATCAAGCACAGTGCAGGGTTCTCTTATAAATTATAATAGATTTGTTGAGCTTTTTTCATTCATACATTATTATTATACTAAACATGAATGCATAATTTTGTATTATATTCTATGTAGTATTTTAATTATGTGACGAAATAAAAAAGAAAATTAATATCTCTATCATTAATTTTCTTATTCTTGTACTGACCAGCAGTACAAACAGACCACCATACAATATGTTGATTACTATTTTGTGCTTTTCTATTTTTTTTTCTCTGCTTGTCTATGCTGCGTTATCGACCATAGAAAAATTATCTTTGGAAAAATGCAAAGAGAATACAATAACTACGGTCAGACGAACAGTAAGAACTGAGTGCCGATTTTTCAATTTCTCACTGGATCTTCAAAATATTTATTGTTATTTATTGTTAAGTACCTACCTACCTACCTACATTGTGTAAAGATTATTGTAAACAACAATCATCACTTTTACAAAATATTTCACTTTGTTCGGCTTGAAGTCTGTTGGTGATTTTAATCAAAACCAACGTTAAATGATAGCTACACATACTGACTGATGTCCAAGTTATAGCGAAGATTTTACTTACAACTAAAACTATCAAAATCTATCATCATCGGTTTAATATACATGATGCATGAGCATTTGGGAGCTAATTTAATTACGATACCATAAACAGACACACACACACACGTCAAACTTAAAACAACCCTTGATGACAAATCGAGGTTTGTTTTAAGTTTAGGTGTTGACTAGAACTGAATTTACATCAAGAAGGTATATATCCAGAACTGGTCGCATCTAAGAGTATACAGTTTACAAAGAGGTCACTAAACGCAAATACCAATTATTAGCTCAATAGCTGCTCCCCGCGGCTTCGCACGCCTATCCCATCGGAACTGATTTATGGGATATAAAGTACCCTATGTGTTATTCCAGGCCTAGAACTACCTGTATACTAAATTTCAGCCTGATCCGTTCAGTAGTTTTTGCGTGAAAGAGCAAGAAACATACATACAGACATACAGACATGTTTACAAACTCTCGCGTTTGTAATATTGGTAGGATGTTCTGAACTATCTACTTACCTACAGCATCCATAGTAGACTGGTGGTTTGATACGATGACGGCCCCACCAGGATGTCTAAGATACTCTTTATTTTGTAGCTGCCAGCACATTCCGTACATCGATGCTGTCAGTTGTGCCCAATTCAAACCGATCCTGAGACCGAGAACAAGTTTATAAATTGGTTATTTATTAGTTTTTGGTAAAAGTAACGTTTGGTGGAAACTGTCCTAGTTAGTTCTAGGATTAGCACGGTAAATAATTGGGTTTGTTTAAAAAAACTATAAATCGCCTTCAATTTTATGGTACAATATTATTTATTATTTTTCACAACAATGGAATCCATTCTCATGGATTCCATTGTTGTGAAAAATTAACCAAATTTCTAATAGGTTTCAAATAAAAAAAAAATTGTCAAAATGGGATTACCCAGTCAAAAATTCTGAGGTAAAAAACAGAAAAAAATACAGTCGAACAAAGAACCTCCTCCTTTTTTGAAGTCAGTTAAAAACCTGTGCGTTATGCCAGATAATTTAGAATTTATTTGCACTTAAATTAGAGTTTGGTTTAGTTTACATGGGGACTATTTGGAACAATGTTAATTAATTGCATAAAATATGAAGTCAACATTTAAAAACCTGTGCGTTATGCCAGATGGCATAACGCACAGGTTTTTAAATGTTTTTTAAATTAAATTCTAAATTATCTAATTTAGAATTTATTTGCACTTAAATTAGAGTTTGGTTTAGTTTAGATGGGAACTATTTGGAACAATGCATAAAATATCCACTTACACTGAATTTCGTATATCTCTCTTCCTTAGCAAAATGACAGGGCTTACTATTAATGCACACATTGCTAAATAAAAATACATGGAGATAACTTTCGCAAAATATTTCACTTTGTTTGGCTTGGAGTCCGTAATTTTTAGCAAAACGTAAAATGATAAACACACTGATGTTAAAGTTATTTGCGACCACATTGTTTAGGGTTATTTTAATATTTGTTTCCAATCTTATCTTATTTATTTTCTGAACGTAATATTATTATATCCCACGACACGCCTTCGCTTGGGTACGAATGCGAAATAGAGAAAAAAATGCTGGATCCAATACCAGTTATAATAACTAGATTTGTCTGTAGAGCCACCGCATAAATAAGTAGGTATTCACAATATGATATATAGTTTCGTCTATACATTTACATAAGTATTCTGCAGTATACACAATTCGGACTGAATTATGTAAAATTTTGAGATGTAAAATAATTTGTAGGTCCGTAACATACGGCGTTAATAAAAATTATGAGATTTTATTAACTTTGGGGCATTTTATATTGAACTGAAAGAGTCGCTGTGAGTCATAATTATGACAGGACACGGGTATTATGTATGACCAAAAAAAAAAAATATTAGTCATACTCGGAAAGTAGGTCGGAAGTTGCCTAGGAAGCGGGATGAAAGTAATATTCGTCCTAGGGACGAAAAGTATTGACAAGTAGTGGCGAAGGCTTCTGCGTCTGTTTTGACGCGATTCATACAGCCACTCACTTGCAATAAATATATATCATTTCATTTCATTTCAATTATAGCGTGATGTAAAATTGATATCATCATCATCAACAGCCTATACTAGTCCACAGCTGGACATAGTTGCAATGCTGGACACCTGGCCGGAGGGCGCCCTACACTACGTTTGCCGAGTCGCGGTCTCCACTCAAGAACTCGTTTAACCCATCAGTTGTCGGTTCTTCGCGAGATATGGCCGGCCCACTGTCACTTAAACTTGCTAATTATTTGAGCTATCGATAACTTTAGTTCTCTGTCGGGGGTGTTCGTCAAGAATCCTATCCTTCAGAGAGACTCCGAACATAGCTCTTTCCATAGCTACTCAGCGAGCTATGGAAAGAGCTTGACTTTGAAACGACTTTGAACTGGTGGACCAACCGTATCGTGAGTGTCCACGTCTCAGCTCCGTAGGTCATGACGGGTAGGACGCACTGATTGAAGACTTTTGTTTTCAAGCATTGCGGTATGGATGACGAGAAGACTCGACGTAGCTTTCCAAACGCTGCCCAGCCTAGCTGGTTCCTCCTCTTGGACTCTTTCTCAAAATTGTTTTTCCCTAACTGCAGAATCTGCCTGAGGTGTATGTAGTAGTGGAGTGTATTGGGAAAAGATTTCGAGAAGGTGACCATTGCGACCACCGGTCTTGGATCAATGTGGCTATTGATCATGACTTTGGTTTTATCCAAATTCACGCCAAGACCGATGCATCGGGAGGCTGAATCTAGGCCGTCCAGCATCTGGTTCAGCTCCTGCGAACATCAATATCCTTGAATAGGATATTGATGTTCTCAATAAGTAACCTTCAATAAGAGTCAGAGTCAAATCGTTTATTTCTTAAGACTTACAAAATAAGCACTTAGACAAGTCAAATTTCAGTCAATTTTAAGTTTGCATAATAGTACTAGTACAGTAAACGTGAAACTTCTAATGAAAGTATATTAACAAAATTAAATTAGGTATAATAAGCCGGTAACTTTGTTTACATAGTAGGTACTATTTAATACAAATTTTTCATTAGCCTTGATTATTTACTCACACTCATTAAGTTAATTGTTATTTTCCTGAATATTGTTAAAGTAAAATAATATAACTATTGATATACCTAACTAGTTAAAACTACAACTAGCTACTTCGCACTCGTTGTTTCTATGGAATTGTACAGGTTTCTATCCCATGGGAACTGATATATGGGATTAAAAGTAGCCCATGTCCCATTCTAGGAATGCAATTACAAAAAAGTAGCCCGATCCGTTCAGTTGGTACTTTTTGGCGTGAAGACGCAGCAAACTACCATACATATGTATGTCCTAACCATACATCCAAACTTTCGCATTTATAATATTAGTGTGTTAAAGAGGAGATGAGTCCTTTTTAATTCATCAAAATAATGTAACATTTTTAATTACTATAAATAAATAAATATAATAAAATAATGTTGGACGAATCACACAGCATTATCTAGTCAACTAGCTGAGTTTGTGTTATGGGTACTAGGATAACTGATAAACATGATACAATTCACTATATAGATATAGATATGTTTTATTATAACAACTTGAACGCCCTAAACAAATAACTGCAGATCGTACAAACATTTACAAATATTACAAACATTGCGGGAATAGAACCCACAACCTCTTGCGTCGTAGGCGGACCTTCGCCCACCGCGCCACAGGTATTCAAGAGCATTCAAGAAAATAGCAATATGTTAGGAAGCTTTGGTTCTTATTCTGTAGAAATTTCCGTTGATATTTCTTTGGCTAGATCTTCGTAGGCATCGAGCATCATTTTGAAGACACGATCTCGTAGGTCCGGAACATCATCTATCGACAAGCCTTCCGTCGAGACCGGTGGCAAGCAACGTAAGATGACTTTACCTGAGGATGAAATCAGCATCAGCATATGTAGGTATATCATATTGGATTCCTGTCAAAGGCCATGAAGTTCTATTGTAGTATCACCCATTTATGTATATTTTATTTATTTATTGGTACACAAAACAGCTGGCTGTGTGGTGCCGGCCTAGAATAGCACCACCCCATTTCTTCCCGTGGGTGTCGTAAGAGGCGACTAAGGGACATAAACCGGAGGGCGGGCAGCAGCGCCTCCCGTAGACCGATAATATCACCGAACTGCGATCCCCAACCCGCATGCCCAGCGTGGGGATTATGGGCACTACCCCCCCAATGATTGCACACGCCAAAAAGTGGCCCCTAGTTCCCGGCCGCCTCGCTATTCCTGGCCATGGTAGCGGCCATGGTAACGGCGGGGCAGGGGGTGCTAAGAATCCCCGGGCTACGGCAGGCTACCGATCATTACTTAAAAACTTGACCCTGGCTACGTTTAACGGACGCACTCTGAGGCTTGATCACCATCTAGCGCAGTTGGAAGTGGAGTTAGAGAACATTAAATGGCATGTTCTGGGGTTATGTGAAGTCCGTAGAGAGGGGGAGGACACCGTAACCTTAGACTCGGGCCATCTTCTCTACTTTCGCGAGGGTGATAAAACATCCCAGGGTGGCGTAGGCTTCCTCGTCAACAAGGCCCTCTCTAGCAACGTTCAGGAAATCTCCAGTGTGTCGACCAGGGTAGCGTACCTGATCCTTCGGCTGTCCAAGCGGTACAGCTTGAAGGTAATTCAGGTTTACGCACCGACCTCGGCACACTCGGATGATGAAGTGGAGGATATGTACGAAGACATATCCAAAGCCTTACATACCACCACCAAGGCTCACTTCAACGTTGTTATGGGGGACTTTAACGGCAAGGTGGGAATCCGGACTGGCAACGAATCCCGAATAGGCTCGCATGGTTATGGAGTTAGGAATCACAGGGGGCAAATGCTTGTCAACTTCCTTGAGAAGGAGGGGCTGTTCTTAATGAACTCTTTCTTTAAGAAACCGCCCCAGAGGAAGTGGACGTGGCGAAGCCCCGACACTGTGACTAAAAATGAGATCGACTTCATCATGACGGATAGCAAGCACATATTCAGAGATGTCTCAGTGATCAACAGGTTTAATACCGGATCTGATCACCGACTGCTCCGAGGCTCTCTGAATATCAACTTAAAGCTTGAAAGAAACCGTCTGATGAAGTCCACGCTCCGACCTAACCCAATCCATATCATGGCGGGCACCGAGGAGTTCCAGCAGCTTCTCGGGAATAGATTCATTGCCTTGGATCCCACTGATGACGCTGACGAGACCCTACACAATCTGGTCGAAACGTTGAGGAACGAGGGCATCAGATTCTGCCAAAAGCAGCGTACTGGCAAGAAATCCAAACTCTCGGATGAGACTCTCGGGCTGATGGCAAAAAGACGGGAAACCACCCAAGCGACTTCTTCAGACAGGTCAGACCTGAACAAGCGAATTGCGAAGATGGTACGGCGCGACCTTCGGAGCTCCAACACACGACTCATTAAAGAGGCAATAGAGCGAAACCGAGGGTCCAAAGTATTCACTCAGCAGCTTGGCAGGAGCCACCTGACGAAGCTTAAAACGCACGATGGGAGGACCGTTTTGTCGAAGCTAGAGATATCCGCCGAGATAGAGGATTTCTATGGCCGATTATACGCTGCACATGCCCCTCGTCCCCAACGAGTCGACCACGATTCAAGAGCCACCCTGACACGCCACTATACCGACGAACTGCCAGACATCAGTCAAGACGAGATTGTGCTAGCTCTGAGGCAGCTTAGAAATGAAAAAGCCCCCGGTGAGGACGGCATAACATCAGAGCTTTTAAAAGCCGGAGGAGCCCCTGTTATACAGGAACTACAGAAACTCTTCAACGCCGTCTTTCACAGTGGGAGAACTCCAAAGGCGTGGAGCGGGAGTTTGGTGGTGCTCTTTTTTAAGAAGGGAGATAAAACCCTCCTTAAAAACTACAGACCCATCTCACTCCTGAGCCACGTCTATAAGCTGTTCTCACGAGTGATCACGAACCGTCTCGCCAGGAGACTCGACGAGTTCCAGCCACCGGAACAGGCCGGGTTTCGCGGAGGATATGGCACCATAGACCACATACACACAGTGAGGCAGATTATACAGAAGTCCGAAGAGTATAATCAGCCCCTGTGTCTGGCCTTTGTGGACTATGAGAAGGCCTTTGACTCTGTCGAAACCTGGGCTGTTCTGGAATCCTTACAGCGATGCCAAGTAGACTATCGTTATATCGAGGTGCTGAGATGTCTCTACGACGCCGCGACCATGAGTGTCCAAGTACAGGACCAGCAGTCCAAACCCATCCAACTGCGCAGAGGAGTGAGGCAGGGGGATGTTTTATCCCCGAAACTGTTCACGAGCGCCTTGGAAGATATGTTTAAGACACTGGGCTGGAAAGGTAAGGGCATCAACATAAACGGCGATTACATCTCACACCTTCGATTAGCTGATGACATAGTCGTAATGGCGGAGTCGTTGGAGGAGCTAAACCGGATGCTGGACGGCCTAGCTTTAGCCTCACGATGCATCGGTCTCGGCATGAATTTGGATAAAACCAAAATCATGATCAATGGCCTCATTGATCCGGGACCGGTCGTCGTACATGGCCACCCTCTCGAAATTGTTTCCGAGTACACTTACCTTGGACAAATTCTGCAGTTGGGTAAAAACAATTTTGAGAAGGAGGCCAAGAGGAGGATTCAGCTAGGCTGGGCAGCGTTTGGAAAGCTACGTCGAGTCTTCTCGTCATCCATACCGCAATGCTTGAAAACGAAAGTTTTCAATCAGTGCGTCCTACCCGTCATGACCTACGGAGCTGAGACGTGGACACTCACGATAGGGCTGATCCACCAGTTTAAAGTCGCTCAGCGAGCTATGGAAAGAGCTATGCTCGGAGTCTCTCTGAAGGATAGGATTCGTAACGAATACATCCGACAGAGAACCAAAGTTATCGACATAGCTCAAAGAATTAGCAAACTGAAGTGGCAGTGGGCCGGCCATATCTCGCGAAGAACCGATAACCGCTGGGGTAAACGAGTTCTTGAGTGGAGACCGCGACTCGGCAAACGTAGTGTAGGACGCCCTCCGGCCAGGTGGGATGACGATCTGCGAAAGACTGCAGGCAGATGCTGGATGCGTCAAGCTGATGACAGGGCGCTATGGCGCTCATTAGGGGAGGCCTATGTCCAGCAGTGGACTAATATAGGCTGATGATGATGATGATGATGATGACACAAAACAGAACACAATCGGATCATGGCACGTAAATCATATAACTGTGGTTCTAAAACTAGATTGAGTTCCTAAACATGCATACACAATTAATAGAGCAGATGAGGTGTAAGTATAGAAATGCATTTTAAAAAGTTGTGTACATTACATACTTAATACTAATAATGAAATTAATGTAACAAATTCGGTACATAATTTATACATTAACAAATTATAAAAAGTAAAGTAAATCAGAACCTAAACACTAACATGCATAATTATATATTTTTTAAATAATATGCTGCTGGTTCCCCTAAATAAAGATATATAAGCGGACAATTCACACATTCACGCATTATCTACCCTCAAGCTTAAGCAGAGCTTGTGTTATGGGCACACTATTGCACACTTAAAAATAATTTACAAAGATAATAAACATTACAAAATATGTTTTAATTTATTTCCATTAAATGATTGTAATTTTTTGTTTTTAATTGATGATATCATACATTAACTACATAGATAGATCTATTTTTATAAATAAAGGCACACATCAAAGTTGGCCAGGTGACCTTTGATACTGGTCTGTGGCCACAGACAATTGACGTATCACTGTTGGCTGCCTGCAATATTCATACAGATTTGATACTGAAATGTCGCACTAAGACAGCAAGCTGTATCGCCGATTTTGGTGTCCAAGTGGAACGCGCAAATTAGGTCCAATTGGGTCCATCCACATCGGCCATAGTCGGACCGGCGGCGCGGCGTCTCTTCGTCGTCTTAGTCTTTTATCTTTGTTGTTCAATACATATAGGTATATTTCAAAAGATTTTAAATTTAGTGTCTCTGCGTTTAGTTGTAATGTAACACAACAAAGGTCGCTGAGTTAGCGTGAAGTACGAACATACCATATCTACAATTTTTTTAATTATTTGTGGAGAAATAATAAAATGTAACCATAAAACGAGCCTAGCTTTTGGCTCCAATTATTTAATCTAATTCCTATACCTACTGTATGAGAAAAATATGAATCTTGACTAGAACCGTTCACCAAACGATTTAAAAATGTAAAGTAACAAAGTTCAAGATAATTATGTTAAGTTATGCTATTAATATCTGCATGTACTTATGTATAGGTAATTCCAGTCATATAAATGTTTTTGTTATCAAAACATCTGTGATAATATTTGATTGAGCCGTTTCGTTTATTTTGTTAGAACAGCTTTACCTCGATTTTTGTTGTATCTACCTAGTTATTATAAATATTTATTTAGGTATATTACAAAATATACTTTAATTTTTGAAATCGTACTGGGGTCGGACTTCGCAATAAAACCTATGTCACTCATTGAAAACTCAGCTTTTTAATGATGAAAGATTTTTTTAAATCGGTCCAGTAGTTTCGGAGCCTATTCAATACAAACAGAAAAACAATTAAATATTTCCTCTTTATAATATTACTAGTTGCGCCCCGCGGCTTCGCACGCGTTGTTCCTATGGAAACATTTAAAGGTCATTTTTATCCCACGGGAACAGATTTACGGGATAAAAAGTAGCCTATGTTTTATTCCAGTATTAGAATTACCTGTATGCAAAATTTCAGCCAGATCCGTCCAGTAGTTTTGGCGTGAAGAAGTAATCCTTCCATACATCCATACATCCATACATCCATACATCCATACATCCATACATCCATACATCCATACATCCATACATCCATCCATACATCCATACATCCATACATCCATACATCCATACATCCATACATCCATACATCCATACATCCATACATCCATACATCCATACATCCATACATCCATACATCCATACATCCATACATCCATACATCCATACATCCATACATCCATACATCCATACATCCATACATCCATACATCCATACATCCATACATCCATACATCCATACATCCATACATCCATACATCCATACATCCATCCAAACTTTCGCATTTATAATATTAGTGTGATGTGATTAAATATAATATTATGTTTTAAAAAGTATAGAAGTAAAGATAAATACCATGTGTTAATGCGTTATTTATTATTATTACTATAGGATGTATACTGTACATCCTACATACCGTGTCAGTGTATTTTGTAATATGATTTGACCTTTTCTAAGTTTACTTTTATTGTATTATGAAAATAAAGCATTTTGAATTTGAATTTTGAATACAATAATTAATAATGCTAGTGATCAATGCCGCTCTTTTATTTACATGGGAAGAGTTTTCTCACAGGTGTACCGGGAAAACATACACTTTCGTACCAACTCACCATTATTTAGAAATCGAAACTTTTTTTCATCCAGGAAATAGTGTGGCGAACAAATGAGTGGATAAATTGGCAGCTGAGCCGTAACGGCGACAACAAAGGCACCTCTTTTGAAAGGCAATAGTTTTGACTCTCGCTCTTTATTTCTTGTGCCTTCCGGATAAAGCCATAGCATTGCCTGTAAAAATTTGTTTATCACAATATACCATTGATTTATTAAAAACGAAGATGAGGTACTGGTTGCTCGAAAGTGGCAACCTTAAATTGTGTAAAATTGTGTTCTCCCACATGAGTCACCGTCTGACCGGCGGCACGGGCGGTCGTGATTCGTATGAAATATTGTTGTCTCAGTCTCACTTCGGTCCTAGATACGTCTTTCCATCTTTGTTCTTCTTTGTATTGCACAGGACTGGAAATATAACTGTGAGCGTATGTGTTTGCGTGTAGTTGTAACACATGCCAATTTTTGAGTAAGCGCTGGGAGAACGTAACCTATCTTCCCTTTTTAAATCAATGCAATATACCCCTCTTTTAAAAACGGAACGGATACCTTAGCCCCCATACAAACGTACTTTCCGCTTCATTTGGAAACTACGTTTCCGATCGTATTGAAATTTTCCATACATAATCGGATGACAAATAGCTATGTTTGTAGTGTTTTAGTTTTTTAAAAAACATTATGATCTTTGAGTGAGAGTGAAACTAATTTGCCATGCGGGGCGATGCGACACAGGGAGCACAATTCCAAAATAAGGCGAATGCCGCGAAATGGCCAACACGATGCGATTCTACGTGAAACAACAACAAATTCGCTCGGGCCGCCGCCGCCGGCCGCTGATATTTGGGAGAGGTTCGTAGCCTTCTTAAGTACCGTAGACAAAGTGGTAAAATAAAACCATTATTTTAGTATATGAAATTTTACATATTTTCGTATTCCCAACTTCTCTGAACCAGGTTTAAATATGTTGTGGTATCTTGGATCTTGGAAGAGTATAACCAGCCCCTGTGTCTGGCCTTTGTGGACTATGAGTAGGCTTTTGACTCTGTTGAAACCTGGGCTGTTCTGGAATCCTTACAGCGATGCCAAGTAGACTGTCGCTATATCGAGGGGCTGTGATGTCTCTACGACGCGACGCCGCCACCATCAGTGTCCAAGTACAGGACTAGCAGGCCAAACCCATCCAACTGCGCAGAGGAGTGAGACAGGGGGATGTTATGCCCGAAACTGTTCACGAGCGTATTGGAAGATATGTTTAAGACGCTGGACTAGAAAGGTAAGGGAATTTACATAAACGGCGATTACAACTCATATCTCGCGAAGAATCGACAATCGCTGGAGTAAACGAGTTCTTGAGTGGAGACCGCGACTAGGTAGTGAAGGACGCCCTCCGGCCAGGTGGGATGGCGATCTGCGAAAGATGGCAGGCAGCGTCTTAACATCTTCATGGCCCAAGACGCGGATGTCTTAGCGGATGCGTCAAGCTGAAGACAGTGACAGTGACAGCTGTGGACTAGTATAGGCGGTGATGATGATGATCTTGGATAGATCAGAAAGGTATTAGTGAGGGATATGTGAACACTAAACGAATAAGCCCATAAATAAACAAGTAAACTATAGCACATATCGCTATTATTGTGGTAGATCTTACCTTCTCAGTCTTTAGTAGTTCAACCGTGCGATGTAGACTTTCGTATGCTTTCTTTGGATCGCTTCTGTCTATAAAAACGATTCCACATTTTTTTATCAGCCAGGATATCAATATCCAATGTGTCAATTCTATTTTCGATGTTCCGATTAACCTGTTGTTAATATGGCCTATGTAGATATAAACTGAAAATGATAATTAATTTATTATCAAAGAATAATAACAAGTTAAAATTAGCTTAACTGATCCATATCAATCCAGATACCAGTCGGATATATCCCCGAGACTCGTTGGTTGTATTGCCACGCAAGGCAATGCTGGTGCACCTGCAGCTCTCGGGTCACGCGTCGCTTAACCTCCGATAAAAGTAAACCTTTTTTTTTTATCTTCGGCGAGGAAAATTCGGTTACGAATAAACTGGTCTGGGGAAGACCAGAATTTTGTAATCTCCGATAAAAGAAAGGCTTTACGAAAGGCTCCGAATTTTTTTCAAAACCCAAAGACACTCGAAAACGGTTAAGATAAAAGAGTAAAGTAAAATAAAAGAAATAGTTGTAGCTATAAATAGAGTTAACATGGTCTTGAATGAAGGATTTTATTACCTAAAATGTCCAAAATCGACTGATGATTCATTACAATAACACCTCCCCTTGCTGTTGCCAAGAAATCTTCATTCTGTATCCGCCATTTCATCCCGTAGACACGTGGCCAATGTTTGAATTTATCAATAAATAATCTAAAAATTTAATAAGGAGTTAGAAGTTAATTGTAACAGATGATAACGGATGATAAAATTCCCTTTGTTTAGGGGAGGCATAAACAAAGCGAAGTAGAGGGGATTTCTCGGCTCGCTCCGCTCGTCGGTACCTTGTATTTCGTCCTTATGTGTTGAATCCGGTGCCTGACACCCGTTTTAGATTACTTTACAAACCACCGCGAACACCGGGAAAACCAAAGTTTTAGTTTAGTGGTTGTCTGTGGTCTGCAGTGATGGGGGTTAAGGCCCTTACCAGGTGTGACCTCGGTGTGATTTAAAAACTATAAACCTACTTCAATTTTTATAGTTTTTTTTCATGGATTTTGACCCAATTGTCAGAACTAGATCAAATTAAAATGGATTAAAATCGGACCACCCAGTCAAAAGTTACAAACAAAATCTTCCTTTTAAAGTCGGTTAAAACACTGTGAATTGAACGTATGTGTTTGTTACAGCTAAAATTACTTACTAACACCATCATCGTTAGTACTAGCCCCTATTATTCATAATAGTCTGCTAACTTAGTACACTGCTTAATCTCGCTCTGTCTTCTTCTATTGACATAAGTCAGACTGAGAAATAACACTACTTAGCAGCTGTTTTATGTAAGCAAACCATAAATAACTAACAAAATAATAATGCAAACATTGACTTACGAAAAATTTCGAAAATGAGCTTCCCTGAATATAAGAATAGGTATTATTGTTAAAGCAACAAACAAACCGGGAATAATCACAATTAATATTTTTCCATAAAATAGAAGCTTGAGGTGCGTTTTCTTTAAATACATATAGCAGAGTAAAAAAAATGACACACAATACATTATTTGATACCACATCATTTGGTAATTAAACACTGCTGTTCACTCTCAGAACTTCCTTTTAATTACTTCATTTTAGTTGGTATGTGAAAATTAAGTAATTCAGGTAAGTACTTTGCGCAGGTAATATTTCCAACCCGACCCAGTGTTTCATTAAATTGGCAATGCGAGAATGGTAGACATTTCGCTCTTATGATGAATAGGCAATAATTATGATTCTAAATAGTCTGCACACGGCTACAGGTTTGCCTATCCCTTGGGAATAATTTTATGGGCAAAACGTTTTATTTTTGTATCTATTCTTATCTATTTTATTTTTTATCTAATTTTATTTATACATCTATGCATAATTTCAGCCCGAACGGTTCAATCGTTATGCCGTGAAGCTTAGCTAACAAAAATCGAACCAAACATCCAATCTTTCGCATATATAATATACTAGCTGCGCCTCGCGGCCTCGCATGCCTGTCCCACGGGAACTGATTTATGGGATACAAAAGTAGTAAGTATATGTTTGTGTTGTATTCAAACTCAAACTCAAACTCAAAAATGCTTTATTTCCATAAATACAATAAATGTACACTTAGAAAAGGTCAAATCATAGTAAAAAATACACTGACACGGAAATAAAGTGGTATTTTTGATTTCGATCGCTTCGGTATGTAGACTAAAGTAAAGAAACGACGAAGAAACCTTTAGCCTGTTAGTTGTTATTTTTCGAGTTGGAGCAAAATCCGTCCCAAGCTTTTTTATCCTCTAGATAATCTGATATTTTATAGTAAGCCTTTTTGCATAGTAAAGTTTTGACAAATTGTTTGAATTTATTTACTGATAATTTTTGCAGCTCAGTAGGGGTTTTGTTGTAGAAGCGTATACATTGCCCTTTAAAAGATACATTAATTTTATGCAGCCTAGTTGTGGGTACAGCGAGTTTATGTTTATTTCTAGTATTTACATTATGTATATCGCTATTTTTTGGGAAACTATTGATATTCTTATGAGTGTACAACAAGTTTTCATAAATATATTGACTTGGTACTGTCATTATATTTATTTCTTTGAATTTATCACGTAGGGATTCTCTGGGACCCATTTTATAGATGGCACGAACAGCCCGCTTCTGCAGCACAAATATGGTGTTAATATCTGCAGCGTTCCCCCAAAGCAGTATACCATAAGACATAATAATACTATGGAAGTAGCTGAAATAAACTAGTCTAGATTTGTGTCCACGTCTGTGAGATCACAGATTTTTTTGACTGCATATGCTGCAGAACTAAGTCTCTTCGATAGCTTATCTATGTGTGGGCCCCATTGAAGTTTATTATCTAAGGTGATTCCTAAGAATACGGTACTTTCTATAATTTCTAACGTTTCTCCATTAACGTTTACATCAGCCTTAACTTGTTTAACATTAGGTAGAGTAAATCTTATATATTTCGTTTTGGTTCCGTTAAGCAAAAGATTGTTGACACTAAACCAATGAACTACCTTTGAGATTGCATTGTTTACATCGTCGAAATTAGTGTTTTGTCGTTTCATTTTAAAAATTAATGAAGTATCATCAGCAAACAATACAATCTCGTGACTATTCTTGACAAGATGAGGCAGGTCGTTAATATAAACTAAAAATAGGAAAGGCCGAGGATAGATCCCTGCGGTACACCCATTGTAACTACAGACCCCGAAGACCGTTTCCCATTAATGTCAACTCTTTGTATCCTATCACTCAAATAAGATGTGAGAAGATCCAAGGAGGTGTTCCTAATTCCATAGTGATGTAGTTTCCTGATTAATGTTTCATGGTGTACGCAATCGAATGCTTTAGACAAGTCGCAAAAAATGCCTAAGGCATCTTGCGACTTCTCCCAAGCATCAAAAATATGCGATACTAACTCTATACCGGCATCAGTAGTTGACCTGCCGCGAGTAAACCCGAATTGCTTACTATGAAGCAGGTCATTGCAATTGAAATAACTGAGCAATTGATGTAAAATAAGTTTTTCAAAAACTTTGCTGAATGTTGGCAGTACTGATATTGGTCTAAAGTTAGTGGGGTCAGACCTACTACCTGATTTAAACAGTGGGATTATTTTGCTACATTTCATTAGATCAGGAAATACACCACAATCAATAGACTCATTAAATATAAAAGCTAGATCTGGTGCAATGGTATCAATCAAAGGTTTAATAATTCTAACGGAAATGCCCCAGAGATCTGCAGTTTTCTTTATATTTAAAAGTTTAAAGACTTTTATAATATCTTTTTCATTAACGTGGTTGAAATTAAATTTATTTTCGCATTTAGGTACATTTTCTATCAGTAAAGACTCGGCAATTGCTTGAGAAGAATTTAGGGACTTTGTGGTAGAGATTGGAATGTCAGTAAAAAAGTTTTCAAAAGCTTGGGCTACTTCAATGTCATTTGTGATTGTGCAACTGTTAATCTTTAAATTGTAATCATTATCGTAGGTACTGACCTTTCCAGTCTCACTATTTATTATTTTCCATGTTGATTTTATTACATTTTCACTGTTTTTAATTTTGGAGCTAATATAATTTGATTTTGCTATTTGACAAACTTTTCTAAACATTTTTGAGTAATTTTTTACTTTTTCTTTGAAGTCCTTGTTAAAATTATATTGTTTTTCACTATATAGTTCATACAAAGTTACTCTACTTTTATGTATACCCACTGTTGCCCACTCACTAAAGTTAAGTTTTTCTGAGACCATCCTCGATTTGGGTGTGAATATTGAATTGAACGCATTGGTGAATTTATTAAAAAAACTACAATACGACTCATTTGGGTTGTTAAGTGAGTAATCAGGTGATGGTTTAGAATCCCAATCCAATTTCAACCGTTCAAATCGACTTGTGGTCACAGGTGTATATTGAATTTTTTGTTTACAATTATAGTTTATAACTTGTATTTCTAGTTCAATTAGTTGACCCAAGTGGTCTGATTTTAAATTGCTTATAATTTTTTTACTTAATACTTTTTCATTTTGACAAACAAATATATTATCTATACATTTTGCTGAGGTTTCAGTTATTCTAGTTGGTTCCATAAATATTGGCCTTAAATTATAACAATTAAATAAATTAGTTAATCTACTACTGAGGGAGTAGACTTCTAAAAGATCAATATTAAAGTCTCCACATACCAAGACATTTTTATGTGATTTTGATATTTTATACAAGATATCATCCATGATTCTTTCAAATATTTCAAAGGAGGCGGATGGTGGGCTGTATACGCTTACTACAATACTTTGCTCCAGCTCAACACATGCTACTTCGATGTGGCTTTCAACGGATAAGTTTATTATGTCTTTACGTTCTTTGAACTTTATGAGTTTATTTAGTAATATTAGAGAGCCTCCACGAATAGCATGTGATCTGCAAAAAGAACTACCAACCTGGTGGTTACTGAAGTTAAACATGAGCTCATAGCTTTTCAGCCAGTGTTCTGTTAAGCAGATGATGTCAATATCAAATGAGTTCATGTACAATTCTAATTCTAGTAATTTACATCTCAATCCTTGAATATTTTGGTGCACCAGGTTAGTAAACTTTGCCTTGATTTTACAATCTGGTTTTCTTTGTTTTTTATTGTAAATAATAATATTTGACTGTTTAGGGCTAGAGACTTCCTCTATTGTCTTTATTTCTAATTTAAATGGCTTGGAACAACTTCCAAGGTCTTGTTTTTGAAATCATTGCAATGCTCAAAAGAAGCATTTTTTATAGCCAAGTTTTTGGCTGTTATATTAAAATAAAAAGATAGCGAAATTGCTATCTGTCTTTTATAAAAATTGGAAAGGTAGTAATTACCTTGAGTCAAATAGTATTTTTTACTAACAATACTGTTAATGTCAATCACATGTATATTGTTGTTGCACGAGATAGTGTGCAACATCATATTAAGCTTATATCTAAGGTTGTTTTCTGATTGTGGCAAGCTGTCGCTATAGGGGAATGTGAACATCACAATTTGTTTTAAGTCTAGTGTGCACAGTTTGCCCACATACTTAATCAAGTCCGATTTGTTCACATTACCTCTATTACCCAGGCATATTATTAAGTTTGAATTACTAAAAGTTTCATTATTAATTTTTTTCATAATAGTATGCAGGTTTGAATTTGGAAAACAATTATTATTCCAGGCCTAGAACTACTTGTAAGCAAATTTTAGACCGATCCGTTCAGTTGTTTTTGCGTGAAAGAGCAACAAACATATAATAATATGTATGTTTAAATATTAGGTCCTTACATATGAAATTGGCGTTTTTCGTACTGGCCACTTTAATCACAAATTTCTCCTCTTTGGTAAGGAATTCCAAATTCAAATTTGTACAGCTATAGACTCATGTATTTGTGCTTCGATGATCGTCATTCATTTGTTTTTTTTCTTCTGTTTTTTTCTGTTTGCGTCACTCATTTTACAAAATGGAAAACTTAAAATATCGCATTATTTACGAGTACGAGTTCCGCCGTGGCTGTGTGGCAGTGCTGCGGAAACAACTCGAAGGGTGAATGATGTGTATGGCGGTCGTGTTGCAAAAGAAAACACAGTTCGTTTTTGGTTCCAACGTTTTCGTTCTGGAAATTTCGACCTGCAGAACAAGCCCCGTGGACGGCCTGAGACTCAAGTTGATAATGAAGAGTTAAAGGCTATTGTGGAAGCGGATCCATCGCAAACCACGTCCGAGTTAGCTGCAGGCTGCGATGTTAGTGATAAAACTGTTTTAATTCACTTGAAGCAAATTGGGAAGATTAAAAAGCTTGAAAGGTGGGTACCTCACGAATTGACTGAAGCAAACCGGCAAACGCGCGTCGGCTGCTGCGTTACATTACTAAACCGGCACAATAATGAAGGTATTTTAAACCGAATCATTACCTGTGATGAAAAATGGGTTCTTTACGATAATCGGAAGCGCTCAGCGCAATGGTTGGATCCTGGCCAGCCAGCCAAATCCTGCCCCAAGCGAAAATTAACCCCAAAAAAGTTACTTGTAAGCGTTTGGTGGACTAGTGCCGGTATTGTTCATTACAGTTTTCTCAAATCTGGCCAGACTATTACGGCTGATGTCTATTGTCAGCAATTGCAAACCATGATGGAAAAGCTAGCGGCTAAACAACCTAGGCTGGTCAATCGCTCCACGCCACTGCTGCTTCACGACAACGCTAGACCACACACTGCGCAACAGACGGCTACTAAATTAGAAGAGCTTCAATTGGAAAGTCTAAGACATCCTCCGTACTCCCCGGACCTTGCTCCAACAGATTACCATTTTTTTCGAAATTTGGATAACTTCTTGCAAGGGAAAAAATTCAACTCCGATGGGGCAGTCCAAATCGCCTTCAAAGATTTTATTGATTCCCGTCCGACTGGTTTTTTTAGTAAAGGGATCAATGAACTACCTATAAGATGACAAAAGTGCATAGAAAATAATGGTTCATACTTTGATTAATTAAATATATTATATTAAAAAATATTCGACTTTTTGTTCCTCCCATACAAAACGCCAATTTCATATGTAAGGACCTAATACATCCGAAAGTTATAATATTAGTAGGATATGAGTGATTGGAGTGATCGGTGAATATTATCCATGGTTCAGAGACATAAATTTGTTACACACAAGTGTATTATGCGAGTTTTTAACCGACTTCAAAAAAAGGAGGAGGTTCTCAATTCGACTGTTCTTTTTTTTTGTTTGTTACCTCGGAACTTTTGACTGGGTGGTCCGATTTTCATTATTCTTTTTTTATATGAAAGCTGGTGCTTCTTGTGTTGTCCCATTTTAATTTTGTTCAGTTCTGTCACTGGGTTTCATGAAAATTCATGAAAAAACTATAAAAATTGAAGTCGGTTTATATTTTTTTTATAACAAAATTAATTATTTATAAATGAAGTGTGGCTAAAAGTAAGATCGCTGTGAAATAATGATTCTAGTATATACCAATGCACCTGTGTCAATAATTGTAGGAGAAGTTATTGAAGCTCCAAAAAATATTTCAATAATTAACGACCAAGGCAGTTAGAATTAGGCTGTTAAAGAAATATAATAATACTAGCAGCGCCTCGCGGTTTCACCCGCGTAGTTCCCGTCCCCGTGGGAATTCCGGGATAAATATAGCCTATGTCACTCCCATTGAAACCATTGAAACCATTGAAACCATTGAAACCATTTATTCATTGTGATTGTGGTATGTAATACATCAGGTCTTAAATATAATTTTCGGTCGACACAATCTACTCTTTCGAGCGTACAAAGATTTTATAACTAATTCGATTTGAAATCACATGCAGTCATATTGTAAAATAAGCATTATAAATTGTCAGTAGCTAAAAATATTCAACATTTAAAAATTCACAATATAATTATAATAATCGCACAATAAAATCAAGATTAATCATAAACAGTCAATAATAGTCATTAAAATAATATATGGCCATCATGTCAGTTAAAAAATTCTTTCATGTCATAAAAACAATTTTGCAAGAGCCAATTAAATAGTTTTGTTTTAAACTTCTGGAAGGAGAAGGAAGTTATTTCAGCAGGTATATTATTATAAACTTTGACCGACATATAGTAAATACTTTTGCGACTAGAAGAAAGCCTAAACATAGGAGTGGCCAGTTTGTTCTCAAAACGCTCACGAATTCTTGCACTTTTAAATTCCTTTTTCTTAAAATAAACATTTTCAATTTTTTTTACAAATAAACATATTTCATAAATGTAGAGACTGCACAGGGGTAATATTTTAAGATCTTTAAATAGTGGTCTACAAGATTCTGTCTGATCCCAAGTGTTACATAATGCTCGGATGCATTTTTTTTGTGCTATAAATACAGAATGGATTTCAGTAGAGTTGCCCCAAAGAATTAGGCCATATCTTAAATTTGAGCTAACATAGCCGTGATACGCCATCTTGCCAGCTTCAAGGGATGACTTATCCACTATTCTCCTTAGAGCATATACATATTTATTTAACTTAGAGCTCAGTCTTATGCAATGGTCTTTCCAGTTCACATGCTGGTCAACGATCATACCTAAGAAGGGAAATGTGGACACTTGCTCGACAGTTGTACCTATGTAGTTTACATTCAAAGACTGAGCCGAATTTTGAGGGCAATAGAACTGCATGTACCTATTTAGTTTTTTCTATATTGAGCACCAAATTATTTCCTGCCATCATGTTGCGAGTTTTCCTAATGTAGAGTTTACGTCATCTTGATATTTAGGTAAATTATCTCCTCTTACAATAGCTACACTATCATCGGCAAAAAGAATCATCGGATGCTCAATAGAGTCACATAAATCATTTATGTAGAGAATAAACAGTAGAGGCCCTAATATACTACCTTGTGGTACACCATAATAATTGTTTCTGAAGAGGGACCTGTGTTCCACTAAGATTTTTGATTTCTCATCTAATGTAGAGATACAAGTACACTGGACTCCATTGCTCAAATATGATTGTAACCATCTATGGCAGTTCCCACGGATGCCGTATGACTCTAGTTTATCAAGCAACACATGATGCGAAACAAAATCAAAAGCTTTAGACATGTCCATGAATAGAGCACAAATAGGTACCTTCTCGTCAATAAAGTCAGTAATATTTTTCATCAAATTAAATGCAGCCAAAGTTGTCGATTTGTTACGTCTAAAACCATTCTGTTCTTCTTTTAATATACCATGCTTTTCGACAAACTTAATCATGCGGACATACATTAACTTCTCAAAAATCTTTGACAGAATGGATATAAGTGTAATTGGCCGATAATTACTCAACTTAGTTTTATCACCTTTTTTATGCAAAGGTTTAATAACAGATACTTTTAAGTTCTCCGGAAATACGCCTTGATCGAACGATAGGTTTATAACGTGAGCTAACGGCTCTCCTATGTGTTTAGCATTACGTTTTAAGACTGCCGTGGAGATATTATCAATACCCACCGCAGTTGTGTTTTTTAGAATCTTAATCGTTTTTATAACCTCTTCAGAATCTACTGGTTTTAAAAACATAGAGCAGCTTATTGTGTGCGATAACTTGGCTGGGTTTAAAATGCCTCCATTGCATTCTTTTTCTACAATCTCAACAAAATAATTATTAAATAAATTACATATTTTTGTCGGGTCTTTTTCTAAGTAACTGTCGTCATACATCTCTTTTATAGTGTTAGGTATTTTCTCACTTCTATTCCCCTTTATAACATCCCATGTTGCCCTACACTTATTCTTAGATTCTGTAATAAATTGCTGATTTGATTTTAAGTTGGAGATTTTTATACATTTTTTTTTAAATCTAGAGTAATTCATATACTTAATAACTTTTTCTTTACTTCGATTTACTCTCGAAGAGTAGTACATCTTTCTTTTCGATTTTATAGATATTTGAATCCCTTTAGTAATCCAGTTTTGATGAATATTTAATTTCCTTTTCAATTTTACTATTGGAAAACAAAGGTCATTAAACAACGTTAACGTCTCATGAAATAAGGTAAATGCTATTTCTGCGTCAGTACTGCTACAAACGTCAGTAAACGATAATGATGACATGGCTTTTTCAAATTCCCTGAAAAGTAAGCTTTTTAATGATGAAAGAAATTTACTTATTGGAAGAGTTACTCCAAAATATTCTACTGTCCGGTCATAAGCTGTGAGCAATCATCATTTGTTTTTAGCGCTTTCGACTGGTATTAATATGGATCTGTTGAGCTACCTGTAGATTGTTTACGCTTTCGACTGGTATTGATATGGATCAGATTAGCTACCTGTAGATTGTTTACGCTTCCGTCTGGTATTGATATAGATCAGTTATGCTACCTGTATATCCCGCCAGGGGTGCTCAACCCTGGTATCAGGGTTGAGCACCCCTGGCATAGAGAATATGCTGAACTACTGATTAGTCTTCCCTTTATTTAACAAACGGTAAATCATAGATACTGTCTATAACAATACCTATCTATAACACTATAAAAACAAAATGGTTCTCCTCTGAACTTTGACCCGCAATTCAGAAAAATTGCTCATAAAACTTTTATGATGATTGTTTTAGACGATTATTGATGTAAATAGGAAGTGCTTGCGTAAATAGTTGTTGTAAATACGATATTTCAATTACATTTTAATGCCCATTTTTTTTGTTGAAAACACGAAAATTACAACGAAATTCCCAAACTCCACACCTATCATGTGTGCGCATGGATTTATTAAAAACGAAGATGAGGTACTGGTTCCTCGAAAGTGGCAACCTCAAATTGTGTTCTCCCACATCAGTCACCATCTGACCGGCGGCACGGGTGGTCGTGATTCGCGTGAAATATTGTTGTCTCAGTCTCACTTCGGTACTAGATACGTCTTTCCGTCTTTGTTCTTTTTTGTATTGCACAGGACTGGAAATATAACTGTGAGCGTATGTGTTTGCGTGTAGTTGTGACACATGCCAATTTTTGAGTAAGCGCTGCTGGGAGAACGTAACCTATCTTCCCTTTTTAAATCAATGTGTGTGCGTATTTAAAATGAGACAAAAAGCGTGTTGGTTATTTTGCGTCAGAACGAGAATAGCTTTATCTTACCCCAATTATTACAAAACTAGCTGTGCCCCGCGACTTCGCACGCGTTGTGCCTATGGAAACGTTCAAAGGTGTTTTCCCGGCAGTTATTCGAATTTTTCCCGCCGTAAAAACCATCCTTGAACTTCAACGAACATCATCAAAAATAGGAGAAGGTTCCTAATTTTGACTGTATTTTATTTTATATTTGTCACTGTACAGGGTGGACGTGGACAGTCAAAAGTCTGATCTTTTCATGGTTCTTTTTAACCGACGTAAAAAATGAGGAGGTTATCAATTCGACTGTATTTATATTTGAAAGCTAGTGCTTCCCGTGTGGTCCCATTTTAATTTAGTCCTGTTCTGACATTGGGATCCATGAAAAAACTTGAAAATACTATATAATAAAATCAATTATTATTTTGGTGGTACAACTGCTAAGTATCGCATTTTATCGAATAATATTTATTCTATACTGTCAGATACTGTCAGAAGTTGTTCAAGCGAACAAAGTCTCTAAATGAAAATAACGTATATAATAGAGAGCCCGCCGGTGGGCCCGAGCATGCCAAGGGATGTTGTTGCAGTTATTATGATACTATGTTTATTTTTAAATTTTTTCCAGCCAAGAAATCGTTTATGTCATATGAGTCAATGTCATTAAGCTTAGTTGTCACGGTGCTATTAGCAAAATAATGTCATATGGTTGAGTTATTATATTCGGAAGGTCATTTATATAACATACAATATTTTACTTAATTATGATACAATATTTTATTGAATAATATAAATTTACACACTCAAATCAAATAACAATAAATTAATGTTAACTTATTTTCAAATCATATTATTTCATTATAATTTTTATTATTTAATTAGAATCCTCTACGATAAACAGCATGGGACCCAAAACGCTTCCCTGAGGTACTCCATATTTGTTTTTTTTCTTATCTGAAGATTTGGAAGATATTTACACATCATTGATATTTATGTTACCCTATGTCATCGATCAAAAATTTCGGGGGCCGGCGAAATTTTTGATCGATGCCCTATGTATAAAAAAACAACTGCATTCATTTATATAAAATCGTATCATTATTCAAAATGTTCATGGATTGTCTTGTCCCTACATTCTACCCCACGTTCGTGAACGAATAGTTCGCTGGCAGATCGTTGAGAACTTCTTTCGACAGCTCCTTGTACACTGCCGACATCTTCTCGTGCACCTTCGCTATGAGATCGGGTATGTCTTCATTAGTGAGACCCACTGTTGGGATTGGCTCTAGGGCTTGCATAATGATGTGACCTGGAATAGATAGATAGTTTTGTATTTTTAACTTTTACTACGAGTATCTAAGCACATGCAGTAATGTCGTGCTGCTATTATGTTTTAGCGAAAACCGAGGAAATTTGATTTAAAAAAAATGGGGTGAAAATCCACCAAGGTCTGTTACAACGGGATACTTACCATGATTTGAGTTTTGAGCTTTTTATTCCGTGATCATGGCGCATGAAACTGTGCCCAAATATTGGAAAGCTCAAAACTCAAATCATGGAAAATATAACCATGATGGATGGTTTTGGACGTGTAGTGAATATGAATTGCCGATGAAAACTGAACGTTTATTATTTTTACTATGTATATTAGGTACATATGAAATTGGCGTTTTGTATGGGAGGAACAAAAAGTCGAATATTTTTTAATATAATATTTTTAATTAATCAAAGTATGAACCATTATTTTCTATGCACTTTTGCCATCTTATAGGTAGTTCATTGATCCCTTTACTAAAAAAACCAGTCGGACGGGAATCAATAAAATCTTTGAAGGCGATTTGGACTGCCCCATCGGAGTTGAATTTTTTCCCTTGCAAGAAGTTATCCAAATTTCGAAAAAAATGGTAATCTGTTGGAGCAAGGTCCGGGGAGTACGGAGGATGTCTTAGACTTTCCAATTGAAGCTCTTCTAATTTAGTAGCCGTCTGTTGCGCAGTGTGTGGTCTAGCGTTGTCGTGAAGCAGCAGTGGCGTGGAGCGATTGACCAGCCTAGGTTGTTTAGCCGCTAGCTTTTCCATCATGGTTTGCAATTGCTGACAATAGACATCAGCCGTAATAGTCTGGCCAGATTTGAGAAAACTGTAATGAACAATACCGGCACTAGTCCACCAAACGCTTACAAGTAACTTTTTTGGGGTTAATTTTCGCTTGGGGCAGGATTTGGCTGGCTGGCCAGGATCCAACCATTGCGCTGAGCGCTTCCGATTATCGTAAAGAACCCATTTTTCATCACAGGTAATGATTCGGTTTAAAATACCTTCATTATTGTGCCGGTTTAGTAATGTAACGCAGCAGTCGACGCGCGTTTGCCGGTTTGCTTCAGTCAATTCGTGAGGTACCCACCTTTCAAGCTTTTTAATCTTCCCAATTTGCTTCAAGTGAATTAAAACAGTTTTATCACTAACATCGCAGCCTGCAGCTAACTCGGACGTGGTTTGCGATGGATCCGCTTCCACAATAGCCTTCAACTCTTCATTATCAACTTGAGTCTCAGGCCGTCCACGGGGCTTGTTCTGCAGGTCGAAATTTCCAGAACGAAAACGTTGGAACCAAAAACGAACTGTGTTTTCTTTTGCAACACGACCGCCATACACATCATTCACCCTTCGAGTTGTTTCCGCAGCACTAGTGCCACGGCGGAACTCGTACTCGTAAATAATGCGATATTTTAAGTTTTCCATTTTGTAAAATGAGTGACGCAAACAGAAAAAACAGAAGAAAAAAAACAAATGAATGACGATCATCGAAGCACAAATACATGAGTCTATAGCTGTACAAATTTGAATTTGGAATTCCTTACCAAAGAGAAGAAATTTGTGATTAAAGTAACCAGTACGAAAAACGCCAATTTCATATGTAAGGACCTAATATTTATGTCTGTTTTTAGGTAAAGCTTCTTTAGGTATGATGTGTATGTAAAACTTTCTAGTTATGTTTGTATTGTATGTACCTACATAAGTATTTTAATGATAAAACTTTTATACTGTTTACTCCTGTGCTACCAACTCTTTACTTACCTACTTATATCTATTGTTTAGGAAGGTTGCCTGGAAGAAATTGCTTTAAGCAATAAGGCCGCCTATTGTACTTTGTTTTTAATTTCATTTGTTTTATTTAGATATAAGTTATTTTGTTTTTTATGTACAATAAAAGTGTTCATTCATTCATTCATTCATTCATTCATTCGTTTCTGAGTTGGAATCTATACTAATCTAAGAGGAAATATTTGATTGTTTGTTTGTATTGAATAGGCTCGGAAACTACAGAACTAATATTAAAAATTCTTTACCATTAAAAAGCTTACTTTTCAGGGAGTGACATATGCTATATTTTATCCCGGAATTCCCACGGGAACGGGGTATTAAAATTGAATTCAGACAGGTGAATTACGAAGACATGTTTTTATAAATATCTCAAAATCAATGGAAGAAAAAAAAACACTACTCAGGCGTTTTAATAGTTGAAACAAACTAAGAGGTTGCTTTTCAAGTGGGGCCGCTAAGTTTAACGCATTCACTGCCCAGTCCGCTACACGCGGACGTAGTGGGACATCTGTTTCATGGGCCATGAAGGTTTTAGTTTAGTTAAGTATAATATAATTTAGTTTAGTTTAGTATAATATAATATAAATGGCATAGTCCGTGTTTACTTGCCTCGACATCCCTTTTGACAACCTAACTCACCTAAGCAAAGTAAGTTTTTTTATGTTTTTAAAAACACCCTATTACAAATACTTCAGTTTTCTTTGTATCTACTAATAATTCGGCACTTGTATTTAATAGTCTAAAATAATGGATTACTTGTCGTAATTTGTAATCGTTAACTAATATATATTTGACTATAGACGGTAACTGTGACAGCAAAAATCCTTATGGTATAGCTACATCGATTATTTATCATAGTGGAAATCATTATTGCAAAAGGGATTCTCCCAACTCTCTGTCTGTCTGTCACCCGACTAAACGGCTGAACGGATCTTAATGAAACGTGGCAAGGAAAATAGATTATCAAATACTTTTACTCTCAAAAAACCTGGGAAACCGTGGGCAAGCACTTAAGAAACTCTCACCTTTGTCAAAGATGTGCTTCTGCGCATTGATGAAGTAGTAAGGCGAGTAGACGACAGGAATGATGGGAGCCTGTGCAGCCACAGCTATGTTAAACGCTCCTTTCTTGAAGGGCAAGAGCTTTCGGTAGTCCTTGTTCCGCGTGCCTTCTGGGAAGAACCAGATCTTCGTCTGAAATCGAAATAAGACGTATCTTTAGTTGTGTTGCATGCTAAAACATCTATCATTCTGATTATAGTGGTCCACTGCTGGACGGAGGCCCTGCTGCCCGTCAAGCGCCTATTGGCTTTTATCATAAGGGGTAGGGGCACATTGTCCTCTCGCTAGGCATGCGGGATGGGGGTTGCAGTTCGATGGTGCAATTGTTTTTGCGGAAAGTGCTGCCCGCCCCCAAGTGGTTATATACTTGGAAAGAAACTCAGACTTTGATACCTTGGAATCGCTCGGTAACTGAGTTGTTCAACGCTCGACTTGTGGTTGGTTTCAAAGGATGAAAAGATTGGTCACAGCTTTACACAAATGGGATTTACTTCTTAAAATAAGCTCATCGTGCGTGTGGAAACCCACTTTTGACCTGTATATAATTTTGTTCGTTCGTTTTATTAGAGAATTGAGTTTGAGAGACGGAATACCTATCTATCTTTCTGAATCATCACTTTAAACAAACAGAGGTACAAATTTCCTCATTAGTTACAACTAGCTAAGGGAAACGAACCTTATTTTTTACTATAAGATTCGAGGTCTTTTGGAGTTCCTTGTAGGCTGATTTTGGGTTGTTTCTGTCAATGAAAACCGTCCCACACAGATAGGCTGTCAGGCCGAAGGGGAAAACGTATAGCAGCTGCTTCTTCGCTATAGATGCGATCTTCCCGACTCGGTCCCAAATCGTGCCCATTCCTGTAAAAAAAAATGAATAACGCTTCAGATAACATGATAAATCTTTGCAGAAAAAAAGTTCTTGGCCATGATTGTTTCATATGATCAACAAATTATAATATATATAATTTGTTGATCATATCAACAAATTGATTAATGTGTAACTTAGGTACTGTTGCTCTTCTTTTAATATCTGTAGTTTAAAATGTTTGTTTTTACTTTTATAAACGATTTGCGTCTGAACTGTAAATTGTTTGTAAGCTATTTGCCAAGAGGTAGAGATCCCGCGCGTCTTTATCACAAGTTACAAGTTGCGAAGCCGCGGGGCGCAGCTAGTTGTCAATACTAGATCTAATTTATTTTTATTATTTGATTGTAATTTTCTTTTTAAATACGCCCATCCACTCGGGACGGCACCCCTTGTGTTGGAATTTTCATTGGCATTAGGAAGATAAAAAAGTTAAAAAGGATGGAATCTATCCCCGGAAGGAGTATATCCATGAAAATAGTTTTCTATCTTAATAAAGACAGGGCAATACGCGGCTGTAGTTGGAGAATTAACTAATTGACACATTTTGCGAAATCGACTTTATTGCATTTCCATAAAGTCTAATTCAAGCTGCATCTTTCTGTGTTACTAACGTTTAGCTATCATAATTTATGAAAAGTTATATGTAAATTAAACTTACAAGTCGGAACAGATGGAAAAATAATCTTCTCGAAATAGACAAAAAAGTAGCGAAGGAAAATTAATTAACTCAGCTATAAATAGATAAATGAAATAATTAATTGATCACTTTGCGACAGCGTAAAGTCCATAAGATCACTTAGTTAGTTTTCCCTCAACACATTCATGGTCCAGCGGGACCTATGGAATTGGAAAAATTAACTAAGATTAGTTAATGAATTTTTGCGTGATACGATTGTGATATAATGGTAAAATACAAATTAAATAAAATCACTTATATAAATTGTCTACTTAATTTCATTGGTTATTATATTATACTCTTCGGACTTTTGAATAATCTGCCTCACTGTGTGTATGTGGTCCATGGTGCCATATCCTCCGCAAAACCCGGCCTGTTCCGGTGGCTGGAACTTGTCGAGTCTCCTGGCGAGACGGTTCGTGACCACTTGTGAGAACAGCTCTTTCAAAAGCTCTGATGTTATTCTGTCCTCCCCGGGGGTTTTTCCATTTTTAAGCTGCCTCAGAGCTAGCACGATCTCGTCTTGACTGAGGTCTAGCGGTTCGTCAGTATAGTGGCGTATCAGGGTGGCTCTGGAATCGTGGTCGTGGTCTCGTTGGGAACGAGGGGCATCTGCAGCATATAATCGGCCATAGAAATCCTCTATCTCGGCGAATATCTCCGGCTTTGACAATAAGGTCCTATCGTCGTGCGTTTTAAGCTTCGTCAGGTGGCTCCTGCCAAGCTGCTGAGTGAATACTTTGGACCCTCGGTTTTGCTCTATTGACTCTTCAATGTGGCGTGTGTTGGAGCTCTGAAGGTCGCGCCGTAACATCTTCGCAATTCGCTTGTTCAGGTCTGACCTGTCTGACGAAGTCGCTTGGGTGGTTTCCCGTCTTTTTGCCATCAACCCGAGAGTCTCATCCGAGAGTTTGGATTTCTTGCCAGTACGCTGCTTTTGGTAGAACCTGATGCCCTCGTTCCTCAACGTTTCCATCAGATTGTGTAGGGTCTCGTCAGCGTCATCAGAGGGATCCAAGGCAACGAATCTATTCCCGAGAAGCTGCTGGAACTTCCCGGTGCCCGCCATGATCTGGATTGGGTTAGGTCGGAGCGTGGACTTCATCAGACGGTTTCTTTCAAGCTTTAAGTTGATATTCAGAGAGCCTCGGAGCAGTCGGTGATTCAGATCCGGTATTGAACCTGTTGATCACTGAGACATCTCTGAAAATGTGCTTGCTATCCGTCCGGATGCATGGGATAAAGCGAAAAACGCTATTGGTGTTTTTTGTGACCTTTCTAAAGCTTTTGATTGCGTGGATCATGGTACATTAATAAATAAACTAAGACATCATGGAATTACAAACAAGGCACTGGACCTTATGCAATCATATTTATCTGATAGAGTCCAAAAAGTAGATATATATATAAAAATCGATTTAGGAGTCCCGCAAGGATCAATATTGGGCCTTTTCTATTTTTAGTATATGTAAATGATCTCCCATTTCTAGCAAAAGATCTCTGTGATATAGTCTTATTTGCTGATGATACTTCATTTATTTTTAAAGTTGACAGAAATAAACATAATTATGACGATGTAAATAATTCTCTTTCACAAATACTAGATTGGTTCACCGCCAATAACCTCTTACTCAATGCTTCAAAAACCAAATGCATAAAATTCATGTTACCAAATGTAAGAGAGCTCCCAACTAAGATAATGCTAAAGGATGAGATTGTTCACCTTGTAGACTCAACTGTTTTCCTAGGGTTACATATTGATTTCTCTCTTCAATGGAGACCGCAAATTGATGCTCTCGTAAGCAGACTTAGATCAGCAGCGTATGCGGTTCGAACAATTAGATATATTACCGATGAAGATACAGCTAGGTTAGTTTACTTCAGTTACTTCCATAGTGTTATGTCTTATGGTATTTTGCTTTGGAGACAGGCAGCTGACATCCAGAATATCTTTGTTCTTCAGAAAAGGGCGGTACGCGCTATTTATAAATTAAATCCACGTGACTCTTTGAAGGAATAATTTAAAGAAATAAATATTTTAACAGTAATATCGCAATACATCTATGAAAATCTAATGTATACACACAAAAACAGAGATAACTTTATGAAAAGGTGTGATGTTCACAAGAAACAAGAACAAATTACACATCCCATCATATAGACTACGAAAGGTAGGGAAATCATTTGTGGGCAATTGCGTAAGATTCTATAATAAGCTTCCATCTGAAGCAACTGAGCTCCCTATTCGTAAATTTAAACTGTACATAAAACGAAATCTTATCAAGAAAGCCTATTACTCCGTAGATGACTACGTCAATGATGTTAATGCTTGGCCGGATGTCGCCCAGTTCCACACCGACAATAGTATGTAAGACCAGTTAGAATTAGTTATCCTAAGATTGTATTAGTTGATATGATAAGCGATAAACTTGCTAGTGGTTTCTTTTTCACTTCTTCCGCTAGTGGACAAAAAATTGAAGTGAATTAGAGTCAATTGCACCTTATTTTTTGTTTAATAACTATTTATCAAGCTGTTTATATTGTAAAAATTTGACTTGTCTAAGTACTTATTTTGTAAGTCTAAAGAAATAAACGATTTGACTCTGGTTCTGACTCTCATGATGAAGTCGATCTCATTTTTTTTAGTCACCGTGTCGGGGCTTCGCCACGTCCACTTCCTTTGGGGCTGTTTCTTAAAGAAGGAGTTCATTAAGAACAACCCCTCTTTCTCAAGGAAGTTGACAAGCAGTCGACACACTGGAGATTTCTTGGACGTTGTTAGAGAGGGCCTTGTTGACGAGGAAACATACGCCACCCTGGGATGTTTTATCACCCTCGCGAAAGTAGAGAAAATGCCCGAGTTACGGTGTCCTCCCCCTCTCTACGGACTTCACATAACCCCAGAACATGCCATTTAATGTTCTCTAGCTCAACTTCCAGAGTGCGTCCGTTAAACGTAGCAAGGGTCAAGTTTTTAAGTAATGATCGGTAGCCTTTTTTTTTTTTTTTTTTTTTTTTTTTTCTTCGGCGAGGAAAATTCGTTTACGAAGAGACTGGTCTGGGGAAGACCAGAATTATGTGGGACTCGACGCCCTGAGAAGGGCGTAATACCCACTAAAAACCTCTCCGGTGTCCTTCTTTCGCCGTTTTCGCCTAACCACGGGAACATATAACATCCGCGATCCGACTGGCGTCCCCTTTTCCTCCCATACTAAGTCGGCCAGCCCACCATTCCACACACTCGCCGATTCTTCCTCCATTCTTCCGTCACCTTTCCTACCCTTTATTGGGACACAACAGGACATACACAGTTGATTGCTTATGTCGACTGCTGTGCCCAAATGAGCATTGCTCCCCCCATACTACCAGGTGTGGGTCTCACATTTACACACGCACTCATACTCAATCTCTCACTCACACTTGTTCTATCATACATTTCTCATTTATCCTAGTCACGCGGGCACAGTGCCGCGCACACTTAGCTAGGGCGAGCGCGCGCATCACTGCCCCGCGTGTCCCACACCTGTGCACGAGTACTGCAGGTTGCGTCCCGCGTATCTCGTGCCATTCGTCACCTTTCACGGGAGGAGTTAGGTTGGTGCAATTCTAGGCCGGCACCACACGGCCCAAAATCCTTTATATAATTATAAACATCGTGTTCTAAAAATGCTATAATCTTGTGTATGAGCAGAAATCATAAGTTGTACTTTACTTGAAGCCATTGAATAGATATCAAAATCAAATTGATTTAAAGTGATTTTATAAAGATGAGACTGAGTCAGAGTTGATTATTCTAAGGTTTATGTGAAGGTTTTTTTATTTAAGTTTACGTACCTAAGTATTTTCAAAAAATGTATGATTGTTGTGTTCTAAACTAAGCTATTATTGTTGTTTAATTATTGTTGATTTTATGTGAAATAGTCGTTTGTTATGTACCTTACGTAAACTTTGATCTTCTAAGTGTGACACTAAAACGGAGGTGTATCAGAGGTTTTCTTATTTTTATTTCATGCTTTTAATAAAAAGTCTTAATAACTTGGTATTCTTTCAAATTTTAATCAAAAAATAGAAATCTTTGCAAATGTATAGAATGGTTTTACGAATTATAAAGTAAATAAGAAGGCATTGTAAGATTTCATTGATGTAGGAAAATTATTTAATGGCATTTAACGTATGCTTTTTAGGCTTCAGCGGAAAATATTGTCAAAGGAAAACTAACCAACTGGCATACACAGTAACTAACTGACATAAACATTCAAAACTCTGGCGAGGGAAAAATACATAGTTGTTTTTTTTTATTAACCAATTAACCAAAAACGATTATCGTAATATTAAAACAAAGGTAGAATATTAATCTATAAAAAATCAAAAAGTGGACGGTAAAATTGTTAGCCAAAAAAATGTTATCGCCATTTTTGTCGCAAAAAAACAGTTTATCGCGTTTTTCTCCCGATTTTAGTTTTGTCACTTAGTTAGTTTTCCTTCTACAGCCACGAATAGAAGTATGTTCGTATTCATAACTAACTGTGCCAGTTTTACCTAGAACATCCAGGGTGAGCTGATGGTTCGACACGATGACAGCGCCTCGGTCCTCGGACAGGTGATGGCCATCTCTCAGGATCCACTTTATATTAATTACACTGTTGACAGTGTACTGTACTATGCGAGTCACAATGCTGTAGAAAATAAAACATTTTAGTACCATGCTTTAAAAATCTTCAGTCTAGCACATTGATTTAAAAAGGGAAGATAATTTTTGAGTAAGCGCTGGGAGAACGTAACCTTTCTCCCAGCGCTTACTCAAAAATTGGCATGTGTTACAACTACACGCAAACACATACGCTCACAGTTATATTTCTAGTCCTGTGCAATACAAAGAAGAACAAAGACGGAAAGACGTATCTAGGACCGAAGTGAGACTGAGACAACAATATTTCACGCGAATCACGACCGCCGGTGCCGCCGGTCAGACGGTGACTGGGAGAACACAATTTAACACAATTTGAGGTTGCCACTTTCGAGCAACCAGTACCTCATCTTCGTTTTTAATAAATCAATGGTCTAGCATAATGTTGTGTAAGTACCTAATCCTACTAATATTATAAACGTGAAAGTTTGTAAATATGTATGTATGTTTGTTGCTCTTTTACGCAAAAATGATTGAACGGATAGGTCTGAAATTTTGCATACAGGTAGTGCTAGGCCTGGAATAACACAGGCTACTTTTTATCCCGTAAATCAGTTCCCGTGGGATAACGCGTGTGAAGCCGCGGGGCGCAGTTAGTAATAAATATTTGTATGTTATCGGGAAAACACGCGTTACCTTGACTAAAGCAGTTTTATTAACGCGTTTAGGTGAAACAGGTTTGGTTGTCTTATTAGACCTGGAGGGCAATTCTCAGTATCACGTGATATTTTATCAGGTGATACGCAGTATCACGGGATAAATTATCAGGCGATAGATATCGAGCCTTGAATAAATATCTAATTTCGCTAAAAACTGCATTCTCGTGCACTCTTCGATATTTTCATCATAGACAATTTGATTCCTTAAATTATTTTTATTTTTACATAATTGAATGTCTACGAACGAATGTCAATGTCTAGTTTGGTTTTAATCAGTAATGCCAACTTAGTTAAAGCTGAATCTAGCAATTTAAACAACAAAATGTCCAAAATGTAGACGGTATTTATCTTTATTAGCTGCTGCAATTATCAATTATTTATTAATATGTAATGATAAAATAGCTGACCATCGACCACTCTGCTGTGTCGGGATAGCCGTGCGATGTGGGCGAAAGTAATCGGGTCAGCAGGCAACACCGCTTATATTTTATTTTCGTTTCATTTTGGTAATCTAACAAAAAATTGCATTGCAAATAGCCATAATCTATCTATGACTTGAAAAGAACTACGTGAAATCTTTTCTATTGAAATCAAACAAAATAGAAAACAAGTTAGCGACAAAGAGATAATACTCATGTTCTTCTTTCTCTCTCTTCGATAATGCGAACGAGTGCCCGGGACCACTCGTTGCATATCGAGCAACCTATCAAAAAAAAGCCCTCGAAAAATATCGAATTGCAGATGTTGAGAATAAGCTTGTTTGATTCGAAGCAATCACTCGATATTTTCACAGTTTATCGAGTAGATATATTGCGAAAATTGCCCTCCTGAGTCTCAGTTCTCACGATATCCTCGTGATAAAAAACTAGAATAATGTAAAAATTCAAAAAAATCTTAATTTGAAAACACGTTTGAGAAATAAATATTACGAGTAAACACAAAAATGTGCATTGAAATATGGATTATATCCATATACATTTTTTACAGTGATAAAATAGCTTCCCGCCTTGAAACAAGTGGCCCGCGAGCTGTTTGTCACCTGATGCCGTCAATATAAAATTAATCTAAATGTTACGAGTTAAAGCCCATATTTGATTGCTCACGATTGTGTTGTGCTGCAGCAGTATGAACTTTCCAGGTGTGCGACAAGATTTAACCCTCACCACTCTGCGATGGAAACTACTGTACACTACTACTACCTTCGTGCCTTTAAGTAAGGATGTATGTTAAAGGACAATGATGGTGCATAATGTATGCTATACTTACTTTGCATTCCTGACGTCCTTAGGTCGAAATAGGAAAAGTGGCCACAAAACACCAGGTATCAACAAACACATACAATAGAAAACGCCGAAATTAAAATAATATTTGAAGGTACTTGATTCTGGACTATGCATTTTCTTCAAAAAATACGTTATCACAGAAAATATCACGAATGAGTACGCTGCGGCCCACATCTTGAAATTTTGCTTCTAAGAAGTGTTTTTAGATACTAATACTGCAGTAGGTATAAATGTTTATTATTACGATCTTGGGGCTTTGAAATTCCGCAATATGTAGCGAACTCGAAACGACCAGCGCAACACAATCCTATGTAGAATTTGGCAGGTTTGTTAACATTGTTTATAATAAAAGGCAAAATAATTCGACGTTGCTACATGTACAACGGAGCGACTGCTTGCCTGACTGCTCTGTGTGAGGCCATTGCAAGTTCATTGTTCGGAAGCTTGTAAGCTTTTCAATGTTTTAAATACTAGCTACGCCCCGCAGCTTCGCACGCCTATCTCACGGGTACTGATTTATGATGTAAAAATTAGCCATATGTTGACAAACTATCGCGTTTATAATATTAGTAGGATGACGAAAAAGACAAAAGAAATAAAATAGTCTATTAAACCTTTTTTATAAAGCAGAGGACTTACAGCTAGCCCGATAGGTACACCAATAATATAAATGCGAAATTTGGATGGCATAGAATCATAGAATGTTTGTTATCTACCTCTTTACGCCAAAACTACTGAACGGATCGGTCGGGCTGAAATTTTGCATAGAGGAAATTCTAATCCTGGAATCAAACAAAGGTAACTTTTTATCACCTTTAAAAGTTTCAAAGATAAACGCGTACGAAGCCGCGGAGCGCAGCTAGTAATATTATAAATGCGAAAGTTTTATGTAGTTTCAAGTCTAGAGGCAAGTCTGCCCTTGTCCAGAGTTGTTCACTTCAGTACGATAACGCATACCTAAGCTCTGGGCTGCTTCTTTTTCAATACGAGAGCTAGGCATTTTAACCTCAACCTCAACAGCCTGTATTGGCCCACTGCTGGACGCAGGCCTCCCCCTAATAAGCACCTTATTGGCGTTTATCGTATGGATGGTAGTGCTCATATTCCCCACGCTGGGCATGCGGGTTGGGGATCGCAGTTTGGTGGTATAATTGTTCTGCATTTGGCGCTGCTGCCCGCCCTCCGATGGATATCCTCTTATGACACCCGCGGAAAGAATTGGTGTGGTGCGAATTTTAAGCCAGCACCTCACAGCTAGGCATTTAGCTAACAACTTTCTTTACATTACCTTAGTCTGTCATTATTTCTAATAAATCGAAATGTAAAAAACAGTCGTTGCATACGGAACTTTTCCTATGTTATTTACGAACTCTAGTTGTTCATAAGTTATGGCCGTCACATCATTAGCAACTAGCGGAGTCAGTACATAAAAATACTGCGCAGAAAAATAAACAATTAAAGTCAAATGGTATAATTAAGCAATCACATCACAGTAAAAAATTATAAATTCGAACGTTTAGATGGATGTATGGATGGATGTTTTTTACCTATTCACGCCAAAACTTCTGAACGGATCGCGTTGAAATATTGCATTCATGCAGGTTATTCTAATCCTGGAATCAAACGTAGGCTACTTTTTATCCTATAAATCAGTTCCCGTGGAATAGAAATCACCTTTAAACGTTTCCATAGGAACATCGCGTGCAAAGCCGTGGGGCGCCGCTAGTTAGTAAATAAAGAAAGGATTTAAAGCGAGGGCCATAGATGCACCGGAGCGTAGCGAGGGCGCTTATAGTCCGAGGGACTGAATAAGTTACTTTCACCCGAGGTAAACACTGTGATTTCATCACGAATACAAGGACAGTAAAATAAATAAGTAATAAATGGCTAAATAATACGATAACTATACGATTATAATATATGTAGTTGTTAAAAAAATCTGTCGGAAGCGTAAACAATTTACAGGTAGCTAAGCTGATCCATATCAATACAAGTCGGAAGCGTAAGCAATCTACAGGTAGCTTAACTGACCCATATACATACCAGTCGGAAGCGTAAGCAATCTACAGGTAGCTCAACTGACCCATATCAATACCAGTCGGAAGCGTAAGCAATATACAGGTAGCTCAACTGATCCATATCAATACCAGCCGGAAGCGTAAGCAATCTACAGGTAGCTCGACTGACCCATATCAATACCAGTCGGAAGCGTAAGCAATCAACAGGTAGCTCAACTGATCCATATCAATATCGGACGGAAGCATAAAAATAAAAACATGAATTAGCTAAAGAACAGATGAGTGAAATCAGACGTTAAATCCATATCTGAATCAGATGAACCCATTATAATACGAGTATTATACAAATCTCTGCTATACGGAAGGTCAAAAAAAAGTCTTCAACTCGACAAAACAAATGAAGATCGGATTGCCGCTTTTTCGCTTTTCCTTGGGCTTCACTAGTCTCTGCCGAAAAGTGGAATAGTTCTCGATGTCAGAACAGTCTATCATGGTTATTCTGCCATTAATTTACATTATAGTTGAAAAACATTGAAAAATGGCAAATATTTTTCCGAAATCTATGTTATTAGAAATAGTTGGAAGTAAACTACAACACATGGATGGAAATAGAAAATAGGTAACCAATGTCAGTTTAATCTTTAATTTTTTATCATATTGTGTGCACTGTATTTTTGTGTGATATGGGTATTTTTAATTTTCTCATAAATTTTCACTATCGTCATTGAAAAATCAAAAATATTTTTCCGAAATCTATGTAATTTTAATGAAATAGTTGGAAGTAAATAACATGGATGGAAATATAAAATAGTTAACTAATGTTAGTTTAATCTTTTATTTTTTATCATATTGTGTGCACTGTATTTTTGTGTGATATGGGTCTTTTTGTGCCTGCAATAAACTGATTTTATTATTTATTATAATATGGCCAACACTTATACATTGTTACCCTAGGGTTGAAAGTAACTTATTCAGCCCCGAGACCGGACCGGGGGACCTGCAAACCAATAGTTCGAGGGACTAAATAAGTTAAATCTCTGCTATGCAGAAGTATAAAATCTACAACGCGAAAAACCAAATGTCTCTTATAAGTCGGTGAAATAGGTAATGTTTTAGTTAGGGTAAGAAGTAGGTAAAACAGCTTTATGTTTATAATTTTTTTTTATTTTAAATAAATTAAGGTTAACCTAAATCGTATAAATACTTTTAAATAAGTGTCCACGCTAGCATCTACCAACAGGTATTTTACATAAATAAATAAAAAAACGTAGGTATAGGAAATAATTAGTAAGTTACTTTGCTGATATAAAAAACGTCCTATAATATTTGTTGAGGTTATACATACGTCACATATGTAGATGTCCATGTAACGTATACCTCAACCACTTAAGGCCCATACACCAGCGAAAGTGGCGCCCCCAACTATTTTATCTTATTATTACGTTAAACGCAGGAATTTTTAAAAATCCTACGTTCAGTTTGTGGTAAGATTTATTAATGCCTCTGTAATAGTTTCATTTTGTAAATCTTAGGAAGAGATACGAAGTTGCGCTTTTTGGCCACCAAACTCTATTTTTGCATCTCCTCCTAAACTATATGAGATAAAATTATAAAAGAGGTATTTAAAAAATAGCTTATAATAGATACCACAAACTGAACGTAGGATTTTAAAAAAACCCTATCATAAACGTAAAAATATGATAAAATAGGAATTGCTGTCAGATTGGCTCGGGTATGCGCCTTAATACGTTTTTGTTTTTTAGACCATAACAAATGAGGGTGGATAAATACATTACTGCTGTACAACTAAACCATAAATTCTTTGCGCCTTAGCAGACAATGAAGCAATGATGAAAGTGGTTTGCTTAAACAAAGAATTGTTGTTTTTTAAACAAAAACTGACATCCATTTTATGGTTTTCTCATAGATGCCATTGTCAGAACTGAGACCACACGGGCAGCAACAGCTTCCAAGAAAGAATCATCCAAATGGGATCACCCAGTCAAAAGTTCTGAGACATGAAACATGAAAAAAAGACGAATTGAGAGCCTCCTCCTTTTTTCTACGCCAACGTTACGCCAAATATATTTTTTATTTATATATTCTCAAGTTTTTTGTCACCCGGTTGGTTACCTATATCGTTTTTTGCATAATCTTTCACAAAAATAGGTACTTATATTTGTTTTTTATATTTTGTTCCATGTTTTCATGTCTTTGTTATTTGTTAAGCGACTTTGATGATTACAAAAACTGTTTGATCACAAACTTATGATCTAATTATATTTAGACCCAAACGGGCCGAATTATCAAATAAATTAATGTGATAATATAACTGCAATGATTTTTATAAAATCAATGACTATAGTAATAACATTATTCAGAATGTTCATGGATTGTCTTGTCCCTACATTCTACCCCACGTTTGTGTACGGATAGTTGGCTGGCAGATCGTTGAGAACTTCTTTTGAAAGCTCCTTGTACACTGCCGACATCTTCTCGTGCACCTTCGCTATGAGATCTGGTATGTCTTCATTAGTGAGTCCCACTGTTGGGATCGGCTCTAGGGCTTGAATTATGATGTGACCTGAAAATAAATAGTTTGAATTTTTAATAACTTTTTGTTACGCTGCTATCCAGTATTGTTTATTTAATAAAGTCCGTAATTGGACTTGATATCCCATTGACCACCTAACTCCTCTCCGTAAATTCATACCATCAAGTAAATAGGGGTTTTTCTTAATAAAAAAACTAGCTGCGCCCCGCGGCTTCGCACGCGTTGTTCCTATGGAAACGTTTAAAGGTGATTTTTATCCCACAGGAACTGATTTATAGGATAACAATTGATTGCGGGATTAGAATTACCTGTGTGCAAAATTTCAGCCAGATCCGTCAAGTAGTTTTTGCGTGAAGAGGTAACAAGCATCCATCCATCCATCTATACAAACTTTCGAATTTATAATAGTAGTGTGACGTCTCATCACAAATTATTCAGTTTTCGATGTACTAGTAATTCGTCCCTTTTGTGTTGAATAAGGATTGCTTGTCGTATTTTGTAATCGTTGTCTAATATCTTTTGTTGTCAAAACATTTACTATCGACGGCAATCTTGACAGCATTATTGCTGTCAAGATAGCTCTGGACAAAACAAAGGTAGACTTGCCTCTAGACTTGAAACTATATCCGTAATAACGCTCATGAAAATATTGTAACTAACTTCTAGTATTCATTTACTATACACATTCTATTATGATCGATGTAGCTATTCCGTAAGGATTATTCCTTACTATGAGCGTTATTACGGATATAGTTTCAAGTCTAGAGGCAAGTCTACCTTTGTTTTGTCCAGAGCTATCAAGTCCACTTCAGTACGAAAAAAAAAACAATAGGAACTAAGCCAAAGATTAGTAACATCGTCGTCTAATTTTACGTCATTATTAAAGAACCCGAAATAAAGCTGTTTAGCTCATGTCTCATAGGTAGTTACGCAAAATTTTTACAAGGGGATGTTTATTGATCCATTTGGATGGTAGAGCTAATTCTTCTAATGTCTTAGAAATCTATCAACGTCTGTCTGGGTCTGTCTCGAGTGTTCTGGAGTTAAGACGGTTTGAAATTAACTTGTTGTCTTGTAGAGCTGATCTTGCTGATAACTTACATACCAGACATGAAGTGTCTATTATACACATTGGATACATTTCGAATGTCTCCTCTATCGAGGTATCAAATTTTACGAAAATCGAATTAACGGGTGGACAGTTATGCTCAAAGGGACTTTTTAAAAATACAGCCAAATCACCCAAGCTGCCACCGAGGTCACTCCGCTCACTCAGTTCAATTATAATTGCCAAAGTTTTGTCTGTTACCCTACTAAATAACTGAACGGATCAAAGAAAGATATAGATTGTATCCCAGGGTGAGACATAGGCGACTACCAACATTTATTCTCGGCATAGCGTGCAAAGCCGTGGGCATAAGCACTTCAAGCAACTCTCACCTTTGCCAAAGATATACTTCTGGGCATTCACGAAGTAGTAAGGCGAGTAGACGACAGGGATGATGGGAACCTGTGCAGCCACGGCTATGCTGAACGCTCCTTTCTTGAAGGGCAAGAGCTTTCGGTAGTCCTTGTTCCGCGTGCCTTCAGGGAAGAGCCAGATCTTTGTCTGAAATTGAAATAAGGTATCATTAGCTGTGTGGCTATAGCATCCAGCATTCAGCCTTTACTGGTCCACTGCTAGACTCAGGCTTCCTCTACGTCAAGCTCTCCTATTGGCCTATATCATTAGGAGAGGTAATGCTCATTGTCCTCATGCTAGGCGTGCGGGATGGGGATCGCAGTTCGATGGTGAAATTATGCTGCAGGAAGCGCTGCTGCCCGCTCCCCGGTGGTTAAACTCGCAAAGAAACCTTTTCAAGACAAGGGTGAATAGGTATCTTCTAGACCTTCGTGATACATCGTCGGCCGCATCTTCGCTTCCATCAGGTGAGATTGCGGTCGAACGAAGGCCTATTTACCATAAAAAAAAAACAAAAAAAACTTGATACCTTGGAAGGGCGCGGTGATTTTATTCAGGTTGGATAACGCTTCACTTTTGGTCTGTTTCACAGGCCTTTTATTTGACATAGGCCTGACGACTCAAAAATTGTCCGTCAGTTAGATTTAAGTAGAGAAATTGAAGTGAATTAGAGTCAATTGCACCTTATATCTTGTTTGATGGTAATAACTATTTATCAAGCTGTTTATATATTAAAAATTTGACTTGTCTAAGTGCTTATTTTGTAAGTCTAAAGAAATAAACGATTTGACTCTGACTCTGATTATCAGAAGATATTGGACTAATTGGACAAGTACAGCCTACCACAAATGAAATTTTATTCTTGAACATAAGCTCATCATGCTTGAACTTGAACAAGCTCACAGTTGAGTTCAACTAAGTTTGAGACGATGGAATATCTATCTATCTAAATTATCACTATAAACGAACGAGGTCGAGTGGTTATAACTTATAAGAACAAGAGAAACGAACCTTGTTCTTCACCATAAGATCAGAGGTCTCTTGGAGTTGCTTGTAGGCAGTTTTCGGGTTGTTTCTGTCAATGAAAACCACCCCAGCGAGATAGGCAGTCAGACCGAAGGGGAAAACGTAAAGCAGCTGCTTCTTCGCTATGGCTGCAATCTTCCCGACGTGGTCCCATATTGTGAACATTCCTGAAAATGTTTATAGATTCTGCTTCAGTAAAACAGATCTTTGCAAAAAATAAATGTTTCCTAATTTTGTCATGATGATCACAACAAAAATGTACTAATACATGGTTTGAGAAGGACGGTGGTGGACAAGTCCGAAACCACGCGAGTTAAAGAAGAATCGTGAAGGGCGTCTTGCCCTCGAGTTATGACAAAATAATAAACTGATATAATTAATACAATACAATACATACAGGTAGATAGATATTTTTTATTATATATTGAAAACATCAGAACGCCCTGAAATCTGCAGATCGTACACACATATGTCCCGAGGCGGGAATCGAACCCGCAACTTCCTGCGTCGCAGGCGAACCTTCGCCCACAGCGCCACAGAAATCGTCCTAAGTAGAACGGCAGCTGATAATGATGTCGTGTGTCAAGTTTCAAATGTTAGTCATAAGTAGATGTTGTCTTATAAATAAAGGATTAAGAGAGACGGGGCTAGTTTTGAGTTTTTCCGCATTCGTCCCACTGCGTTTTTTACCTAGAATATCCAGGGTGAGCTGATGATTCGACACGATGACAGCGCCTCGGTCCTCGGACAGGTGGTGGCCATCTCTCAGGATCCACTTTATATCGCTTACACGGTTGACAATATGCTTTATTATGCGAGTCCCAATACTGTGGAAAATAAATCATTTTAGTAATAGACATTAAAAATCTTCGGTACCTAAAAATAAATATTTGTAAATGTTATCGCCAAAACTCGCGTTCCCTTAACCAAAGCAGTTTTGCCGACGCATTTTAGGCAAAACTAGTTTAACCCCAATATGGGGCGAAACGGGTTTGGTTGTCAGATTGGACCTGAGGGCGTAGCTAACCGGCGGGCGTTCGCTATGAAGCGAACCAAAAACTATTGAAAGATTCGTAGGAAAAAATCGAACCTAACATATCTAAGGCATATGTCGAACCCATACATTTTTGGACTTTTGCGATCGCTTTCGACATCGATTGTTACATTGTCTAGCTAGGCCCTCTGAATCTCAGTTCTCACGAGCTCTTCGTGATATAAAAAAAAGACGTGTGGCACTCGGGGACTGCCGCGGTAAAGCTATTGCAATGCCATCTAGAGGCGAGTTGCTGAACTAAAGAGACAAACGTCAAGGTTTTTTCGTTACGGAATTTCTGGATTCGGTCCCCGCGCTCAAGGCCCGCGATAGAAGCTATGCAATAGCTTAAAATTGAACGACATAAAAAAAAAATTAAAACACGATCCACGAACACGAGAAAAAAACGAGTAAACACAAAAATGTGCATTCAAATATGGACTTTACTCGTATCTTTAGATAAGTCTGTTTTCCTTTACAAATTTGATGTTTTAGCGTTACCATGCCCAAAGTAGTTTTGGGGCGAATCTGGACTTGGTTTAAAATTTGGACCTGAAAATGTCACCGAATTTCAATGCTAATGCAATAGCATAAACTAATAAACTGATAAAAACCTGTTTTCGCACCAAAAAATAATGACTCCCGCAAATTTGATTTACCGTCTCATTTAAACTTTAGCAAATCTAGTCTTATTTTATAACCTCTTGGCACTAGGTACTTGTAGCTTTTTATACGTTTAATGGATGATGTTGTGTGCATCGCATTAGGTTTTTATTATATAAATATTTAAATTTAATTTTACCTGTGAGAATGAAGAAGGTGTTTTTGTGGTTTAGGTTTGGATAAAATTACATCCAAACCTAAACCACAAAAACACCTTCTTCATTCTTGGTTTGATTAGTAGTTACTCGCATTGTAGTTTATTTCTCTTTTTTCGCTTTGTTTCACTATACAATGTGAGATAAATACAAAAAGGATAAGAAAAATTATCAAAATAGGAAGCAATGAATATAATATCTAATAATAATATTATCTATCCTTTTATCAAAATTATTCGTACGCAATTACTAGGTACGTATCTAATAACATTTGTGGCCCATTTGTCTATTATCTACTTTATAATAACGACAAACCGATAAGAAGTGATTACAAACGAGTGGTTTTGTTATAAATGATAGAACATTAGCCAATCACGATGTAGAAGGTTTGTTAAAAAGTGTAGGTACCTACCTTACTTATTCTAAAATTCGTTTTATTGCCGCGACGCAATTAACATAATAATATCTCGTCGATTTTAGATCCGTCAAAAAATATTTCTTAGTACCTATCTGAAACTCGACGCCAAACAAGTTTTAGTTTTGTGTCGTGGTTTGTTACAGACCATCAATATCATAGCAAAAATAATTGATTTTGTTTAAAAACCATGAACCTTCAATTTTAATGTTTTATCATGGATCCCACTAGACACACACAAGAATCATATAAAAAAATAGTTGAATTAAGAACCTCCTCCTTTTTGAAGTCGGTTAAAAATATGCACTGATTAATAAGAGACCCGGCTTAAACGACGCAGAAAAAAATCGTTGATTCCGAATATATCGATATTGCCCAGAATGTGGCGTTTGAGTCAAATAGCCAAATAAGTAGGATTATAATCGTCGATATATTTATTTTAATACATATATACCGGTAAAATAATTGTAATCATGTAATTTGTTCTTCTATCTATTCTATGAATATAATCTTGAAAATAAACCTGCTTATTTTCTGTATCTTTGTCAGATTCCATTTCGAAAACTCGGTTGCGTAGTATCTAGATTGCCCTGTATGACTTCAGTATCGTGCAAAAAATAACTTACGTTGCATTTCTCACGTCTCTAGGTCTCAGTAGGAAAAATGGCCAAATGACTGCCGCGACTATAGAAGAAATAACATAAAATGTGATAAATCTATAGTAAAATCGCACAGGATTATGTTCTTTCCTCGTTAGATTTCTGAAAACGTATGAAAACAAGAGGAAAGTGAAGACAATTAGCACTATACTATACATGTTGTGGTATGACGCGCACGTAGGACTAAGTCAATAAGAGCACTGGTATAATGTTAATGATAACACAATTTTACCATTTATTATCACAATTGAACGAAATTAGAATTAGAAGAGCTTAACAGCAATTTTATAGCATTGTTCTGATCATATAATCATATTTTCATATATCATACAAGCCAACTAGTTGTCTACGCGGAACACATTTTCCGCAGGGACAACTAGTTCCTGAACAGAATTTAATTTCTATCGACACAACTGTTTGGTACAAACTGTCTCGATGGAAATTTATCTTCCGCGAAATATGATAAAGCCTAATTAACTTAATCAGAATGGATAGGTAGGTTCGTTAAATTGTATACCGGACCTATCTAAAACATTTTTACGTCATTACCATATAAGTACGTAGTATAATGTCGTAAAGATTTTTATATAATAGAACATAGTTTTTACCAAAAATGTGTAACATATTAGTCAAAATAAGTAACAAACAAAAGAGCGTATGTGTTTGCGTGTAGTTGTAATGCCAATTTTGCCTGTTTGCATGCCAATTTTTGAGTAAGCGATGGGAGCACGTAACCTATCTTCTCTTTTTAATAAATCAATAGCCTAGACAAACGCTTTTTACCTGTCTAGGCTTCCGATAGGATATTGATTATATATGTACATTTTTTAATGCATTCGTCTCAGAAAAGGGAAGTTTTAATTACTTTTAGTAGTAATTTGATTAAGTACCTACTTACTTTGTGCCTAAACCAAGTTTTCTTTATTTTTAACCGTCTTCAAAAAAAGCGTCAAGCTCGAGTCGGACTCGCGCACTAATGGATCTTTTAATTGTAAGACCTTTCTATGGCAATTCTTGGTCAACGGGAGGTAGGTATAAGGTTTGGTGCTTGGTGAGAATCAAACATTATTTTTATGTGTTCAAACGCGTGAAAAAGTTTTATAATTTATTAAAGACTTACTTTGCTGGTTTCTCGGGTTTCGACGCATGTGTCCAATAACGCAAAATACCAATAAACGCACAAAATCATATACGCGTGATGTCAAACACGCAAAATTCCATTTACGCAATTAACCATTTGCTAATTACGCATAATGCTACTTACGCGACTTACCATAATCGATTTACGCGTAATGCCAAAAACGAAGATTGCCAAAAACTTATACGCATTTGACCAATAATTCAGACGACTGCCTAAACTAACGCCACCATTAACCACCACTAGAAAAAAATAATAATAATAATATAATTATATGTAAATAATTTTTGTAATAAAATTACAAAATAATTTTGCTTACAGTGTTACAATAAGATTTACTTAAAAATATAATGAATATATAAACGCAAACGCTTAAAGGTATTTATTTTAATAACAGGAGGAACGTTATTTTTCGCAGAAAATTTAATGGGGTTATGTTTTTTTTTTCTAATTTTGACAATAGTTGTTTGTAAACATTGTCGAACCCGATATCCGCTTTCCGTCGTATACTTTTTATGCGAGACTTGCTTGTTGAAACAAAACGTTTAATTCTTCTCTCGCATATCTGAGCTTCCTTCTTCATTCTAAACAGAAACTCGTACAAATGAGGATTTCTATTAATACGCGCATTAATGCGTCGGTTCCAACCCTCCGCGGGGTTATTGGTACGGTGTCGTTTCCCTGCTACGCTGATTATTTTTAGAGCGTATTTATCATCGAGCCATTGTTTTTCATAATATTTTATAAATTTTTTAGTACGGTTGTTTTTTGGTGATATTTTCAAAATGGACCTCCATCCCTCCCGCATGTGTTTTTCTGGCAGTAGCGGCAAATTGGCGGCTAAGCGAACCATCCTTCTCTCGTCTTTTTCAACTGAACACCCATGTTTCTTACCATTCTTCCAAACAGCTTTAGAAAAATGAAAATAGCACGCAGATATTTCTGCTGATGGGAATACGTTTTGTATTGCCCGAATCGCCGCAACCTCATAATCAGCTTTAAATTGGCGAATGTCAATGTCCAGTTCATCTCTCAATAGAGTGAAAAAACGAATGTATGTCGTCAACTTTTTGTTAGGTAATAACCCATAAACCACTGGAATCACATCTGTAATTTCTTCGTTGGATCCTAAATCTATGTGTATCACATATAATTGAGCATAGGGACTGGGAGCACTCATAAAAGTACCATCCCCAAAAAACATACCCGTAGAAAAAATATTAGTAAATGTTGTACAGACATCTGTGCTAAATATTAATATTTTATCATTTCCATCTTCCCCATCATCATCACATACCAAGAAATCTTTGGCCAAAACCTTTGGTATACCAAAATGGTTTGTATCATCGGATTTCAAAAATCGTCGTCTCGCCCGGTACATCGCGTCTTGCTTTTGCTTAACTGCAGGCAACTCGTTTACTCCATTGCCTTCCAAATCCTCTAAACATGCTTCCAATAATTTCGGTACTGAGGAGAAATTCTTGCACACTTCTTCTTTACATTTATTCATTGCAAGAATAACCTGATTTTCGTCGTGATTTCTGGCACAAACGTGATCACTTACGCGTACAATTTCATTGGATGTGTTCAATGTTATTGATGCATTACAGTCAAACTTTCTTCTGTTTACGCACCTCCAATTCGTAGTATTTTTACTAATTATATTTTTGTTATACCGATAACCATCATGTAACAAAGAATCTCCTCCTTTTTGATTTTTAGTAAAAACAATTTCTTCCATTTTTTCTATTAAAAGTTTTTCTTTATCAATATTCTCCTCCAATTTCAAATGAATGACAACAAACAATGACAGGAGCGGCTCGATGCATACTAATAAGAAGTTTTACTAGTAAGGAGTATTTATTTTAAAGAAAGAGGACTTTTTCAAGTACGTACGTACTTAGAACGATTCATTTCCTATTTTACGAATATGTTGAGTGGTTTTACGATAGGCTGTCAAGAAATTACATCGTTTCCCTATTACATACTTCACATTTCTACATCTTGAAAAATAAATCTCCTGCACAACAGCGGCAATATAATTGCAATATAATTGACAGCTAACCTGTTAAAATACCACAAATTAGTATATCGTATGATTTGGCCTTGCACGTTTTTGGTATTCCGCAAATTTACACTTTCATGAATTGAACTCATTTAGGAAGCGTTTGGCCAAAAACATGGTTTTGGTTTATTGAGTTTTTGATATTTCACGTGATTGGCCATATGCGAATATAAACTATCAAATGCGCATTTGGCTCAAAAATTGTGGATTGGTATTTTGCGTTTTTGGACACATGCGTCGAAACCGTTTCTCGCAGCAATCTCTCGCAGAACGCAGAAATAACGATAACTACTAAAACATTTGAATTCGAAAAAATCTGTGTCAGATTCCGAGTCAATTGGCCGTTTTTCCACTTATTGAAATTTCATATTGTGTATGTATCGTATAAAATAGGGTATATGCATGGATTATGTTAATTTTTTATCGATTATTTAGGTTAATACATAAACGAAAAAAAATATAACAGACAAAAAAAATTGAAAAGGTATGCTTTTCATATATTTTTGCTTCAACGGCACCGGCAAGGCGTCGGGGCCGTGCCGGCTAATGGAAAAAGTGCAAATGACTCGGTAGCGGAGAGTCTGAATATAATAATAATAATAATAATAATGCTGGACAATTCACACAGCATTATAGAAAATGCTGTGTGAATTGTCCAGCATTATTATTTTGACTTAGGGCTAGAGCCCCAAGCTAAGCAGAGCTTGTGTTATGGTTACTAGATAACTGATATACATAATACAATACACTACATAGATAGATATTTTTTATTATACATAGAAAACATCCAGAACGCCCTGAACAAATATCTGCAGATCGTACACACATTTGTCCCGAGGCGGGAATCGAACAAGCAACCTCCTGCATCGCAGGCGGACCTTCGCCCACCGCGCCACAGAGGTCGTCAAAAAATAGATCGTACTAAAAGAAACTCACTTTGCATTTCTCACGTCTCTAGGCCTCAGAAGGAAAACCGGCCAAATAACTGCCGCGACTATCGAAGCAATACCATAAATTGTGATAAATCTAAAGTAAAATTGTACTATATTATGTTTTTTGCTCGAAAAGTTTCTGAAAATGTATGAAAACACAAGGAAAGTAAAGATCATTAGCACTATACTATACATGTTGTGGACAGTATTACGCGCACGTACAGGACTAAGTCAATAAGAGCACTGATTCAATGTTAATGATAAGTGATAATGATAACACACATTTTACTATTAAATAGTAAAATTTTGTGTCACGCATCGCTTATATTTTTTGGAGATATTTTTTTGTATCCCGGATAGCCTCGGTACCCTACAGTCTCGACTCTGTAGGGTGAACGGCACACGACTCCTCTAGGTTATTGCAATTTTATTCTAAAAATAAAAACTTTCTCGCAGACTTTCTATTTTATTTTGTGCGACATCATTACTCGAGAACTTGGCAATATTGGATAATACTAATATTTTTTTTTGCAATGGAAACACCATCATCTGGCTTGTGACTAAATTCAGACCAATTCCGCTATGTCATTTTTCACTCAGTTGAAAAAACGTGTTTGAAACGCACGCGTACTATATTATAAATCCGGATTTTCTGTAAGACTACTAAGTGTCATGTATACAATTTTTGATACTTTGCATGATTAATTCTTTGAGCTTATTTTGTGTACTATTAAACAACTCTGATGTGTATTCATATAGGTGTTTATTATTTGCACCGAGATTCATTGCTGTGTCGTTGAGATTTTTTTCCTGTATGCGACAAACGACATGACATTTTGCGACGGAATATTGTACACCGGAATATTGTAATAATAACACAATATTACTAATTAATATTGAACTTAATATATTACTATGTTCGTCCAATTAATATTTTTATACAATAAGATAAATATTACAGTAATGTCCGCTGTTTTATTTTTCACCCACAACCTCCTTAGGTATAACTATTACTTTATTTTCCTAAGTTTAATTATTCTATTATTCTCATGTAATTAATAGATATAATAATTAAACTTAGGAAAATCATGACATAGGGTTTTAAGTAAGTACCTACATATTTTTTATAGTGTAGAAAAAAATAAGAATGTAAAAAAGCTAATACATTATGATCATTTTAAGATCCATGTACAAGTACACTAACTGAACCTTACAAATTCTGTTGTGCTACATTTGCTCTGTTGTGATACTTTTTAGCTGTGATTTCGGATGTGCAACGATGCCAAAAATTTGGTCCCTACCCAGGTACGTTTGGTGACTAAGGGCTGGCATGGCGAGATATTTGACCGCCGGCCATAGTACACGATAATCCGTGATAACCAAGCTGTTCGACATCAGGATCGTACTCTTCCATTACTGGTATAGGGTTCCGACTGTTTGGGATCATGAAATAAAGACTTATCTATCTAATATACATTAACAGGGTGCAGCCTACAGATACGCTTGTGCCTTCTTCCGGTAATTCCAGTCTAATGAATAACGCAATATTTCTGTGTGAATATTTTTGCATATTCGTATAACATGTTCTTTATTTCCTATTTGCAATAAAATTCCACCGTCATCGAAAAGTTGAACTTGAATGAAAACCTTGATTTTAAAATTGATTGCATAGTGGAGTATCTAGTAGGCGCGTAAATATTATGTTTACTTTTACTTAAAAAACAACTACATAATAATAATAATAATAATAAAAATCATTTATTGCCCATATACATGTACACTAATACTAATACGTAACCTGCATGCATAGGTAACAAATTACAAAAAGAGCTTAGTTACTTATTTAAATGTAAGGTTGGTTAGTTAGTTAGTTATTAAGCTAGGTTTAAATGTAAGTAAGCTAAAATTAGGGCAAAAGGGATAAACATACAGATACATACAGATCGTCGCGTCGACAGATACATACAGTTGCTTAGCTGCGTTTTTCTGACTCACAGTAGAAATTAAATGGTTGTTATTTTTGAGGTTGAAAGTACTTAAGAGGTTAGAAGGAGTTGGTTCCTATCAAAATTTCTAAATAAATAATACTACCTAATCGTATTTCGTTTGACAAAAACGCCAAACAGCGGGAAGGTACATTACTTAAATCTTCAAATACGTCTCTCAGGTGCTGAAAAACTTCCATGTTGTCATTACGTAAATTGTCATTGCAACCTTGTGTTTTAACAGCATTTACCTATGGGACCAGAGCTCTATTATTACCAGCAATGAGGTAAGAATTCTAGAAATAGCCGCAGTAAGTACTTTTTCACCGAAGTGGGACAAAATCAAAACCAAAAAATATTTTTTCCATAAATACAATAAATGTACACTTAGAAAAGGTCAAATTATAAAATAAAGCACTGACAAGGAAAAAAAGTAATGTTTTCGGTACGTAGATTCAAGAAAAGAAATGATGCACCAGTATACCCACTGATGCTTTTTGACGTTAGATTGAATAGTTTTTGGTTGGTATCATAAAAATATCTTCTTTAAACTACCGATGTTCTTAAAAGAACATAAACGATCATTAACACATTATTTATGGATCTCTGTTATTCGGAAAATATATATATTTATATTATTTTTTTTATTTATGTACCTAAGTAAATATTTACGCAAATTATTTTAGAGAGCAAGGTAAGTTTTAAAACAATGGCTTTCATCTACGAGTTATTGACATGTAGATTTATTTGTTTTTCATGTCTTTAGTCACGCAAGCGTTTTTTTGAATAAAAAGTTGCCCTGTATGGAGGCATGTTTTTCCATTTAGGTACTGATCTTTTTTATTATACTTTGTGCTGTACTGGTGTGCTACGAGTATATTGGTGAAGGCTTAGTCTTTTAAGAAATAGTTTTAAGTGTTAATTATTTGGCTCTGTTTTAATTATCCTATTTTTTTGCAATAAAATTAGCCTTCATTATAATAAACTATAGAATTATTGTAATACTAGCTGCGCCCCGTGGCTTCGCACGCGTTGTTCCTATGGAAACGTTTAAAGGTGATTTTTATCCCACGGGAACTGATTTATAGGATAAAAAGTAGCCTATGTTTGATTCCGGGATTAGAATTACCTGTATGCAAAATTTCAGCCCGATCCGTTCAGTAGTTATGGTGTGAAGAGGTAACAAACATCCATCCATTTATCCATCCATACATCCATGCAAACTTTCGCATTTATAATATTATTAGTGTGATAGTGTGATAGAGTATTCTACTATAGAAACTTTCGTAGTTAGACGAATTCATTATGAATGTAAGCGAGTTAATTACGAACAATGTTTGTGTTGGAAGAACACCAACGGGCGAGTGCGGTTCTAGACGCGCGCGTTCCGCATCCCTTCGAGCACTGATTCACTTCGGTGTTCTTTCAACACAAACAAGGTTCGTAGTTAACCCGCTTACATTCATAATGATTTTTTTATATTCGTAGGACGAAATATTTAACTAGACGTTTGTGAACCTGTTTATTAATTAGGTATGTGATGTGATTCCCAAAACCACCTTTCTCACAAACATTCATTGCAAAATATGTGGACCAAAACAATGTGACAATCGATATCGAAAACTATAGTAGAAAAGTCCAAAAATGTATGGCCTTACTGATCCTCACGTGATCTGTTTAATTTTTTTTCCTACAAATCTTTCAATTGTTTTAGATTCGCTTCATATCGGATGTCGGTTGGCTACGCCCTCTGTGTTTTTACCTTGTCTGACACGAGTTAACAAATTAAAACATTTTTTGTGCCAAAAAATTATATCGTAAAATATTTTAAATTTTTAACGATATGTATTTTTAAAGATGAGCAAAATACTCCCATTATTTGCTACTTAACGACTTCATTGTTTGACATTCATCGTATTTGTACAAATCTAGTGATCACATATTAATGCACTTTTTAGTTTTTTGGAATAAACAAAAACTGCAGATGACCAGTTTATCATTATCGTTGCAGTTACGCATATGTGGAAGATGTTTTTTGTTTAATAAGCACAACTGAACAAAAAACTGTCAGAACTAAAAAAAAATAAAATGGTACCACATGGGAAGCTTTCATTGAAAAAAAGAATCATGAAAATCGGACCACCCAGTCAAAAATTCTGAGGTAAAAAAAAAAAATCAGTCGAATTGAGAACCTCCTCCTTTTTTGAAGTCGGTTATAATGTAAATACCTCTGTACACCTATGGAATACAATAGATGATTGTGTATTTAGTATTGAGTTGTGTATTGAATTTTTTAGTCGTCGGCTAAACGATAATTTAAATTACCTAAATGATAGGAGGCTGGTTATCTGTATACAACTACAGATAACCAGCCAGATAACCAGCCATCTATCATAGTTTAGATCTACAATAAATTATTTTTTTAGAATAATAAATCAGTTAATCTCATAAAAAATGCCAGATATATCCGGCAACGATAGAACGTTACGTTTCTAATATTATATAATTTAAAAGTTTGAATCAAGTGATCGTGTTTCTATCTTTCTATGAATCCTCTGCATTTTAGTTTTGTTCGAAATAATTTCCGACATTTTCATACTTTTTAAGTAATAGGGCCCGATATTATGAATTATTTTAAATATACTTGCCTTTGTAGCTGAACGAACGAAAAAAATGGCTCTAACAGAAAGACGTGTCGCGTCGGTTCGAAATAAAAACCGATAAAACGAAGTTATATGATCATTTGCACTGGATACATTTTTGGAGTTTAAAAATTTGATTATATATTTTGTATGGCAGTATATCAGTAAAAGGACGAGCTAGAGACAAGCAACTGGTCTCAGAACACCTAGAACCCTCATTATTGTAGGTATCTGTGTGAGGTGTAAACTTTTAAAACATGTCTTAATCTAATAAAAAATATTACTTCAAAGTCCATACAGAAGGAGCACGTATTTTTAATGTAAGTAAATTATTAATAAAAGAATGTGACAGCATTAATATGTATACAAATATGTTGAAAGCACATGTCTACTCACATTAATAATAGAATATAACACAATATAACACAAATTAATTAGGATGCCCAGGGGGCTAGACAATGTAACGATCGACTATCGAAAGCGATAGTAGAAAAGTCAAAAATGTATGGGTTTGACATCACACTAATATTATAAAGGCGAAAGTTTGGATGGATGTATGGATGGATGTTTGTTACCTCTTCACGCCAAAACTACTGAACGGATCTGGCTGAAATTTTGCATACAGGTAATTCTAATACTGGAATAAAACATAGGCCACTTTTTATCCCATAAATCTGTTCCCGTGGGATGAAAATCGCCTTTTAATGTTTTCATAGGAACAACGCGTGCGAAGCCGCGGGGCGCAGCTAGTATGCTGTGCTGCATGCAGCGGTGCCTTACAGGCCTTACACCACGCTACGAAAGAAGCTATATTTCGTGCCTGCAGTAGGTAACTAGGTAAGGCCAATTATGATCATGATGATGATGGTGATAGTGGTAGGCATGCCCCTTTATAATGTCTGCTAAAAGGCATGCTATACTTACTTAGAATTCCTTACGTCCTTTGGTCGGAGTAGGAAAAGTGGCCACAAAACACCAGCGATTAACAACGTAATTAAATAGAAAATACCGAAGGTAAAATAATATTTGAATGTACTCGATTCTGGACTCCGCATTTTCTTTACAAAATACGTTGTCATAGAAAATATCACGAATAAGTACGCTGCGGCCCACATCTTGAAATGTTGCTTATTAGAAGTTCTTTTATACCAATAATAGAGTATAAAATGTTAATTATTACGATCTTGATTATTTATGGGTTTTGAAATTCCGCAATATTTAGAGAACACGAAATGTTCAACACGACCAGCGCAACACAAATCTATTTACAATTTGGCAGGTTCGTAAACATTGTCTATAATAAAAGCCGAAATCATTTGTCGTTGCTGGAAGGAATCTAACAGCATCGAAGGCTTGCCTGACTGCTCTGTGGAAGGTTAACCGCAAGTTCATCGGTCGGAGGTTTGGAAGTTTGTACTGCCAAGCTTGTCAAGGTATACAAGGGCTTACGAAAAGTAGAAATAAATAAAATGGCATCTTATTATATTTTTTAAAGTATACTTTCTTCTATGTTGCGTTTTACGCCCGTTCTTAGCAACTGCGGACGTAAAGAAATAGATTTGGGGTTCAGGACGCCGAGTAGGTGGTCATCTGTTCCACTTAATTTCATCCAGCTTGGATGGGTCAACCAAAAGCCTTTACCGAACAAAGTAGCATTTCGTTCGATAAAGGCTTTTGGTTGATGTTACTTATTGAAATACTGTTAAAGTGTAAGTATGTAAAAGTTATGGATGAGTTGATTACTAAACATTTTGGATTGACCGACCTATCCAAGCTGGATGAAATTAAGTGGATGAGCGTACTGAAGTAGCATTTCGATATACAGGATACCGAAGCTCTGGGCTACAAATTTCGTTATCAATACAAGAGCTAGGCATTCAGCTAGCAAGTATGTTTACATTGTACCATAGCGTGTCATTATTTCTGAAAAATATTAAAATGTTGTATACGGAACTTTTTTTTAACAACTTTAGTTTTTCATACGTACTTAATGGCGGTCACATCATTAGCAACTAGTGGTGTCAATACGTATATAAATACTATGCAGAAACCTATAATTAAAAAGTCATAAGTTTAAATTTATTATAATGAGATACAAGGATTTTTATTTATGAGTGCCTACCATATGGCCCTCGTGTTGATTAGCACTTATATCATCGTACTATTACAATGCATTATTATAATACATTGATAAATTAAGAAGGGAAGATGAGGTACTAGTTTCTCGAAAATGGCAACCTCATATTGTGTGCTCCCACCTCAGTCACCGTCGTCGGACCGGCGGCACGGGCGGTCGTGATTCGCGTGAAATATTGTTGTCTCGGTCTTACTTCGGTCTTAGATACGTCTTTCCGTCTTTCTTCTTTGTATTGCACAGGACTGGAAATATAACTGTGCTAATAATAATGCTGTTGAATTCACACAATTCAAATAAATAAATAGTTCGCACCAAGATTTTCCATTATCCTCAACAGCCTTAAATGGTCCACTGCTGAACGCAGGCCTCCCCCTTTGGCGTTTATCTCATTGGGGGGTAATGCCCATAAACCCCACGCTGGGCATGCGGGTTGGGGATCGCAGTTCGGTGATAGAATTGTTGTGCTGGGGGCGCTGCTGCCTGCCTCCCGGTGGAAATCCCTTAGTCACCTCCTACGACACCACACGGGAAGAGCTTGGGTGGTGCAAATTCTATGCCAGCACCACACAGCTAAAGTACTGTAGTAGGTAGTAAATAAATAGCATATTGGAAGAAAAGTAGGGGAACATGCTCTACATGCCTCCTAATTTACTACCATAAACTACTTTGATTTATTGATTGAACACTTACATATTTACATACAAATAAATAAATAAAATAAACTTTTTTTTTCGGATAACCATAGATAAAATAACACAGATTACAAAAAATATATATTTTGTCTAAATGTAAACGAATAGTTTAGTTTGTTTTAAAAAACTATAAACCGACTTCAATTATATGGTTTACTCAGGGATGCCAGTGTCAGAAATGGATCAAATTGAAATGGGACCACACGAAAAGCACCAGCTTTCTAAAGAATCATCAAAATCGGATCACCCAGTCAAAAGTCCTAAAGTAACAAACATAAAAAAATTACCGCTGAATTGAGAACCTCCTCCTTTTTTTTAAGTCGGTTAAAAACAGTACAACGGACGGTCTTAATGCTACTTAATGATTAACACCTTCATGGCCCAAGACGCAGGTGCCAGTCTCTATCTGCGTGGAGCTGCGGCGCGCCCCTGCCGGTCGCACCGCAGAGCTGAGCAGTAAATGCGTTAATGATCTTTTCTATAAATACTTGTACCTATAATGATTACTACCTACTTACCATGTTCGTCATGGTCCCAAAACATCTAAACATTATCTATCATTATCTACAGTTTGACGTTCTTTATACAATAACAACTTATCTTATGCTCAATCTTACGCTACCACCTATTTAGTATTTTGGTCATTAGGTAGGTACTTGTTGTTGCTTTATTTTTCTCATCATTTACTCTATCTACTTACCTACACAAAAGTTCCACGTTTTTGTTAACTTCTGCACGATTGCCAAGATTTTAAAGAGTCTGCATCGAATGTCTTGGCTATCAAGACAGAGAGTATCAAGACTGCGAATAATATTTATATTGTTTTATCCCTCATATTTTTTTTACGTTATTCTTTTGTTTTTAGATTAGAGATTATGATTTTTTGTCCATTCTTTCGATTAGCATCATAGAAATACGGGTTGTTTTTTCCCATAATTGAGTCGGTTCCATTCCCAGACGTAATATGACTAGACTATAATATAAGATAAGGTTTTTTCTAGAAAATCTTTGTATTCATTATTCCTACTACATAATATATGTATATGCATTTAGGAGTGTGCAATTGCACCGCTAAGAGATGGATATGAGTGGGATGACAAGATATTATGGTTTTCTCGGACAGACTGCAAGCACACTAAATCATTTTTCCCATTTAAAGACGGGAAAACCACAAACACGTTGCTCAAGATAAGCTGAGAGGACCCAAAAACGATGGTGGGCATCATCACAGGTCACTGTGCATTGAACCATCAACTTTTTAAGACTGGAGCCACAGACAGCTGTTTATGTCGTGGCTGCTTCCAAGAAGACGAGACTGTGGAACACGTTGTCCTACACTGCACGGCCACAGATGAGGCCAGACATAAAACAGGGCTGAAGTGTCTCATTGAGGCATCTACCCCATCCACAATCCACACCCACAGAAAAGCTGAATCGAAGCTGTCAGTCACCAAACGTCCTGCTCAGATACTTCAAGGAGCTGTGCTGGTTAGGGCCTACTTAGGCATGGGGATAATGCACAATACACTCCTATGCGCGATGTCCGTGCAGATCTTAGTTCCCCCTACTCAGAATTAGAATTATATTTATGGTTTTCTCGTGAGAAGTCAGAGCAGAGGACGTGCACCGTGTTTTCTATGCGCCGAAACCGTTTTTACTAAAGAAATACTTCTAGGTTTCTAGCAGTGTGCTGTTCCTGAGGTGCAAAACATTTATTTTAAAAAAATATAACTTTCGGGAAAACTTTTACAAATTGTCTTAAATAAAACACGATAAAAGTTCGAAGTAACATGTCCCTAAATATGAAGGTAGCTTTAACAGATTCTGAGTTAAATAACGATTTCAAACTTCAAAATTGCTTATGGCACACTCTTAAGGTACTTTCCCTTTATGTCGCATAGTCTTACGTCCTGTACACCTACCTCTACCTACTATGGGATAAAATCAGATTTTGGGCGATGAAATAAGTAGGTTAATTGAAAAGTAGGATCGTACGTATTGTTTTTATCATTTATGGGCATGGTTAACTACTGATTATTTTTATGCGCTCTTAAATTAGCCTAATCAACTAAATTTCTATTAATCCCAACCAATTGCTTTTGACGTTTGTTTGGTGGAAACCTTTTAATAATGTTGACTAAAATAACATTGCTAGTATTTATAACCATTTATATTATTTCGAGCAAAGGCAAAAGACCGACGTTTAAGCCTTACGTGACTAACCATACCTATCCGCAATACAAGTATCCGCTATTGTATAGACATAAGGTCTATACCGCGCTGAGCGACCAAGGAAAGGAGATTTTCTTCGCTACTAACATACGTAAACCATAATTATTTTTTAAACAACTTCAAAAAAGGAGGAGGTTCTCAATTCGACTTATTTGTATGTTTGTTACCTCAGAACTTTTGACTGGGGTGATCAGATTTTGACGATTTTATTTGAAAGCTGGTGCTTCCTGTGTGTTCCCATTTCAATTTGGTTCATTTCTGACAATGGCATGAGAAAAACATTTAGTTAAAGCAATTAATAATTAATTTTGTTTTAAAAAACTATAAACCGACTTCATATTTTACAGTTTTTTCATGAATTTTCATGGATCCCATTGTCAGAACTGAACAAAATTAAAATGGGACCACACGGAAAGAACCAGCTTTAATATAAAAAAAGAATCATGCAAATCGGACCATCAGTCAAAAGTTCTTAGGTAACATTAAAATAATAATAATAATAATTCTTTATTTCAGATAACTTAATCCATATTTTGTTAGTAGGTAGTTTCTTAAATTAAATGTTAGTCATACTTATCGCTAATATTAAAATTATCTTAGACAACTACCTAGTACATTTACACTAAACAAACAAATTTAAATATGCAATGAATTGAATCAGATAAGTTGAAATAGAAATTAAATAGAAAAATGAATTACAGTCAAATAGAAAAATCAATTACAATCAAATAAAATGTCACAATTAATTAAATACTATCAAATTAGATTACATAAAGTCAAATATAAATTAAATTTAATCAAATAATCACTTTTTGCACAAAGCGCTGCCATATCGGCGCAGTCATTCTGCCAGCTACTGTTTGTAGGATGCTGTTGGGGCTATCCCGCACTCTGCGCATCAGGGATGCCGTCTTTTTCCTAAGAATGGCAGCAAACCCATCTGTCTGGTACTCAGCAAACATCCCTGATGCACTGCAGAAACGGGGTAGTCCCAACATCATCCTAAAGATGTTATTGTACTGTACACATAGGGTCTCCAGCGGTCGTTTGGTGTGGCTTACCCATAGGCTCCCGGTGTAGAAGTTTTGACAGTAAGATTTAAACAATGTTAGTTTGACGTCTTCATTACACCGGGAGAACCTACGGATCAACATATTACCTCTTACCGCTAGAGCCCTACGCTCTCTTTCAATATCTGCATTGTCCTTAAGGTCGTCGGCAATAACATGTCCATGATATTTAAATGATGTCACTTTTTTAATGCTCACGCCGTTTAGGGTTATTTCTGGGAATTCTTCTAATTTATTGCCGGCGGCCTTAAAGACAATGTATTCACACTTTCTAGTATTGAAGCGGAGGCCGTGAGATGCAGCATAGTCCGCACAGACCCTCAGCATCTCCTCGACAGATCTCGCTGTTGTCCCCAGCAGCACCATGTCGTCCGCGTAGCTGATGTTATTTATAGAAACCCCATCCACACGACAGCCAACACGCATGCCGCTGAGCTCAACAATTAGATCATTTACATATAGGTTGAAAAGCGAGGTCGAGCTTACCCCCTCCTGTCTTACCCCGCACTCCAACCTATATGCGTCGGAGAGAGCATTCGACCACTTAGTAACGGTGCTCTGATGTCCGTACCAGAACCGAAACATATTCAACAGGTCCGGCGGCACCCTCCGGTCCCTCAACTTCCCCCACAGCACATCATAGGAAACTAAGTCAAATGCCTTGGAGAGGTCGAGGAAACAGGCATTCACCGGCGTCCTGCGGCTCGTGTAATATTGGACAGTATGCTTGAGTGATAATATTGCGCTTTCAGTGGACAGTCCGCGTCGAAACCCGAACTGTGCGTCATGTAGCTCTATGTGGTTTTGTAAAATAGAGTCAAGCATACTGTCCAACACCTTAGCTATTGTAGTGGCCAGTGAAATTGGACGGTAGTTCCCTTTGTCCGATATGTCTCCCGTTCTGTTCTTCACAATGGGCACCACTATCGTCTTCATGAGGTCAGCAGGTAAGTACGCATGACAAAGACACATTGTGAAGAACATTGACAGGAGGCCGGGCAAATGGTTTCCCGCGTATTTGAGATGCTCGATGCTGAGCCCATCATGTCCGGGAGACTTGCCTCGTGTCATGCTTTTTATTGTAGCACGGACCTGGTCCGCCGACACATGCAATAGAGGTTCGTCACCCCGAGCGTAGGAATCGGCATCGGTCATCTCCGAGGGGCCAAGGGGGGAGTGAACTTTGAAGTGCTCACTAAATAACTGCGCTATCTCCTTCCGCTCACTCTTGCCCTCCACACTCACAGGGGGGCCAGGCCTAATGTTAAGTTTACCGGTTGACTTCCAAAAGGTTTAGAAGTCTTTTGCTGCACACTCTTTTGCTAATTTGTCCATAATAAGCTGGTCCTGGTTTCGCTGACACCACTTCAGGCGGCTTTTAAAGATTTTGCGGGTTTCGCACATTTGCTCATAAATCTCGCCTGAAGTAGGTCTGTTACTCAGCAACCAGCTATTGAATTTAAGCCTGGCCTCCCCATGCGCGCTACGTACATACTTGTTCCAGCCACACAAGCTTTTACCTTTCCTAGGTATCGCACCACCACGCTGCCTCGTCTGTACGAGTACAGACGCCTACGTAACATAAAAAACGTAACATACGTAACATAACATAAAAAAAAATTAAAAAAAAGACAGACGAATTGAGAACCTCCTCCTTTTTTTGAAGTCGGTTAAAAAGGGAAAATGAGGTACTACTTTCTCGAAAATGGCAACCTCATATTGTGTAAAATTATGTACTCCCACCTCAGTCACCGTCAGACCGGCGCGGCACGGGCGGTCGTGATTCGCGTGAAATATTGTTGTCTCGGTCTCACTTCGGTCTTAGATACGTCTTTCCGTCTTTGTTCTTCTTTGTATTGTACAGGACTGGAAATATAACTGTGAGCGTATGTGTTTGCGTGTAGTTGTAACATTTGCCAATTTTTGAGTAAGGGCTGGGAGAACGTAACCTATCTTCCCTTTTTAATTAATCAAAGAGTTAAAGTCGGTTATAATAGTTTTTTAAAACTTTTAAATCTTAACTTATAAATCATGGTTATTAATACTAAAGTTATTTACAACGGGATATTTACCATGATTTGAGTGATAACATTCGTAGCAAAAGACTGAAAAAGAGGGTAGATCGATATATCTGCCCATAATAACTCACTCGCAAGACATTCAGTTATTCCGTGATCATGGCGCATGAAACTGTGTCGAAATATTGGAAAGCTCAAAACTCAAATCATGGTAAATATCGCGTTGTAAATAACTTTAGTTTTTTAAAACTTACCCAATTATTCAAGCTTGATTTCTTCTATCCTGGGAGTCGAGAGATTTTAGTTGATAGAAGACCCCCTGTTTTTTTAATACACGCGAATTCATATAGTCATTTGGTTCGGACGTTTGTGCGGCTAGCACAGGTCGAACAAGATAGGCAGAAAGTACTTTGCATGAAGGAAACAACTAGGGGTGGCTTTTAAACGGTATCACACACATTTTGTAACGTGCCATTACATGGACTATAGAAAATAGTAGCAACATGTTGATGATGACGATGGTATCTCTTGCTTATTCCAGACCCGTCATGTCTCGCCAAGAAAGGAGATTGCATCCCGCGTAATCAATGTAAGCAGCCAAACATGCTCTACATATCGCGCATCTGTTACAAACATGATCTGGTCTGCTGCTACGACATCACCATAAGGTACCCGTCTGTTGCCGATTCCTGGTTAACGACTACTAGTACAGCGGCGCCTGAGATGCTGCGTGCTGGTGCTGAGACCAAGGGTATGATGCCTAATGAGACAGATCCTGTGATGCGTGCTGAGTCCGAAGCAGTGATGCGTCCTGAGTCAGAAGATGTGATGGGGTCTCAGTCCGAAAATGTGATACGTGCTGAGACCAAGGATGTGATGCGTCCTGCTCAGACCGAGGAGGGTGTGATACGTGCTGAGTCCGAAGCTGTGATGCATGTAATACCTACTCAGAAAGATGCGATGCGTGCTGAGACCGAAGCTGTGATGCATGTAATACCTACTCAGTCAGATGCGATGCGTGCTGAGTCCGAAGCTGTGATGCATGTAATACCTACCCAGACAGATGCGATGCGGGCTGAGATCGAAGGTACCACTACGAGTACGACGTAGTTTTTTTGTGGTAAAGCAGTCCTCCACAGCAAATTACAATATACGGGATTTGGGATTTTTGTTTTTATTTATCTACTTACGAAGGAATTCTACAGTAGTACATTCTATACAGTTATCTAAAACCTAAGCCATGAGGATCCCTTTACTTTCGTTTTAGCTATACCTATATCCAGCAGTGGAGTGATGATGATTATGATGATGAAGATTTATCAATCAGTCTACTTACATATATGTTTTAATTTATTATTTATATACCTAACATATTAATTACATTTTTACTGAAAATACAATAAAATATTATAAAACTTCTACAGTAAAAATAAAAAAACGGTGTATCACCACCGGCCGCGTTCAAGCGACCGCTACTGGAGGTACTTAGAGTTGCTAAAGAGAGGAACTTCCTGACGATACACGCTAAGTCCAGGCCCTTCTGGAGTCTGGCCCTTGATCCAACTTTAGGAAGTTAGATCAAGGGCCAGATCCAAAAGGATCTTGTTAGGGCAAGAGTCTATAACTATCCTATTTATGATTTTTGATAGCCATCATGTGTTTGCGCTACGTTGATAAGCTAACGAATGCTTGCATGCTTACTGAACACCTATGTATAATATAGTAAGAGTAATCGTCGAATAGGTATTTTTTTCAAACTAGCTCCTATAGCTAGTTAAAAAAAATACCCATACCTACGCTTGATTGTACTTAATTGTACACTGTTTGTCGTTGCGAACTCATCAGTAGGCGCGACCTAAATGTATGCTATCTCACCTGTCATAGATATACCCAATAAGTTGGGCTAAAATTCGTGTTGAAACTTGAAATACGAAAGTTTAGAAGCTTGTATATCCAAATATTTACTTTTTTAAGGTTTTGTTTGCATACAAACATAGATAATGACGATATGAATTTATATTATCCTTAGTTTTGTATGGCCTACATCAAACAGCGTAGTTGTTACCCTTCCACGTTTGTATGAAAAGATGAGCGACATGGTTGAACCTTTAAACATCCGGAATGACTTGCGTTTAGCAGAAGCTCTTGTTCTGTAGGTACTTATATTAAAACTTTATTGGTGAATATTCAGTCTAATTCCCCTAACGCTCGTTGGCTGACTAAATAAATGTTGAATTATAATTATCGTGCCCAGTAGGTCTCTAAAATGATCTAACTTATCAAAAGAAATTACATTGCAAATGCAATGTAATCTAAATGTGAACTAGCTCGACCTAGTTCTCTCGTATCATAAGTAAAAGCTAACTAACATCATATATAATATATGTTAGTTACCTTTTACCTATTTTTGTAATAATAGCCATAGATTTAAATAGTTTATATCTATGATAATAGCACATTACGGTGGTTAAAAATATAATGCTGGACTATTCATACAGTATTAAATGCATGAAAACTTTATTGAAAATAGAAAATCCCTTCCTTTTTTGTGACTCAAACTGTGATTTATGCGTTATATATAATAACACTAGATGAAATGAACACAACATGTCGAAAACTCCTTTGAAAAAGAAGGTTTCAGGGTGCCCATTGTGAATCTATAGGGGCCCGGCGGATACCTTGATTGATGGGCAAAGTAATGGCTTTTTCTTCTTCTGCCACAGTGGGCAAAGATCAGCCGCAACCTTCGAATGGTTCGAATAATAAACCTTGTGCGTCCCCGCAGCGGGACATCAGCGGGACAAATGTATGCAGATATTTCTTCCAGGTCTGGGCGTTTGTACCAATTTTGCTAATCTGCTGGTTTCCATACAAGCTATGCATACTTTAAGACTAGATGTCTAGATTTTTATTTACATAAACATAAATAAAAATATTTATGCACATAGAGATCGAACCCTTAAAGAATCGGAAATAAGAGCCCTAGCATCTTCATACAAGTTAATCTTAGTAAGAGCTAGGTGTCACTATCCTCTGACCTCAAAGGTTAATACGATGCATGTACAGTACACAACACACCGAGATACTGTACCCTACCACCACCTTACAAACTACCCCATGGTGAAATTGTGTGTCAAAATTAGTTAAATTTAATTGATTTTAAACATAAGTACTTTGTAACCTTTTTCTGAAATAAACTATTTTTGTTTTATTTGTTTTATTTTTTAGATTATACTATGTCAAAAAGACATTATTTATTAACTAGCTAAATAAAGCGACCAGAACCGCTTTATTTCTGGATGAAAAGTTGCCTATTGAATTAGTTCAATTATGGTCTCAATATACTTCAAACATTTATTCAGTAGGTTTAGAAAACGTGGCATACATTTTCAGATCTTTACATAGCTAAAAGTATATTATGTAAATGATTATAAGGTATATTCTCTTACCTTAAAGTGCCTAATTGTTATTGGTAGGATTTCAGAAAAGGAAAATATTGGTAACTCGTTTCTGCCCACGGCTTCGCACGCGTTCTTGTATAGAATCGTTTAAAGGTTATTTCTATCCCTCGGAATAAAAATATAATTAATGTGGTAAAAAGAAGCCTATGTTTGATTTCACGGTGAGAGTTACCTGTATACTAATTTCAGGTCAATATGTTCAGTTGTTTTAACGTGTAGAAGTAACAAACACCCATCCATCCATCCAAACTTTCGCATTTATAAAAGTGTGAGGTGATGTTTAATAGTAAAAAAACCTGAAGTAAAATACATCTGATCGATTGTATTTCGCCATATAAACAATGTATAGCGTCCACCCCAGGGGATGATATTTATGGAGCTGTTTTGACTGCTCCGATTACGTGCAAGGGTGTTTTCCTCACCGACCCTCCTAATTTCGGTCACGTTCCTAATATTTTTTCCTCTTACCTCAAGAAATAGATTAATAGGAAAATGGTGGGTAAGATTTACTTATGTTATTTATTAATGCTAAATAGTATTAACTTATATTATCTACAGCTAACATAAACTGTAAATCGGTTGGCCGTCAGCCTCAGTCTCAATACATCATTTATTCTCCAAATTAGGATGATAAGTTTACATGGAAGATTACTATTTCTTGGTTTTATTCACTCAAAACTCGGACACGTATTTTTATTTTTACAAAACTACGCTTGGGGTTTGCAATAAATTTTAACCAGGGTGAAATCGCGGGGCACAGCTAGCATATTAATAATACTAAAAGGTAGGTAAGTACCTAAACTTTATAAATATTAAGTTATATTGAGCTCGGTACTACTGAGTTCGGTTATAATGAGCTCCTTACATCATGTGATACGTTGCAGTAAATAAAATAAAGAACAAACAAAATAAACTTTAGCTATAAGTTAAACCTATCAATTTCGATATATTGCATAATGTGTATGTGCAACCGACCTCAGAGCTTGGAAATAACATCCGACGTTGATTACCTTCAACTGACTCTAAGGTCAAAAAACCTTTTAAATTTCCGCTTTAGATGTTTCTAGAGACAAATTTGAAACGCATTGCTCTCGGTGTTATGTAACACATAGTGTGAGTATTTGTGAATCTATTTTTATTATCATTTATTAAAAAAGAAAATTGCAATCAACTATGAGAAATAAACTAAAACTAGTATTGACAATTCAAACAATCGAGCTTATTTATTGTATTATATGGGATATTTTTTTTTTATCTCTAACTGCAGACAGTTGTAAACAAACGAGTTATTCAAGGTCAAATCAATAAACATTTTTTCTTGATTATCTCTTTCTCTAATTCTCCAATCATGTTTATATCTATTATAAAATAGAAACGTAGTAGAACGATAAAATGTAGAACATAAAAATTGCGACAAATTTTATCCATTATATTTTTTCATGCTACGAGTGTCAACCGTTTTTGTGATATCGTAGCCATGTCCTCTTTCACACAATCCATTAATCTATTCTTTGGTCTTCCTCTCCCCTTATATCCCTCCACATTCAAACCTAACACTCTTCTCGTCACATGACATTCTTCCCTCTGCATAACATGCCCTAAGATCAAAATGGAAAACCTATTTACACACCAGGTCTACCCAGCACAATGCTGAGTGTGGGCCATATTTGCCTGCTACGCACAAAAATTAATGTAAGCTAAGAATTAATTTAGTGAAGTTAAATATAGTGTTGTGTAGTTTTTAGGTAAATAAAATTATTTTCTTTCTTTCTTATTTTATTCTTTCTATTTACTATCATCTAATTAGAGGTAAAATAATCGCTATGTCTCTGGGAGTACTCTCTTGGCTACGAAGAAGTATGGACATCATAAAATCTTCGAACAGAAGCTATTTTTACGGTAGTTCTTTAACTGAGCACGTCCTCAGTTAAAGAACTACCACCACAGAGCTGTAGGGTAGTTTACGTAGTAACTACAGGCGTGGGTGTGTGCGTGGTACGTTTTTATGACCTTACCTTACCCTTTACCCCTAGTAATGTTTTTTAGGCATTGTATCGATGAGAACTTTTTAGATTTAATTTATAATGGTGTTTCGGCTGTGCAATGTTGGTGAGATTTTGCTGCCGTATTTTTTTTGAATTTTGGATAGAATGTACAAGGATGCATAAGGAATTGTTTCCTGTAATGCGGACCAAAACAAGCAATGAGTAACCTCTGACCTCTGGCGCGGCAGGTGCGCCTACAACGCAGTAGGTTGCAGTTTCGATTCCCGCCTCGGGACCCGGAATGTTTGTACAATCTGCAGATATTTGTTCCAGAGTGTTATAGAGTGGTTCTTAATGTTTTCTATGCATAATAAAAAAATATCTACCTTTGGCTTTTCCTGACTTTACTTGCACAAAGTGTAGAAGTAATGTGTGATGGCAAACTACCACATGTTCACTCATTAAACCCCAACACCGACTATTGTTTGATTTTTCAAAGGTCGCCGCATTTTTTATAAGCCTTGTTTTGTGAAAAAAATTTATGGAAAGGCGTGTTTTTTATTGATGTCCCTGTATTGCTGTAACTAAAAAAAAAAAAAAATGTCGAGTTTTAATAAAAAAAGTCTAGGACTCGCGTGCATCCGTACACACGGGTGTACGTAAGAGTTTAGCCGCCATTTTCAACAAAGACTAAAACATTTTAAAATCTATTAGCTTATCTCATAAAGATTCCAACGATGTATGATACACATAATAGAAATTCATTCACACGCGGCAAAATTGCCTCCACAGACAGGAAATTTATGCAAAAATGGCCGTTACAGCTAAAGGGGTAGGCTACCTAAAATACAGGCCTAACTTACACATTATTCAAAAATGCTGTGTGTAAGATCTGTCTTTGGAGTAGGCCCATCAGAGTCTGTAAGCCTCTCTTTAAGAAACATGGACCATCTTCCAAATTGACTGTTTTGTAAAAGAGCATGCTTCTTTCTTTTTCTATTCTTCAACATGTAATAAGGCATAAATAATTATTATATTAAAAAATAATGATCCCACTAAGCTTATCTCGCCCACACACAAAACTGCATGAGTGGGAAAATTGCTCTACCATGACAATAATAGTTTATGATAAAATTCCTAGAGAAAGACAGAAGAAGAGAACTGCCTACCAAGAAATTTAAAACAAAATTCCGCAGAAAAATATTTTTATGACATTAAAGAATTATATCATAAATAAATTACCTACACAAATAAGTTAAATATTGTATACATCCATAATTAATTAATAAACTGTTGTTAACATCTATCTTTAAGATCTTGTTTGTACCTTGTTTCTACAATAAATTTCATTTCATTTCATTTCAATATCAATTTAAATTTCAAATTTACATACTTATTGTTCAATGATTAATTCATAGCGTAGAATAACTATGAGGAAAAGTTAAAATCGAAAAAAAACATCGATCAAGGTATGCGTTTATAAGATTGGAGCAAATTGCGTATAAAACTTGTCTTTAGATGTTTTTCTTCCGGTATTCTAATTCTAACAAGGCCAAAAATTGATTTAATTATATGACGTTAGTATGTACAAGGATGCATAAGGAATTGTTTCCTGTAAAGCGGACCAAAACAAGCAATGAGTAACCTCTGACCTCTGTCGCGGCAGGCGTGCCTACGCAATAGGTTGCAGTTTCGATTCCCGCCTCGGGACTCGGAATGTTTGTACAATCTGCAGATATTTGTTCCAGGGTGTTATAGAGTGGTTATGGATTTTTTCTTTGCATAGTAAAAAATATCTACTGAAATATCTTCCTATCTACATAGTATTAAATAGTTAACCAGTACCTTCATGGTTAGGTTACTACCTATGGTACCCATAGTGTGTTATCTTATCAATTATCACAAGCAGCGTTGCCATATATACGGATTTGTCCGTATTTGTACGGATTTTGGAAACCCAATACGGATGATTAAGACATACGGATTTTTAAACGGATTTATGCTACAGGCAGATTCAACTTTACACAGACTCTTCTAAGACAGATGCAGTCGATGAAGAGCACATTTAGATAATGTTTTATTATTTAAACCATAAATATTTATTTAAAATCTCGCATGTACCTACTGAAAAAATATTGTCTTTGGCGCCACACCGTCAATAGTATGTATTTTCAACCGCGACATCTATTGCTTTTGTAAAGGAACTACGCCACCGATATCCGTTCTAAAGCTTTAGTAAGAAAGGTATTTAAATGCTTCACGATATGACACAAAGATAGAGCTGCTAGCGAGAATTTGATAATTTGTTTGACCAAGTTTTGGGTTGAAAGCTCTCCGCAAAACCTTTGCAAAAGTGTGTATTGTGCCTAATCAAAACTAACGTAACGTAAATAAGAATTATTTAAATGTTATAATAATTGGTTGCAATATCATGGCAACATAAAGCCGCTGCCCCGCCGCTGCACACGGAGAGGTTACCTATGTATTCAACTCAGCGTTGATCAGTTTGCCTCACTCAAGTGCGGCAGTAGAGCGAATTTTCTAAAAACGAAACAAAAAAAAAAATTAGGCACAGCACAGATACAATAACAGGCTTGTTACGTACCAAGCAAGTTTTAGTTAAATCACCCTGTTTTGATTTAAATATCGATGTAAATATGTTAAAGATGATAAATAAAATTATTATAAAGTAATTATTAGTTGTCTCATTTTATACGGAATTTCCCTCAGAATTGTAATACGGATTTTGTACGGACTTTTTGAATAAAAATACGGAATCCATGTCTTATCCATATGGCAACACTGATCACAAGCTTGCTGCTTTAACTTGGAGCTAAATATTGATGTATGAACTGTCCAGCATTATTTATTTATATATGTATAATGTGAAGTAAGTGTCTACCAAAGAATTCGTAAAAGTGCCTTACTATTACGAGTTCTTTGGTGTCCACAATAAGACTATCAGCCAGAGTCAGAGTCAGATTCAAATCGTTTATTTCTTTAGAATTACAAAATAAGCACTAAGACAAGTTAATTTTTTTAGCCTTTCTGGCAGGCAAAAATATTCTTTGGTTTATTTCGCAAAACTTATCTCTTCTAACTTGGAAGACAAATGATGAGCTATTGATGGTCCTATCAAAACTAAAATTCAAAATTCTTATTCAAATTCTTTATTTAAAAAATAAGACCAAAGTTAACCAATAGATGGTTAGATTTTAAACAGTTGTTTTGTCGGTTTTGACACAGTTTTTCATACATTAAACGTCAACGTTAATCAACCAACCTTACTAATTGTCTGATTTTATCTATTGGTGAACACAGACCTATATCGTATCCATTTTGAATGGAGCATAAACGTAAACAAATCTAAATTAAGTACTTAACCTAAAATTCACTTTGTTGGCGCGTCCTTTTGTACGTAATTTACATTACTTGTCGATTTTAGATCCTCCCTTCAATAAAAATTGCTTACAATTATATCTGAAACTCGACGCCAAGCAGGTGAGATTTTGTTATTTGTGTCGTACTATGTTTACTAACATGCTTCATTCAAAATGGATAAACCATGAGTGTATGTATGTACCTATCGTAGATAATAGATATACCTACCTAAGCACGAATCATTATTTAACCATAACCGTAATGAAGCTTATGTTTATAACATCGAAGGCAAATATTTCAAAATGCCGACGCACGCACACTATGAGTAAAAACACACAATTCACTGATTCTAAATGAGTGAGCTCACTCACTTCGCTTGGCAAACAAACACGGCGCGGCCTCACTACGATAAGGGCCTATCTAACGATTCAAATCTTTCACCGAAGGGTGATTGGCATATCATAGTATACGTTTCTAAGACAGTAAACCAGACACACTTAGTTGAGTGTTCAAATTATAATTATGATAAGCAGTCGTCCTGTTGTATTATACTCGTAGCATAGAGAAGTAGTAGAGTTAGCTGAAACTTACCTATCTGCATAAAACAAACTTTGCAACCACCTAGTTAAGTTCGTTACTGCATTTGCATCACTGAAATTCCGTTTCAAGGAAGCTCTACTTTGTAAATGTAACCAGAGAGAGTAAGTAAATATTATCGTGACTCGGTAGATTTATTCTCATGGTCTATTCAGATGTTGGGAGAGTCTTTATGGTTGTCTCCACGAAAAGTAATTTTCCATCGAGAAAAGTAGTGAATAAACAGTTGTGTGGGATATAAAATTCCATCCAGATCACTGTTTGTCTCGGCGGAAGAAAATTTTCCATCAAGACGACTAGTTGCCAAGCAGTTGGGTAGATGGATTTACATCCAGATGACTGGTTGTCCCCGCGGATTTTTTTTCCATACTGACAACCAGATGTTCGCTTGTCTGGGCGGAATAAAAGTCATTGGGAATCACTATTTGATAGCCTGTGGACGCCTTGGCTTGCCATGCCTTGGTTAACAAGTGCGCGTAAAAAAAAATTGTTTGTTTATTGAATATAAAGTATAGTCACTAGGGTGATTTTTCTGTGAAGTGAATAGTTGCCAACAATACAATACAATACAATACAATACAAATAGAAGATATCTTTTGTTTTTAACGCAAAATTTAGAGCTCTGCATAGTAATATATATTGTACAAGCTATGTTAAAAATGGCTTACGGTTTGATAGTGAGTGCTTCCCCTTACAATGATAAAACAAGTTATTGTACAAGACTAAAGTATACTTACGTCTTAAATAATACAAATAGAAGCTTAAAATTGACAAGTACAGCGTAACCTCCTTGCATAACACGTCATGTAGGTTTATATGCAAACCTGTAAATCATAAGAGTTTTAAAAGTAGAAAACCCTACCAATATTATAAACGCGATAGTTTGTAAACATGTTGCTCTTTCACGCAAAAACTACTGAACGGATCGGGCTGAAATTTTGCAAAGGTAGTTCTATTCCTGGAATAACTGTCTGTACGGATCCGGTCAGTTCCAGCCACTTCCATGGACGGCCACAACTCAAATTTACATAAGTTGGACCCATCTAGGGTCAACACTTGAGCAATTTTACAAAGCTAAAATGTTTCCAACTAGGAACGTCCCTCATCTTCAACAGCTTATAATGGTCCACTGCTGGACTTCAAACGCGCCCTATTGACTTTCATTTCATGGGGGAAACTACGAAATTAGTTGAAATAAAAGGGAAACCGCAAATACTAACCTAAATAAATCGGCACAGGTTAGTAGTTTTGCGGTGGTCTAATATTTATGTCTTTTTGTCCAATTACAAACTTTGTCTGATAAGTTACAGCCATCCATTAATTTAGAAGTTTCTTGACCAAATAAATCCGCTAGTTTGGAGAGTGGTTTGTGTTGCGTATCCTCAACGCCTACAGACCATCCAATTGATCTAATGACGATGTCACATAGTGTTGGAGGGCTCTAAGTTAAATTAAATACTGGAATCATAATGGTAGACCGATGTAGTGTGGCAGGCGAGTGAGGTTCCGGGTTCGATTCTCGCCCTGGGACAAAAGTTTGTACGATCTGAAAATGTTTGTTCCGGGTATTTTGGGTATTTTCTATGTATGATAAAAAATGTGTACATATCTATGTAATGTATTGTACTTTTTATGTATATCAGTCTAGTACATATAATAACATAAAACGAGCTCTGATTAGCTTAGGGCTAGATAAAGCTGTGTGGATGGTCCAGGATTATTTATAAAATAAAAAAAGATTTAAAAAGACCTTGCTAAAGAAACGTCTTATAAAACTACATAGGTACCTGCTATTAAAGTCTCAGTTTCTACCTGTAAATTGTTTGCAACAAATACACTTACCTAGCTCAGTTGTGTCGATTGTAAATACATGTTCTAATTTGTTTTTATTATTTGAGTATTATTTTATTTGATGATAAACGATTTTATAAGTAAGCGAGGTGTTGGGAGTGTCTTCTAAAAATAAATAAATCTAAATAAACATGGTGGCAACACAACTAGATTTTGGAGTTCGGTACATGCTATAACTAAAATAGAGGTCGGTATTTTTAATGGGTCCCAGAATAAGACATAAATCATATTTTCTAAAGTTTATATGAAAAAATAACACAAACCTGGCCAATAACCTGTAAACCTGTTCGTTATTTCAGTTTCAATTTCAAGTATATGAACCTAATATGTCTGCTGTTACAGTTATACATAAAAGGTTAAGTTTCTAATTAAATTTCACAGTAACTTGTGCGAGCAAAATATGCTCTTTGGCACATCCTACTAATACCTATTACGTCGAAGTTTGTATGCATGGATGTCTTTTACTCCTTTACACAAAACATACTGAACAGATCAGGCTAAGATTAATTTGCATACATGTAATAAAGGGCCTGACGACTCAAAAATTGTAATTAGTCTTCGTAGATTGACAGAAGATATTTAACACGTATTTTTTAACCGACTTCAAAAAAGGAGGAGGTTATCAATTTGACTGTTTTTTTATCTTTGTTACCTCAGAACTTTTGACTGGGTGGTTAGATTCTCATGATTCTTTTTTTATATGAAAGCTGGTGCTTCCCGTGTGGTCCCATTTTAATTTTGGACTACGGGATCCATGAAAATTCATGAAAAAACTGTAAAAATTGAATTCGCTTTAAAGTTTTTTAAAACAATATAAATTATTCTTTTGTCAATCAAACAAAAAATGACAAATAAAGAGCATCAAAGTTTGGGAGTGGGGGCTAGTGAAAGAAGGGTTATGTCTGAAACGACTAGTCCGATTACAACAAATGACGTATTGTTTGATTCGTCTTAGCATGTCTCTGGTTAAAGGCTCGGTGACATCTGACAAAATCGGGGGTTTAACGGGAAATCGAGACCAAAGGGGTGGTTGAACATTTGAACGATAGTGAATATGCCCGTGGGGCAGTGTTGTCAGGAGCGCAGTTGTAAGGTACTGAAACTTATAGACTTTCAGTCAACTAAAAACGAGGCAAATAAAATTAAGTTACCTAAAACTACAAGCCAACTAGGTAAAAGTTGTAAATGTTCCAAATAAATATCACCGATTCAAAATTATCCACCATAATTTTTTTATAGGGCAATGATAGAGTAGTAGTTGTAGTTGGAGTATAGTAATGTTGTTTTTAAGTTTATTTGAAATTTAAAAGTACAATATTTTTATAGAAATATTCGATATTTATCCAATGCAGAATATTTTAAATTCACGCTCAAATTCAGTCCTGATTGTTTTAAGTCACGCGGAAAACAAATGAACGACGCCATTACAATGAGCGATACAACAATGTTGAGTCAAGCAGAACATGGGAAATTATGATTCCATTTTGGCTCCCATAATCCTCATTAAAATGCACAACAGCCTATCAAAATTATGAGATATCAAAACGTAATATAAGAGTCCATTTGATTATGTAAGCAGACAAAAAGCGCCACGTGTAACCTTTCGCAAAGTCTTGCCGGAGGCTAAAAAAATAAGGGCAAAGTGGTTTCTTTTATTTGCTAGAATTCTCAGTTTCAATTAAACACAAGCCAAAGCAAACAGTCTGTGTTTTATTCATCTCCCCCCGAGACTGATTGTTGGTATAACGTTATTGACTAGTGAAGTTACGTTATATATATAGGTATTATAGGTATTGTTAGTCACAAATATACGGTGTCAATTTACTTGTTTTTTGACTTAAGCTAAAGCATTTAGTTAGAAAGGGTTCATCTTCTTAAAAAGGTAAACAAGTAATAAAATAAAATATATAGAAATAAATAAAATACATTACAAAAGGTTTAAAAAAATATACGGTTATTTCGCCGTGTATGTCAGCTGTTATGTAGATCTCGATGAGTACTATAATTTAGGGGTTTTTTAATTATAGTGCGTAAAACCGCACACTACAGGTAATTTCTAAAAAAATAATTAATATCCCAAAAATTATAAATATATACGGCGCTACAGTCCTTAACTCCGTACAAAGTCCTAGAGATTTCTACTCGTACGGTATCCGTCTTAGTGGTCTAGTGGTCATCCCCGTACTGAGGGGAGGACGCGGGTCCCGTCAAAGCAGAATATTTTTGAGATATTATTTAATTTCTTACTATAATTTACCGTAAGTACGAAGTAGAGGTGGTAAAAAGCGTTATTTTCTTATCACCGTGACTGTCGTTCCAGTTCCATATAAGTAACAGTGATTAATAACCGTGACTTTGTCACGTCGGTCACGTCTATCACTCTCATGATCATCACATCACGATATACGAACTAACATTTATTATAAGATCATTACTAACAAATTATGGATCATGGTAGTCTGAAATAAAGAAATTTTAATTTTAATTTTTAATTTAATATATAAATTAATAATATTGTGAAGTTTTCTTCCGCCACTTCTAGTAATTATACGCTCTGTGTAATAGATCGCGAAAGAACAGGCCAGAAATAGGGATAAACTCACACTCAAGCCGAGGATACACGATTAACACACGAACGCGGACTCGTATGGTACGATGTCACCTAGGAACAATAACTATTATTGTTCCTAGGAGGATGTCACTGCGATTGCAGCTTCGTTCAATAGAAAGAGGTAAAAGCTCGAAGTGATATCTAAGGAGTAACGCTGAACGGAGATAACAATATAGGTGATATTGGAACGTTGTTACTTGGTTTCCAGTCACGGCGATACCCAAAGTAGGTAAATCACAGTGACTTTTTCATCGTGACGTTATTTATCACTCACCTCTAGTACGAAGAGATACGAACCTGCCAGTCTAGCACGGGGATTGTTGTCTAGGGTAGAATAGAGAAAAATTACATCGCATCGCCATACATTGCGTAAATTATTGAAGTTGAAGGAATGAATTTCAAACATTTCACGCATTCGATAGCAAAGTGAAGTATTCTACCCTTGACAACAATCCCCGTGCTAGGCATACAGCTGTCCGTTACTTTGAAACAGAGGTACAATTGTATGATGTACCCTGATGTACCCCTCCCCAAAAGCGAAGTGGACATCTCGTCCGCGGACGAGTATTAGATTCAGACCAAAGATTTAAATCGTTAGATACGCCCTTACGCCTAAAAACTGTGGCATTAAATTGCATTGAATGCGTGCATTAACAAAATGCCGACGTACTCACACTATGAGTAGATAATTATTTTGTTTTAAAAAACTATAAACTGACTTCAATTTTTATAGATGTTCATGGATTTTTATGGATCTTACTATCAGAACTGGACCAAATTAAAACGGGACCACACGGGAAGCACCAGCGTTCATATAAAAAAAAGAATCATGAAATCAGACCACCCAGTAAAAAGTTCTGAGGTAACTAACAAACATAAATACAAAATACAGTCGAATTGAGAACCTCCTCCTTTTTTTTTATTAAAGTCGGTTAATAAAATTAGTGTTTTTATCAATAAACCTTTTCAAACAAGCGCACCACAAAACACAGAATTCACTGATTCCAAATGACAAAGGAAAGTTTGTGAGTTCACAAACATCGTTTAGCAACAAATACGGTGCGGTCTCATTACGGAAAGGGCCTGTCTAACGATATATGTCCTTGATACAGATGAGATGTACCTACTTTTATAAGCACGGTCGCCATTGTTGCCGGAAGTCCTGGGCGCGGCGGTACGCGTCTACGAATGGCCAGGCCGCACAAACATTTATAATCTCTAAGTGGGAATCGAATCCGCAACTTCCTGCGTCACGGACCTTTGCCCGCCGCACCACAGAGGCTCTTCATCGTGACCGGTTTGAACTTTTTAGTGGTGGGTTCTTGTAGGATTGTTAGGTACAAGCATCGCCAACTTGTACAATGGCTAACTTTTAATTGGCTTTTTAACTTTTAATTGTGAGATGCTAAAGTAGAAAATCTTTTCTTTTAATGAATTAACGGTGCAATTTTTTTTTACAAAGAGGCTTTTTCCAGAAATTTTTCATTGAAATAATGTTATAGAAATTTGTTTACTTATTCTACTTAAGTAATTATATTTTCCCAAGTCAACAAAGATCTGGTTTTTGTTCTATGGAAACGATTTATGGGATAAGTAATAAATTAATAGGAGTTATCTCTTCGTTATTCCAGGTTAAGTAGTTACCAACTTTTCAGTGTCAGTGTGTTATCAACATACTAAATTTTAACCCGCTCTATTTAGCTGTTTTGGCGAGAAGAAGTAAGGAAGATCCATGCATCCCAACTTTTGCTTGATGGAAAGAATGGATTGATGCATGTTTGTTACTTCTTTACGCTGAAACTATTATTACTTACATCAAGTAAATAATGAATTTTATGGAGTTAATATTATAACTATTTTTTTTTATTTAAATACCGAATAATGACTAACACTAAAAACAAGATTTTATAAGTGTGATTTTATATAAAAGATAGATAGATAGATAGACTCTTTATTGGGTACACACACAAACAGCACAGGAAAAGTAACAAAAAAAAACAGTAACACAATAAAAGGCACACATATTAAGTAGATATAGGTAAGCAGGTAGGTAGGTACCTAGTGAACATGAGTAGGTAAAAATAAGAAAAAAATAATAAAGAAAAAAAAACTGTTTATTCTAATTTTGTATGAACTAAAAATAAATAAACTGTAAACATTTTTTATGCATTTGAAGCTGAATTTAATCTTGGCTGGCTCTTCACTAAACTTATTGTCGAATTCGCGTGAAAACCGCGGCACATGAATTATGAAGTGGGTTCCATAAAAACAGTCAGCGCGGTGGTATTTGAAGGCTGTACGTGCTTTTAGCGCGCTTCGGTTTAAATATTTCACGTGTTACCACCGAGCAAGGGTACTAAATAAACCGGTTTACAGCTGGCTTAAATATAGGCAAGACAGTACAAATATTATGTAGGAAACTTTTAACTTTTGGTGCTTACCAACAACAGCCGGACTTGAACTTTTTTACGAGCATGCTATGAGCAGCATTGCTAAGGTCAAAATTTCAAAAACAGAAACAAGCCATTTGCAGTGTAATTTAAACTACATAGCACAATAAACTTTAATTTCCCAGAACAAATATAATTGTGGACAAATTTGTTTAGGGCGCCTGGCTGAGTCTGATAAAGGAGCCAGTAATCCTATTTTCGCTCTCGCTTACCCATTTGCAGGTTTGTTTATTGGCTCAGTTCTGTAATCTGGCGGAAATATTGAACTTTTTGTAGCAGTAAATCTCATCTCCATATTCGGCTTTTTGCTTTCAGTGCGATTGGCGATGCCAGGTAAAAGTAAGGTATAACTTTCTATTTGTCTTCGAGGCTTTTAGTTTTTGTCAAATTGCTGAGGTATAGACTAGTTTTTTGCTAAATAAGTCAAATACTTAGAGCGACTCTACAGACAAAACAATATTGACAGTGTTATAAATATTCACGCGTATATATCGAGTTTATTTACCTACTAGCTGCGCCCCGCGGCTTCGAACGCGTTGATCCTATGGGAACGTTTAAAGGTAATTTCTATACCACGGGAACTGATTTATGGGATAAAAAGCCTATGTTTGATTCCAGGATTAGGATTCCATGTATGCAATATTTCAGGTTGATCCGTTCAGTGGGTTTGGCGTGAAAAGGTAACAAACATCCATCCATCCACCCATACATCCATACATACAAACTTTCGCATTTATAATGTTAGTGTGATTTTTACCGACATTTGAACATTAAGTAGGTACCCGTGAATATTTATAACCAGCTGCGCCCCGCGGCTTCGCACGCGTTGATTCTAGGAAAACGTTTAAAGGTGATTTATATCTCTGTAGTAGTTTTGGCGTAAAGAGGTAACAAACATCTATCCATCCATCCGTACAAACTTTCACATTTATAATTATTAGTGTGATATTATGTTATTTGCAGATAAAAGTGAAGTCATTCTTCACTTCAATAACAAACAACATAGTGGAAACCGGGAAAACAAAACAAAACAAACACATTATTAAAACAAAAACCTACAAGAAACCCAACAATAAACCCTTCCCCAAGCCGGCTGGTCGCCGTGGGGAAAAAGACTAAAACCTTCCAGCCACAACAAAAAAAAACTTTTATATGTATCCTTAAACAACGGAAAAATAAAAGCATCGATACCTACTCACAAGAAGAAACAATACAAGTTACAAACAAAGATGCAAGCAAGGATATGGATTCAAACAAATATTAATCAAGAATAGGTACCTGCATTATAGGAAACATGAAAAATTGTACCTCTACTTATAGGCAACAGAAATGTAAACTTTGCAAATGGGCTGGACGAGGCCTATGTCGCAAAACACACTAAAAATGTACATGATAATTAGTTCTATGTAACTTAAGCACAAACTGTTAATATATTTACAAATAAAGGCTTATATTATTATTATTATGTTCTGATCGCGTAAGTTTGAAAACTTTAATATTTACAGTAAAAATATGCTGCTTAAAAATATGATACTGAAAAATATGTTGCTGAAAAATTACGTATAAAACAATATTGACAACATTGATTTGTTAAAAAGGGATTGACAATAAAATAAATGATGATGATAAAATAGAACTTCAAAACTCTAGCATTATTTTTTGTACGAGTTTACATTACGTGTGAGGTTATTCCTCGAGAATTTCACATTCATGAATATTTTTGAAAGAAAAAGTTATTTATTGAGACAGGGAATAGCCGTGAAATCGCTTTGTATTCAAATATTTCTTTGAATTGGCTTTTTTATTGTCTTTCAAATAGCTGTCTTTAATGATCAATATGATTGTTGTTTGCTTATCTTGGTTAGAGTGGAATCAAAGCGACAGTTTTGATCAATAATTGTCGTTCTTATCCTAGATTTGTGGTCCCATAGTTGTACTTTAGAAAAAAAAAACGAGGGTTAAGTCATTATACGCTTTCTTGTCCTTTGGCTATATAGTCCAAAAGCAATGTAACCCCAACGCGATATAGTCATATCGCGATTTAGTCTTAAAGCGTCATATCTTCTGCCTAGTCAAATAGAGATGTAGTCGTAAAGCTGCCAATATTATGTAGGTTTTGTAGATAAATAAGAACCTAAACCTACTTATAGTTTCACAGTGGTGTCGATTCTGTTGTTTTAGGATTCCTAACCTTAATTTTACGATTTATAAATTTTATATTCTAGGTTGACCTTAAAATTATGGTATTCTTTATACAGATCCTAAAATAACTATATTAGAACGTTTTTGAAAATCGCAAAACCTCTCTGAGTTGAGCAGTTGAGCGTTGCTGTGAGCATAATATGTTTTTTTTTCTAAAATGTCATTTCCGAATTCTTCTTTGCATGGGTCAAACAGTTCATCCATTTGTATGAGAAATCGTTTAGAAATTCAAATCGATACCAGTTTAAAGTCGATGAATTTTAATCACGACCTAATTACTAAAATTAGGTAGACGTTTCTAACCATAGCTAAAATGTAATGCAAAGAATAGGTTAAAGCTACTTTTAACTAAGTTGAGTTGTTTTAGATCTATCAATCTAATTTTAGAGCAGTCATCCTAATTTGGAACCCGTTAATTTAATTTTTCAAACAACTAAAATAATGTGCAAGGAATAGGGTTATAGCTATTTTAACTAAATTGAGTTGTTTTAGATCTGTTAGCTTAATTTTAGAGCTGGCATCCTAATTTTAAACGTGTCTGTCTAATTTTTCAACCATAGAATAACTTTAATCTATTTGAAAATCCGAAATCCATAGCTAATCCTAAAACAACAGAATCGACACCAAATGTGAAACTATAAGTAGGTAGGTAAAGGTACAGTTTCACACTCGCAATTTATTACAGAATAACTTGAGAAATTGGCTGTAGGAACTTTTTATGTGACATGATTTGACTTGACCCAAATAAACAGTCAGAAAACTCGTGTGTACGTAGATCATGTGGGTTATACTTTGGAAATTGAATTTCGAGCTCAGCGTCTGTTTATACCCTGGAGCTGACCTCTGGACACACGTTCAGAATACAGTTGCCCTTGGAAAGATTGTGTTGCTATTATATTGCCAAAGCCTGCAACGATTTATTTCCTTACTTTCTGATTCTTCTTTCATCCGAACTCATCCAATTCATTATTGACCGCCTTTTCCGAATCTTATTATTTTTCCAATCTTGACTCCTTTTAGGACAAGTAAAAGGACGAAGGACTTGGAAGAAATTACGATTCGGATAGCGGTTGACAAACATAGCCCTTATTGCCACCTGCGTCTATTTACACGACAGGCTATACATATTTGAGAGACGACAATCGGCTGACTCTTACCTACAAGGTTTTTTGAAGTGTGACCTACATACAAATATATATCTGAGTAGACCTTGTTACTATCACAAACAACCATGACATAAATTTTATGAACAGGATTTTCTTTCCTGAAGTAAAAGAAGTAAAAGAAAATTGTAAGTAACAAAACGTATTCACATCAAAAGAGAAGATTAATTTGATTAATAAAACTTCCTATTTAATATTTTTAAGTGAACTTCATTATCTAACGTTGGTAAGTCTCACTGAAAGCTCATTTATAATTTTCTCTGCAAATGGGTGGAGCCGTATACGCTGTCGCATTAGAAATGAGCAGGTGGACTGATTTCGAAACAGCGCCTATGCTGATTGGGAAGCAATGGACACATCAGTCCACATTGAATGTGCTAATGAACGTCACAAACCACTTCATATCTATCTACACGGTGCCACGTAACATGTGCACTAAACCGAAAAAGGTGGATTCTGTGGGGGCCTTTTTCAATTCTCCAACACAAATTTCCGTGTTTCGGCCAGTTGGTGTAATATAATACACTAAATTAGAAATTAAGATTATATTCTTTATTGTTCTGTTATTTTAAACGTAAGTACTCTTCCATTAGATAAACGACTTTTTTCTAAATCTTATGGTTTTGGAGTTGGCCATTCACTCCCATCTCAAAATAGAAATACAGAAATTTATTTTATTCATAATGCCAATTTACGTTTCCGTGATAAACCAATGTTTCAGCTGGAACTTGAAGCTAGCTAGAGTCAGGCAGTTGGTCACCGTATAAAATTTTCAAATTGCCGCTTTTCCGCTTAGTACACCTATTACGTCGCACCTTGTAGCTGCCCATATCTATGGTCTCATCACGAATGTTCACTCTGTAACATGATTATTGAGCATGCGACTCGACACAGCTCTGTTTATGGGTCGTACTCGACTTGGCTCCGATCCACGCTGTCGTTGCGCCCCAAAAAACAAACGTGCAATAACCTCGTCAATATAAAACATACAAAAGCTTGAGTCTGAAATTAAGTTATTACATTTTCGGCCTTTATTACATTTTGCGTTCTGAGCACGTCTCTATTTACTTTGGGAGTCGAATTCCATAAGTAACATCTTTAAAAAATGTACCTACCGCTATATATATATACATAAAATATACCTACCCTTTAAACATAAAAAGGGAGGGCGAAGAAGGGTCGTCGTACTTGAGTGAGCTAATTTATTTGTTATTTAGAGGTCAAATTCGGAGGACTCGGAACCGAATTCCACTATAATGATTCGGTACCTATACCTTATCAATGGTCTCAAAATGAAACGTTTTGGCATTTTTCCTTTGTAGAAAGAAACTACAAGTGTGTCAACTAGATCTAAATATAATGATAAATAAATAATGTTGGACAATGATTCAACTAATTTATCAATCTCTCCGTGCCAACATCAATAGAACCGTATGAACTAGGGTTTTATACCCAGGTACCCGGATCCGGGTATACCCGGGTATTTGATTTTTTATTACCCGAGTACTATCTATTATCATTTACAGACCCGGGTACCATAATTCATCGAAAATCTCGAAAAATTATTTACAAAAGTCGAGTAGGTACGCGAAAACCCCAGTACAAACTATTTAGAATTTATTTGCGTCTATGGACAATTCTTTGACGATACCATCGTTATAGTAAAGCGATTGGTTTGTAGAAGGCCCTTTATTGTGGCATGTAATCTTAGTTGCCAATTTAAAACTGCAAAGCATTTTCTCAGTGCGCCCGATCTGTCTCCGCTCTAAGTCCAGGAATAGCATTCTATAATGCTCGCTGTATATTTCCAAAATTTAAGAGGGTAGGTTAGGTATTGGATTCTGTACCCAAGCGTTCGTACAAAAATGAACGGTATCTCAATCAACTAGGATTTTGATAAAAACAAAACTATTGTTTTTTCATGTTATATCTAAAGTGATGTGATGTTAAAGTGAAGTGACACAAAAAGTAAACATTAAGACCGGCGTCTTTTCGTGATGATGGCAAAGACTTTTTTTTTATTCGTCGATGAAATTCTTATATATGAATAAACTGGTATAGGGGGACCAGAGTTATGTTGGACTCGACGCCCTCGACCTACCTCTCCGGCGAATGGCAGAACGCAGTGTCAGTGAATTATCAACAACCCTCTTTACTAATTTTATAAAGAAGAAAGATTTCATTGTTTGTTGGTTTGTATTGAGAGTAGGCTGCGGAAAGGACCGATTGAAAAAAATGTTTCATCATTATTATATATTTAAGCTTACTTTGCATAGACATATTTTATACGGAAATTCCTACGGGATTGGAAACTACGCGGGTGAAACCCCGAGGCACTGCTAGTTAGTACTAAAGTTATTCACAACGGCATATTTACCATAATTCGAGTTTGGAGATTTTCATCCATGATCACGGAATATTGGAAAGCTCAAAACTCAAACCATTGTTAATGAGCATTATCATCGGCTTTTTTGCATCTTCGGAAGACGATAAAAGTGACCATGGTAAATATCCGATTGTAAATGACTTTAGTACCAATAACTCTGTACACAGGATGTAGTTTTCCCGATTCGTCCTCTGGCTGTAAGCGTGATAGTGAAAGGTTACCGTGTGGAGTGGCTAAAGACCGTAATGTAGGTAAGGTTGTCTTTTTTGGTGCACTGCAGCTCTGGTAACTTTTAATCTGTGCTGCAACGTTCACTCGTATTTTATTTAAGGAGAGTTAAACCCAATTTACTTACGTACACCTATTAAAGTATTTACGAGGTTTTTTTAGTTCGTTCACTTGTCTCTTGTCTTTTAAAATGGATTAACTAGTTGGTTATCATCAATTATCATCCTTACGTAAATACTTATTAAATGTGAAATAAAGGAACTGTAGCAGATGTCTGAAACCAGGTGGTAATGGCTAAGATTTTGCACCACCCCAACACTTTCAGCTGGTGTCGAGTCGGGCAGCCGCGCCGTTGCAAAACAATTCTACCACCAAACTGCGATCTGGAGAGAGGGGGTTACGGGCATTATCTTCATCAGGGTGAGTCCAGCAAAGGACCAATATAGACTGCTGAGGTATCTGAAAGTAATATCTTGTTTAAGTAACTGATAGGAAAGTTTTCAACACACAATATCAAATGTTTGCAGGGAGTTCATAAGCAGCTTAGTGTAGTAGGCAGTGAGATTTTCTACCTTCATACATTCTCCTTATTATTGTTATAAGCTGCGGTATCAGAATTTATATTTATCAGAATCCGTTGTATTGTTAACCCGATGAGAGAAAAGAAATGTTATTTCAAGCAGGTTTTTCTCTCTTGTTAGCCTTTAGGTACAATTAAGTTTTCTTTTCATAAAGCTTGGTGAATTTTGAGCGCAGTTGCTCTAATGTTAAAATGAGATTCGTTTGTAAAGCGAGGTTGGTTTGACAAATGTAAAATAGCGGTAAATTTATCAAAAGGCGAGAAACTTGTCTGATTCATGCCCATTAGGGCGATTGAATGGGATTATATTGAAATGAGAAATAAATTAAATCCAATTTTGTAGGTCAGTGATATTGGCTAACCAGACCAAAGAGAAAGAGATTACTCAAGGAAGTAGTAAGTATGTAGGTAAATTAAGTAACCATAGAAATAAACTTCGAAGACACTGCAAATAACTATTTGAAATCAAATGCAAAAACTTTACCAGTCACGAGACAAAACATATTTATAAAGGAAAATATATACTAATAGTTACTAGGTACACTCATCTGCAGAGATATGAGATATATATTACATTTACCTAACTTCTAGAGGAAAGAATAATAGAATAAAACAAGTACACTAGTATTTTAACTCTGGTATCTATTTAATAAAAATGTAAGGCGTCACCAGAAGGCCAGAATTCTGACAGCATTGCCTTGCCACGTTGAATGGCAATGCTAATTCGTTGACTGAATTAATAAGATATGTGTACATATTTTCGTAGCTGAGTGTACATCTAATCAAAGCATACTTATGATGTCCAGCCCATTTGTCTCAATGATGGATTGGAGAAGACGGGACCTGATCCATACCTACATTACACCACGTTAATGTTTTCCTACGGTATAAGGTTTCACCCTAAACAAACTTGTCATCTCACGGAACTGTTTTTCTAAAAGCAGCGTTTGTAACGAGAATAAGCCTGGAGCCGTGAACGTAGTTAATTCACGGTTTATTCTAGAACTTTGGCGACCGTAACCAGATTACCCAGTTTTGATGCTGCTGCGGCCTAAATAAATTTCTCTACCACTAAGCATTAAATCTACACCACCACCTAAACTAGTTATTTAATGGTTAAAAAATACAGATGACAACTTAGGTACTTACAGATAGAGTAAGGTGGGGATAGTGGTGATACGTGCCCCACTTCTAATAAACAACACTTTAAATCTTAATAAAATATTTGCCGCAACTTTCAGACTATACATACAGGGTGGCTTTGAAGATGGAAGCGGGTGGGTTATAGGATCCACGAGAGTAAGAAAAAGTCATGAATTAGGTACCCGAAGAACAGACTACAGGGTGATCAAATCTCAAGGATGTAAACGTCGTCATACAATATTGGATCTGGTTGCCCTGCTATCCAGTAAAGTGCTTGAAGTTTCTAATGTACCTAAGTAATGTACTTAAGGACGCAGATGTCGGCTGGGAGTCCAGCGATGCAATTAACAAAGTTTAGGGACTTCCATAAGGTACGCGTTATGACTACTGGATCGCCGCGCCGACCATCCCTTCAATCATGTCTAATCCTGCTTTTACAACAAATTGCTTTTCGCTCGTAACGTAAAGATCTCAACTGATGAGGCCCTGAAACTAATTTGTTGATGTTTTCACCCCGCTGACACGTTTCACATTGGATAGGAATTTGTATCCTTTCTGAAGAAGTGTCTCGGAAGTTTAAGCCCCGAGTTAACTGACGGCATTGGTACAGGGAATTTGCATTTCTTATTAGCTGGGTACGGAGATAAGGCCAAACTGCTTTCAGAACAACCCCCAAGTTAAAACTTAGAACAACAGAGCCTAATGACTAACTTACTGTAAAAATAGAGTCAAGCTAATTAAACGTTATTCTCTGGCAAGGATGTGCATGTTAATTACAAATAGCAAAAGGAATTAATGGAAGGGTAATATTAGGTCCTTACATATGAAATTGGCGTTTTTCGTACTGGCCACTTTAATCACAAATTTCTCCTCTTTGGTAAGGAATTCCAAATTCAAATTTGTACAGCTATAGGCTCATGTATTTGTGCTTCGATGATCGTCATTCATTTGTTTTTTTTCTTCTGTTTTTTTCTGTTTGCGTCACTCATTTTACAAAATGGAAAACTTAAAATATCGCATTATTTACGAGTACGAGTTCCGCCGTGGCACTAGTGCTGCGGAAACAACTCGAAGAGTGAATGATGTGTATGGCGGTCGTGTTGCAAAAGAAAACACAGTTCGTTTTTGTTGCTTTCAGAACAAGCCCCGTGGACGGCCTGAGACTCAAGTTGATAATGAAGAGTTGAAGGCTATTGTGGAAGCGGATCCATCGCAAACCACGTCCGAGTTAGCTGCAGGCTACGATGTTAGTGATAAAACTGTTTTAATTCACTTGAAGCAAATTGGGAAGATTAAAAAGCTTGAAAGGTGGGTACCTCACGAATTGACTGAAGCAAACCGGCCAACGCGCGTCGACTGCTGCGTTACATTACTAAACCGGCACAATAATGAAGGTATTTTAAACCGAATCATTACCTGTGATGAAAAATGGGTTCTTTACGATAATCGGAAGCGCTCAGCGCAATGGTTGGATCCTGGCCAGCCAGCCAAATCCTGCCCCAAGCGAAAATTAACCCCAAAAAAGTTACTTGTAAGCGTTTGGTGGACTAGTGCCGGTATTGTTCATTACAGTTTTCTCAAATCTGGCCAGACTATTACGGCTGATGTCTATTGTCAGCAATTGCAAACCATGATGGAAAAGATAGCGGCTAAACAACCTAGGCTGGTCAATCGCTCCACGCCACTGCTGCTTCTAGACAACGCTAGACCACACACTACGCAACAGACGGCTACTAAATTAGAAGAGCTTCAATTGGAAAGTCTAAAACATCCTCCGTACTCCCCGGACCTTGCTCCAACAGATTACCATTTTTTTCGAAATTTGGATAACTTCTTGCAAGGGAAAAAATTCAACTCCGATGGGGCAGTCCAAATCGCCTTCAAAGATTTTATTGATTCCCGTCCGACTGGTTTTTTTAGTAAAGGGATCAATGAACTACCTATAAGATGGCAAAAGTGCATAGAAAATAATGGTTCATACTTTGATTAATTAAATATATTATATTAAAAAATATTCGACTTTTTGTTCCTCCCATACAAAACGCCAATTTCATATGTAAGGACCTAATATTTCATTTGTAATCCCTGTTGTGTTAATCTATCTATCTTTAAGTAGGTACCTACTGATATTTAAAAGCTTTATCCAAATTACAAATTGCAAACAATCTGAAGCATTTGCTTTTAGGTTAATTAATTGAACTTTTGTTGGTTTGAATTGCGTTCTCTAATTTATATAAAACATGAGTGTTTTATGCTTACCTATTTATTCGCTTCGACTCTAGAAAATAACAGAAAAGTGGTTTCTAATTAAAAGGCGTTGGGAAAGAACAATAATTAATATTGTATAACTATCTACCTACTTAGAGGTTACTTCAGTGGTGTCACAGCATTTTATAGACGTGTCCTTTTGGCGAGAAAGCCCTTTGTTTGCAGATAGAGGGTCCTTGGTCCCAGGATCTGGAGGCGACGCGTGGTCGCGCCATTATTGTACCAAAGTCATGACGTGGTCATACTGAGCCCCATCTGGTACCTAAGCCCCTGTTATTGTAGTATCTTGTTAAACGAAGTTAAAGTAATAGAATGTAAGTATTTGGTCGGCAAATACGTAATGAAGATATTAGTTAAACATGTAAAAAGTTGGTCGAAGTAAAGGGTATAAAACTAAACTTGTTATGGGAAGTTCATTGACTAGTAAAATAAAATGCGTCAGATACATTCAGATCATTCGATGACTTTATTTACAGAGTGATGGCACGGGAAAATGTACAACCAAAGAACAGATCACAGGAAAGTAATTTACTGATAAAATGAAGCTTACACGATATTAGTGAATATTAGTGACTTCTTAAAGCAAGTCAATCGCATTGTTTAGGTATTGTGAATGTCAACAATTATTTTTCTACACTTAAAGTATATAATATGTATAACGTTATAATAGTAAAACGGTGAAAATAACAAATGATTAAATTCTATGCAGTCAAATCTTTAAGTTTATGTAAAACTAAAACTAAAAAAAATATTATGTTGAAAAATAATAACGAACCAGAATTTAGGTTCATTGTTAATGTTCACATTCTTATAAGAACGGTCTGAAAACATTGATCAAAATTCTATAAAGTAATGAATTACGATTTCAGACGGCTAGATTGGATGAATAAGAGTTTCATCAGCTATTTTAAACGTTAAAAAAAAAAATTGAATAATGTGTGAAACTCTACAAATGTTAGTATAGACTAATCACATTTTCCTTCTACGAATACTTACAATAAACTTGGCAGTGCTGTAACATCTGTATAAATCTAATATCTTCATAACAAAATGACGGATTAAAAATTCATTCATAATTTGACTAGATTTTTGTAAACTCAATACCTAACTTTCTTAAATTTAGCTATCTTAAGTACCTAATAACATAATTTAAAGTATTTTTTACTTTAACTAGTCTAAAACAACCTCCAATTACCTAGTAATTATTTAATTTAATTTTATATAGTAATGGAAAGGCTGACGACTCAATACGAGGAAACATTGCATTTTGTTTATTTAAAGTTCAAGTTTCATTTGAGTTACATGATTTGAAAGTGTTGTAATCATAAATATGTGCACAATTTTGTAGTAACTATTTTGGCAATCTAAATCACAGCTTTGTGCCAAGATTTAGGTAGATAATATAAATTCATCGATTAAATATTACACGGGATGCGTTGTTTAAAATTTATATTGATATGTTATAATAGTAATTAGTCATTTTATTCTATGATTCAACAAACATAAAATTAATAAAATTACACACATTCGTTTTTTACTACGTTAGTACAGGCAACACCACGTGGCTAGCATATAAACGATTTATTACAGCAAATACTTTAACATTCTTGTAAATATAATTCAAATAATACCTATCTGAGATATTAGGTAACGTAGGAATAATCGAGTTGTTTGACGTAAGTATACTTATAAATTTGTTAAACTTACGGTAATTATATAATAAGAACACTTTATCTCTTACAAATATCATAAAGTTTTTCCATGTTGAACTTTTATGTGTTCAATTATAATTACAATGAAGTAGTTTACAGATAACAAAATCAATAAAGGGTACTTTGAAATTATTGTGATAATCACACAACCCCATTAAATTAAACTAATATTTTTTAGGTATACCTAACCTAAGGGTAAGAAGTTTCGAAGATTGCATTGCGGCGATCAGATGTGCTCATCTTGTACATCTGCCGAGAGAAAAAGAACATTTATCATTAGTAAATAGTATTTTATAAATAACACGTTTCCCTATCATAATATAAAAACGATTGCTAAAAGCGAAAGCAGTAACTACAGTTAAAGCTCAGTAACATCGATGCAGAAGAATACGAACATAAATACAGTATAAGTTACATCTAATGCAACCAATGAGCACTTTGTTGATTACACTAATACACGTCTCTACAAACAGTGCACACACAGTATTACGTCTTCATTATGTTTTCCCGCGCGTGAAACGCTTGTTTGGCATCCGTCTCATGTTTAGGTTTACCGCAAGAGTACGTGCTAAACCTTTGTGCAACTACTTTATGTGCGAGTACTTGAGCGTACTTCCCAGCAGCTTATAGTTTGTACGCCTAGTGATATAGCACCGGCTTTGGCATACCGCCGGAATAATGAACTTTTCTCATTTTAATTTTACTGCCCATATCCCCCAAACTTCATTTCAAACTGAACTAAAGCAAGCCGTACAAAAATAAACATTCATGCAAGGAAATCTCGTTACTCAGCAGTTTACATATTTATGTACAATTTCACGTAACAAATTGGATTTACGAGCGCTAAGATGTTTATATTCACTGAAGAATAACAAATTCCGCGTGATTTAATAAAACATTATTGCATGGTATTATACTATTTGCAATAATGCAATTTGCCGAAAATGTTAAGGTCGTAAATATAGTTTGAACAAATAGGTAATTATAATATACACATCGATATAGACAACACAGCACACATATATATGTAGGTACTACATTTTCAAGCACGTTTAGTCCATTTAGTGAACCGTCTTTACTGGCAATAGAGTTGGTAAGGTACCTAATTAGAAAATGCTATGTAGAGCTCTAGAATACTTCATTATAGATTTATTAAAAGAAACTCGACTAACATGTTATAATTAAAGTAGTAGGATAAGGTGGTGGTATTATAGTAATAATACATTACTATAATACTACCACCTAACAGGTTCGCATTCAAGTCAGGACAAATTTAAAAGGATAGCGACCAGATTAGGTTTTCTAACAAGACAAGTTTATTTCTGAAGTCTTTGATAGGAAAGAGGTAGTATAATCCCAGATATTGTTTCGAAAGCGATTCACTCTTAATACTCTTTCAATATCAGGTAACAAAACTTAAAACCACAATCCTAAATGTTTCTAGATTTTTTTTGCAGCTTCCTTAAAAACAAACCGTGTGCACAAACACAGTTTCCGGCAAACAGTTCGACAGCTAAAATACAGCCAGTTATAGGGAAAATAAAAATATCGACTGCAGTGGACTTTAAAAATAAACCTGAAATTCGTGAATCGCTTTCTAAGTGTATCGTGCAGTGAACCATCTCTACGTCCTGTAAACCAGTAAGTTGTAGTTAGGTACATTGTGGCGTGCGGTGTGGATACATGCTGCGGGTGACACGGACACGGGTACTGGGTAGCTACAGGGGGGACAACATCTCCAAACTACTTAAATAACAAGCCACGGGATCGGGGACGACGTATAAGGAAAACGCTGGAAAACGATTCAACCCTTTGCTGTTCGTTTATCGACTTTGGAAATGAAGGTCTGATTTACTTATCGTGAACCGGGCCAACCACCTTCGGATTAGAGCTTGCTAGTGTAGGCGAGGAAAAGTTGATCCCTCGTATTACGCAGTGTTTGATTTGAAAGCTTGTAGGTAGAGCTTAGAGATAGTAGCGGTAAAAGTGTTTCAAATAACAGATTGTAAATTAAAAGGATAAAGATTGATTGTTTTGTAATAGTGAAGTTCAAAACATTTCATAAATAGCAAGCTAAGATAAGCTATGATAAGCTTTAACTTTTTAATGAAAATATATAGAATTATAATTAGAATCCCTTACTATTACTTACTTTATTTTAATTAAATTTTTTGACATTATATACAACTAATAACTTCATTATTATTTTAGTCTCTGTTTGCATGCCATTTCTCATAAATTTGTACACCGTAATCGGTAAAACATGTTGATACTTGCATACCTGTTTATAAAATCTTATATTTACACATGTTTAAGCAAATAAATGATTCTTTATCTTTATCTTTAAAAAAACAGTTATTAACATCAAAATCAGAATAATTTTTGTACCGAACAGTAAATGGTGTCACTCGTTTTCCTGGTGATTCGATCAAGAGCGACCAATGGCTCGTGAAGTGGAAAGCACGCCGTCCTCCGATCGCATCGCGACAGACAGACATGTAGCAGCATACCTACGTATTTGTTCATCCACGGATCAGTCCGATCTGAAAGCGCTCGTGGTAACACAAAATGGTCTTTTTCTCCCAAAAAAACCCTTAGTCAACTTAAACTTTAACACAAACACATTTGTAGCATCATAACGAGATTTGACTGCATGAATTTCTCAACTACAGCTTCTATAACAAAACTATAATATTTGCAATGCAATAAAAATATAATGGACAATGTTAGTTAAACCTACTTAAATCTAAAACAATCAACGTTTACAGAAAGAAAATTTATATCAACTATAACTTGAGCTTAGAACTATTTAAATTTTTAACTTTAATTTGTGCCAATAAATTTTAAAGTGAAAGTTAAGTTAAGTTACTCAATGAGTAACGAATATTTTGCAATAACATCAACAATAAAATTTAAGATGCGTAAAAGATAAATCGTTGTAGCGATGCTCTTATTAACACTAGGCACTCGTCAGTAGAGTTTAAATATTCTAAAACTAAGTGAATGTAGAGTCGATTTAGACAAGTACATTATAGTATACTAAAATACCACTAAATCAGTCTAGTAGGAGTTTGTAGGTCGGTAATATTAAAATGTAGAGTTATAGGTATGTGCAATAAATACTATATTATGTGTGAGGTAGAGTTAGATTTAAGTTTCTACGTGGCAGCAGAATGGTAGGTACATATTATACAATAGATCGAGAGGAATGAAATTATGATACATCGAGCCAACAGGGCCACGGACTGAGCCTATCCGAAAGAGCCCAAGCTACTCGTAAGTTGAATCTGGGTATAAGCTAGAATATTGTCTGTGTTCTTTTGTTTTCTTTTTTATGCACATGGAAGAATAATAGATAAATGAATCGATGTTTAATTAAGTTAATGTCTGTTGCCACGGAGAAATTTTATAGAGCTACTACAGACTGAGCGTATTTTAAGCAAGAACATTGTGTATTTTAGCTCAGACATTTTACGCGATCCGCAAACAAAATACATATTTATATATATATGATCTACTTTGAGCCGTATAAAATATAAAAATACATATAGTGAACAGCAAAAAAACAGCAATTAATAAATAGTAAATACGCCAAGTCCATAAACGCCCTTAAATCTTGACTAGGTAGGTAGTTATAATATTCCTTGTCCTAATTTTAGTAGGTATGGTAAGACACAATAAAGTCTAAATACCTTTATTTAAGGGAAATTGGATAGGTACTACAGAACACGTTGATGAATTTATTCTAAAGTATTTTAACATGTGAATAGTTTATAAACTTTTGGTTGGATACAAAAACGGCGACAGCCACAACCGAGGCGAGACAACTGACCTATATCGAAAAAATATCTAGTAATAGGTTAAGTCTGTATTGACGCCCCAGAGAGAGCTGTGCCTAGCTGAAAACTTTACTACTGAAAAGCAAGCAAGTTCTTTTAGGCCACACAAAGGGCCTGAAATGTTTGCTAAATTGAGCTTATCAACAATAATTTAGATTTTCAGAAGTTTTTTGTATGTTGTTTTGGCAGTGGGGCACGAATACTACCGGGGCGACCAATCCTACTTCACCACTCTATCAACATACACGACCTTTTATAAGAAATTATAATATCAATCAAGGCAAGCCAGATCATTCATAATTGCTTTTAATTTAGCTTGCAGGTGTGCCGTCTCCGTCGACGTTTACTTATGGACCAGCTTACTCAAATCGTTGGAAGATTATTTCTAAACACAAATTGGTCTGATCACGCCTTAGTTACAGGAGTAATGACGTAGAAAGATACTCGCAAGCGATATTCATCACGTTAATATTTGATTGGGAAATTATGACTAAGCTGGTGTAATTTTAGCAACTCATTGGATGGGAAGGACCTTTTTTGTAGGATTCTATTATAAAACTAGAATAAAGATCTTATAGAGGTGAAAAACTCTATCAATCGTAGAGTTGAATGAAACGATCCTAAAGTAAAAAATCGTTTAGATTTTATTGGGTGATATCAATTTTATAAACGGCCGATTCATTTAAAATTAACACATAAAATAGAATGGAAAGGTTTAGCTTAAATTAGATATCGGGAACAGGCTGAGCTTGTTATTTCCACGAAAGTCGAATCGAATGGCTGAAATTGAATAGGAATGGCGCCGTCATCTACAATGATAGGGGATACTAGTCCAATGATTAGGGTTGGCCACAGCCGAATAATTAGGGTAAAGTGTGATCCACAAGGTCGAGTAACTAATTTTACCTCAATTACGCCATTTCTAGGGAGTTCTTAGCAACCGTCTTTATTTCATTTTCCGATTGATTTAACGATTTTATATAAATCGGACGAGTCTTTGAAATGTCACGGTAAGTGGCAAAGTTCACGCCCCACGGTGGCATTGTGAAAAAGGTTTATCGGAGTTCAAATTTTATCATTGATCTGGATTTCAATTGAACTAAAATAACGATAAAGAGCGTTCAAAATAAAAACCAAAAACATTTTACAAGTAATTACTTATTGTATGAACATTGTTAGTTAGCAAGTTATGATGTTTAATTTAGTTTGATACGAACTCATAGCGTCTCAAGGTCTCGATGAAAATATTAGTTTCTCGTAAAACCATAGGCTTGAATAGATATAAGTTATTAAATTCATGTAATAGAGACGTAATTGAATAAGGTTAAAGGAGTCGAGCCAAGTTTAGCGAACCGTCCGTAACTTATGAATATTTTATAAATCCATGAATAGGATTGCCCGAAACACTAGCTTTAATTCGAGTTGGGTCACCTCATAAATACGTAACTAAATTGAAGACAGGTATTTCAATCAAAGCCAACGGATGACATGAGAGGAGTCCCTTTTAATTAGTGGGATGGGAAGGCGGAGAGCCTCCGAGCTAAGGCCAATTACGAACAAACTTCACAAGTAAAAGTCTAATAACATTTTATTTATGGACAAAGTTTTGATTCGACAACAAGATCCTAATAGAATTAGAGCGATGAAGATTTGAATAATCAAGGCATAGGATAAAGTGCCTTCCGTAAGTGTAGGTACTGTTGGAGAGTACCCGATGAACTAGTATAAAAGACATTTCATAGTCGACGGACACCATCACGTATTTATTTAATTATAATCATACTTCAGATTTACTAAGGTGTAACTAATAACTTATCAACTACCTTTTCAAATAAGCTTCAAGGCTTTCAAATAATTTTAGACAGCAAGGTTTGCGTTCTGTTAGAAGTGGTTACGTTTTGAAATGTACCTGTAGTAATTTAGGGGATTTCCACTGTTAGGAGCGTGCAGAAAGCAGAAATGAGAGTTCAAATTATTAATATGGCAAATTATTAATATGGTAAATAAAGACTAAACGTTTAAAGTTCGGACTGGTGGTCGAACACCTAGATCGAGATGAGAGAAGAAGAAAGGAAAAGATTTTGTCTAGCAGTGTCATCCGCTGGACTCTTTACGTTTTTGATTCTGGTATTTGATAGTAATATTCACAGCTTAAAGATTATAGGGCACAGTTTACACCTTTTAGATTAAAGGTTCATTGCAAAGTCAAAGACAAAATCGATCATAATAGATTTCTAAGAGGAAATATTTTGTCTTGAGGTAGCTTTCAGAGCAGTCTAGATCGGAAACGAGGTCCAGATTTCCATAGTACCCACTCTTCACATCTAATGGGCACAGTTTACACATTTTAGAATAAAGGATCATTTGAAAGTCAGAGACATAGTCAACAATAATTTCTCAGGGATAGTTAGAATAGTATAGAATTCTAGAGGTAGCTCTTAGAGAAGTCAACATCAAAGACGGAGGTGCGGGAGGATCTGGTGTAGTTGATGGAGGTGCCTCAGTCTATCTACACCAGGCAGCTACTCTCGGAGACCAGCACCGCTTAGGTGTTGTTTGTCAGAGGACACGTATTCGGGGTTCCAGAGTGTCATAGTACTATTCACATCTAAAGGGCACAGCTTACACATTTTACCATAAAGGATCATTCGAAAGTCAGAGAAGAAGTAGATTACAATTTCTAAGGGTTAAAATAGTATAGAATTCTAGAGGTAGGTCTCAGAGAAGTCTAGATCAGAGACGAAGGCGCGGCAGGATCTGGTGTAGTTGGTGGAGGTGCCTCAGTCTATCAACACCAGGCAACCACTTTCAGACACCAGCACTGCTTAGGTGTTGTTTGTCAAATGAGACATATTCAGGGTTCCAGACTGTCATAGTACTATTCACATCTAAAGGGCACAGTTTACACATTTTACAATAAAGGTTCAATCGAAAGTCACAGAAGAAGTAGATCACAATTTCTAAAGGTTAGTTAGAATAGGTAGTATAGAATTCTAGAGGTAGCTCTCAGAGAAGTCTAGATCAGAGACGGAGGCGCGGGAGGATCTGGTGTAGTTGGTGGAAGTGCCGTAGTCGGAGGTGGCGGTGGCGAGGTCAGCCAGCACGGCGCCGCGCTCGCGCTCGCCGCCCGTACCTTGCGTGACGCCGCCGTCCGTCGTCGCCGCCGCCTCGCGCTCTGCTAGCTTCTGCTTTAGCACCCGGATGCGTTCCTCTTTCTGTATAACAAGTAATTTTCACATCAGTAATTTCTCCAAGTCAAGTACTACATAGAGTTAATGTGGCGCTTATCAGGATTAATCTTTTGGTGGTGACTTCAGACATGCACACAAACATATACATACCTACACACACACTTCAATCGCATTTATCAGACATATGCATTCAATTCGGTCGTCAAATGCATTCACTCACTGCCCGGCCTTAGAGGTGCCATCCGGATGTTTACTGGCGGTTAGGGGTATATGTTTTATATGCCGCTGTAGCGTTGACCTATTTATATATTGACATTTAATAGTAGTATGGTTATTTATTTTGATTCACGGTTCATCAGCTTTCTACGAATTCATCGGTTATGAATAATTTATACTCGTCATTGAATTATTAATGCTAGCATCCTTGCTCAAAGTTTATTTATGCAGAAGTTTATTTAACTAGCTATAAAATGAAGCTGCTACGGTTTGCTAAATGTACGTTGCAATAATTTGAATGAATTCAATCAAATGAAATTTTACGATGCTAGTCTGTATTTTCCTCCAAACTTATGGTTCAAATTATTGAACTAAGAATTTCATACGACTTACAGAGACTATTCAAAGCAGGTAGGTAGTGATCACAAAACAACAACGTAAGCTCGAGTTTATCAGCGGATATCAGGTTACAGCTCCAAGACAGCAAAAACAAAACTAAATAGCTTCTTAACTATAATTAGCTACTGCAGATTCATTTTAATCTAGTGAAAGTCATTTGAATCCAACAGTTAACAAAGTTCGTAGTAACGAAATAGCAAAGTTCAAGTAAATTACACAAAGTAGTTTGCTGGGAGTAGGTAGGTACGTAGACACGCGGTCACATTGTAATTTACTCGAATAGTTCTAACAAAGCCTCTAATTAAACGCGCACTATTTTATCCCTCTGTATCCACACATTCAAACTTTATAATACGATAAAAATAAACGGCCCGGCGCGACGCTGTGTTATTAGCTCGATGCCGAACGAAAATCGATGCTGGTTTACTCAGCACTTGTCTTCTCTTTGCCTTTACAACGAACGCGTTTTCAGGAGCTTTGGCTTTGGCTTAGAGAAATTAGAAAGAAACTTTGGGATAAAGGGAATCATCTAATCTGCGTGCAAGCTAGTCTATGACCATAGATTAGCTTAAATCCATTGTCAAATCGCAATCGGAAATGCAAAGTATACTAAAATTATAGGCTCTCTTTTGTTCCTTATTATTTTCAGGTTGGGTGCTGTGACTATTACAAATAAACGAATAGATTATTATTTTATTTGAATACCGTAAGCTTTTTTTACAAAAGACATTTCTAGTTTTTCGAGTTTTTTGCTATTCTAATAGGGTCTTCTGTCGGCCTTCGATCTATATGGTGCAATATATACGTGATATAATTATGCAATATATAATATATGACGGAAGAAATTACGAACATATGTATAACCAGTCGAAAATAGAACCTCCTCCTTTTTTCGACGGTTTTGAAGTCCGTAAAAGCAGTTACTGTTCACCAGATGAAAATAAGAGTTAATGGGCTCGTTATTGCTACTTCGAAGGGAAGTGCAGTGAGTAAACTATGTTCACGCTTGTTTGCTTCCACTGTTAGTGTTAAATAGAAGCAAGCGAGTTGATTCCGGTATAAATATGACCAGTGAGCCGCATGATTCGCAATCCGCAGCCGTGATTACTAATTAAACAAGTGCCCGAATAGCTGCAACGCTCCCAGGTGGAATCGACAACTTCATAAATGAAAGTTCGGATTAAACCGAATTCATTTCCATGCAAAACTTCCATCGGTTTTTAACGTGAAATGCTGGTTTCGACTTGAAGATTAATAACCGTACAAAAAGTTAGTCGGATATCGAGGAACCCGATACGTCTGCAGCTGACTGAGCTATAGTTTTTTTCATAGATTTCATAAAACAAACCAGAAGGAAGATCTACATATTTGCTGGTATAAGTTTGGGTTAACTCCTGGTTCCCCAACACCGTTATGTTATTGCTTGTTGTGCATTATCTTAGCATCCGTTTTCCCATAAAAATCTATTATGAAAATGTTTATAGCTTAGGAGATTGTTTTTGAAGTTCAATCCGAACACCTTACTAAAGTTAATATTTTTATAGTCCTATACAATCCCAAGGGCAATTTATTCAGGGGTTGAAAAACTTTCCATGTTATCCGGTGTTTTAGCCGAAAAAGGGAACATATTATTTTCAGAAACATTTTCTACTCAGCAGTTTTTGTATGTTCGGAAATAAAGACAATTCTTACGTTGGAAGTATTACGAGAAAGGAAGGTAAGAACGTATTAAATTAGAATGTTGTAATGATGGTAATGTAATGGGTATTTTGTTCAGGCGCCCAAAAATGTTTTCGGCACAAGAAAAGTTTTCAGTAATGATAGCTTGAATGGTTCTCTAAAACAATTTACTGGAAAGTGTTGTTTTAATTAAAGATTCAACCTCGAGCGTGTTGAACACGCTTTAATTTTACGGGTTCCGTATTCAATCCGAAAGAAGGAATCCATGTCAGCACCTAAGACATGGTGTATTTATAGGTATATTAATGTATATAAATTCTCTACTAACTCTTGTTTGAGAGCAGTGTCAGACAAAGCCATAGTTGACTATGATTTATTCTATTTTTTCTTAAACGTTAAAGTTTTTTTAATTCAGATTTTTGAATTTTATTTACAAACTAGCTGCGCCCCGTGGCTTCGCACGCGTTTTTTTTATGGAAACGTTTAAAGGGTTCTATCCCACGGAAACTAATATATGGGATAAAAATGGCCTATGTTTGATTCCAGGAATAGAACTACCTGTAACCAAAATTTCAGCCTGATCCGTTCTGTAGCTTTGGCGTGAAGAGGTAACAAACATACATCCATCCATCCATACATCCAAACAAACGTTCGCATTTATAATATTAGTGTGAAGCCCCTACAGCTTTCCGTAAGCTGATAAGCTACCAAGATAAGGGTTTCTTGTTAAATTACGGTACCCTTAAACCGTTGAAAGGAATTTATCGGAGGTGCTTCTGTAAATTGCTGTTCGATCGGTGTAAGAATTCAACTTGGCCCATGAATTTGATAAGATAGAAAAATAACAGTAGGTAATTGGTTTCGGTCACGCACTGAGAACTTAGTCAAGCTTACCTATTTGTTTCCCGCAATAGTCGTTATTACGGATAATATCGGTCTAATCATGTTATGCACGCTCATCTGTCTGTCAGTCATATTAGCCGGGTATCTATCTATGTAGTGTATTGTATTATGTATATCAGTTATCTAGTACCCATAACACAAGCTCTGCTTAGCTTGGGGCTAGATAATGCTGTGTGAATAGTCCAACATTATTTATTTATTTATTTATTAACTGGAGTCTGAAGGACCTAAGTGAATCTATGGATCATAATTTATATTCGAACGGTCGCAAATAGTGCAATGACACAGCAATGATGGATTATTCAAATGGAAGAGGATTAAGCTAATAGCATTGCCTATAAAATGGAGTTCAAGACAGTTTAAGAATATAAGACAGTTTAGTAAAACTACTAAATAACTACATGGGCTTATTTGTTTTTGCACGATCTGCAGATATATAATATTACGGGGGAATTTGGATTTATGATTAAAAAATGCGGTAGGTATACCAATTATCAGGTCAATTATCGACTCAGATTTTTTTTCAACTTCAGATTTTCTTCATAGAGTACCAATAACAAGAGATCTGCTTACTTTGGGGTTAGATGATGCTTTGTGGATTATCCAGCATTATTTATTTATTTTTCAAATTAGGTATAAACTATAATCGTTTAGTCATCACCATAAAGAAACATAACAGTAAGTATCTAGAAGAAACTAAATCGTTACAATATGTAAAACCAAAACAATTATAACAGAAACACAAAAGACTAAACTATAAAAACACGAAACAAAAATAATACTAAGTTAGAATGGTAAAAATATTAATAATATAGAAATATACCTGTGATATAAGCCTCTGCAGTTCTTCGTTCTCCTTGACCAGTTCCCGGTACTTCTCCTCGTCGCCGTTGCCCGTCCCAGATCCGGACCCGCGGCCGGTCTCCGCCCGCTCAGTCGGATGACGGATCACTTCGATCACCTGCCGAGACAATACCACCGATTAACTAACCATACTTGATAATACGATAATGGTAAGCGGTGAGCGAAGGTCAGCCTGCGATGCAGATTGCATTTCCGCCTCGGGACAAATGTTTGACGATCTGCAGATATTTGTACCGCGTGTGCTGTATGTTTTCTATGTATATGTATATATCTCATATCCCAAATTTATGCAAAAAATCAAATACCACCTTCAACCGTAACTACACATCTATATTATATAAAACAAAGTTGTCTTAGTTACACTGTTTATACCTCAAGAACGGCTTTACCGATTTGGCTGAAAATTGGTGGGGAGGTATTCGACGGGGGCGTAGCAGCGGGGCGCAGCTATTTATTTATATAATGTCCTAATTTTATAATGGTAATTAACTTTAATTGGTAATAAGCTTTAAATTGGTACATACATATACATACATTATCGTAATTACTTCTAATTAATGGGCCAAAGCATTATGTAAATACATCAAGCTCATCGTATAAGCCCCACTTCCTCCGATCACCTTTGTAAACGAAGATTGATCATTAATCACCTGAGAGCTATAAGCCATACAAATAGGGGATGTGTCGAGGACTCTCCACAGCCCATTAATTGCAAAAAATATACGTGTTTCTATATCTGTATAAAACTGGATTCTAAATACACTGGTGGCTAAGAGAGGAATGGGGGAGCTTTTGGTTTTGCTATATAAGTTAAGCTACTAATAAATTTATGGGTACTTACAATATTAAGATAATTGACGATTAATTGACTGTAAATACCTAAACAAGAAATATCAAATAAACTGTACATGTGATTTTGCGATGTTGTAGTAAGTAGGTATATCCAGTATGCTAATAATGACCAGAATGAAAAAAGGAATCTTTATAATCATTATGCGGAATAAGTAAACGCCGACGAACGCGAAGCATAGCTAAATTAACTATTGAGAATTGCCATTATCCATAATTCAATAAAAAGTATTTAGAGTGACGTCGTGCCTAAATATTTAAGACCCTCAAGTTTTCGTAAAACTCTTCTGAGAGCGATTTGCACTAACTTATCTTTTAAAACAAAGTTGACGAAGCTGACTCTTGGTCGAAACACCATTATTATTTAAGAAGCCCAAGGGCAAGAATTTTTGAGATAACCAACTTTCTACGAGATTTAATCCAAAAATGGCAAGGCTTTTGTTATATACGAGTATAATTTTTTTATAACATCAAAGTTAAGCTAATTCCAACAAAACACAGCCACATTATCTTAAATTTGCTTAAAGTTCATGGTCATATTTTCGTTCATGAAGCTTAACTAAAACTGAGGCAAAAGGTTAAACTGTGAAACAGAAAAGCAAACGTCATGTTCAAATAAATAATTCAAGCTTCAGCCAGATGAGCTTCGAGCTCAGGTGGGACTTTGGCTAAGTCGCTTTTGCTTAATGCTGATCATTTGACCAAGTATTCTTGTATTCTAGAATTGCCCAGTTAGGTTATAGCGACGCCATTTATTGGTGAATGATAATCTTGCTAAATTGAACTCAGAAGCTCGTGAACTCAGAAGTTTGTGATATAAAGCCACCGCCGGGCTTAGTAATTACTAGGCTGTGTTACTATCGAATTCTCAGTAAAGATGTGAAACCCCAAAGTCAAAACAAGCAAATTTAGCATGAGTGGCAATGACGGGAAACATACGCTTAATTTGTCTTTGTTCCATCTAAATATTATCCGCACGCGAGTAGGCCTAAATGGTACTCGCGGAAAACTCGATGGATTTTATCAATTCAGACAAATTGACTCATTCTTATTTATTTGTCTGTCAGATTGATATATTGCGTGTCATCCTTGTGTCCACCCACCACAGATTACAATCTGTGCCACCCACCGATGTTAGGGACCGATAAATCTTAATGTTTTAAGACAGATTTAAAGCAATAAGATGAATTTGGGTTTGTTAGCCCAGATTCAACGAAAGCTAATTGAAAAGCAGCCGAATAGGCACTAGATTTCGGAGAAAATCCATTTTCAGCGTCTCCAATTTAGGGAGAGCATTAAATATTTATTACGTAAGTTGAAATTGCCTATTCAATTTAGGTTTCCAGGTAGTTTCATAAATAAATCGATACATAAAATTATCTAATTTACTCGACTATTTATTTAATCCATTTTATACTGACCTGCTTGCATAGATACTAAAATTTAAATGCCGGAGGTAGTTCAGAAAAAAAGAAGAAACTTAAGAATAAATATTTTTTCTGTTACTAACCTTTGGGACGAAGATAAGCGCCATACTCAAGAAACAACAGAAGACGATGGCGAGTGAGACGAACGCGAACGCTGCATCCTGCTGGCTCGCAATCACCAGCGTTACGGGCGCCGTGATCAAACACAACACAACCACGTTGTAGATACTCATTCCTACGTATCGGGAGTCGTTGATTGACCGCACTTTAATGGATCTAGTCTCGTATGCGAGGAATAGGCCGAAGACTAGGACTAATCCCTTGTATCCGTAAAGAACACCTGTAACAAAATTAAACAGTTAAAAAAACATTTTCTTACTTCCTCTTTTGCAATAAAAAGTAAGAGTAAAGAATAAAAATATGTACCGATTAGTCACATGATCGATTACATCTGTAAATACTATCTAACTTATTATTTTTCAACTTATTTTCTCGTACTTGTTTCAATTTATTTCTATTCTTTAATTGTAATCTAAGGTATAATTATTTGTCTTTTGATTATAATTAACAAATTTTCAAAAGTAAGAAGAGAAATGTATCGTTACAATAATGCCCCTTCATCGGGAACATTTTGTAAAATATTATGAGATCTGCCAATCAACATGTCATGTAACGTTGGGAGTTTCGTGAACCATAATTGCATGTTCGTTAAACTCAATTATTTTCGAAACCATGTCATGGATAATGTTCAACTTACGTTTAAAATATTATTAATAGATCAAGAAACCGAATTTGTATGTTTATCGAGTTGTTAAAATTTTAATAATTTGGAATAAGCGCTGCTGGTAGGTAGATATTCAATGTAGAGAGAAATTGTGGATCTAAACGGAAAAAAATAATTACCACAGATGGACTTCAGATAAAAAAAGTATTTGCAACCGTGTTGTGTAGGACGCCCTCCGGCCAGTTGGGATGACGATCTGCTAAAGACTGCAGGCAGATGCTGGATGCGTCAAACTGAAGACAGGGCGCTATGGCGATCATTAGGGGAGACCTATGTCCAGCAGTGGACTAGTATAGGCTGAAGATGATGATGATAGATAGATAGATAGATAGATAGATAGATTATAACTTTATTGCACCATCAATACATAACAAAAACAAACAAGGAAATTACTGCTAACTAATGATGATGATGATTTAAGTTTTTGTTACACAATGGATTCTCATATTATTTGCTGTCTAAAATGTCATGTTTTATTTCTGAATAATCGTATACTTTGTGAGAATGAAAGGGCAAAATGACAGCACAAATGGAATTATTTCTGCTAATGAAATATGAACCGGGAGAGGCAAACGTAACTTTTTTTCGTAATTTACATTTCAACTCTTTGAAGTGGGGAATCTCATGGAAACAAAATAAACTTCTAAATTACATAACAAAGGAAACAGATGTTAATAACGACTTTTATAAAAAAGTTAAAATTATGTCGGCAAAGTTAAGCGCGCAAATGAGTCGCGGTGGAGTTGAAAAGATTTTAAATGGAATTTACTGTTTTAGATAGCATGGACCCTGACTTAGATTTTTACGTCTACAAAGGAAGCTTAGTGGTCTGAAAATTGGGACTTTACGAAAACTTATTACTACCTTTGAACCAGACACTCTACATTTTTTTTAAACTTTTGAGGATTTTTCGTATTAACGCAGGTAAGTCTAGGCACTACTCTACTTCGAAAGCCGCTAATGTCTTCCATAAAATATAGGCTAAAATTTGCGAATAGCGTGCTATGTTCTACTTATAGTGATCAGATATTCAAGGCCTGGGTTATTATCCATATTACAATGCCATGCTCTAATCAGTTAGCGAGTTGTATAATGTTATCATACACGTTACGAGCTGAGTGAAATTATGTTTTCCTCTTGCGCCAAGCAAAACACCCGCTTTTCAAGTAGTTAAGTTACGTCATGATGAAATAATGTTATTTTATGGAACTTTTATGAACCAAGTAAGTGTGTTCAAGGAAATGGAAAACATTATCCGATTTGAGCTGATTTAAAATAGTTTCGTATCGTGATTTTAAGGTTTCTGAATGCAAATGGTTCGCACCCCTTTAAAAATATGTGGCAAGATGCGCTTTATAAACATAGAACAGTCGACAAACAAAAGAGCATCGCACATTGATTTATTATTTATATGTAAACTAAAGAACAATCAAGTTGGATTATGGATTATGGATTTACTTTTGGTCTACACTATCCACTGGGAGACAGTAGGCAAAGCACAGTGGTAGTATTCTTGGGTACAATAGAGAAAAAATACATTAGCAATAACAACGTGCGTGCATTCGATGCACAATTATTATTTGAAATTCCTGCCTTCGACTTCAATAATTAAGGCTCATCGTCACACAATGTGATATCTTTTTCATCTTTTCTACCCAGACCATAAATGATGTGTTTGGCTTTCTGGAGTCAAAGATTTGCCCTATGGTTTTTTAAACTCTACTTGCCCTATTTATAAACTAAAGCCACTCGCCCACTCAAGACAAACGAAATTATGTTCCACCGTTATTCAGTCCTAAAGTAATAAAGCTGTATTATTAAATGTTAGAGATTTTCTTAAGGCACTGATTGCTTGTGTGTTCGTTCACCCGGGTAAGTTATTAAAGCTGTTATATCGTCCAGAGCACACCACCTGCCGTCCCTAGTGGGCTATACGATTGTTATTACTTTAGAGAAACTTTGGTTTGAGGTAAGCGCAAGTGGTAGTTACTAATGGGGTTGCGAACTGTCTAAGACACTAGTCTGAAACTGGGTAATTTTGGGCTTTCTACTTCTTCCTTGTTTTCCTTGTGCCTTCTATACTTTCTAGTATCTATTTGACTGCGTTGTATAATTATCTATCTAGCCATATTCGGACAATAATCGGGCGTTGCGTAAAAACCAAAAAACTCGGCACTGGTATTTATCTGAATTTGCAATCTACCTAGCCGTTCTACAAACTTGCTGATTCTACGGTCTAGCGGCGACATAGGTACCATTTATTTTCATATTTTGATGTTTGAGATGAAAATTCTCTTTACTAAAGTTAAGGTATAATTAAACTAAGTTTAGGTATAATATCCAATTATCTTGTCCACTCTTGCAAACTTAATGTTTACCAATATTCTGGACAAATATTCCATCATGTGCCGACTCGATCAAACATTTTGTGAAACAAATCACCTTCCTATCAGACTATACAGGGAAAAAACGAACTTTACCTGGAGGGCTGCTAACTGAAATATCCAAGATAGCAAATTTTACTGAAAGGAAACATTATTTTATTTATAAAAATAATTGAATCTGCATTCACGGACGTTTGAAAAACTACTGGCCTTATCCGGCGGTGTCAAATTGTCAAAATTGCTACAGATAGGGTAAATATATGTGGTCTCCACTTCATCAGGAGACTAGCATATTGGAGCTGGTTCAAACAAGCCATTGAAAGTGCTCCATTTGTGGCGGATTTCATGGTGTTTTTACTATGCAATGTTTGGTTGTAATATTCTTATAAGATTCATTCTACCAATCAGTAATATAAAAAACAAAATTAATTTTTAAAATCTTATTTGTTTTGTTCATCGGATAAAACCAGTAGTTTTTCAAAATAGTAGGAGTTTCACATATATTTTTTTTAAAGAAAGGCTTGTTTTCTTTCAGTAACATTTGCTTTTTTGAGTATTTCGGGTGGCTGCCATCCGGTAGTTCGGTCCGTCAGTTTGTACCACCCTGTATTATGCCTGTTTCATATAAATCTAGAGGCCGCACAGCTCACAGTCGGGAGGGTAAACTCATTAGGGTCTAATGGCATTGCAGCTCAACAGACATCATTGATGCTACTGCATTGCAGCATTGAGTTACAGCTCTAAGCTGATGAATGGGGAGAACAGGTTTACACTTCGAAGTATCGCAAATACGAATAGAATTTGTGCGTGGCTTGACACGCCAAGACACATACGGTAATTACACTATCCAAACAGAATTACTTTATGCTAATGATCTTCACTTCAATGTTTAATTAATTGACTTCCAGCCACTGAATCTACAAGTGATTATACTCATAATGAGTGTTCAATACATGAGCTAAATAATTAGGTACCTAATAAAATTCCGCAAGTAGTAGCAAAAAAAAAGATGGATCGTGTGAGAGATGACATAGTTATGTCAGAAATAAGCGATAAGAAAATACATGTTGTACCTACTGACCTTACCTTAGAAGGAATAGGACAAGAAAATAAAGATGATGATATATGTACCTACACATGGCTTTAATTAAGGCGCATACACGAATAAAGTGGCGCCCCCACCAATTTTATCTTATTTTACGTTTAACATAAACTGTTCGACGGATTTTTTGAATTTCCTGTGCCAAACGTAATGATATGATAAAACAGGTGGCGCTGTCATATTGGCTCGGGTATGCTCCTTAACCTTAACACACTTTGGTCCAATTCCCGTAAACATAATTTGATATTCCGTTTGTGCCAATCCACCGCCGAGGTGTACTCATCGTGAGCGGCAAATGCAATCCAATATCACTAAGCCAACAGTTCATATCGGTTTCCTTTTAAAAATGCGGTGGATTCTAATATTGCTCGGGGCAAAATGAAAAGACTTTGCGAATATATACAATGAAGCCGCATTAAGATTATTGTGAAAAAAACGGCGAAGTACTACTAGGCGCACGAAAGGTTCCGTACCATTATTTATTAAAACGGCAAAACAACCATGTCTGTTATATGGAGCCCGGAGTCCCCTTAAATATTTATTTTATTCTGTTTTTTTTGTATTTGTTGTTATAGCGGCAATAGAATACATCATCTGTAATAATTACAATTGTCTAACTATCACGGTTCATGAGATACCTACAGCCTGGTGAGGGACTAACAGACAGACAGACAGACGGACGTACAGCCGAGTCTTACTACCCGTTTTACCCTTTGGGTACGAAACCTCTGCAAGAATTTACGCAAAGAATTTCGTAGAGAAAAACAAGATAAGTTTTTGATAATTAATCAGTCTACTGACCATAATCTGGTCTTCATTGAAAAGACCCTGGTGGTTGTGATTTATTTTTGTTCTATTTTTAGCTATACAATGATGACATCTAGGTTTGGGTTTTGTCTAAAGTCTTAAAGAAGTAACTAGAATTTCGGGACAAAAATTATAGACTTACCAAGCCAAACGGTATTGTGTTCGCTCTCACAGTGCTCCAGTTCAGGCCTGATGTGTACGTCATCATCGTTCTGACTGGGGGCTTCCAATGGAAAGGTTTCCACCTTCCGCTGGAGAGGATCGCGGATCTGCCACGCTGATAGCAGAGTCACGTCTAGCACTAGTAGACCGCCGACCATTGTGAATAGTTTCCAACCGTGAAGTCCTTTCTGGTGATAACAAACAAAAAGAAAAAGTCAATTTTTATTATCAACTAAGTCGGTTATCAATATATAAATAAGACTGTAAGTCCTTAAGTAGTCAGAATAAGCGTAAAGTGATGGTATTTTCCATACACCGCAGTAAGGATCCCAGTACGGGTCCAAGGCTGATATGACAGTGGAACACTGTAAAATTATGCTTTGGATTTTAATTGATTAAGGTTAGTCTCTATAGATGTTTCGTGGTCTTATCATGATAACGTCTATAAAAAGGGCAGGGATGGAGATAGTCAGCTTGGCTTTAAAATTCCTAGAAAACTTTATTTTTATTTATTATTATTATTATTAACTTAAGTCAATTTCTGACTAAGTTAACAAGAAGCCTTTAGATGTTATTATTTTATATATTCTTACAACAGAAAGTAAAGGGGTCTCTATCTCTAACAAACAAAGCTGCTTGCTTCCTTCGAATGGATGAAAGGATCTTTCTTTAAAGACAGTTATTGGACAGTCACTTTACTATTTTTAACCTAGATTTGAGAGCCGTCCATATCTTATGTCCAATTTAATTAACAATACTTTTCAGTATGCATGGATCGTTTATTTGGTCGACATTTTTATAAAGGAAATAACTCATGGATTGATAAAATACTGTTTCGGGCGTTAGTGAACGAAACTTTTCAGCGCTGTCGATTTACACCCTCTCCAACAAAAACAGTAATAAAACTCAGTAGGAATGTTACGGTGCTAAAACATAAAATTTTGTGCATTTGTAAGTCAAATATGGAAAACGGAAAATAAAACGTAAAACGTGGTACCTAAGCGCCGAAACTCATGTTTCCAGTATTGAATATCGCAACTGGAAACGACGCACTCAAATATTTATGTATAAATATTTGAGTGCAAAATTTTATTTCAACTTGCGTCAAACAAGCGTTGATATTGTTAGTAGTACCAAACAACCATGTTATATGAATATATTGATGTAATAACAACCAAGGAAACTTTAATTAAAGAAGCAAATAATAACTATGTACCTACATACTCGCTTCTACACACTAATTATAAACATTAAGCTGTGTTTGAGTGTTTTTATTTTTGTTAACTTTTCTTGCCAAAACTACAAACAAATCAAGAAGAAATTATGCAATGATGTAGCTGTAGACCTGGATAAATGTAAAAATCTACCCTTTTCCTGGAAAAAAGCATACGAAGCCGCGTACCGATGCTAGTCTTAAACATGACGTTAGCAAAACGTGAAACTTTAAATAGTTGTATCAACTACCAATTACAATATCATTCATCTCAGCCGAACGACGACGTACCTGCTAAAATAATTATGTTGGTAATTCAATTCAAAATTAAAATAGCGTACGTATGAGTGTCAGCTATCGAAATTTTTAAACTAAATGTTTTCTCTTAGTCAGACAACATAGGTCATAGTTATTTAATACAGTGTTGTGTCTTTTTAGTGAGAGACAAATATCTTAACATATTATTATTATTTGAACAACTCACCCCTTTTGACGATGCCTTCGGCTCAGCCTTTGGCTTTGTAGTATGTCGATGTACCCTCCATACTTTAGTGAACATTGCTCCGTAGGCCATAGAGAATCCTGTCGCCAGCAGCCAAGCCCGGGCGGCGCATAGCCCGGGGAAAGACGCAGCTTGCACCCATCGGCCGTCAACCCCGAGTGCCACCGCGGCCGCAAGGCATACGCAACAGCCGCATAGCATCACCGTGTTGCAAGCGGGGTGTGACCAGAGAATAACCCTGTTGCAACAAGTTAAGCTTTAGCTTTATTTCATTTTATTTACTCCACCGTAGGTAACTAAAAAATATTTAAAAGTACACTTGATGTTAAAATCTAATTGACTATTCTATAATTAGCACAGATACACGACAATTTTCAGAGGGAAGGAAACACCATACATACGGGATTTTACGCAGAAGTGCGAAGAAAAAAACCAGACGGACAACACAGGTCTATAGAACCACATAGTTATAAAATAACAAATGGTCGACTGTAAAATGACCTACTATTTATGAGAATGTCAGAAATAAAAATAATAATTATGTATTGAAGAAACCATTTACTACAACTAACTGTAAAAACTAAATAATTATTATTACAGCACGAATTATTTTGCCGTCCTTTGCAGAACTCAGAAGTTGAAACCAGCAGACGTAACTCTTTTTGTTTTGATCGTAACCCTACAACTGCTAAGGTTGTTCAATACACAACACCGAACAACCTAATTGATACACCAGAAAAATATGAAAAGTAAATTCTTATTTTACTAAAAAGCCTACTTTTTATTAAATATGTACATACATACAAATAACAACTTTAAGAGCGTTATATCTATAAACTTAGTGCTTATGCTGATCTATGAGTAAGAACTCGTAAGTATCCACAAACGTCTAATCCGAACGATGCGACTTATTCCAAGACCGAGCAACTGCTAATATAATTTCAAACGTCTTAGTCAAACGTATTTGAGTTGGATGTCTGTATTTCGCAAAACATATTTGCTAACATAAATGTTTACGTTAAATGTGAGCGGTTTTTACTAAAGTTGGAGGACATTTTATACATATTTCAGCTACACAGCAAGTGCTGTTGACTACTAGTCGACCATAAACCTAACAGAATGAATATAGGTACCAAGAGCGTGTCAAACAGGCTTTATCACAGTTCCGTAGCGATTAAAATGAAGTTATAAGTAAAATATTTGTTTAACAGTCAGTTTTGTTCTCCGTTTCCACTGTAAGATAATAAAAATCAATAACCGATGTTTTTTCTCATAAACATAATTAAACACTTTATGCAACGGTAAGCAATAATAATGTAAAGTGCATTATCTCCGTGAATAAGTTCTGTGAAATAAAGATCATTCATCTAAAATCGCACTTTATTAAGAAAAAAAATTACAATCAAACGATATAAACAAATATGAGTTAGTATGTAAATTTTAAAAACTGCTATCTTACTCATATTGTAGTTTCATCTCGACACGCGCAGATTACTCGCGGCACTCCACATTATTAATGCTAGTTACCATTGCAGTAAGTGGTTACATTTATGAGAAAAATAAACATTGGTTAAATATTTTGGCTGTCCTACATTCTTATTCAAAGTATGAACACCGAATATTACCAGATCAACGAATGCCCAGAGGTTAACGGCGCCACTGTTAACGCAATAAAAACTGAAACAAAGTTTTCACTCAACAATGTTTCGTTTAACGGTTTCGTATCGCGAGAACATAATATCACTAACCTATTGTTGTTTCCAAGAGCCGCTTTACATTCAGTCGAGGGTCGAATACGCTGAAAAGAACTTTAACTTCCTACGAAAATAAAAGGTACAAAGGGGAACTTTCGATTTGGGAAGCCCACGTCAGGTTTTACCTACGATTCCGGACGCAAAATTGTCCGCTTCGCATACAAAAAATCCTGTTTGAGAAACAACTCTTGGAACGATGCGGGTTGTCAAAAATCTCGGCTGTACGGATAAATCCATAGGTTCTTTTTGCTGCCACTATTGAAGTAGGTACCTATTCTGCGCTGATCGCGTTCCAATTTTCACAGTTTTATTTTTGGTATCTGCTTTATTTTATGGAATTGAAATTTCAGCGATATCGATCGTAAGCATGCGACGCGTACGATTACTTTTTGTTGGTCGATGTGTTTACAGCCCCTGTCGAAATGGAGATGCGCCCTTACTTCTCTTATCAGCAAAGGACGTATTTGACATTGATGCGGGGCGCTTGATATTTAACGTATTCTCGTGACTTTTTTACTCGATTGCGTTTGCAAAAGAGTTTTTCTATTGTCAAAGTAGAAGACCTATGTCACTATTATCACAGCGCTAAAGTTTTATTTTCGTATGTGTCACAGTTTCACAGTTAAATGGTTTTGCTAGAAGGGTTGTGGTATAGGCCACAATACAGGGTGAGTCAGCATGCGGTGTACAAAAAATTTGGGTAACTACACCCTATTTTATCAACTCTATTAATAACAATCTATTATTTTTTTTGCTGAGACGATGACGCCTATTTCAACAAAACAGTGTAACTTTTGAACTAAACGATCAATTACTATGAAACAAACTCAGCAATGACTGGAAATCACAAGAGCTTTTTAAACTAAAACTGCAAAAAGTTTTTTTTTATTCACCGCATGTAGACAGACTCACACTGGATATCATGAACTTGAAAGCCTAAGTGTAAGGAGTTACCTTCTTCTCCTGTGAACGATATTGAAGATGACGAGGCCTATGGCTGCCAGGATCCCAGCTATGCAAAGAGCCGTCATGCAAGCAAACAACGGCAATGATACAGTACGAAGCTCTCTCACGATCACTGTTCGATCAGGAGGGACTTTTCCACCTGCAAAATAAAATGGATAGCGATTTTGAACAAGCCAAAGTGATTAGACGTTGTATTTCGATTTAAGGAAATCAGAAATTTTACGAGCCATTGGCTTTTGCATAAAAGATCAAACATTCTTTCAGTCCATTTGTGTCAGGGCCAGGCGCTTGCAAAGATCATAAAATAGTCGTAAAATAATCGAAGTCTGGGCTGGCAAATCTAGTGTTGCGCAACAATGGATTTATATCTATGGTTTATTTTCGAAACGAATCGAAGATACTTATGATTAATAGCCGATTCGAAAATAAATGAATCAGATAAATCTTTACGTTGTTTCCGACGTGAAATATTGTTTCAGATAAAAGTTTTCCATCGAACAATTTGACAAAATTATGAATTTTATCGTGATTGTACCTAACGTATCGATAACCACTACAGCGAGGGATAGGCACACAAACTTTTGAATATATAGATAGTTATTATTGTATACGTCACGTCACGTGCCCTGAGCGTACTACAAAACTTTCACAAAGAAAACTTGCGGCAATTGGGATCACTTTACTATTTATGTTTTTGAACGATCTCTACGTAGTCTGTTACTCTTCGTGTACGTACTGAGTGATACATTACGTACTCTCTTTGTACATATGGTACATACTTTTATGTTTGGCCAACGCTCAACTAAGTACAGCTTAAGAAGACCATTACAAGTTTTCCATTGTTGCAGAAAGAAACACCGATTGGACAGGTATTTTTTCTTTTAAATATGAAGATTGTTGTAGTTCCGCGGTCGTCACATCTTGCGACAATTTTTAGCAAGGTGACGTGCAAAAGTGTAATTTGATATTAGTTACATAACCACGAGTATCTATCTAAAGTAACACTCAACACGTAAGGTCGACAAAATAATCAAGTAGGTGCTTACATTTTTATTGCACTGCCGCCTGAGAGATATGAAATTGCCTCGCTATTTACACAAGCTATAAAAGCTGGTTAAACTCGGTCGCGTTGACGTGAAATTTTTACATTTGAAGAGCTGTAAGCGAGTACTAGTGGAAAGAATGGTCTACCATTGCACTCGCTACAATTTTTCCCTCTGAAAAGTTTGCTCAAACACAAAATATGAGATTCCGCATATTTGACATTTTACTACGAGTTTTTATCAGAATGCTTGCGCAAATTTATATGAATAGCTACATTCAAACGTATTGCTGTCGTCGCGTGAATACGTGCAACGAGTATTATTACATTTCTACATTTGCATAATTAATTTTATATGTAACAAACACGGTAGGTGATGTAGGGCCACTAACAGTTCATTCTGTTATCTAATTTAGTACCAACACCGAAATTCAGGCTACGAGTGTTTCGTGTGCATTAATCTACCTACTTAAAAATTACTTTGTGTGATTGAATTTGTTTTATTTTAGAAATGATTTTTAATAGCAGATAAACATTTGTTTTAAAATGGGAATCCAAATTTACTTTCATAATTTAAAACTTTCGTTCAGAAAATCAACCAACTGCTGTATTAGAACGGCTCTAGCAGGCCATATATCCGACAAATCTTTTCTATGTCCTCTAAGCCGTCTACTTACCAACCCATCGCTCCTTGTCGAGCCAGGTAAGGTTGTCAGCTTGCGTGTCGTAGTAGCCAAGCTTCACGTAGTGGTTGTCAGTCAGCTGTTCTATCTGGGTGAGCGCTATCCTGTCTCCTTGCGATGAAAATGCTACTAGACCCTGCGAAAATTATGAGCTTTTAGGCAAAGATTTAAATTGATAGATAAGCCCTTACAGGCAAAAACTGTGACATCGTCTTTGAATGCGTGCGTTAACAAAATGCCGACGCACACACTTATGACTATATAAAATTAGTGTTTTTGTCAATAAACCTAATTGTTATTATTGCCATTTATTGCACACATTGCACGAACTTATGTGAACAAGCTCACCATAAAAACACACAATTCACTGATTCCAAAGTGAGCTGGCAATGGCAACAAACACGGCGCGGTCTCACTATGGTAAGTGCCTTTCTGACGATTTAATTTTTTAGTATTACGATGAATACCGGATAATGTCAAGTATTGGCGATGGTTATAATCTATGAGATTTTAGTTACTATAATACCTTTACTGGGGTTCTGATATGCAGGATACGAATGCCGTCGTGTAGCGAAAAAAAACACGTAGTACTCTTTCGAAAAGACGTTGTTTCGAAAATCAGTTTATCGAATGACGAATTCTGGAATTTATGCTGTTACCAAAATTCTTTTACGTGACGCACACTAGATCAATAGTCTATATCGAAATCCATTGTTGCTATGTGCTATATCGAAATCCATGTTGCTATGTTGATAGTATATTCAAACCTACTGTACGGGAATCGAACTCACGGCTTCGATGAGACTTACGATGGGATCGATTAATATTGGAAAGGATGAGAAGTGAATAAATTGTGTTTTTTCATTATAGGTAATTGTTTAATTTTGTACCATAAGTATAGAAAACAAATCGAGGTAGCTTGTACTCATTAGATTCCAAAAATAACAATTCTTGAGATAGGAAAACTTAAAGATTGTTTTAGATATTATTAGATACTAGGAGCGCCTCGCAGTTTCACTCGCGTAGTTCCTGTTCCCATGGGAATTCTGGGATAAAATATGGCCTATGTCACTAAAAAGCAAGTTTTTTAATGGTTAAAGAATTGCTTAAATCGGTCCAGTAGTTTTGGAGCCTATTCAATACAAATAAACAAACAAATCTTTCCTCTTTATAATTTTAGTTTATACAACTGACTTTACAGAATAATAAAAATTACATAAACCAATAATCAGTCTCATGATCAGGTATGGATTGATCATATTATATGCATTGTATTTTTTTTTATCAAGACTTCTGAGAAAATGTGCATAGTATGAAAACAATAACTTTTTCGTTGCTTTTGAATTTATTTTGAGGTCAATCATATAAGTTGTATAATCAATATTATCCAGATAGAAATTTTTAACGAGTATTAAATAAATTATACCGCGAGATAAATTATATTAAAATAAATAATATTGAGCCACTTGCGCCCTAATCTTCTCTAATAGATAATAATCAATGATTTGCTCACGTGCGTAATTAGATTCAATTAGCAGAATATTAAGTAATTCTGATTACTCAAATCAGTGGGGCGTTTACACACTAATTACCTGGTAACTACACGTCATAGGGCGTTAGTGCGCATTATACTTTGCTCAGACCTTGCTTAGTAGGTATAGGTATTGTCGGTATTATCGAAGCTTTCGTTTCTAACTCTATCATCATCAACATATTATTTGAAATCTGAAATCCTTGTGTATAGAAGCTTATCGGTACGCAGTTCTGCTTAGTTAACGAAAAAGGCAATTCGGTATGATTTTGCGTAATTTGCTGTTAAAATTATTGATACCTACGTGTGATATGGAGTAGCATGAGACATGCGTACCTAATAATGACCTCGTCTTTGGTCAATCATCCTTGGTTTGTTAGTGTGGGGTAATTCAGTAGAAGTAGAAAGAGTGTTTATCAAAATCGCGATGGAATCAGAATCAGAATCAATCGTTTATTTGCAGAATACACTGGTGTCGATTCTGTTGTTTTAGAATTTGTTTAGTTTAGTTTTAGAAACGTTGTTTTAAAATACAAAAAATATGCCTCAGGGTAATAAACAAATCATGGTTCCGTGATATTGGCAAAATCCTCTTTATTAATTGTTCTGCCTCTGCCATGCATGTATATTAGAGAAGTCTGTATATTTGTCAAATCTTACCCAAATTATTTTACTAAACGTTTTACTAAACGGGGATGTTATGATTCGACAAAAATGGGCCAAGTTTCAGAACTTGCTCTACAAACCTCAGAGTTGTAAGGATATCTACAAGAAAAATGTTTTTAACATGTGTATAATTATTTGTAATAAGCTACCAGAAGAATGAAAGGAAATGGAAACTTATTTAAGAAAAAGTTAGATATTTGATTGCTTTCAAATTGTTTTTATAGTGTAAACGAATAATTAAATTTTAAAAATTAAAAAAATAATTATTGATCATTATATTGTTAACCTAATGACTTTAATATTAGCATTTTATTTATTTAATATTTGCTTGTGGGTCGAATAAATTGACATTACATACATAGTTTTAAGATCATGACATGTACCTAATTATTGGTGTCGATTCTGTTGTTTTAGGATTCCTAACCTAAATTTTAAGATTTCTAAATTTTCTATGCTAGGTATACCTAAAAATTATGGTATTCTCTATAAAGGTCCTAAAAATACCTATATTAGAACGTGTTTCAAAATCGCAAAACCTCTCTGAGTTAAGTGATTGGGGATTTTGCTGTAGGAAAAATGTTTTTTTCTAAAATGTTATTTGAAACTACTTCTTTACATGAGTCAAACAGTTCATCCATTTGTTTTAGAAATTCGAATCGATACCAGTTTAAAATCGATAAATTTTAATCATGACCTAATTAGATCTTTTTACATCTATTTGAAATTCCGAATTACTAATTTTAGCTAATCCTAAAACAACAGAATCGACACCAGTGCAGTGTATTCTGCAAATAAACGATCGATTCTGATTCTGATTACATCGCGATTTTGATCTAGAGTCCATCGCCCATTTCATAAAGACTTCCCAGCGGCATTATGAATTGGCCTCGGACCACAAAACCCAACTATCCCATTGACAACCCTCCCACGAATTCTTTCCTCTGTAGACCGAGACACGTTCTCGGTGACCCCGTTGACCCATTCACCGCCGCAAACCCGGCGGTGACGTAAACCGATTCGTTACCACACACTACACAGTCAACCAAAAACCGACCCCGCCGGAAGCGGGATCGAAGAATTCCCTCCTGCCCGCAAGTGCATTCGTGCACCTAAGGCGTAACCTCCATGCCCTCTTGTAGCATCTGACGACAGCCCAAGCCGAGGCTCGCACCTAAGTGGTGGCTCTTGTGCGTGTCGTCCCAACCTAATTTTACCGGCGAGGCACCTTCTGCGCCCGCCAAAAGTCTGGACTTTTGGCGGGCGCAGAAGGTGCCTCTAGCGCTGTCATGGTCATCTGAGGTCAACAGCATTTTAGTCCACTCGAAAAAAAGAGGGGCAAAAGACGAAAGATAAATTAAAAATAATATGGTCCGATGTCACTTTGTAATGTTGTCTCGTTGGTGTAGACGAAATAAACAACAAATAGAATATGCTTTATTGTAGATTAAAGCATATTGTATTGTTTTCGCGGTGATTCAAACTGCCACTTTTCATGTACTCCCTAATCGTGTACTGATAATTCTAAGGAGATAAGTCTAAATAGCCATTCTAAGTGCGACCTATGTATATAGCCTGTATGAAAGACTTCACGCCAAAACTACTGAATAAATTGGGCTGAAAATTTGCAAACTGGTAATTCTAATCCTGGAATCAAACATTTTATCCCAAAAATAAGATATCGAAGGATAGAAATTACCGTTTCCATAGGAACAACGCATGCGAAGCCGCAGGCGCGGCTACTCCAACGTAATGTGGTTGTGACCCGTGGTTCTGTGTACAGTCACCAGTATAAATATATGACTATGGGCAGCGCTGCAAAAATATCTGATTATCCATTCATGGTATAATTATGTGACGATACGTAGCCGGTAAAAATATGTGTTGATTTACACCCGGCATAATAATCGTTTGCCTTGTAACACCATAAATATCGGATCGGACTGGAAATCAAAATTATGTGACATTTCAGCAGCGTAAATGTCTATCTTCTGTAAAAGCATAATTATCGGATCACACAAACAGCAATAATATCTGACACAACTAACAGTCAAAAATAACGAATGAACTTTATGTGCCTAAACATAGAGGCGTAATTTGAGCGAAACTGTATGACGCTTCTCGAAAAGAGTATCAACCTGTCATTGGATATCACCAAGATATTTTTGCAGCGTTGCCCATAGTCATATATTTAAGCTGGTGACTGTACACGGGCTTTTGTGAAGTGATTAAACCGCTGTGTAGGAATTCCTCTGAGTCAAACATTCAATAACTCAATACTCATATTGCCTTCACGGTACATATACAGTATATATTTTAAAATACATAACAAGTTTATTATGACAGAATACTTTTACCTCAGAGACCTCTGAATAATCCAATATGCATTACCTATTTTCTATCGCCACCAGTGTATCACTAATGTATCAATTTATAGCTGCTAGAAAATTGTGTGAAATGAACCGACTAACGACTTATGATGGAACGAACATCGATGAAAAACTTTATACTTAGTATTTTTAGAGGGTGTCGATACATGGACATCTCTGTATCGATAGGAAACTTATACCAATTTTGTCAAAGAGAAACCCTACATAAGTAAAAAATCACAGGTTTAACTTCTCTATTAGGTATAAGCACCGATCAAAGTTTTCGCTAGCCGCGAAATACCATGGATATGATATGATATACCCGTTTAACAAACATCTTACAATAAAAATTCAATTACGATGTATGGAGGCAGAAGTATGGTGGCAGGCTATGTTATGGTGTAAGGCTGCGATTTGCTCCATTTATCGGCCATGATAACTAATTAATTTCACACAAAAGCGACTACACGAATGAAGTTTTAACTTCATTCGCGTATGCCCGCTGATTAATTTGTTTGAATTGAAATTATCAGAAAGCTAACGTAATTTCAAGAATTCCAAATAACTAAGATGGCGGCGCGCCGCCATCGTAGCGGTTTCTTAGCGCCGCGGCGCTAAGAAACCGCTACGGTCAACTCTTAAGTGCTACGGAATCCGTAGCGCTACGCCACCGTTACCCTAGAAATTTATATAATTTGTATTATCTTGTAATAAGGTATTATTATTATCTAACGATACCCTCGTACCTCGTAATTGATCGGAGAGTACTTACTGAAAAGACGTGTGAAATGTGCTGGTCCGTCAAGGGGTTTTGAAAAAAGTGATTTTTTCTAGCGTGTATAGTATTTAATTTTATTTCAAATAACTACCTGATTTCATTGGTTATGTTTTGAAATAATAAATTAAAAATCTACCTAATTTATCTACCAATCATTCATTCTATTTTCAAAATAACTACTGATTTTCCTATGTATATTATTACGTTTCTTAAAACTCTATATTAGGATAATATGTTCCCTTTCTTCTGAAATAGTTTTTATCTTATTTCTGACGAAGTCTTAACTTTTCGTGGGTTTCTTCTGAAATCTATATTTTATTTTAGTTAAGAATAATCGTCATTGATTTTATCTCAGATATTTAGGATAATCACGACGTTGTCATCGGGGGAACTACTACTTTAGATTCGGTTTTTTGAAATTAATATAATATTATTATATATTATTATTATATTATTATTACTATTACTAAAATATTAAACCACATCCACATGGAAATATGCATACGAAAACTTATTGAATGCTTCCAGTATGCCTAATATTATTTTTTTATCCTATTTCGTTTGCAACTATTGTCCTTAGAGATTCTGTAAGTGCATTCTCTGTGCAGAGAGATTGCAATACTCCGTACAATTTATTTCTACAATTTCCGACATTTATATTTTACGCCTTTGCTTTGGGACTGGGATGTTAGATGAAAACACTGCAGTCTTGATTTCTTTCAGATAAATTTCGAATTTGTGACGCTATCCTGTGCACCGAGAAAGATTTTATAAAAAGGATTTAATTCTACACAAAAAAAAATGTAACCACTAGTTTATGAGAAGATCTGCTAAAAGACTTAAAACCCACAAAAATGCGTACTCGTATTTATCTCCGATAAAACTCCAGGTAAAGCTCAACATAATTTTAAAGAGAATGGACCATATCTCAGCTTATCGCATGAATATCCGGTAGGTACGAGTTACGAGCTATCATGAGTATACTTACTGAGACACCAAGAAACGACGTAGAGTTTATAGCTTCGTAGATGTCATCTGCTATCTTCTTGTTCGTATATGTGAAATTCTTCAAGCTCAGTCCACTTTTTTCCAGCTTCATCATCGTTTTGTTGAATGCTGCGAGAAAACACATTATAAGTAGGTGTATCGTCCTAGAACAGCTAGTTTTTGTTAAAGTCGCTTACTACGGTGATGGTGAAAGTGTAAACTTTAGTTAACCTACATACATTATTATCCTGCAAGCAATTAGGATGAAATACGTAAACTTGAAGCTAAAAGCTTAAATAGTGGCTCTAAGAAAGTTAACGTTCATTAAGCAGTTTCCTAAGTAAAAAGATGGTAGTAGTTTTAAACGAACTTCCATACTTAGCTGCAAAAAACAGGAACTGCTTTAGACTGAACTGGAATTTAAAGTAATCTGATCACTTTGCAATTTGCTGGCGTTAATTTATTACAGCAGTCACAGGCGTTCTAGATTTCTTCTAATGATTACAAATAGGAAGTTTGCAAGCCATATATTCGTTTCAGGTTTCATCCACAGTGATATTATAAATAAGATACGAAAGTAACTCTGTCTTCGTTTCGTTCTATCTGTCTGTTACCTGTTGACGCCTAAACGGATCTTTATGAAATTTAGCATGGGCATAGATGGTTTCCGGGAAAGGACAAAGGCTACTTTCTATCTCGGAAAAGAGCGTTTAAATTTCAATTCAGTTGAAAATAATGTAGCTACAAAAGTCAAATAAAGAAACTACTTTTAATGGTTAAAACTTGCTCTTTGGCATTTTCCCTTTAATGGTGAGTGAGGTGTAGGCTTTCCGGGATTACGAAAGCAGCACACCTTCGAATTAATATTCTGTGAGCTCGTGTTAGCATGTGGGTAGGAGTTATTCACGTCGACGGGCAACCATAAATATTACACATTCACGGTGTTTATTTACAGACATATTAATAAAGTCCTATAAAAGTATTCTATTATTATTACTACGTTTCGGTACGTGGTAGATTTAAAACACGTCATCGCACTATCGTAAATTACCTCATACAAATATCTTTATGGCTCATATGATTTACAATCCTTTCTAACATCGCTTTATATAATGGCCTACTCCAAATTTATATCCAATAGCCCATTGGCGAACCCCATTTATGTTATGACCTACACAAAAGGGTTCAATTTCCTAATTTTAATGTTATTTGTTGAAACTGGAAAAAGTTCTAAAATGCGCCCCAAAAGGATTCTTCCGTAATATTTCATTTATGAAAACGAAATAAATCTTAATGAGATTGTAAAAACGGAACGAGGGCAATCTTTGGTAAAAACGTCTATGAAACTTCTTAGTGTCGTTCCAATTTAAACTGTTCTGTACGGTAGGTAAGAGCTAAGCCAAAGCTTGGAGGCACTCGCCTTCAGTGAGACCTTTGATGGCAAGAGCACTGATATTCCTACTAACTACTTAGTTATCTGTGACTTGGTTCTACTTTTGAGAGCCATAGTTGGTCTGTAGTTTGACTGCAGGGTGTCTAACTATGAAATTAATACAATAAGATAAGCCATTTCAGTGAACTAGGAACTAAGAAGTGTTATAAAAAGATGAAGGAGAGTTTAAAAATGGTTTCATTAATAAAATAACACTCATTAGTTGGATGTTTGTTACCTCATAACGCCAAAACTATAGAATGGATCTTTAATCTGAAATTTTGCATACCGGTAATAATCCCGGTATCGAAAATTATGGTAGGAACTTTTTACAAAAAAATCTGTTTCCATGGGATAGAAAACGTTTCCGTAAAAGCAACAGTAACCGCGGACCCACAACTAGTACAGTTATAAAGCTACAATATTCTAGAAGTAATACATACTTTTTCTCCAGGTATAGTTCGCGTCATGTAAAAAGAACGCTGGCGGTCAAGCTGCGCAGTAGGCGATTTGTAGGTCTATTTGGTGGTATGCGATGGGGCGCAGGGCGGGCGGGTACCAATAGCGTTATCTGCCTGCCGCATGCGGCGCGTGACCTGCCAGCAGAAAATCTCAACTGACGAACCAATAGCGTACCAGTTACGCTATTGGTTCGTCAGTTGACATTTTCTTTTAAATGCGCAAACACACCCCTTTCCAGTTTTCTTTTTACGTGACGCGCGCGACCTATAACTATGTGAGTATTGACCGTAACCACAACTTTTATGTTAATATTTTTTTACAGAAGAGTTTTCAGATAAGGATCACTTACCCAGTGCAACCGCCCACACAGCATCGTAAGCTAAAGGTGCTTCCTGGTATCCTTCTGGGAATTTCTCACCGTCGATGTCGTATCCAGCTGTTTTCAAGGCCTCGTTCAGTCGTAACCTGCACAGAAACGTATGTAGCTTAGTATTAAAAATATTTAGGATTATATTGGGAAGGGTAATACCAATCACGAAGGAGAACAGGTTACATAAAAGAGGCCGTCGTTTTTTAATAGTGCAGGGGTGACAAATGAATACATATAAAAAAATAAAAAAAATAGTGCACAAGGATCAAAGTTTTCGCTGGCCCCTCATACTTTCACAATGCGCGCTCTGCTCCGTCTGTATCAAAAAAAATCTTGTTTGCAATTGTATGGAAAGCATTTAAATTAATGTCATTTGAGCGCTTGGACAGAAAGCATGACTAGCAAAATTACAAAAATCACACGTCCAAGACACAAAAAGACGAGGTTTCCTATTTTCAGTAAAGTTTTAAGGCATTTTTTACTACTTTAATGTACTACCTACACTTAATTATACTAATTACTGCCCTTACCTCAAAAAATCAGCGTTGATTTTTTTGTTTCGATTAGTTTTGTTCTAAATTCATGAATAGAGAGGCATTTTTTATATATAGTTTTAATATAAGTGTTCTTGCATTTGTTTTTTATATAAAACGACTAGTTTTCATTAAATACTGATTCTCATTTAATACTGAGATCCAGTAATGTCTTGTTCCGTATGCAAAAACCTTGTCAGGCTCTGCGCGAACTGTCTGCGTCAAAAGAAGTCGAAGACAATCTTGAGTGTCATTTATTTATTATTACTACACCCTGAGGTGCTCTGGGTATTTTATATGACAAATATGTATTTACAGATCGTACAAACATTTATCCTAAGACGGGAATCGTACTCGCAACCTCCTGCATCGTTTTTCTGATATTCATAGCACAAGCTCTGTCAAGCTTGGGGCCAGATGCTGTGGGTTTCTTTCCGTACGGACTAATATGCCGTTAACCCCAGAGGAACATGACAGCGTTACCGGACTTTTGGCGGGCGCAGAGGGCGTCTCGCCGGTTGTGTGTATTATCCAAAATTTATTTAATTATTTAAGTTTCTTATTCGTCCTTACAACATTACCTCATCAACATTGATTCTTTCTTGTAGTTGATTATCATAACTGAATAAATACAAATAGATGTAAGGTATATTTGGACTCACGATTTACGTCATAGTTCATGAAAATGGAATCTAAATACAGACGGGCTATTTATTTCTGACCCGTAGTTGTCTGAATTACCTTAGTATTGATTTTACAGTAGCCATCTAATATTTTATTACGCGTTTGCTTATTATTTCTGTTTAGATCTATTATTATGGAACCCACGTTAAGGTAACGTTATTGTCTTATACATATTTTGTGGCAAATTATATTAGTTAAACACTCAGTATACTCTAGTCGACTCTACATTATAAGTTTGATTTGAACCCAATTATTTTGTTATGACTACGGTTTCTTGTAGTTATACAAAAAACCGTAGTGATATTCGGCCGGTAGTGTGTTTACCATCCAGATAGTAGTACATAAAGCAGTTGTTTACCCTTTGATCGAGTGGACACAAGTGTGAACATCATAGACTTGTCAAATGAATGCCAATTTTTCATGTGAGAACCAGCGGTGTGAACAGTTATTACAGATTTATTTTTCGTGTCAGAAAAATGGTTAAATGCGCCATAAATCTATGTAAAAATGATAGTGGGACGAGGACTAAATTAAATTATCGCATTACATACCACCGGTTAGCAGTGGTGTCGATTCTGTTGTTTTAGCATAAGATAAAATCCGCTAAAATTAGGATTTAGGAATGTCAAACGATACATTTTCGATTCCTTAATCGATTCCTTATGATTCCTAAATTCTTATTTTAGCTAGTTTTGATGTCAAATATAAGATAGCTATTCAATTTGAAAAGCTTTCGTCTATTTGACATTCGTAAATCCTAATATAAGCTAATTTTATCTTATTCTAAAACAACAGAATCGACACCAATGTTTACTCTAAAATAATTAAATAAATATTCGGTTCACGGGGGTGAAACAGGGGTGGGACGCGGGACCACATGAACCCCTCGCACTTCACCGCTACCTGCCGATTTGAATAGTTATGGGATGTTGTCGGCATTTTTGTCGATATTTTTTGGGATGTTTCCTAAGGAAGGTTAATATTTTATAAAATAACAAAAACTAACAGGCTAAAGGTTTCTTCGTCCTACATCAGTAGACTGATATAAAACGAAGAAGCCTTTAACCTTTTGTGGCCTCAAGATGTAGACATCTTGAGGCCACAGAAGTGAAAAATAAAACATTATTTCTATGTGTATAATTTAAATAATATTATTTTCTTATGTGTACATCTATTATACCTATTAAATAGTACATGTTACCCAAGGTATGAAAGTAACTTATTTAGTCCCGAGACGGGGTTTGGCGCTCGATTCTACGATCGGGCGATAAACCCCGTCTCGGGACTAAGGCGCTAATATTTCGAGGGACTAAATGTTACTTTCACCCGAGCTAAACTCTGCTTTTCTTTACGAATACAAGGAAAGTGAAAATAAAAATATGAATGAGCTAGTGAAAAAATTAGTAAATTTTATTTTACATAAATCAAAAACTTAGGTGAGATATTTATTTAAAATCTATGGTAAAATTAGAGCAATTATTAGTTATAGATATTGAAAAGTTTTTTCCAGGCACCTCGTGGGAAGTGAAAACCTTGTATTTTTTTTGATTAAATCCGTCTTATTGCCTTTTAAGAAACGATGTTGATGATGTTGCCGTTAACATAGAATACACGCTCCATAATGTTGAAGGTTTGTAAGTCTTTGAGAATTCGTTAAAATATATTCACAAACGATAACTCTAACGATTTCACTATTTTCTCAGTGCGCCATTTCATAAAATCGTTGTACGATTTTAGGTACCTTCATTTTGATTTAGGTTTTCCACTACTACTTTAGCCTCTTCTTTTATAATATCAGGCGTTAAATCTATATCAATATTTTGAATTTATTGTAATAATCACACATAATTGTACAACTTGAAAAATCGTACTAAGATAGGATTGACGTAGTTCCGCGTTTTCTTAGGCATATAAAAACCTTTTTAGACATGGCAGAATATAGCCATGGTAGCTCTCGCTATTCTACCGTGGTTGAATAGGCATGCTAGAATACCGAGAACTATTCTTCTATTAATTTTTATCATTTAAAAAATGGTAAATATTTTGCTGAAATCTATTTTTATTTTAAAGAAATAGTTGAAAGTAAATTATAATGGTATTTTACCTCTAATTTATTTCAAGTTTACATTAAGCTGTAATTTAATGGCTGTATGAATTGCGTCAAAGCAGACGCAAAAGCCATCTCACAAGAAGTTGAAGTTGAGTGGCTGTATAGAAAGGTAGAATGCATGGTTCAAAAGAAAGGTGAAGTGACAGCTGTCATTTGTCTTATACTTGTCATTACTTTTCGCCCCGGGACGAAAAGTATAACTTTCATCCCGCTGCGCAGGCAACTTCCGACCTACTTGCAGAGTATGAGTAATAAAATTATTTTACACTTATCTTGACCTTAATTTAGATTTTCCTTTGATCTAGCTTTAGCGAACTAAGTTTTTTTTTAATATCTTCTTTAAGCTCTCACAATACAGGTTCAATTAAGTTCTACTGTACTTATGATAACTAAATTTTAAGAAAAACTAATTGTGAAGAGGAAATAAACCAATTTTATATATTATATTGCAGGTGTCAATTAGGTTTTCCTATCTCCGCTGGGCATTGGGAGGAACAGACCATAGAGTCTCTATGGAATCTCTATGGTGTTTACATATAAATCAATCAATTGATTTTAATTCCTTTTCTTACCTTTAAAATCTTTTTTAACATATTATTTATAAAATTTGTTCACTTTTTCTACTAAGAATAGGTATATTGGTTCATGGGATAAGTAGAGTAAAGGGTTGGAGTAGATACTCATAACTAGTACAGCACAAACACTGATGTAAAGATCTTCTCAAAAGTAGTAAAAATGACATAGGTATGAAAAAAAATAATAATACTGTGTTAAAAAAATGGCTGAGTTGAGCTGGCTTAGAATTTGCGCCATCCCACATCTTCACGCGGGTGTCGTAGGAGGCGACTAATGGATATTCACCGGGGTGTTGTGCAGAGGGTGTTGCTGGCTCCTGCAGAACAATTTTACCACTGAACTGACATTCCCAACCCTCATGCCCAGTGTGGGTATTATGGACATTACCTCCCGTTAGATAAAAGCCAGGGAAGGCCTGGGTCTACCAGTGGACCAACATAAGCTGTTGAGATGAGGTGAGGAGAGGTACCTAATACTCAGCCACCGACAAACAGAATCTCAGTGTACATCAAAACTCTTTACATTTCCACTCTTGCTTTCATGAGAGCAGAGCTCCGTGTGAAGTTATTCGTTGTATCAGCGTTGTATACGTACCTATATTTTGCTCTCTAGTAACGAGTAACTACGATGAAAAGCTTATTGCTATAGTCCTCCGGGACTACGCCGCCGGTACTTAGCTTTGTTGAGGAGCGGAGTCTTTCTTAGAAATAAGTGCACTGTGCAGGGCTGAGCAGCGAAGGGGAAACGAACAAGATGGGTGCATTAAAAGCCTTTTCCGTCACATTAATAGGAAACAATGGTTTAAACGTACGTTTTAAGCATTCCATTCGTAAATATTATAGATTCCATTAGTGCGGGTTGGGGCTCGCAGTTTTGTGGTAGAATTGTTCTGCAGGAGGCGCTGCTACCCGCCCCCAGTGGATATCCTTAGTCGCCTCTTACAATAACCACGGGAAGAGATGGGGTGGTGCAAATTCTAAGCCGGCACCACACAGCTTAATATTATTTATTATTGCTCTTATAAATAATATTATTGTTTATAAGACCAATTTTAATGTAATGTTACACTTAGTTTACAACAATAAATTCATTATCTTTATCTTCTTATCTTTAGTTTTATTTAAGCCCTCAGCGAAGTTCATACCAGCAGTAAAATGATAAGTAAGTATGTAGCGACATTATGTATGTGGCCTCGACGCACAATAACAATAAATGTAGAACTTTAAGCAATTAATTCCCGCACTGTCGTGCCCACAATTCTTCTGGATTCATATTCCAGCGGTTTCCCCATACGTTTCAAATCTACATAAATAATGAGTTTGCTCTCATTTTTCACTTGGTTGACTTTCATTCTGGGAGGCTAAAAGTAACGAGGGAATTAAAACCTACATTTATCCACGCCCAAAAACCTAGTAGATATTTCCTGTCCGTTAAATTTCGTGCAAGTCACTTTTTCGGTTTGTAAAGGGGATTTGCTGAAATAGAATCGTATTCTGTAATTGGAAGGAGCAGAGGCTCTTTGACTTTAAAAAAATACCTACTTAATAACGAAAATAAAATGAATAAACATTACTAATGGAATGGAAACGGAAAGTAGCTGGTACAAGAGAGTACAAGTTACTATCTTGTAACACTTTGCTTTTATTTCAAATTTCAGTTCAGTATCGAAGGTATTCACTTAGCAGCTCAAAGACGTAATAAAATGTTGTCTTTGTGGTGTTAATAAATCAGTTCAACGCGTTTAACTGGCAAACGAAAACGAAGGCGCACGCGATCAAAGCAAAGCTAGCGAGGCGCGTTCGGATTAAAATACTATTTCATCAGTTGTTCCCACAATCGGATAAAGCAACCCAAGTCTAGTAAAGCTTTAGAGGATTTATAGCGAACTGGTCAAAAGCTCAACTTGAGAACTAAAATGCAATTACATTAATCTTCTTTTCACTATTATCAGTCAAGATGTTCGCGAGCGTGTCGAGACGTTCATACATAACGTATTGAATTTTGAAATACAGTTGCACAATTTCTGTCACTGTTTTGTTATTCGCTTCCACTTAATACCACTTCATACCATTTCAGTATGATGGTGCTTTGTATCTTAAAGAATTCACACGAATAAGGAACTATTTTCTTACGTGACCACTTCCAGATCAAACCACTGACTGTCTTGCACCAACTTGAATTCTCGATAAGCTTATTGGTGACAGGTTGAGACCCTGCTAAGCTTCCAACATAGATGCAAGCTGTTCGACAGTGTTCGACGTATATACGATAGTTCGCGTTCCAGAATGTTTACACAACCAAATAGGTAGTTCCATTTTGAATTCCTAATTGAATAAACAGGAATTTCATTGAAACGGCCACTGCTGGTACCTATTATGTAGTCAATATATCAACAATTTACGTTCTACTCACAAGTTGTAAGTCCCTAATGGGCAATGAGTATCGCATGAATTTACGTATAGATTGAACATATTGTAGGTTTGGAAATAAGCATTGTTATTTGCTGAAGCGAAAGGTACTGCTACTGAAACTATGAAAACTATACACACATCAACAACCTGTAGAGATATGTCGGATTTTCAATTTACCCAAAATTTGTTGTAAATAAGCATGCGTTTACTTTTTAAAAAGCCCGTTTAGCAGACTAGACCTTAAATTGAAATACAAATATTTTTTATAAATATTTTATTGCGTAACTAAAATTTTACTAATTACAAACAAAAAGTAGAAAAATGGTACAACTAAGGATGAAGAATGCATTTTTTAAGAAAAAGTAAGTGTATTTTGATTGTATTTCATTAAGTTTAGGCAGCTATAATGGCGCGACCGTTTTTTGTTTTTCAGATGCTGCCAATATTATGACGACAACGTTCGTCACATCAATGAAAAAACAAAAGACGATTGTGTTATGGTAAACCAAGATAAGAAAATGGACTTAAAATCAATACTCACCGAAAATCTTCTGACGTCATCCCTGAAATAGTGGTTTGGTTAGAGTTCTGATTCCACATGAGGGCTTCAGTTGTAAGATGTCCTTCTGCAGCTTCCCTCATCTGTTCCACTGTGCAGTCGATGCCCTCTCTATCCAGGTTGGTTTCAAACCAGTTGTCCTCGTACCAGCCTGTTGGCATTCGAGTTTGAGTCAAATACATATTAAGGGTATACCTGAATGATTCTAGCGCACCAGTGCACAGTGGAGGGAGGTGCTAAAGTTAGACGCCCAAGGTTTTAGCCAAACCGCGAGCCAAGCGTGGGCGCAAAGTATCAAATATATGAAACCGCTGTTTACGTTCATACTAAAAAGACAAAGGCGCTTGGCTCGCGATATGGTTGACGCCTAACAGTTGGATTGTGTTGAACGTGAATGACGATATTTTTTACCAATAGTTGAAACATTTTTTTCAAGCAAAAATAAGTATACCTATTAGGTAGTAAATATTGCCACGAAAAAGGTAAATGAAGAATTACTAAAAATAACTTTATGAAATTCAATGACGCGGAGTCCAATGGCTTGGGATGAAGCGTTAATTGGTGGTTTTCGGAAAATAATGAGGTTCGTTGAAATGCGCACGCTATTTTGAAATAAAAACAGTAATTTCAATTACGAAATATTGGATGGGAAACCATCAAGGCGTCCAACAATAGCCCACGAGGTAGTTCTCATGTATTGTACGCGGTATAAACGCAAAATTATTCGTTATTTGTACGCACGTAGCGCCGCACCCTCGGACCATTATTTATCCTCTTTCTATCCGATTCCTTTGTCCTGTTTGTTGGAAGAACCTGAGGCGAACAAATGTATGTTTGTCTTCCGTTCCATCTCGCTTGCGGCCACCCATTTTCATAGAGCTTGGACGTGCCCAGAAGCAATGATATTATTATCATATTTTCCTGCATTGAATTGAAAAATACTTCTCTCTAAGTTAATAATCGAAATGGTCTCGACTTTAATAAGCTGTGATCTCTTGCTTGTCTTGTTTCATTTGATAATTATTGAACTTGTTTCGTGACTGGATTTTAATTAAGTATACTTTGTACAGTAATTAAATTTGTAAATAAAATATTGCCTTATACAGTAAATAGTACTTAGGTATGTTTTATTTTTTACTATATCATGGAGTCACGAAATACATAACTTTATTATGGATAATGTCTTGGCCATAAAAAAATATGCAACCACATCGACTAAAGTCAGCGGACGTGTCGATTATTTTTATATGAAGTGATCTCTTTAGTGGGCAATTTTATGGTGTCATAAAGTTTTATTGCGGAAGAAAAAAAGATTCTTAGAGGCTATATTAAGGCCAACCGGACGTTGATAACCTGCCGAACTTGGGCTGACGTACCTGGCGCTATGCCAAACCGCGTTGTGAGGGTATACACTTATCTCTCGAGCTGGATCAGGTCTGGAGTACCACGTTACCAACTAATTTGAAGCGCTACGTTCCCGGGACATGTTGATTTTAAATTGACTCTAATAAGCCAGCAAATCGACTTTATTAATCCTTTTAGAATGTACCCAAACGTCACACAATAATAAGAGAATAACAAACTGTTGTTCTACACTAATACAATACAACAAACTACAATATTAGGTACCTGTACAAAACAGAGAGTAAAAAGTTAAAACTACCTTTGCCAGGAGATGGGAAGTGAGGATAGCAGTAATTAAAGGTGAGGTAACTTTAAAAGTCGATACCTTAAAAGGCCAAAAACTAGTTGGATTAACAAGAAGCGCAACCAGCGCGTCTTGCTCTATCTAAAAGTTATTGGATTATACCGTGTTTGTAAAGCTCCCAATTAATAAAGGAGTTAAAAACTGACATGCAAACGTAGGGACGTTATGAAAATATTACAGTTTTAGTAGTTTGAATTACTTGCCGTCCTATGGAGTGTGTCATATAAGGTACGAAGCACAGGTGGTTGTTTTGAGTGATACGGTCATCGACTACGAATCTACGTTTTTCGTAGCTTAACTTTTGAATTGTTCAGATACATCTTAGTTGCACTTGATTTTATTATTCATAATTTTTTGCTTTTAGTTGCATGTAGAACTTCTCTTCAGTTAAAATAAAAATCATAAAACTACAAAAATGATGAAGAGCACGTCATTCAAATATCTATCCCTGGTTTATTTGACACTCGGGTATCGTTAGTGTCGCGGTTTGCTGTTGCTCACTTTATCTAACCATTTTTTCTCGCTTCCATTATTGTCGCGAGCTGTGGTTTTTCTCGAGAGGATTCGCCCGGGAAATTCATTAATAAATAGCTCAGTTAGACCCACAGGACTCGTTTATAAGAAAATACGGAGACGATACAGCAAAAATACTGCGTCAATTTGTTTAATAAACAGGGTATGGCTCATTTCCCTTATTGCTTTTTCAGCCAGACGTCGCATTGCATAAATTATTCTTGATAAGAGCACATACGTAGGCATTCACATGGTTAAGGGAGCGCGCAACGCGTCGCCGCCTCACATTACTCTCTCGTCGTAGGCTCAATTTATACACTTCAGTTCTCATATAACATACAACCCTATTTAAATGTTTCGTTGAAATTTTATCATGTGCTTATTATAATGATTAGCGGAGGCGTTCTTAAAAGCAACCACAAATGTGTCGTCTCGAGCTTTGCAAACAAAGACGATTACATAAAAGATAAACACTAGGTACCGTACTTTCTCCATATTTTAGCTCTTTGTAGCCACATTTTCAGAACCATTTATTTAGGTAAATCGGATTAGTTTGAAAAAAAGACGCTAACTCATCATTTTGAATTCTGAGACACTTTTACGAGGAATTATAAAAACGCAAGGACGTGACCGAGTCTCACGAAAAGGGATGATCTTTTGTTTGAATGTCAGTGGCCTGGACAAGACCAAGATTTTCCGGACGTTTGGGTAATCTTATTTATGAGGCTACCTTAAAATGACCGATGTCCCATGCCTTTGTTGATAAAAGTCTTACCTTCGCTTCAGGTTAAATACAAAGGAAGAGCTTTCAGCTAAGCTTCATTCAAAGCAGTCAACACAATGGTACGAATAAAATTTTACGCAAAATTTTCTTTCCCAGCCGAGTTTACCGTAAAATGTGCGTTAAGATTATTCCGCTCCGCTGTTTACATGATTGAAGTAAACTTACCGATGAAGAACCACACGTATGATTTTCCGTAGAGGCGGTGTTTGTAGACCTCGCATAGGACTCTCCTGGCTGCGACCACGTAGAAGAGGCCGACGATCACTCGTGCGTCCTGACGACGCAAGTTGCGCACGGCGTCTACAGGGTCCGACAGAAACGACTGCCGGGTCACGATCTCAATACTCGCTTTTTTGCACTGCGCTTCTAGGTCTTCCACGGTCTGTGGATAAAGTTACAAGATTAATGAAATTAAACGGTGCTGAGTAGCATTGTGCTTTTTACTTTTATCGAAAAGAATGTCTAATAATAAATAATACTGAATAGTGATATCTTTAGGTACTATTAAAGACGAGTATTAAGCAATTCTTTGTCCATTAAAAGTTCATAATGAGAGAACGTTAATGGTGCGGTACGGTATCTAGGGAGAAGATTATTCCGCACGTGAAAGTTTGTATAAAAGTCCGTTAAACCAAACGTGAACACCTATTTTATGCTGAGAGCTTTTGCTAACGTTGTTACCCACAATAACCACTAAGTAACGCCACCCACTGTGAAAGATTATATTTGCATACCTGGTAGGTTTTAAAAGCTCTTACATTTTATAATAATGTTCTTGGCAGTTTTTTTCATTTCTGTGCCTTATTTTGCTCCGTTAAGTTTACTTTGCCAATTAAGCTTAGAGATTATTGCGAAAAAATGTAAATGGAAGGAGACAATTTGAATATTGTACTCTATTTCATAACAATTGCCGTAACCTTTCTTGTGAAGATTTCAAGTGTACTTTAGATTTATTGTTACATAAATTAATGAAAATATTTTTGTGATCTAGAGTCCTACAGTTAACAAATGAAAGAGTTAAAATTACGAGGTAAAATATAGAAAAGTCAACATTTGTGTTGAGTCAGCGACGATGAAAGTAAAACAAAATGCGAGACCGCTTGAAACCCACTTATGCAGAAAAAACCGGGCCCGCTCTAATTACATTGAATCCAGCGTGAAAGACCCGACGCTATTCATGGCAGGGCCACTATACATACACCCTCTACTTGCCTTCGTGCAATATAAAAGAATATTTTTTTATCTCACCTAAAATTTTCTACGCAGGAACACTTTTCTCGGAGATTGTTTTTATCGCTTGAACTTTTCTACGCGTCTAAATTGGGACTTTAAAGAATTTAATAGAAGCAATCGTATTTACTAAAGCGTTGCCGTTTTTCCTTAAAAGGCATTAATGTAAAATAACTTTTACGGAAAGGAGGAAAATATTTGAAGTACCTATGTACGATAAAGGTATGTACTGATAAAGGTTATTTACGCAAACAGACTTTATTCCTATTGCAAAGGTGTTAACTTTTTGGCTAAGAATTTGAATTGGAAATAACGGCTTACACAGATTTTAAATACATTTAGTTTTAATAAGGTTCATAATGATGATATTGGCATAATAAATGAAATTGATTGGTATAATCTGGTAAAAAATTGTCTCGGCATCTTATTTGTGACGACCATTGTGACGCGTCGGGCATCCACGAGACGGTCCGCTTGCGATGTAAAAGGTTGCGGGTTCAGCCCCACCTTGGGACAAAAGTTTGAACGAACTACAAATATTTGTTGCGGTATTTTCTATGTACTATATTAAAAAATATTATAAAGTTTTGTCATTTATGTTTATTTTATTTTTATTCATATTCTATTTTTTAATAGTACCCATAAATCAAGCTCTGATTATCTCGGGGCTAGGTGAAGCTCTGTTTATCATTATTTCAATAAATGCCGTTCGTGGAGAATATAAAATTAAATGAATTGGAAGGAGGTATATCATGGGGAGCGTAAAGGTATATTGACAAAAAAAACAACCTAACGTAAGATCCTTGTCTTATTTTATGTAAATAAAAGCGATCTATTCAAAATGTATTCGTATTTCACTATGTATTCACGATTCTCTTTATACATTCTCATCTGAATAAATATACTTTCTATCTGTTACGGAATATTCGCTTACAAGACTTTATAGAAATATAGTTCAGTAGGTACTTATTTCTAAGAATATAAAATGTTCTATCTTTGAATTTCAATATTCGAAAAAAATATGAAAAACTTATGAAACTTGTTTCCAATTTATGCGATTCGATTAATGTTTTGTCATTTCAAAATAATTATGATAATGCTAAAAAAGTACGTGTGAGCGTGATAGAAGCCCGTGTCGTAAACAAACATTCGGACGGACAGACGTGACAAGAGTTCTTTTGTTTCAGTACGGAACTCAAAAATATCTTCCGTAAATGAAGAACTCAACTATACAAGAAAGCTATGCTATGCTGCCTGTCCAGATACGGATTGTATTCTTTTTTATACATAGGACTTAAAATTAATAACACTCTTTAGTGGGATTCATCTTAAAAAGAAGACACACTACACTTTTTTTTATTACAAATAAGTAAAATTCTAGCTTGAGATTCACAGGTATGTAGTAAGTATGATGGTACTCAGTCATTATTACACAATGCTCGATGTACCTACGTGTTATTCCGAGTTAAAAACAATAAACAACAGACTAACATTGTTCTCTTAATTGTCTTAAACAGTATTGCTCTATAAATGGCCATTGTTAAATTTGATGTGTTTAGTTTGGTTTATTATAGCGGCAATGGTAAATATATCTATACTCTATCATACGAAGCTTATAGTCAGTAAATATATTCATGTAACGTTTACTTTTCCTGCTTCATACTTTCTGAAGTTACAAATAGCTTCATACAGGGTTGTTAGTAATTCACTGGCAGTGGGGAACTGCAGGTTATGCCCATCATCACGAACACGTTAGTAAGGCGCTATGTTGGTATTGGTAGTAGCTCCATTTAATAATCGAACGTTAGAGGGGGTTTTTTGAAACTAAACTTAAAAACGGCTCCACCATGTTGTAGATACGTTTCTTTGTTTAATTACCTTTCTTCTTCTAGTTATCTTTATTCGCATTGCATGTTAATTATGTTTAACTATTATTATGGTACTTGTCTAAATCTAAATCAGATTTGACTCTGGTACTATAAGTATGGTTGTTCTTGAATAAATAAATATGATTATGAATCATTACCAGTGGGCGTAGGAATGAAAGATCGGTCTTTGGTAATGTATTGGGTTCTGGACAAACGTGTTAAAATGTCAGGAATTGAGGTCTGGCGTCTTCACGAACATGTTTGTGATGGTGTCAGTTCAAGCAGAGTCAGCAAACTACCAGTTACCCAGTATAACTTTGAGCTTGATGCTCTTGGCTTGGTGCTTATTGACTATTTAATCAAATGTAGTCGTATAAAACAAGACGATAGTTCTAAGCTATAGTCTCGGTTCAAATACTTAATAAAATCCAAAGCACCCAGTCACCCAAGGACAATCACGAATAACGTTAGATGGCAGACAAAGCGCTTGGCGTGTCAAACTCCACTCGATGTCGATAGAAACAACCGATGTTTGAATGATTTCAATCACGCGACCGATATGGGGACACGAAAAGCGAAGTCCCTACATAATCACTATCCTCGATATCAGACCTTTATTATCACTGTTCAGCTGTTCAGTGATCTATAGGTTTGGCTACAAAACCATTGTAATGTAAAGATGATTCGGATTCGGCTGTTATTATACCTGTCACGTCAATCAGGCGAATGTATTGACTCATTTTATCTGTTCCATCGGTTATACCAGTATCAGAACGTATTGTGAGAAGTAGTTGGAATGGAAATTTCTGAATAAACTCAGCTAAGTTTCAAATAGAACGTTTATCGGCGGAAATATAGACGTCGAGGCTCGAACGATGCTACGACCGACAGTCGGACGCAGCCACAATTAACCCTCCTATTTCTTGGATAAACGGTTCTCTAGTTCTTTCTCGTTAGCTTTTAAAAAGTGAAGTAGAGTTATATTTTATTTCACGGCACATTGCGTTTTTATTACTTGAAACAGCGTAAAAAGCAATTACTTTAGAGCTGTTCTCTCCTGATAAAGATGTCATTCGGAAAGGCAATAACCGCTTACAAAAGCCACTGTGTGTGACTTTTATAATTTTTAATTGAATTGTATTTTTCTAAATAGTTATTATTCTCATCTAAATTGTCTTGAACATCGCTCAAGATATCTATATATTTTTACACTATTACTGAGCCTAGAAGCTATATATAAACGATGATGGTTCGGTTACTTACTGAAATGAAGACTTCTTCCGCTTGCTGCAAGATCGCTATCCTGGACCATCCAAACTTCTGCATTAGCTTGATTCTGGTTGGGTTGTGTACGGTGGCCGATGGATGTGTTCGGAACAGAGTGGGGAACCGCGCTCGGTCTGATAGAGCTGGTGATGACGCTCCGTAGCATAGCTGGAAATAATCATGGAATTATTTTTTTGCAATAAATATCCTGCCGTAGTCCTAGAAACGCAAAATTCTAGTCATATAATTCTACTTAGGAATATATTAGGTTTTTTTTTAAATTAAGGATTTTTTTAGGAATATTTTGGGAAACTCAGTAATAACACGACAAACTCGGAGCCGAAGTAAACGCTCATCATCCACTCAGCGAACGTAAACGAGGGCACTTGTAAGTTAAATGTTATTTTCTTCTCCATTGTTTTCGTTATGTTTATTAGATTTGATACTATTATACCCAAATTTGATTGCGTTCCAAGACAGACTGTTTCCTACAAAATAGGTTCGACTTGTTTCAATGACTGAAATTTTTAAAGAAAATTTTTAAGCCGCTACAATTCAAGGCGTGGATCTCGAAATTTCAAAAAGAGAGCGTACCTATGCCCTAAGAAAGGCTGACCTAAATTGAAATGGGAACAAGGTCGAGACAAAGATCTTAGAGCAATGAAATGCTTGAATACGAGCGCAAACGATGCATTTTGAAAACTAGTTGCATTCCAGAATTGAGCTTTAGACGGGTACTACCCTAAATGGAAATCGTTATAGCATTATCATCCCGTATCTTGAATGTTCCTACAAGTTTAGCACTAACAAACCGGCTTTAATTGCCATTCTGTAATGTTATGAAAATTTACTTTAGCATGTTCACAATCCTTATTCCTTGGATGATATTTTATTCGTTCTCTTGACAGGTTCTAGTAATAAAGGCAATATGTGGACACTTTTTATACGTGGATAGCTACATGTACTATGTATGCAGAGTTCCATGTTCGCAAATAAATTGCCCTAGCAATATCAATTAAGGATTGATTGAATCAATCACGTGAATGGATATTGATATAAAATTTTATTCGAGACCCTAATTACGGTATTTTATCGTGTTGTACAGGTAGGTATAAAGCTTTATTTATAAACCATTAACGGCTTATAAAAGAGAAGTCGTAGTCCATAAAAACGGCGCCTGAAACCCAATATTCACAACCCGTCGAATTCCCCCAATATATATATTATGCTCCCGAATCAGACCCACAAACCCTCAAGCTGGAGTGCTGATATTCGTACGTCCAGTGTGTTTCAATGGATGTTCCTACTTGTCACAGACAAAGTCACGCGAAGAAAAAAGAGTAGAAGAATGGAATGCCGCATGCGAGTCGAGAACAGTCACCGGGAAACGTTGGCAGTGCTCCAAAATGGTGTCGTCTTCGCACGACATGGAAAACGCGTGTCTTAGCCCCTTGATGGATCAATCTTGTTAGTCGTTAAGATACAAGCTTTAACCGACGCCAAACTTTCCAAGTGATGTGACTTTGGTTCAACTTGAAGGCAATAAGATAAAAACTTCTGACATAGCTGTTCTAACCTTTATCGTAAAACTTGAATATTATATCGTTATTGAGTTCAACATAAACATATGCGTATGCAGACTAAAGGGTTTCCGCGGATTTGTACTACAATAATATAGGTACTTAGATTATTTCAAGAAACAACGTTAACTTAGAGGAGTTACTTATGTGGTTAGGAAATAAGTCTTATTATTTCTACTTACTAATGACCAATCCTCGACCTATAGCGCCATAACCAACAAAACGGACAAAGATGCCAATCGATTGATTAAATCCCTTTGATGATTCAATACAAATCACGTTGCCAAAAAACTGCTTTGCCAAGGTTTCGCCGGTAATGTGATGGGCGGGCACGGTAACCTAAAGCTAACCGCTTACCGGCAGTTTGGCTATCTGCCAGCCTTTCACTTGTTACAGAATACAAGTTATCATGAAGGTAAACGGTTTTAGATTTTCATATTGATTGTTAGTTAGAAATATATTGATTATTTATTTACAGACTTTTTCCACGTGGTTTCACTCACGTGGCACCTGGATACAACATAACAACTCAAGGATAATGTAGCTATCGATTAGTAATAGAATAACGAAAATCACAACAGAAAAATTACATTAACGTAACAAAAGACCCCTAATATCAATGTTTAAAGATATTATACGACATATTGAGTACAAAATAAAATTGCGCTTGGACTTCTTATTTCATACTTTTGTAAAAATCTTTATAAAAAAGATTTATATAAAGATTTTTACAATTGACTTTTATTGCGTTGACAACACTGCTCTGTCATTGCAGTACGACTAAAAGTGTTAGTTCACAATAACGCCATGACTCTTCTCTTTTTGAAAAGACTCTACCTTTTTTTCTATTGGAATGATTTCAAGTTGGTACTTACAACCATAAGGTTCCACATCTTGGCAGCCTCTGCGACGGTGGTACAAACGGTTGAGCAGCCAGCAAGCAGGAGCAACTTTTGTGGTGGGTTGTATAGAAGATTGTACATCACACTCGCGCCCAAACCCGGCTCACACTGTATATGAAGAAACATGTCATACATAGGGTAAATGCATGGATTTTTTAAATAGATTATTTAGGTTAATACAATAACCGAATAAAATATAACATTCACAAAATTTTAAATTATTGAGTTACAGAACCAAAAGTAAAACTGTACTCAGTTTCGGGTGATACAAGCGCTGCCATGTTCGTCCTTGCAGTTTGTGACGTCATGTTTCATCGGACCACCTATGTCAACTCAAAGTCAAAGCTTACGAAAGACCATATAAAAATTAAAATCTAAAAATTAAATCAAGGTTGCCTGGGAGAAATCGCTCTCAGCGATAAGGCCGCCTTTTGTACTACATTTATTTATTATTTAGATATAAGACTTTAATGTATATTTATTACTATTAGTACAATAAAGTGTTCATTCATTCAAAATGTACAAGTGTGGTGAGTGGTGACACGGTTCGGCTGCCAATAGCGGTGCGTTTAGAAATTTTGCGGATGAGATTTAAAATTTATACTTTTAAATGTTTAGATTACACAATAAAAACATCAAAATAAATAGATATATTTCTAAAATATCAATAGAGAAAACGGAAAAAAATTACTTGCTTGTTGAAGTCACATGCATTATACCCAGATTTCGATTTATGAAACTATACAGAAGGTAGCAGGATGGTGTTGGTGGGGCTTCGACTCAAATAAGAGGTCAATGAACCTGCCAAGAGAAGTGGCAGAAAAGAAAATATATGATATACCATAATTTCCATTTGACGCCTAAGAGGATATTTGGACCTAGTTCCAAATATGCTTTTATATTTTAAAAAATACAAATCGAAAATTACTTATCGAATTATCTGTGGCATTGCAGCAGATAATAATACAGACAATAGAGTGATACTCATAAAAGAAAGATCAAACTCACAAAGTATCTGATGTGTTGTGTGTGCAGTCCTTTATATTGGAAAATAACAACATAACCTAACATGGCTGCTCCAGCATCAGTATTCGCATTTCAACGAAATACTGAGCACCAAAGAGCGCTTTATAAAACCTTTTACAGATTATTATTATGAATCTAAGCATGAAAAGTTTTCGATTTCGTTAGTCTATTGTTTCTAATTTTAAATTTTGAACACCAGATATTACTTTGCTAATAGAAGAGTTGAACTAAGTAGGTGTCTGAAAATAGGTTGTAGTTTTATTTAATTTTTCACCAAAAAGTTTACACCAAGTTTTGATTCTACATTTTTAAAAAGAACGAAGAAAACATCATATTTTAATAAAGTTGGGTTTGAATTATTTAATCAAAAGAGGTTGTATTCATGAAAAATGAAAATTATTATATGACAAAAGAAATAACATTATAATGCTTGTGATTATTGTTATAAAACATCAGCAATCACTTCAGATAACGCATACCCGGCAATTTAATAATGAAATTAAGTGATGTCGCAGTGGCACTCGACCCCGATAATCCTCTTTCGTCTAACGCTGCTATTATATAGAGGGTCGATAGGCCATCCCCAATAATTCTTCCTATATTACGACATCAGCGTCCTTTAAGAATTTCCGATAGTAGCCTCCGTGTTATCAATATAAAAGTGATCCGGATCGTCAATTTGTTAGAGAATAGGTTCGAATCGATAAAGAGGGAAATTACGGTGAATTAAACCGGTACGGAAATTCTGTCCAATAAAATTTTCTTCCGAGAACCATTTAGAAATTCTCAATAATTGAATCGAACGTCGAATCGAAGCCCTCCAGGCAAGTTTTGGCTGCAATATCATAAGCCTACGGTTGTGGTTCATTTGGATTTTTGGGACGACGACAGCGTTGGGTTGAGTGAGAGACCTTTTTGTTAATTACCAAAGTAGCTATTCTGTCAGCTGCGCCGGTTTTAAACTAATGGATTAGGTTTGGGAGGTAGCTGCTCAGCGCGAAGACATGACATGGATGTTTTGTTGATTGATGTACTTAGCTTACACACAGTTACACTAATAAGTTAAACTAATTCATTTTAGTTATTATAATTCAATACCTAGTTAACATTATCAGTGCATTTAACCTCATTTAAAATGTTATTAAAAACGGGATATTTACCTATGATATGTTTTAATTTGATTTCCAATAATTTGGAACAGTTTCACGCGCCATGATCAAGAAATACCTAATTTAATGCGAAGTAAGTTTTTATTGGCAGATATATCGATCTACCCAAATTTTTTGTCTTTTGCAACAAACATTACCCCTGCTATTAGTGTTAATAACCATTATGGATTTACAAGTATTTATCTGGAATTAGTTGTTATGGACCAGTATGGACCAGTAGGTAAGACCAGTTAGACTAAGTTATCCTAAGATTGTATTAGTTGATAAGCGACAAACTTGCTAGTGGTTTCTTTTTCACTTCTTCCGCTAGTGGACAAAAAATTGAAGTGAATCAGAGTCAATTGCACCTTATTTCTTGTTTGATAGTAATAACTATTTATCAAGCTGTTTATATATTAAAAATTTGACTTGTCTAAGTACTTATTTTGTAAGTCTAAAGAAATAAACGATTTGACTTTGACTTTGACTTTGGACAAACCAATACGATTACCTTGCTATCATTGCTGTGCAGCATCAGTTTGAAGCCGGACAGGAGGTCGCTCCGGTTGTTGACGTCTTGCAACGCGAGCTCGGCAGCTGGCATGCAGGCCTGCCCGCCCTGCCAACCGCCCTCGCCTTCCATGGGAAAGATGCCCCCAATGTGCAGGATCTCCTCCCGCATCCCCTCACTACAGCCACAACCACTCAGCCACAGCAGCAGCACCACCCGCGCCCTCCTACCCATTACCCCTCGACACCCAAACTTGGCCACGTAGAATAATTGCACTAGAGTTTTCACTAACAACGAATTAACATCACAACACAATGTTCTAGTTCGATAACTAACTAAATTACTGATAGCTTTTAATTTGACTAGCGGACGCTTTGAAAAGTAAGTGTTCCATATGACCTCGGCGTTCCATATTCCTAGGTATTGTAGACATAGCCTAATAAGCGTTAATTTTTGTATAATAAAGGGCATCGATGTGTGTAGGCGCGCGTATAGGGCGGGCCCCGCCGCCGCCCTCGCGGATCCCGCGCGCCCTACGGCGTCCTGCAGGGTCATCGCTCGCGGCGGGGACATGCTGTCATTGTTCACCTCTTCTCTCATTTTCCATCCTCTGTCCTGTAACAAAACATTCTACGTTGTACCTTAAAACACACTCATATTATAAATGAAAAAGTTTTGATGTATGGATGCTTATTACTTCTACTAATATTCAGAATACCTATTAATTAATGCTTTTTTGACACACGTAGATATGAAACCTACTAGGTACTCTTCACATCAAAAATACTGAACAGATAGCTGAAATTTTGGGTTATTCCCCTAAAAATACCCTATTAGGGGAATCACTTGCCATGGGAAACAAATAACCTTCAATTGTTTTGGGCAGAAACTACATACCATAGAGCGAAAACTAATTTCTATAACCTAGGCAGCAGCAGGTAGCTCGTAATTTCTTAAAATTATTAAGGAGCATAAAGCCCTCTGAATGACGGTATCACCCTCAGGAAGAGTGATTAGCCTAAAAGTTTCCCAACGAGCGATTTCATATGATAAATACATCGAGTCAGTAATCACTCTAACAATAGTTCGCTCGTCCATTGTGGCTGAGGAACAATTGTGGCCATTCATCGATATCAATCTTCACATAGGGCGAGTTTCAATTTAATATTGGCGTCAGAACGCCTTCCCAACCACTCGTGGGTAGATCAGATAAAGGAAAAAGACTAGGGCGACTTCAGCTTTCGAGGATTCCACTGCAATATTGCGAATTTGTCGACGTTTTGAAAAATCCTGACAAGGGACGTAAAAGGGTAAAGCCAAAATTTTATCACTAGTAACATAAAAGTAACAGAATAGTAACGTTAATACTTTTACGTTACCGTAACGTAAAAGTAACGTAAAAGTGTTATAAGGCTGCATGCACAATGAGGGCTACCGTTTACAACACTTTATTTATTTTAGAAATAATCGAGTGTAGCTTACAAAAATGTATGTAATTTGAGGTTTTGATGACCTCACTATACAGCAGCGCCTCTAGCGGCGAATTCACACGCGTTAACCCTCATTAATGAGATTATGCAAGTGGCAGGCTATTGTTATTAGTTAAAATAAAACTAAGTAGAATGTATCATTCAGAGGTTTAATGAAATTAACTTTTACTTATATTTACTATCCCAAATAAACTGGATGTTAAATAAGCTGAAGGAAATTAGTTAATTTCTTTAACATTCACCTCATTTGGGAAAGTAACATACCCATTACAATCTGCATCTGCGTAAGGTAAGAACATCACAATATCTTCTTTAGAAATAATGGATATATCATTTTCTACTAATTTAAATTTTTTTTTGTCTCCTTTCAATGATTTAAAACCTTGCACAACCAGTTTTTTTTAATTTGTCAACTTCTTGGATTAAGCATACGTATCGGTAAGTACGTTTTCCTTTTTTAGTATAAATATTCGCCAAGATATACTTCCCTACTTCTTCAACACAATCTTCTAACAATTTGCCATCATTCTTAGGTTTATTAAGCTTGAATAATCCAGTTTCTTCATCCAGTACCATTGAGACACTCTCATTTGATATTATTGATACTTTTGACTTATGTTCTTTTTTTGGTACCAAAAATGTGCTATCGCCTGAGTGTAACTTTTCTGTTTCTACTCTCTCTTCATCACCTACGTCTAGCTTTTCTACCTCCATTTTCCCTTCATAGCATGTGTCTAGCTTTTCTTCATTATCTTCTAGCCTTTCTACCTCCATTTTCTCTTCATAGTGTGTGTCTAGCTTTTCTTCAGCATTTTCTAGCCTTTCTACCTCCATCTTCTCTTCATAGTCTGTGTCTAGCTTTTCTTCATCATTTTACTGACGCAGCGACACCTACACCGACGCTGACTCTTGGATCGAAAGTTCACCTTTAAAAGTATACACCTACCTTTATAATGCTTTTACGTTTCGTAACATAAACTTCTAAAAGGGGTAACGTAGGAGTAACAGAAAAGTAACAGAAAAGCAACGGAAAAGTAACAGAAAAAGCTTCTGTCTACAGCCTTACAATAATTTATAAGAAAATGGCGAGGAATTGTTAGCTGCGGCTCTGTTCGCACAAATCTTACGTTCTCAAACGTTAATCTTACATAAACAAGTAGAAAAATAACTTGAACTTACTTTGTAAATCGCAGGTACAAGTTCAATAGTTTTTTATCACGAAAACACGCCGCCGATTCACTTGTTCTATGACAAACAAAACAAAATGGTTGACGGCTAGAATTCTGACAGCGACAGATGCTATAAGTGTTGCTAGTGTAAAAAAATTAATAACTACTACGATTCGTTCAGAAATTTTATAGAAATTTAGTAACGTAAATAGGGTAACGTAAAAGCGCGAGAATCAAAGACAACACAATAAAACCTAAAAAAATGCTCATTTACTTTGAATCTTAAAGATTATGTAATAAAATCGACATTCCAGTAACCTCGCACTAAATTATGAATCAGAAAAATAAGCATAAATGCTATAGAAATTTCACTAGGGTACTCGACATATTTGGGTAGCAAAAAAGGACATTTCTTTTTGTATGAAATTTTTTGTTGTTGTTAATTTGTCTTTAAATTTTTATAAATAAAATAAACGTATACGTTTGAAATTGATATTTACATAACTAGTAAATACATCAATGTTACAATCGGAAACAAAAACTCGTCATATTACTCAATATGTTTCTTTATTTATCTTTAGACGCAAATAAAAATCTAAAAGTGTAATAAAATTTTGGCTTTACCCAAAACTCGTGAACGCTTTTAATAATCGAAATAAAAGCTCGCAGCGAAATGAGAAGTTAATGATTCGTAGTTTCAATCCTTTGTAATCCGCGGTGATTGAGCGAGAGGCATGCTGTTAAATTAAATCGCTGATTTGTTTAAATTTAAATCATTTAGCTGGGTAATGAGATCGCTGCCACTCCGTATGGTGGATATACAGGGTGTCAGAATGTCAGTGTTCTACATAAAAACTAATGCTTTCAATCACTAAAACAACAAATTCACATAGCATTGAGCAGTTGGACCACTGCGGCATACGGTGCATGATAGACCAGAGGTTAAGGGCGTAGCTTGCAGTAGCGTACACAGCGTCCAGAGCGTGCACTACAGTGGGGCTATGGCTTTATCATCTCCCAAACTATGCGGAGCTTCTGTTTTGAGTACTTGATAACTTATATATATTTACTACAAGGTTCTGTGCACTACAATAATCTGTTTATTATTTAAAGATAACATCCAGAATACGGGTTCTAGTATACACAGGTATATACATTATAAGTAAATGCCTGGAGCATGAAGGCAATCTGTTGTTTCGGTGTGGCGTGGACGAAAGTCATGGCAGGCTGGACGGATCACTTGGCGGGTGTCCGTGGCCGGTGATAAACGTTGCACGACACCAGCGAACCAATATTTAAATATCACAATAATCAGGTGTAACTTGTCTAATAAAACGGGACAATAGTGTACACTACACGGGTATGACCTAAGAGGAAAGATCGTACAAACATTTATACCGAGGCGGGAATAGAAGCCGCAACCGCCGGCATCACAGACAAACCGTCGGCCGCCGCGCCACAAAGGTATAAACTTTTCCAACTTTGTAAGAAATGCGACTTCAACTTGACGTTAAACTTACTAAAGTTAATAGTTTATCTCACCACTACAAAGAATACTCGTGGAAATCGGTTTTTGCTGAGTTTTCAGTTTTCCGAAATCATTCGAGGAGTTTTAAATACCTATTCCTATCTTTTAGAGTTGAGAAAAATTCTTCGAAGTTTTTAAGTTGCAGAGATAATAAATAACACTTTGCTCTACAATATTCCACTCTGTATAACCAATAAATTAAGTAAGAATACTTGATCCGTATGAAATCAGTCTGTCGATATCACGCGCGCGTTTGCTCATTTATATCGCACCCAATCAAGAAGGCATTTTATACCAGTAACCAATTTTTTATCCCACTGAGTTGATTGAAAAATTAATCGGATTATTCGTCAGATCTGTTGGAAATGAACCCTATTTGATCGTGATAAAGATTTTATCTGAATGACATAAAGAATGTATGAAATTGGCGATACAGACACCTGGTGCGATAAATAAAATAAGCGGGTTTGCCACGGAAAGGGTGGTAAGCCGAAAGGGAAGATTCTGGATAAGTATCTAGATTCTCATTTTTTTTTTTTATATAATGTCATGATAAAACACTTTTTTTTAAACAAACAAAAAACATTTAAAATATTTTTTATGTTGTTTAATGCAAAGAATATAAAAAAAAAGGAAATTATAAATTGATATTCACAATTTGATCACCTCGGGTTCCAGAATTTCCCTCCTTTCAGTTTTGTAACACTTTCTGTACAGAAAGGCACCCTGTATTTTCCTGAGAGATTCTTAGCTCAAGCTAAAGGCAAGAAACAAACCAGTCCAACGTATGCAACGTACATAATGACGCATCATGAGATCTAGACGCTTGAATTTGTATGCAAACATTCAGCGTACGCCATGCCATCCACCCGATACGCAACGTACACGGATGCGTAGCTAGGGATTAATCGATTCCTAGCTTCTAATACTTACGTGGCGGTGGCTGGTGATCAAGCAGAATATCAACCGCTCTAGCCTTATATGCTTAGTTACAATTGGACTCAGGTTGATAATCAATTTACTACGTCATCAATTGCGTTAATTCCTCTATTCTAGTGGAGATTTGACACAATAAAGCCTCGGTCTCGATTTGTCAGTGATTTGCGGGGCGGGGTGGCGTGGCAGCGTTTGTAATGCATTGATTTATATTATACTGGCCCCTAACGTCCTAACGGCGGCGCGGGTCCTATTTATTTATTTCTGTTGCGGGTCTGCGTTACCACACAGCTCCTGGGGCCGCCGCCGCTGCCGCCACCGTCGCTGACTTTGTGTCCGTAGCCTTTCTGCCGTGCAATAAACCGTTAAACATGTCCCAGAATCAACACCCACTTAGAGATAAACCATTCTAAAAATGAAAGGAGTTTTGTGAGCAAATAGCAGACTTTTTCTTTTTGGTCTTGGTAGTATTCTACCAAACAAGCAGACGTTTTTAAAGTTATATTTAAACGCCTCTCGATACTGGTATAATTCTGGGAAGATGCGTTCATTTAAGGCATGGTTTATCTCTCTAATCTACCTTTTGTAAGCTATTTATTTCACATGATACATTGCTTTAAAGCGAAACTTCTGTATTCACATCACAAACCAAGTACCTACAACAATGCGCTAGCTTGAAGTTTGACCGCGCAGTAAATAGCATTTACGATGCTTTTCAGAGTTTTCAGCTAGATGGCAGTTTGGTGAGAGCACGATTTAACCCACTATACAGGATTGTGCAGTAATTTTGACTTCCAGTATTCCATAGTACAGTCATAATTAGGAGGGTTTGAAGGTGAAATAAATAAACAGTAGTAATTTTCACTGTTTCATGCATATGAAGGTAGGTCAATGCGAAAAAAACGATCGGAAACGATTCTACTTTTATATATTATACAAAATAAATACATTCTTCTTGAAGATCGAAAACAACAAACGAACTAACGAAAACAATAATAATTTTGTAGATGGAACGTATAATTGTTTACAATAATAATAATTAAACTAATATCCCTAAATGAGATAATTGGAATATACTACAAAATATACCTTGAGATCATTTTTTGCCGTACTTAGCGGATCAAGAAGCCAATGGTCTGACATTGTTGTGGGTAGATTCCTCTGAAACTTTCGTAACAACAGAGTCACTTCGCAGTAAATTCGATATTTCGCCAGCGAGGCTTCTCCGTCTTTGCAATCACTTTTCAAATCTCATTTTCCAGATTTGTAACTTTTACAGTAATATTTCAATTCAGGTCGAAAGGTTTCAATAGATGAGACAGCGGGCGGGAATGGTTAGATTATTTCGACGTGATAAATAGTTTGACCCGACGGTATTTCACTTTTTATTGCTCTGCTGAAGTTCTGGAAGCAGAGCTGGCCATTTTACTTGTAATTAACGAGAACATTTATCGACCTTATGAAATCTTTAGGTTTAGGGTCTAAATGCAATTAAGAGCTTTAGTTTTTAATAAGAAATAAGTACCTACCCGTTACTTATAAAACGGTCAGTCAGTAATTTCTATTAGAAGTGTTATAGAAAATATAATTTGTTTTTGTCACAAATAACCAAGAAATTATAATATGTTATCTAAGAAATATATATATAAATGCCATTTTTTTCTACTAGGTTCAAATTTAAAATAAAATTAATGCGCAGCGCATCAGCATTTCCTGTAGCATGTGAATTGTTTGTAACAATCTGCATTTATCTCTGGTTCATCTCTACTATTTCCTTGTTATTTCTTAGTTAATAAATCAATAATATATAAAACAATTATGCACATTGCCGTTATAATCTTGACGGTTTAGCGGGAATTTATAATTACGAATTCATATTTTTTTTAATCAGTCAATGCTCTAAAATCAATATATCTAAGTCATAACTCATCAGTCATATGTAGATAAGTGTTTTCTTTTAATCAAATTATAATCTCATTCATTAAAAAAAATATAAAGACTATGCATAAACTAACTGTAGGTAGATTTCAATGAATACAGAGTAGTTCGTCTTTAGTTAGAGCAAAAGGCTCTCAGTTAAAAACGTTGACTAACGTTAACGCAACGCCATTAGTCATGGGAGTGAAACGTCCTGAATTGAAAATGTGTTGTATAAATAAAAATACAGTAGTAGTAAAGTAAATCGCACAGAATCCGACTCCCGCGGGGTTGGTAGCGGGGCTAATGGAATCAGCGACGGCTATTGAGGCAATTGCCACGGAAATCACATGAAAGAGCCGTCACTCCAAGCCCACACTTTTCATAAAGACTTCTCTGTATATTTTAGTGCGGAAATGGTTATGTGTTTCCTTATTCTATCTGAAGTGGATGGAAATGGTACTTTTCGTAAAATGGGTTAGGTTAGCGAGGTATACCTAGCGAGGTACCCCCTACCTACCACATCAATGGTATCGGATAGTTTATCCAAACTATTCAATACAAATCATTTGATAGGGAAAGTATTCCATAATATCCTTTTATAGCGTAAAGTGTAAATTTCATGCATTATTATTATTCCTTTTTTCGATTGTAGCTAGCTCTCGTCCATAATGCTGCTCTTTAATTCGCTGAATCGGTATTTTTCGCTATACTACAGTAGCTTTCGTATATAACCTTCATAGAGTGATCACTACAGCTCTGTCGCTATTTCCGGAAGTCGCAATATTAAATCAAAATTTTCGTTAATTTATATTCGAATCTATTGTTTACGTACGTCTACTAGGTACTAATTCATCACTGAAACGCTGCATGTTGGCTACAAATAAAAACAAAAGAAAATCAGCTATTGAGCAGCGATATAGTGTGAGTGGTAGGTACACACACGTCTGAATCGACCAGTTGGTATAGATTTCCTATACAGGGTTGCTATTGCTACAGCGACGACCCAATGCTGTAGAAAAGTAAAAAAAGTCTACCAAAATCGCTAAACGCCGCAGCGTAACAAGGGAGTATAAAATCATTGCAAAATTTTCACGAAATGAAACTGTGTGTCTTCCAAAATAAAACAAAGCAATCAAAACAGTGCGTATTATTGATAACCGATGCCATAAGCACTTGTGTGTGCTATATGGGATATCTGCCTGTGTTATGACTGCAATAAAACCGGAAAATACACACAAAAGCCATGTGTAGGAGAATCTCGATTCCGACAACCATTTGCTTTTATGCTGTAGTACCTATTCGCTACGGTTCATTTGCATGGCTGGGATTCGGTTCGGTTCGTTCGTTACGGAGTTGATCTTGTACCTCTTTGTACCAACCGGTTGTTATGCAACTTCCATAGAACTAACAGTGAACAAAGGAATAGAACTACAAGACTGGAGTTGCAATAGCTGAAGTGATACAATACAGGGTAATTGCTATAAACACACAAGCAAGTTGTGTTGTACGATAGAGTCATAAAACCTAATGTCCGTCAGACGTAGGTAAGTAGTTTGTATTGTGGTCGGTATAAGACCAATTATTTTGTTAAGATTCGCCCATAATTTTGGTCACATGCAAATTTAACTCAATGTAAAATTTACTAAAACGATGAAATGCTACCGTTCTTTACTGTTATCTTTGTTCCTGGACGGGTAAGTATTTAAATAAATAAAAGGCAAAGGAATCTTACTACACACAAAAACAAAGTCAGCACAAAAACTTTTAAAGTCGTTTTATTTAAAATCCATTGATTAATGACTGAAGTCGAAGAAAGTCAACAAAACTCTTTGTTTTAACTTTTTAAATTAAACAAAATTACTTCGACAGAATTGAAGCTTAGAAACTTGAGAAATTCAAAGCGCTTTAGTTGTGAATGTCTTTAAAATTAAGTTTAATTTGCAATAGATAAATTTAGCTGGTTCTACCTACCAAGGGGTAAACAGCCGAAGAATTTCAATTTTGAGTTCTTTTAGTTGGGTGCCGTGCGTTTATGAGGTCGGGTTGCTTAATTAAAGTCCTGTGCCAGCTTCAAAAAGGGTTTATGAATTTATACATATTCTTAATAGCATATTATTTGTGAACTTGAAAACGCCCTTATGTTTATGGATATTTTCATAAATATCCTCCTACTGTTGTAGGATAATTTCTGCAGACAGTGTACTCACACTTTCTACTACTAAATAAAATAGCACAAAATATCCGGATTACAGATGTTTGCAGTAACAACATATTTTTTCCAGTTCACATGACGTCACCAAGTCACAGCGAGAGGGTTGAGTCAACAAAACAACTTTATTGAATTAGTTTAATCAGATCTTTACGCCCAATCACGCTATCACTAAACAGCCCTGTATAGGGTCAATAGTCATAAAGTCGGCTAACTAATAACATAAACTTAACGAGCTTTCGCGGATATCCCTTCCTAATTCCAGGATTAATTAAAATACGTTGTTTGTATAAGGCTGGGTATCTACTAGGCAAATAATGGGGATATTCCCCAACCAACATAAGCTGAAACATGTCAGGAAATAGCTTAGGCTTTGAGAAGCCAGGCCAGGCAGCATTGCAAATTGAACTGCAAATGTTACTTGCGTGGTTCGTTGGCTTACGATATTTTCTAGCAGCCGTTGCCGCTTTAATAGAATACATTGGTTTTTTAACTAAAGAAAATGTACAGGATTATTGAGATTTTCTACACACCGGTTTTATTTACGAATCAACCATTTTTTTAAAATCTTTCAAGGTGATGTACTTATAAAATTATCACTTAAATTGTTCTTTATGATGAAAATAAGGAAAGATGAAATACAGAGAAAAATGCTGGATTCGGGGTTTCTCGTACATTACCTCAGCCAAGTTTATTAATAACAGCGCATGTGTTAATCCCGTAAGCCGGTGATAAGCGTAAGCTTACCTAGTAACAAGACCCCCTAAGCTGTCATAACAGTAGTAACAATGTATCCTGTAACAGTGTCGTAAAAATGTTCAATTTACGTTTGTTCTGGAGCCGTAAAGTTATATCAGGTTTTAACTTTACCCATTGCGTTTAGGTATCGATGGTTTAACGATGTCGTTTATTCCCTTTGTCTTTAAAAAACTTTAAGGTACAAATAAAATACAAATAGCTACTGTAAATTCATTAGTTTCAAGGTAGGTTAGACTTTTGAGAAATATCCGTGTTATATCAAGGGGTTTCGTATTTCCTAAAGTTGTTCGCTGAAATAATTTAGAGTCCAAGTTTGAAAGCTATGGTTTCGCTATGAAATACCTTAACTACCTGTCCGCAAAGTTGAGAACATATTACGCATAGTTTTCTGATGGAGGTTGACACTTTATCTCACACCATTTTCATTTTAGTGTGCAACAACAAAGGATGATATCCCGTTCGTCTAACCAGCTACGTAACTAGTAGGACGAGTGTACATTTATTGGTTATTTACAAAATTAGTCTCGTTCGTCCCACCCCAACTTGAGCATAATTAGTGGGAGAACGGTACGAGTATAAAGCAGGATCTGGTGTACGGTTCCTGCTAGAAAGAGAATTATCATCATACGTTTACCCTTTTCAAATATCATGTGGAGTTTTCTCTTGCTCCGTTATTTATTTTTCCTCTATGTATCTAATTTAATTACACTTTTTCACAAATTGAACTTTGTGATAGCATGATATCATTATGCAAAGTAGGTAGTAAGTAGACAAAAACAATGAAAATAATCAAGAAGAGCACTCACAAAACTTTGTTGGTCAAAAGTAGCTTGAGTTGTTGAGAATATTGGAGGCATTAATAAAGCTCAAAAGTTTGTACTTTCGCAAATTTTCAAATGATCGTCTTTTAGAAGAGACGCGGAATAAAAGTTTTAACATTTCATAATAGTTTGCTGCCACATAAATAGCTAATGGGTTTGAAACAACCATTAACTAAGCAGATCTCTCGTTGCAAGTTTGATTGTTCCCATTTAAGTTGCGAACACTTCTTATAGAATATTTAGATACACCACAATAAGTTGTTCCAGAACTCTGAGAATTCTGCTTACTTAATAGGTAAGGATTTCTAAACACATTTTTACTTAATTCGATAAAAGGTGTCTATTTCTAGGTCTTTAGATTGAAATATGAAGATTTATTTTAAAACATAGATTGCTTTGATTTAGGTAGAACGGCACTTTTATTAATCTACTTCCCTATGTAGGTACTGCATTGATTGATACAAGCGGCACATTGATATACATAGCCTTATCTAAAAATTTAGTGAATGGATTTGAGTGGCACCAACAACTCTAATACGTTCGGAAAAACTTCCGAACGCATCCACTGTAACCGCACCGATCGTCTGTCAACGGGCGGAATTGGGCATATCGCAACGTGTTCACTCATACAGCACAGGTTGAGGAGCAACATTACTTGTTTTTTCCTAGAAAGTGTATGGTAATTGTTTTTTTTAATTATTGCCAAAGCTTACGATTTGATTTGGTATGTTACTTTGAGAAAAGTGTTCCTGCTTTAAAATAAAATAGAACAAAACCTTCTATCTACAAAAGAAACGGTAGCTACCCTTAATAGCCAAAAATTTGTCCCATTCTGTAATATGTAAGTGTTAGGACGCACTTCAAATACATCTAACGAGGATTTTTACTAAAATTAAACTATCAATTATTAGCATTTTTGTCAATTTTACTTTATATCAAATTCAGTTTTAATATATTAATTTGAGTTATAAAAAATGTCGTTTAGGGCACTTTGATACAACAAAATGCGGGGCACATTGATGTGTATCATTGTGCCCCGTCTGGGTGTGCGCCGAGGTCCCATTTATTGTAATTTTAACAAAAAAATAATTTACTTTTAATTTATTGTCCTTAGAAAATGGTGCGCACGTACAAGCCAAAGAACTGAGTATGAGGTGTTGTACTTGAGAAAAAAAATTGCCACTTTTTACATTTTTGCCTTTCCAGACGTCGAAGACAAAGCAAGTGTTGACTGTGAAGATAATTATTTACACCTACCTACACCAAATTTTACGAAAGGCACAACTCGAACCTAATTGGTGTATACTTTTTCGATTCATTTGAGCGCATAATAATGTGCAATAAACGAAAAAACTATTTATATTGCTTTTCTAAATTATATTAAGTTTGATTTATTGATTATTATTATGAGACTGATTATGATGTCATCACAATAAACAAGTAGATTCAATGTAAAAGTTTCTCAATTTAACCATATTCATAGATTTTTCACCCTTTATGAAAGTGACCCACGTGGTGTAACATAGTATCCCTCTATTGGGGCAGATTGATACAAAGGCCATTTTTTACCAAACGGCAATTATTTTATTTCTTTGATAACTTAAACAATTTTGAACTATGACATTACAATATTTAATCATTTAGCTAAACGTTTAACGAGCAAATAATTAAAATGTGTATACATGTATATCGTTTATTTCCGTGGGCTTACAAAAAAAGCTCAAAGACAGTTCTAATATTTATTTAAGTAAATAGGTAAGTTATAACAGCTTACCTATTTAATGATTTCTGGGAGTCGCTCTAAAGAATAAATTCCAACACGGAATTGTTGCAAAAACTCACAGAATAAATTTGAACAGTGGCATTGTAGCGAACAGTAGTTAGCTCGATAAGGTGTCTCGCACAAAGAAATAAACGATCGTTTGTTCGAGGCGTCGAAAGGAAAAGCAATTAGCTTGAATGCAAATAACGAACGTACCTATTGTAGACATTCTGGGGTATTTGCATGCGAAGCGGCCCGGGCGGAACACAAGCCTCCCTATAGCTTCCGTTCAACTTCCAAGCACTAAAAAACCAATGGCCTGTGCGCTCTTTTATTGCTCGTCAGAAAGAAAGGTTAAGCTCAAAGGCCCACTATGCTACTAAAAGTTATATTGCGATAAAAAACAGAGAGAATACCAAATTTTGTCTTGGCACTATACTTACTACATTTTAAGTAAAATCTTAATGGTATAGGTACTCTTTCTTTAGAACTAACATTTATCTTTTCTATTTATAAGATAAACGAAGCACTAAATTGCTTTCACAAAACGGAATTAATTACAACTGAAAAATTACTTTTAATGAAAATGCAAATAAGTTCTCATTTAGAAACGGTTAAGGCGAATATTAACAAGCCATCGTGTCTTAAGGTTGTTTGAAAAACTGGAAATGGCTCTTAACCGTAATTTGGCGAACCGTCTAGTGCTTTCGTGATTACTATCGCGGTAACTCTGTTAACAATTCATTTGTTTAGGTGAAGAGTTTCCACGGATCATTTACGCGGCCCATTCCGATTTACGCGGTACTATTTGGAGAAATGTCTAATTAACCTGCCTATCGAACAATTTATTACACGACCCCTGAATACCTGGGAATAGGTAATTCGCTCCGTTCCTATTGAATACGGCGTTGAGAATAAATCACAGGGCTGTAATTTCGGCAGATGGAGCATTTGAAGGAATTATTGCTTGGTTAATGGCTACCTGAGCGATCCCAAACGTGACATGGCAACACCGGCTCGATTCACATGTTTACTCTGATTCCTCATACCACCTGATACCTACTCACTTGCAAGCCTATTTGGATTCCAACGAAATAGTTTTCCTGATTTATAAAACAGATCAACATTTTCCGGCGACAGTTTATTTCACACAAAGCATTCCATTTATCCGAATATTTCTCAGAGGAAATCCCAAAAACGCGATAAACGTCATGAACAGACATATTTATTCAGCAGGAGATTACAAAGTCGCGGGTCAAATGAAAGTGCCTAGCGCGACATAGGTGTTTCAATTACCTTCACATGTTATCGTCAGAGGTAGCTGACAACTTTTCTGATTGAATAAAATTGTACGTGACATGAAACCTGAGGTTGGTTTTGATGACACACACGTACAATTACTATTCACAACTGGATAATGACGTCCCACGAAAAAAATCGTATATTACTATAAATATTTTGAGATTAAATTAACACATTTATTAGGTAAATTAATGCATGCAAAAAGCAATTATATGTTATTATCATTATCCAAATTCTAATTTAATACATTTACTGTTTTTATAAGAAACGGGGAAAAATTGGTTTATTATTATTATAATTATACAGAACACCAATAAATCTGGAGGCTTTATCGCTTAAAGCGATTTTTTCAAGGCAACCAAAACTATAGTGAGAAAATAAAGGATGGCGATGCTTCTTGACATAAATCTAAACTATAAATACAAATACCTACTAAACTTTTACACTAACATATACAACAAAATCAAATTATATTCAGTAACCATATTGGACATGCTAACTAACCTAGTATGACGTGACATTTAAATAGCAATAAAAGACTTTTCTCTTAAAAACGTGATGTGATGTGGACTTCTTAATATTTACTTAATTAAAGACTTTATTCTTAAAAAAGTGATGTGATGTGGACTTCTTAATTAATATCCACTGGCAAATCGTTCCAAACAGCTTGAGCAGTGAAAGAGTTGCTATAAAATCATATTCTCTGTACTGAAAATGCGAGGAGCAAGGTATCCGATGACCTGAGAGAGAGACGGTGAGAAGAATGTAGAAACTGAAATCTCTCCTTAAGATAGGAACGGAAAAGGGGATAGAAAAGTATAGAGAAAAACAGAGACATAATATGCAGGTTACAGCGCTGCGCTGACGAATAGGTAGCCATTTAAGCTGGGCTCGGTAAGCAAAAACATGCTCGTACTTACGGAGAACAAAGATAGACCGGATGCACAGTACACGTTTTGCAAGGGCTCCAGTTTATTCTGTTGTTCCTCTGTATGGTCCGAATAACTTGCATCTGCATAATCAAGGATAGGTAGAAGAAGAGAATGGGCAAGAATAGTTTTGGTTGCCTTGGGCAGAAAGTTTCGTAATCTCCTCAGAGAACCAACAGACGCAAAACAGCTTTCGACTGGTTACCACCATCTGTGCCCCCCAAGACAGTGTGCGGTCAAACATAGCCCCTAAGTTTTTGATGGTCTCTCTGTAAGGGATTGCTTCCCCATTAAAAATCACCGTCTCGTCCAGATTACACAAGGTTCCAAAAGTCCAGAGCTGCCGACTACAATAGTCGGCAGCTCTGGGGCCTGATTCCACTAACACAATCGCCTCACTATGACAATATTATCGCTTCTTTATCGCGTATCAATCACCGCTATTGACACCTTTTGGTATTCTACTAACACGATTTTTTTTGTTTATGCTATAGCTATCACTATTACGATTATGACAACCGTTTGAAAATTTGACCGTATAATGGTGTGATGGGGCAAGTGTTATGGTAATAGAATACCAACTAAATTTACGACTCAATTTCTATCTTAATCGTATGGTGCCATTATAGCATTTGTTTAAAAAATAGTGGAATTAGGCCCCTGGACTTTTGGTGTGTTTGAGTTTTGGAAGGGTTAATTTTGAGTCCATGGCGTTTGCTCCATTCAGTAAATTAACGGAGATTTGTGTTTGTTGTTTCTATGGCACTAGAAATATAAGTGAGTGGTGCTTAGGTATAAATCTGAAGATCATCAGCGTTTATGTGGAAGGACATGTAAATATTTTGAGAAATATAATTAATGAAGATTCCGAAGAGAAGAATGGATAGCACGCTACCTTGAGGCACGCCAGCAAAAACAGCACACCAAGACGAGAACGACTCATCGAGACGCTTCCGCTATCGATATAGTAAACTTTTTGAAAATAAATTATTCATTTAATCATTTTCATTGTTATTTGCTTTTCGAATCGTGAAAATGCGACCAAATTGAACCAGTTAACCTACATAAAATAACAGAAAAGAGAAATGAAACTACCTATTGGTAATATGAAAATAGGTATCGGAAAGCGATAAATCGTTACTTTAATAGCGTACGCAGAGGAAATAAACGATACCGTTTAAATTCTTTTGATATGTAGTTAGTAGTAAACCATCGGTTCATAGGTTAAACAGCTATTTTTCATTTTATTCGAAAACCTATTTTATAGTCGATATAAACCCTTTTTGGAAAACGCGGGCGGGTACTTTGCATAAACTAAGGTTATATTATATCATACATAATTGTTTCATGCGAAGAATAGTTTAAATTCTTGTCTACATTTTAAGAGTACCTACTAAATTCCAAATAAACCTATCAATACTCCATAGGTATATATTTTGTATAGACAGGAAAGTATATTATTTTTGTATGATTAGATTAGAAAAGTATAAAAATAATAATTTAAATAAAATAATTAAAAAAAAACTACTTATGTATGTATGTCCTGCATAAAAATACATTTACGTACTAACTCTACGTTTATCCCAAAATGTAAAAAAAAAATGTTTACCGGTGCGTAAAACGCTATCATTCAAATGGTTGTACCCAACAGAATCAATTGTAGGTAGGTTGTAGCTGCTATTGTACTGTTATCCGCTCCATCTCAACCCATTCTACGTAATTCGAGCGATGTGATTGGTTTGATTTAAAATGTAATCCTTTCTGCATTTTAAAATATATTCAATTCTGAGAAAGGTCTTCAGAAATTTAGCATTCTAAATGATGTTTTATCATTTGATCTTGAATTTGACAACTTTTATTACGACTCTATCTTTATAATACCATATTATAGTACCTAGGTACTGGGCCACCTACCAAGCGTAAGAATTATGGCAAACCTCTTAATTTGGGCATGGTTTATTTATTTATAAGGCCTTACCTAACTACCTTTCCTAAAAAATTCAATAATAATGACAGTGTTTTACTGTGTGGTGCGGGCTTAGAATGTGCACCAAATGAACTTTTCCTGCGGGTGTCGAAAGAGGCGACTAAGAGATTTCTTCCACGGGGGGGGAGGCGGGCAACAGCACCTACTGGGATTTATGGGCACTACCCCTTATGATAAAAAATCTTTTGATATAAAATTATTATATTATGTATCAGGCCTGGCCAGGCCTGATACATAATATAATATAGGCTGTAGAGGTTGACGATGTTTATTTATTTATTGGAACTGCCTTACCTTACTAACTTTTGTTTTTTTTAATTAAATAACAAGACACGGTTCCTAGGTCTTGATATTGTTATGTTATGTATAATGTGGTGAGTGTATCTTTTTTGATAATGAAGAAGAATAAGGTAAGGTACTAGAAATTGATAAATTCCCATCACGTAACGTACCATCTTGATTTTGACAGATGACATTGCTGAAAGTCTAGCATAGGTAGGTACTTCCTGAGATATTGAATTCCTGTTTTCCACCTTACAAAAAATCCTCAATAAGAAAACTGTTTTTTTTTTAGTTTAGTTTTCCCCTTTGGAAGGGGGTTAACCCATTTATTTGACAGAACTCTAGTTATTTATGTGAGGACCACACATGTTTTCCTCTATGCATTTTTCTGGTATCTGATAGTTAAGATATCACACTAATATTATAAAGGCGAAAGTTTGGATGGATGTATGGATGGATGTTTGTTACCTCTTCACGCCAAAACTACTGAACGGATCTGGCTGAAATTTTGCATACAGGTAATTCTAATACTGGAATAAAACATAGGCTACTTTTTATCCCATAAATCTGTTCCCGTGGGATAAAAATCACCTTTTAATGTTTTCATAGGAACAACGCGTGCGAAGCCGCGGGGCGCAGCTAGTTTAATATAATATTTCAAAAATATTAAAGTAAAATACCATTACGTAGCATTCCTAGCCTAATTTGTCCTCGCCCAATGCTCTCCTGCTCTAGATCTCCAGTGTTCCGTGAGCGTATGGCAAATCAAATTTATTATAATTTCACCTTTATTTCATGCTGGAGCTCTAAGTGGTTTAATTTTGAATGTTTGGCTTTGTTGTGGTCGTAAATAAATACATTTCATTTCATTTCAAATCATCCATCTGGATTCTGAGGCAACTGAGAAACTTTACACGTAATATGTGTTTCATGGTACCCTACCACTTAGACAAATGAAGGTGAATTCTGGACTCCAAGAGGGCAATTTTGGTCAAATAATAAACAAAAACGTCACGTTTTTCTTATTTTAGTATTCTTACATTACCTAAGGAGTAAATCTAAAAACAAAAATTTACCCCCTCAGGTACGGAATCCCTTTTTGATTTACTACACAGTTACGTCAATACGGCACCCTGTTCCGTGTACAACCAGGTAAAATCAATCATGATAAAATCCAGCTCCCAACCACGACAGACAGTTACTGAAAACAAAGAGATCATTCGGGGGTGTGCACACAATGACGCCGCGCTTGGCTCCCGACGTTCCCATTTAATAAGTGATACTGCAGCGCTGTGGCGCATGGCGTGAAAATAAAATGCGGGCGCCCAATATTGCCCGGCCATCACTGAATTCCAAACAGGGATATATCCCTGTTATATCTTGCTATAGCAAGATATTTCTATCAAATTAAACCACCAATAGAAGCGCTTGGAACTGCCACCGAAAATTGCGTAATGTAAAAGAAAACTTTCGATAAGGTTTCGAATACGATTGACAGCAGGAGCCTCCGCTCCCGGGCAGATTTTATATGGAAATCTTAGTCGTGGCGGAGAAACGATCCATTCTACAAATCAAACTTAAGTATGGGGTGGTAAATTGGAATAATCTGTAATGTTGTCCAGCATTACTTATTTATATATTTATACAGCATTATTTATATATTACAATTGCCCTCAAAAAACTTGGGGGTGTTTTTTGTTTTTTACAACATTCCAGAAGGTTGTATCGGTTGTAGGTAATAGTGAGCAGTGTACTTACTAGTTTTTGAATATTTGCTATCATCAGCAATTTTTATCGTTGTCTGTACTTCTTCTTTTAATCGAGTTTTCATAAAATTTAAGGTTCGTGGAAAGTTCGTAGCAAAAAGTGCTCTATTTTAATATTTTAAACTTTAACGTATAAAACATTTATCTAAAGCCATGAAAAAAATTTAATGTTAACTCGCTACGTAAATTAAAATGTTGGAGCGAGCCATATTAATTTTGCCTACCAATTCTATCATTGACCATATGTACGTGTTTTCACCAAGATCTCTGGACTGTGGTCGCTGCAAGTGGTGATTAATGGTAAGCGTGTGTGACCCGAATAATAGAGGTATTATGTCGCGTAAATCCACCAGCTCTGAGCAAAGATAAGCCTACGTAAATAATAAAGCCGTGTTCACAACACTATGAAAGCAAGTCTCTTAGCTATATCTTACCAAATAAACAGAGATAGTAAGCCTGTTCACTGTGGCGAAAGGGACATGCAAGTACAACTATAGCTGGTTTCTGCGTTGCTTACAGGTCGGATTTCAGCATATCCAAGTAACATAAACCTAATCTGAGAAAAATGTTTAGTTTGCCGTTGACAGTTTTAGGCAATGCAAAAACCATGTTCCACCACATCCACGGCTTGTCCATTCTGCTCCAGTGGCCGTGCATCTTTATTATTTACACGAAATCACATTGGGTTGGTCAAATTGTTTGTGTCCCTACACAAACTATTTGAGATCTATTTGAACTGTAGGGTTGTGGTATATCGCCGGGGCAAGATTGTGAATGCTAGCGCGACCCGATCTTGCCCCTATACGGCGGAGGACTGGTTTACGGGTGGGTTTTTAGTGGGTTCAAGCCCCACACACCCCTTACGGCACCCCCGTGTCGAAAGGGTAGTGCGAAGGCATTTTCCCACCCCATAAAAAAAAGGCTTCTCGAGGCTTCCTTGAATGTTCCTTCCAAAGTCAACTTATTTGGCATGCGGTCAAAATTAGCAAAGGATCTCCTGAAACTTTATTATTATTAACGTATAACGACTTACTACTTATTTTACTATTACAACGGTTTCGGTCAGGTATTTTGCGAGGCAAAGATAATTGTGCTATGGCTAGCACATTGGAATTTAAATAGAAATAAATTTCATAAAATTTTATATTTCTATCGCGTAATCTACATAATATATATCTATATATATTTCTGTTCCGTAATCTCGAATGAATAGGTGAAATAAATACTTTGTATTTCTATTCAGGCAAACCATATCTTAAAACATATGCCTTAGAAATCAAATAAAAGCCCAAAAATCTTAACAGCAACCTTACCTCAGTCCGGGAATGCCAAAAGCGCCACGAGATCTATTGACAGAAGTCGAAATATCTTGAAAAAATTACCCTGAGTGTGACGGTTTATGCACTATAATAAATAACAATAATTGATTTTGTTTTGAAAAAACTTTAAACCGACTTCAATTATATCGATCCCATTGTCAGAACTAAAACAAAACAAAACCAAATTAAAACCACACGGGAAGCGCCAGCTTTCAAATAAAAAAGTATTATAGAAATCGGACTACCCAGTCGTCCAATAGTTTTGAGGTAACAAACATAAAAAAACAGAAGAACTGAGAACCTCCTCCTTTAGTGAAGTCGATTGAAAACTAATACGTAATGGTTCGTTCTTAGAGCAAAATGATCTCAGTAGAAAAACGTTCACAAAGCGATTCGTCATGGGAGCGAAACGTCCTCAATTGAAAATGTGCTGTCTCTACAGTTGGCGACTTGCTTGAATAACCTTTTCAAATGCGGACGATTTGCTTCCTACCCCATCTTCCTAGCAGTCGATTTTATTTGGGTTTTAATTAGAGGACTTTTTGCATTGAGAATCAACCACTCTGCTCTATTCACAAAAAACTTACATTCTGTCCTATTACTTACTGCAATTTCGACACAACAACCACTGGTTGGCAGGTAGTCGAAACAAGCGAGGTGTCGAAAGTATACTTTTGCTGATTTATTGGGTTCATTTATCATAACAAAACCTGGTTGGTTTTTAAGAGTAAATAATGGGAAAAATGGGGTAAATAGTGGTGCATAGATAACAAGATAACAAAAAGTCATATTAATGTATCTGCGTCTTGGGCCATGACAATGTTAGGATCTTCAAAGACTTCAAAATCCAGCTTTATCATAGAAAAACTTAGAGCCTCAAAATGTTCCGCAGATATTAATTTTATATGTTTTTTCCTTGTTGCCCTCTATTTCGTTTTATTTGAGAACTTTTAGCGCATTTTGGTCTTATCCTAGCGAGAGCAACCATCACCATTTTCATCTTTGAAATCCCAATTCCCTAGGGAATATATCAAATGAACTTGTCACTCGGTCTCGGAGAAATGACGTTCACGCAATCTCGTGTTGGATGATGAACGTAATTTATTGAGTTGATCAGAGATTAGCTGAAATTTCTGAAAAGGAAAACGGATCTGCTGCGGTTAGCAAAATAATAGCAAGGAAAACCTTGGGTGGGTATACTATCTGTAACAAAAACACCATAACAAGGATCTTAAAGTTATTTTCTACATTTAGCATTTATTTTTAATGCGGTAAATTTTGTATGCTTATCAAGTACCTATATTTTGTATATAATATGTATATTGATGACTGTTAGTCGTTGCAGAACTTTATCAAGATCGTTGAATCTTTATTGCGTTTCGTCGCCCGATAATCCGTAGTCTCTCGTCTAATTCTTCGCCAAACACGCTTCTTCGCCATAATTTTTTATCATTATTGTACGCTTTTGCAAATCCGACTGTAGGTTTTCTATATTGTATATTTTTGCAGCAAACCTTGTGGCCCCAAGCGCAGCCAGCCACTGTCGTATCAATTACCAAATGCGGACATTGTCTTATGTCTAAGCAGACTCCTCCGCGAGCCCAACAAGTTGCACCCGTTGTACCTGTTCAGATATTTAGTAATAAGTAATGGATGCCTGATGTATAAGCATGTAACTTGACCATAAGATTAACAATTAACCAGCAGCCAGTGTCTCGGGGACGATTCTGACTGGTAATGACATGGATCACTTGAGCTACCTGTAGATTGTTTGCAACAGTCTGCAGTTAGCTCAAAGGTAGTTATAGTTTCTAAGCAATCAAATAAAATTCCAAAAATCGAATTAATTATTAGAAACTACCAACTGTAAAACTATAATAAATAAAAATCTTTAGTTCTAATTTGTTTCTTTTATTTCATTGTTATTTTGTTTGTCAATAAAGTTTAGAATTAACCTACAAAAGAGGACGTTACCTTTGCATCTATCTAAAAATCTACCTGATTTTAACATGTTGGCTGACTAAACTGAACTAAAGTTTCTAGCTAACTAAGCTCGGTGAATGGCAAGTAACCACTCTGTGGTTGGCACGTGGTGTGGCAAGGCTGGTTCCAACTTTACCCATGTCAAACTAATAAATTATTTGAATAGTTGATTTAAGGTGTCAAGTTTCCTCCCAAAGGTTACTCAATATATGTTCTCTGGACTCTGAAGTAGCTAACTAATATCACTCAGGATCAAACTTATAGAATGTAAACTATGTTGTAGTTATGGAGAGAGTTGGTGCTGTTTAATTCGTAAGGGTCGCGCGCAGAAGATCACGCCAGTACTCTGTTAATATTCGACCACACTTTTGGTTAAAAGTAGATATTAACATAAAAAATATACATACCCTGTTAAAATACACCAATCTTTTTTAGTGGTTAGTTATGCCTACAACATTGTATGGCATAGTGATAAAACTTTATTATCAGATATTCATAATTATCTAGTTTTCCTACCTCTATTTATAATAAAGGATCTGAAGAGGAGGAATTAACTCCCCTTGGAAAAAAAACAGGTCCGTGGGGTACCGAGGTTTTTCAGGTTTTCAAAAAATATCTGTGAAGCTACCTGTAGGTTGTTTGCAACAATCAGCTGTAGTTACTCAATTATTTCAATTTTTAATACTACTTCTTATTTATTTCTATCATTTGATTTTTTTATAAATATAGTATTTATAGGAGACGCAGATCGAACCCTTTAAAGGTGTAAAAAAGTAAAAGACTAACCCAGTTGCGGTCTCCCAACGGATCCCGCCACAAAAACATCTTTGTACGTATCTGGTAGCAGTGGTGGCAAGTTAGGATTTTTCGCCCCATTTAAATAAATAAACTCAGGTGCCTTTGCTTTTTTTTGTCCCATCATTTCGGAAACACAAACTAATAAAATTACTTTGAATATAATCAACATCGAGGCCTTATTATGACTCAGTAGTAGGAAAAATCCAATACGAATGACATTTGTGATGTGATGCAAATTGAGCAATCTGAAAATTAATTGGAAAATTGAGCGGTGGTCGATAACAGCATAGGTACCTAGTTGGAGAAAATGAATGATCTGGGTAAAATAATTCCAAGGTTAAATTCAATGAAGAAGATATTATTGAACCGAGTGAACGTCAGTTCACGAAAGGTTTCCGGGTCAACATTCTCGTTTTCTTGTCAGTATGTCTGTACCTACTCCTCTACAGGTCATATTTTACAACCGATCGTTACGAAATCTCGTGTACAGATTCAACGATTTTATAGAAGTTTCTTGTAGTCGGGGATTTTTGATTAAAGGCGTACTTCCCTCAAAAAAGGCAAAAAGGGGGCTTTAGAATATCTCCACTTTAAGACATCTGATTTCAATGATTTTATTTTTAAATAAAAGATTGATATTTTATATGGTTCTCATAAAAAATTGGCAAAGATCTGATCAGTATCTTAGGCACGACCAGCAGATCAATAGACGCAAAATGCAATATGCTAGCGTCGTCGCGCCCAGCGCGTAACATTTCAAGAGTACCTACATACCTCCTATCACGGTCACGCGCTTGCTTGCAGTTTGTGCTGTAAGAACTACATTGATTTTTACTGAGATGGCGCTCATGTACCTAATTGAAAGAGTTTTGGTTAACAGTATAGAGGTAAGTTACACTTATAAAGAAAAAAAAGGAAAGGAAGCCTGAGAAGATGCTGGTCGCTCGCGGCGGCGGCGCGGGGCGGCGGCCTAGGTAGGTATCATAGGGAATGTTCTAATAGTTAATCGTTTCTTTCTTATGAACACCTAACCTCAAGCCACAAGAGTCCTCAAACTGCACGGACTAAGTAGGTAGGTATAAGGTGTTGGTCAAATCAATTTAAAATACCCAGCTAGGTACCTACTTATAGGTGCTGAAGAAGGTTGTTTACCTGTTACCACAGATTAATATTTAGTGAGCAAATATATGAGTATTCGAGTTTTAAATTCCTGCACAAACGATAAACAAACCCGTAGTAGGTAGGTACCTACTCTTACAAACAATTATACAGGGTGGGGCAAATTCTTGGCCCCTTAAGGGTAGCTACCGTTTATTTTGTAGTTACAAGGTTTTGTTCTGAGAAACTTTCTGTTTTATTTTGAAGAAATAAATATTACCATTTTTAGTTTTTAAAAAAATGTACGGTTCGCCCAAAAAATGACAATAAGAAACATACTTATCTAACTACTTTTTGACAAAGGTCATTTTAAATTGAGTATAAATAAAAAAAAAAATTGTTAATTAAAAAAATAGTTACATACTAGTTTAAATTAAGAACCATTGAATGAGTGACATTTTTGTTTTCACTTACTCGTTTTTTCATAGAAAATGTATGGGAATTGTTTTTTTTAATTATTGCCAAAACTTACGATTTGATTTGGCATGTTACTTTGGGAAAAGTGTTGCTGGTTAAAAAATGAGTCCATTAAGACCAACTTGTTTTTTTTGACAAATGTAATTTTTTGGGCGAACCGTACATTTTTTTAAAAACTAAAAGTGGCAATATTTATTTCTTCAAAATAAAATAGAAAGTTTCTTAGAACAAAACCTTCTAACTACAAAAGAAACGGTAGCTACCCTTAAGGGGCCAAGAATTTGCCCCACCCTGTATATAAGAAAATTTGCTTGGATTTCTGCAAAAATTGCAAATACCCGGTTATATAAAGAATTTTACCCGATACCCGGATATTAAAAAACGGGTACGGTTTAAAAATAGTTAGTGTTTGCGAGGTTCACTGTTCGGAGAACTACTGGTATTACATTGTAAATACTAGTTTTAATTTATCTCTTTTATTTTATTGTAATTTTCTTTTTCAATAATAAAAAAGATGTTCTATTATTTCTCTTCATGTGTAATTCGTAGAATTTTAAAATTTGTGTAACGAGTATTATCTATAGTCTAAGTTATTTAGAACCTAGTGAATGTGCCCTAAACAACACATGAAATCTTTATAATTTTATTATTGTTAAATGAATTTATTTGTCAGTGTTTCTTCGTTGTAATATTATTACAGCAGCGGCCGACATTGGCGGATCCAGGGGGGGGGGGGCATGGGGGCCATGCCCCCCCCCCCCCCCAAAAGGCCCAAGAGTTCCATACTTTCGACTCAATTTTACGATTAAATTCAGATGCACTTTTACACGGGCCACGCCATACCTACTCTTAGGTAGGTTATGTAGGTACCTACTTTATATCAAAGTACAGAAATATATTTTTTAGGTAAGTCGGTACTTCACATACATCTACAAACTAAATTCAAGAGGTTAATTTCTTCTCAGTATTACCACGTCCATCGACACGTTCAACGACTTTGAAATAAACATAGGTAAATGATATCTATTTCTCTTCTTCCGCTAGTGAACACAAGTGAATTATAGCCATAGCACCTCATTTCTTATTTGATTGACAGTAATAACTATTTTTCAAGCTGTTTATATTGATAGAATGAGAACGCATCCGAATTAGTTTTTAGTTTGGTTTCCATTCCACCCCTCTGGTTGCGACACTGGACTTCCTTCTTACTTACGTCAACACGTAATGTGTGTGGATTGCCCGTATTTTTCTTTTAATAAAAACTCAGTTCTAAATTACAAAAACGCTCTTTATTTGACTAAAACCTACCTATATATTAAATAAAATTACTCGTCTAAGTATACCTCGGTATTGGATTTAACTTGAAAAGATAAGTTAAGTAAAAGAAAAAGTAGTACAGTGTGCGCGCATGTTACTCGCGAGTACGCGAACTTGCGAAGAAAGAAACGTACGCGTTCCCGCTTTCGTTACATTCAATTCAAACAATTTAATACACAATACAGAGAGATGACAAAAATATCACTGCTTTTTGCATTTTAATTTGTTTTTTGCATTGAGGTGTTCTTGCCCTTTATTAGCAGAGCCCTTTTAAGAATACTTAGCTAAATAAGTTTAATTAATTCATTTCATTAATTAATTTCATTAATTAATTTTCATTATGTACGTACGTTAGAGTTATATACGTATCGAATATTTGTAGTTAGTTCAATGTAAAACTAACTAACAGATGTATCACCACGGGCGTGGCGAACATCTTTTGCCTCTTTCGACGTGGCCTGGATCTGAACTAAAGCCTCCTTTCAGTTTTCAGTTCAGTTGCAAAATATCAAAATATCTAACAAAATGACAAAACAGCAAAAAATTCGGTTACATTGTCCTCTGTTTCGTGGTCCATTTTTAATAATACATGTTCTCGGTCTCACAATAAGATCATTTTGACTATTAACGCGAGAAATTAACAAAAAATATTTTGGTTTCGCGGCTTGCTCCGCTGGAGTACTGTCTCGTCTCTGGCTGTGCACATGAAGGCCCCCCTTATACTGAAATGGAAGTTTCTGATTCGTTTACGTGATAAGCTAATCTTATGCGAGCGAGAGTTCATTTTGTACGACAGCGAACACAACTTCGATATTCCTTTTCCAAGTAGACACCTGTCAACGCCAACCCTACCACCGACGACGGTCCGTCGTTAGTCGCCCGCCATGGAGCTCATACCATAGACCGGAAGAGTTTATGGTACCCATCTTTCTTGTCTCTGCCTCTTACAATTCTAATGTCAATCAGAATGGCATCTTTTTTCCCACCAATTTTCATTATTTTATTGTAACTTTACTATCAAGATTAAACGTATTGTTGTACCAAGAAATCTTTCCCTTGCTCCGAGCTGCACTCCTAACAAATTGGCCACATCGAGCCAAATCTCCGAGGAGAGGAACCAGCGAATCCCGCGCGGCCGGGCCGCGTGGCGTGGCGGCATCAGGACACCACTCGGATGCAAACGGAATAAATATACCGATCTAAAGAAAGATTACAAGCCATCAATGAAGAGCTAAAAGTCAGTGAGTTCGCTCCAACCACTCCCATTGCCCAGTCATACCATGACTCGAGTCACTCCATAACCTTACCCCCCTTCCTATTATGTTACGTTCGCCTTGCAATTCGTTGCAAGGAAATCTATAATTGCACTCGTGCAATCATAAAAATACTGTGAATTCAAAGAAGTCTTTATACACTTCGTCACATATTTAGCGTTTTATTCGTACAACGCATATTACTTACTTGTATTCGTACAGTGTTAGAACATTCAAACCTCCATCATTTATAAGTAGCTATTTATCTCCACCAGCCTCGGATGCGTTGAGGCTTATATATTAGGTCCATAGAGATCTTGATTTCTCCCTCATAACATAACCGTAAAGTTACCCGCACCTGTATCTGTTTGTCTTAAAACTACATTTCAAATTTATATCTCTGCTTTCAGCTTGCCATAACAAGCATCAACAAGCATCATCTGTGCTGCATTATTATCATAATTTGGCCTACAAGTGGTCACACCTTGTCGTGGGCTTCGTCGTTCGATTCAAGCATTTGACTTCATGCTGGCTTTGTTGCACAACAGTTACACAGCACTGCTTCTTGTTATGCACTCAAGTTTAGTATACCTCAATTATTTTAAACACTTATCATTGCACCTAGATTATTCAAAACTCATTAGCTTTCTTATAAGCTTCCAGTCTGGTCAAAATGGCCACCACAGCAAAAGATTTGAAACGAAAGCGCGCTGCTTTCAAAGCCAAATTAACACAATTCAAGAAATACTTGGACAGCATTTCAACTGGCTCTGATGTTGAAATTATCGAACTCAATGTTAGGTTAGAAAAAATTGAAGAGATGTACAGTGAATATGATGCATTGCAACTATGTATAGAAACTTCCAATGAATTTTCAGAAGCCGAAGAGTACCATGAACGTGAAGAATTTGAGCAGCATTATTTTCGGGCGGTTGCCTTTGCCCGTGGGGTGCTGAGCAGGAACTCCTCTACTGACAAGGCGCCCAGTGATTCACCCGAAGCAAGTTCAGCCCTTACAGCGGGAGGTATTAGTCTAAAACTGCCAACCATAACTCTCCCTGCCTTTTCTGGACGCAGTCAGGATTGGCTTGAATTCCATGACACCTATTTGTCATTGATTTACACAAATGATGGTATACCTACAATAAATAAGTTTCATTACCTTAGAGCTTCTCTCAAAGACTCGGCTAAGCAGGTCATTGGCTCATTAGATTTTTCTGCAAGCAACTATGAAGTTGCTTGGCAAACATTGTGTGACCGCTACCACAACGATACCTTACTGATAGGCAACCACATCCAGGCACTGTTCGATTTAGAGTCTATACCTAGGGAATCCTCAGCAGCTTTAAGAGGTATGATAGACACCATAAACAATAACATGAGAGCGCTCAAAACTTTAAATGTAAAAACAGAAAATTGGGACGTGTTCATCATACACTTAGCTTCAGGTAAACTGGATTCTGCCTCCTGCAGGGCTTGGAAACAGCACATCAATCTGATGAAGGAACTCCCTACCTTAGGTAGATACATTAATTTCTTGAAAGCCCAAGCGGAGCTTCTTGAATCCGTCGAAAGCACCAGTTCCAAGCGTAGGTACAGTGAACCCGCTGCCAAACCAAAGTCATTTGTAACAAATGCATTGAAATGTAACTACTGCAAACAGCCGCACCCAATTTACCAATGCATGAAATTTAAAACCTTATCAATAAGTGCTAAGCTTCAAAAAATAAAACAGATGCAATTATGCATAAATTGTTTAAGGCAGGGGCATGACATAGCCCAGTGTAAGTTCGGCCCTTGTAAAATCTGCAATAAAATGCACAACACAATGTTGCATAGTGAAGAGTCTATGCCATCGGCGATACAAGCTGAACGTATAATGCTTGCTTCTCATGAGAACAGTGAGGCACATGATAGTGTAGGTTTACCTGATGACCCCGGAACAGCAGAAATAACACAAGATGACCAAGACACAGAATCAATATCAGAGGAAATCCACCAAGACCCGAGTGATATTGCGCTGTCTTCTACTAGCAGCCACAGCTGTGTCCTTTTGTCGACTGCCATCATACATGTCATTGACCGCAAAAGTAATAAACACCCTGTGCGTGCCCTTCTAGATAATGGTAGCACAACTAACTTTATAACTGAGAAATTAATCATGAAGCTCCAGCTTTCAGTCAAAACAACCTCAACAATGGTTGAAGGTATAAATTGCAAGACATCTCACATAAACAAAAGATCAAAGATAAACCTTTTCTCTATCACTGAATCTTTCACACAAGAAGTTGACTGTCTCATAGTCCCACAAATCACCCAGTTCTTACCTACAACACGAATTGACATATCTCCATTCAAAATACCTTCTGACATAAGACTAGCCGATCCGGGTTTCAACACACCTTCTGAAATTGACATCTTATTGAGTGCCGAAATGTTTTGGACAGTCTTAGGCACCAGTCGCTTCTCTTTAGGGAAAAACATGCCAGTTCTCAGTGAAACTAAGTTTGGATGGATAGTATCAGGAGCTGTTTCGACTCATAAACACAACAATTTAAAAAATACAGTCCATTGCAATTTTCTTAATGATTATAAGCTTCAAAGTCAACTTGACAGGTTTTTTGAACTGGAATCCGTGCCTTGCCTCCGTAAGACAACCAATGAGGAGGAGGATTGTGAGAATTATTTCAAAGAGACCACGCTAAGACAGCCCGACGGCCGCTTCGTCGTGAAAATTCCATTGAAGAAGTCCCCAACGCTTTTAGGAGACTCCTATCATAACGCGGTTAGGAGATTCTACTCATTAGAGAAGCGGTTTCAGAAAGATCCCCTGTTCAAAGAAAAATACTTCAACTTCATCAATGAGTACATTGATTTAGGCCATATGTCGCTGAATTCAACCTACAACGATAAATACACCTACATCATGCCTCATCATGGCATCTTAAAGGAGTCCAGTCTGACAACCAAATTGCGTTCGGTTTTTGACGCTTCTTCTCTAACTTCTACCGGAGTTTCCTTCAACGAAATTCAGCATGTAGGTCCCTGTATACAAGATGATTTTTTCAGCATCTTGGTTCGATTTTGACAACACAAGTATGTCGTTACTTCGGACTGTGAGAAGATGTATCGTTGTGTTTTCATCGCTGAAGAGCAACGTGGCTTGCAGCAGATCCTCTTTAGATTTGATCCCAGTCGTGAGCTGAAGCTCTATAGGCTCAACACTGTCAGCTATGGAACAGCTTCAGCCATGTGGTTGGCTACGCGTTGCCTGGCTCAGCTCGCTTATGAATGCACGGACGACTTCTCAGCACCCCCTAGTTCTGTCAAATCATATTCACCTTCAGCATTCTCATCCGTCATTCGCGAAACAATACTACATGACTTTTATGTAGACGATTTTATCACTGGTCATGACAATGAGTCAGATCTGTTAAACATCTGCCAGGGTGTAATCTCTCAGCTAAAGAAAGGTCATTTCCACCTCCGAAAATGGCGCTCGAATAGTTCCTTTATACTGGAAAATATCCCGAATGATAGGCAGGATGAACTTTTTAAGTTCATAAACGATGACAACGCCAAAACGCTAGGATTGAGATGGTCATGCGAGGATGATAAATTGATATTTTCAGTAAACTTGGATAACAAATCAGGAAACACTAGCAAGGGCATAAGCAAGCGATCCATCCTGTCCACAATAGGCCAAGTCTTTGATCCATTGGGCATCATTAATCCGTGCTTGCTCCAAGCTAAACTTCTCATGCAAAAGCTGTGGGCTTCCAAACTATCTTGGGATGAAGATTTGCCTGTTGAAACAGAAAATAGCTGGTTATCATGTTTAAAATCCATATCCTTGTTAAATGATATATCCATTCCCAGACACGCATTGTGCATTTCGCCAAAAAGGATTGAAATGCATTCAATCAGCGATGCGTCTCTACAAGCCTATAGCTCATGCATCTACCTGCGCTCCTTTACTGATGATGGTTCTGTATTGGTTCATCTAATAGCAGCTAAAAGCAAGGTGGCTCCCCTAAAGGGAATGACCGTGCCCCGTTTGGAGCTTAGCGCTGCCTTATTATCTGTCCGGCTTGCAATGGCAATCAAACGGGCCCTGAGACTCGAATTAGATAGCAGTTTCTTTTGGTGTGATTCCACAGTGGTATTAGGTTGGATAAGAGCCCCTAAGGTTAGCCTTAAGGCATTCGTATTAAATAGAATAAACGAAATAACTGAACACGCGGATTCCACTCACTGGAAATATGTACCCACTAACCTCAATCCCGCTGATATAGGCTCTCGAGGTTGCGATGCTAGTCAACTTAAGAAATCCCCGCTATGGTGGCAAGGCCCTCCGTTCTTACTTCAGTCTCAAGAGCATTGGCCTACAGCAATAAATGACTTAAGTTCTAACTTGCCTGAACTCAAATTACAATGCAACTTATCTACCTTAAATTCATATGATTTTGTCAACAAATATTCTAATTACAGCAAGTTACAGCGAGTCTTGGCGTATGCATTGCGATTCATTCAGAATAGCAGAAACACAAATAATAAATACACGGGATACCTAAAAATCAATGAGCTGAACAAAGCTGATCGCATACTATGCAAGATAGTTCAGATGAACAATTTCTCAGAGGAATACCACAGCTTTACTCGGGGCAAGACACTTCCATGTAAATCTCGATTAGGAAACTTAAACCCTTTCCTTTCGGAAGGAGTTATAAGAGTAGGCGGCAGATTATGTAACTCCAATTATGACTATGACACAAAGCATCCTATCTTGCTTCACTCGTCGCATCACATAACACTACTTTTATTTAGGCATTACCACAAACTACTTATGCATGCTGGTCCCCAGATGTTGCTTGCAACTATTAGGCACAAATATTGGACGATAGGAGGTAGAAATATGGCTAGAAAGGTCACTCATGAATGCGTCACTTGTTGTAGATTCTCAGGAAAATCTAATCAGCCAATGATGAGCAGCCTGCCTAAAACGCGTACTCATGCTGAATATCCGTTCAGTAACGTATCTGTGGACTACGCTGGCCCAATAATGCTAGCTGATAGAAAGGGCAGAGGTTGTAGATTGATGAAGGCCTATATTTGCGTCTTCGTTTGTCTTGCTGTAAGGGCGGTTCATGTGGAGCTGGTCACTGAGCTAAGTACTGAAGCCTTTGTAGCTGCTCTAAACAGATTCATTGCACGCAGAGGAAAGCCACTCAGCATCCTATCAGACTTTAGGTTTTCCCCTGCCTACAGCCCTCATTTCAACGGATTGGCCGAAGGCTCCGTTAAATCCATAAAGCATCACCTTAAGAGGACATTGTCCCTTACTCATCTCACTTACGAGGAGATGAATAGCCTACTAATACAAATAGAAGGAATTCTAAACTCACGCCCGCTGACTCCTCTATCATCTGATCCCAACGACCTGATACCGTTGACCTCTTCCCATTTCCTCATAGGGAGAACACTGAAGATGATGCCTTCCCAGGCCACTGATGCACAGTTATGCACTTTGTCTCGTTATAAAAGAATACAAGTGCTCACAGCGCACTTCTGGCGTAGATACTACAAAGAATACATCTCAGAGATGCAAAAACGCGTTAAGTGGCAGAAATCAAGCGGCAAGCCTCTACAAGTCGGAGGCATGGTCGTGGTCAAGGATGACCGCCTCCCACTGTAGTGGTACGCTAGTGACCCTTGACTTATCTTCATAACCCATAAACAAAATTTTAAAAGGCAACGATTTTTTTTTGTTTTTAAAGCGGTTTCTACGTCTGCAAGTCATTAAAATTCATCTCACACCGATGGATAAACGTAGCCATAAAAAAATAGGCAACACTTCAAAACAATAAACTCTCCCAGCAAAATATCGATTCTAAATAGGCTTTTTTGTTGAATAAGAAGGAATTCGGTCTCCACACGTGCAGTTTTAGACAAAAGTGGAACCATGGCTATTCAAATACACTTAAGCGCAAAGCAATAAAGTATATTTTTTATTGCTTTGTTTTCTTTTAACTCGGTGCGTCGAGGTTTCTAAGCGTCGCACATGGTCAACGATAAGTATTGTTGCTATTAAAGTTTTAGTTTTAATGAATGGTAATTTATATGGAATGCCTAGTATTAAGGCCTGATCAGAAATGCATGTATCATTATTCATTCTCGTTGGAGACGTCACAGCGAAAATGAATAAACTAATTAAGATCTCTCATCTGTATTACTGAATTAACATGCCATACAATTGGCGATATTGAAGGTTAATTGTCACAAAAAGACAATGGTAATGACTCTCTATGTTGTTATAAGTTAAAACTAATGTTTCTTTTATTTTCATTATTTTAAGAGAGACGGACTTTGCGACGTGTAACGACATCTCGCGAACAGACGTCGAATCATTCGAAAAGGGAGTGACAATTACGCCCCCATAAGGTCCCGAAAGCTGATGGCGAACCAATAGAGACGCGGCACGATAGCGTGTTTCTTGGAATTTCTAACATGCGTCCACGCCGAAGGGAAGGTAGCAGGGGAAACGTAAATAGGCTCGCAGCAAGGAGCTCGGGATAGTCGGCACAATATTTTAGCGAGATACAAAGGTCACAATGGCTGAGCGCCATTGTTACCTTTTAGTTTGGTTAAAGAAGTACTTTTAAAATTAGAGTTAGAATCTGTGGTGAACGTGCGTTCCTGTTTCGAGTATAAAAGCTAAGTTTGATATATAATTGTTGTATACATACGATTGATGTTGGTGACTCTAATATATAGCATACTGAGAGCCCGAGAGGCCCATTTGGATAACATAATCAGAACTCACTGTTACTGAAATCAATCGTGTTATTTACTGTTCATTATTGTGCTCTCCACAGAGAAATCCCGCCCATCTTTGAGGCCATTTCCCCGTAAAACTCTACTGAGTTCATAGAGCGACTGTGTTTCGCAATTTACATAACTATTCTCTGATTGATTCTGGGTACAAGGTTAGTGTAAGCCTTCAGCTTTCAATAGCCTTGGAGGCGCTGTTATTGAGACAGAACGGGTCGCCTATTAACTTAAAACCTTGGTTTCGTGCTTACACAGCTACGTAACAAAGCTCTAAGTTACAGCACCAGGGTGGCGGAATCAATCAAAACCTATAATTGTTTAATAGTCTTATTGTAATGTTTCCTTGTGCATCTTAGGATTAAGTTCTGTATATTTACTGTATTTTTGTGTGTGTTATATGTATTAAACAATACTAAATTCCTGTCAATCAGCTTGTTTACATTTCATATTAATTTGCCCTACAAGTTAGAGATTTCGTAAAGCTTACGCTACTCAATTAAAGTCTAGGTTAATTTAAAGCCTTAATCGAAAGACAGATCACTATTAAGGAAAAATAAGCCTTCCTCACAGCCAAGTCACTCAGAGTTACAGAGATGGATTGATATTTGTTCGAATACTTACTTACTACGTCAATAAGAGCATTATCTATACTAAAATTGATTTGGTCTATTCTAGTAGAATGTAACACATGCGTAGCCCACATAGCGGTGCGTATGTAGCAGCAGGAGGCCTCCTCATAATTAAAAATATAAATCCACATACACATCATATTGATGTAAGGCTGCCCTCTGGTAAAGTCCATAAACCGAGAGACACAGGCATATCGAACGAATTAAGAACCAATCAAAAGGCCATTAATCTACCTGAGGCTCAGCTTAATTGACTGGGGCCTTCCTTTTACATGGGTAAGAACTGTGCCGCACAACTTAAAACACACTGCTCTATACGGTATCAATCCATAAACTGTACGTGTCTAAAAGTTCAATAAGGTCATTGATATAAGCTCTCAACAAATAGATGAGCTGTACATGCTATTAATAACTTTAATCTGGTGTTCCTACAAGCACATAGGCCCGGGTCCGTTACATTTGGTGCTCGTGAGCAAGGATCTAGTGAAGTGCGAAGCGGTAGCCTCGCTGCTAGATAAAATCTGGTGAATTAAAAATATAAAAACACAACGTAGACTTTAATTTTGACGATCACAAACCCAGATTCATTTTATCAACTTATGCTAAGTTGTTGCAAGTATAATAATATGCTATGTTTAGCAAAAAGGCAAATAAATAGGTTGCCGCTAAACCAGTTGATGAGCATTAAAACGAATGAAATATAATTAATTTTGACGATTACAAACCCAAATTTATTTTAACAATTAACGATCATTTGTCGCAAGCATAATAATATGCTATGTTTAGCTAAAAGGCAAATAAATAGCTTGCCGCTAAACCAATTGATGGCCATTATGCATAAAAAAAATATCAGACCTAATTTTATGACCAAAGACTTTATATTGAAGCGATGGCGGCGTGTTATTTTATTTGTTGGGCAAAATAATAACACAGTTATTCAAAATAACGAAACCAAGTACGAAACAGAAATTTAGTACTTGTCGATACATTTAAGGCTTACAGTGCATGATGGTTGTGGTGTCATTTTAACGTGTCAAGCAGATGTAAAACAAAGTTGCGCTACAAAGAACTATATTTTGATAAACGACTTTTCTAGATCTCGAAAAGATAAAAGTGAAATACATAAATACACACTATTATAACAGACAAAATAGAAATTACAATATCAAACGTAATGTTACGTTAGGATTCACGAAAAAATATATATAATCAAGAATCCGACCTGCCGTGTCAATAATTAAATTGCATTTGATTCAAAAAACAAAATAAACTACCTTGGGCAACAAAATTATAAGATGGCAAATTAAATGTTGAAAGAGACAAAAGCACAAAGTACGATTGTAAAGTGTAAGTATGATTTGTATAATCTGCCTCAAATCATAATCACAGTTAATTACAAATCTATTACTAGGCTACCTAGCTAGCGAAAATATTAATAAACCTAGAACCTATATAATTATAGTAGCAATCGAGCACGGCTCAGCTTAAACAAGCAGTTACTAAGAAAATATTGTCTTAATTGAGAGTGGTTACAACTTTATAAAACAAATCCTAACAGTGATGATAATGGTTTTTAAGGATAAAATCCTAGATATTCGAAATAAAAAAGGTCATGAACGATACGAATGAAAGGAAAACTTAGTTGTTTAGAAAAGGTTTACGGAACCGATTCATGGGATAACTTCCATAAGGTTTTATACAAAACCGATTGTTTACGCCAGGTGTTAGTAGAGCAATATATTTAGGTACACATTAGCTACGAAAAGGAAATGTCGACATTGCAAAACAATAGTTTGGTAATTCCTCTCATACCTAGAAGGGCACAACGTACAATGCAATGCAATACCAATATTCGTTATTACAAACCAGTAATCAAGAAATACAGAAAACAAAAACAAATACCGATTATGTACAATAGGCGACCTTATAGCTAAAAGTGATGGTATCGTGTATACATAAATAATGTTAATAATATAGTCACAAAATATATGAAATAATACATCACAAAGTAATACATTGTATATAAAATTACGATATAAAGCTGAGGAATTGAACGTACTACGCTGTAGAAATTAAAAAGATAATAATACACAAAGTGATAATACATTATTTAACAGCCTAGACTCCTCCTATATAAAATATATAGTATATATAATTATAATACTGTATTTTCTAGTACGCTTTAAATCTAGACTATGCTAGGTTATTTGGAACTGGGCTGAGATGGTGTGACACAGTAAGTGGCCTATCCGACAGACTGAATGCGACGGGTTCGACTCCCGACACTCGGCTAATAGTTGAATTACCATAATTGATGATGAAGGCCATTTTGATACATAATAAAGTGGGTTAGACTCCCAACATTATGTTAAATTAAAAGTGTAGCTGATAATTTAAATTAATAATTATAATTTATATTGGTATAACTAAGACCCCTCGTCCGATTAAAAGGACAATCCGAAAGGATAACTTTTATAAGAGGAGTAGTAGAAGTAATTGGTTCGACTCCTACCATAATACAAAAGGCTGTATTTACCTCGATAAATGGATTGATGAAGGTGTAATTCAGATGTAAGACACAAGAGTTCGATCCTCTTACTCAAATGATATTTCTATCATCATATTCATTATTATAAATGAAATCAATAAAGAACACTGGTTCCAATGAAAAATACAATCCTAGAGGATAATTTATATAAAAGGAAGGAACTGGTTCAATTCCTAACCTAATAAATAAGGCTGTATTTATATAGATAAGTGATTTTATGAAGGCTTAATTAAGAAGACACAAGAGTTCGATCCTCTTGCTGAAATAATGTTATATAATCATATTTCTATAAACGCAATTAACAAAGGTTAGCTTAATGCTTAGAAGACCACTAGTCCCATTAGAAAAGGCAATCCGAAAGGATAATTTATATGAAAAAAGGTATTGGTTCGATTCCTACCATAGTACATAAGGCTGTATTGATATACTTTGATAAAAGGATTGATTAAGGTTTAATTGAAAAGTAGAGGACAAGAGTTCGATCCTCTTGCGGAAAAGATGTTTCTATAAACATGATTATTCTTATGAACACGATTGGTAGAAAAAAATTTAAAAAATTGGTAAAAAGTATTGCCTAAAACCTAATATATTCAACTTCTATCACAGTATGAAGGCTTATATTGTATAAATAACTGATAATCATCAGTACTACTGCATAAGTAGATTTTAATTAGGTTACAACCCGTGAGAACGCCTGATTTAAGCAAATATTTTAGAATTGTTGAACAGACGAAAGTCAAATAAAATCAAATGCTAGCATTTTATGGTACCATAATATTGGTTATAATATAAGAGTATACCCAAACAATTAGCCACGTCCGTAAAGTGATAGTCATAACGAGGGTTGCTATGGCTTACAAATACAGTTCTAGTTTAATAAAACTATCGTAGAAAGGGATGTATTGATGCATTATTGAATTTAATTGATCAATTATTGATCTAATTGATGATATTTTTAGTATTGTCTGGTGCATTACAAACAAGTACGAGTAAGTTAGATTGTAAGTTTTACTCAGAGGCACGATAAGCAGTATAGTTATTTAAGTACCGTAGGAAGGTCATTATTAGTCATTATTAATAATAATAGTTTATAATAAAAATTAAGATTGGGTCCAATCAAAGGTGTGGAAAAACAAATAATGTTTACAAAGAATTGTGGTCTTATAAATATTGATATGAAATTTGGATTTTAATTGTATTCATAACAAGAATGGAGGATACTCCAAATTAGTTAATTGCACATTAATCACACAAAAGCTAGTGTGTTGGAACAAATTGATAGTTATTATTTATTTATTATAGTAGTTTTATGAGACGTGTTGCAAACTATACACATGTAATAATATGATAATAATTAAGGATGATGTTACTTGGGCCACAATAAAATCAAAGGCTGACTTGCAATACCGCCACAATTATTTTAAATACAATATAATGTTATACATATACTGTATACAATATATTCGAAAAAGTATCTAACGAAGGTGGGAAGATGAAATACAATTCTATTGCTATCATTATTTATAGAAGGTATTTTGATAAAAATATTCAAAGCTTGTTAGGTAGGAACTAAGGTAGTTAGTTGTTTTAGGTAGGTGTTAAGGCATATAGGTATATACATACTTCGGGCGATAATAACATTAAATGAAAGTATATAGGAGCAAGATGGATCAATAGGTTTTAAGTGCGTTTAGATGTTAAGTGTAGCTTAAGGATAACGAAGGTTTGAGGGTGGTCAGTTAAAGAAGATAGAAGAAAAAATCTATCTTTCACGGATGAAAAGGGATGATGATGTTTAGTGATCAGCTCCAGTCTGAGGGTGGACTAAGGTCATATTATAATGCCGCAGCATAGATGTTAAATTGACGATGATTTGATAGGAACACAAATACCTACAATATGATTAAGAATAAAATAAAAAGACAGACGTTAACAAAACTAATTATATTGATGGGTTTGAATATAGAGTCAGATGCGTGAATGGTCTAATGAAAACTTCAGCACTCGCATTCTCTGCGTGTTTAATTTTCAGAGGGTGGAATGTAGTGGTACGCTAGTGACCCTTGACTTATCTTCATAACCCATAAACAAAATTTTAAAAGGCAACGATTTTTTTTTGTTTTTAAAGCGGTTTCTACGTCTGCAAGTCATTAAAATTCATCTCACACCGATGGATAAACGTAGCCATAAAAAAATAGGCAACACTTCAAAACAATAAACTCTCCCAGCAAAATATCGATTCTAAATAGGCTTTTTTGTTGAATAAGAAGGAATTCGGTCTCCTCACGTGCAGTTTTAGACAAAAGTGGAACCATGGCTATTCAAATACACTTAAGCGCAAAGCAATAAAGTATATTTTTTATTGCTTTGTTTTCTTTTAACTCGGTGCGTCGAGGTTTCTAAGCGTCGCACATGGTCAACGATAAGTATTGTTGCTATTAAAGTTTTAGTTTTAATGAATGGTAATTTATATGGAATGCCTAGTATTAAGGCCTGATCAGAAATGCATGTATCATTATTCATTCTCGTTGGAGACGTCACAGCGAAAATGAATAAACTAATTAAGATCTCTCATCTGTATTACTGAATTAACATGCCATACAATTGGCGATATTGAAGGTTAATTGTCACAAAAAGACAATGGTAATGACTCTCTATGTTGTTATAAGTTAAAACTAATGTTTCTTTTATTTTCATTATTTTAAGAGAGACGGACTTTGCGACGTGTAACGACATCTCGCGAACAGACGTCGAATCATTCGAAAAGGGAGTGACAATTACGCCCCCATAAGGTCCCGAAAGCTGATGGCGAACCAATAGAGACGCGGCACGATAGCGTGTTTCTTGGAATTTCTAACATGCGTCCACGCCGAAGGGAAGGTAGCAGGGGAAACGTAAATAGGCTCGCAGCAAGGAGCTCGGGATAGTCGGCACAATATTTTAGCGAGATACAAAGGTCACAATGGCTGAGCGCCATTGTTACCTTTTAGTTTGGTTAAAGAAGTACTTTTAAAATTAGAGTTAGAATCTGTGGTGAACGTGCGTTCCTGTTTCGAGTATAAAAGCTAAGTTTGATATATAATTGTTGTATACATACGATTGATGTTGGTGACTCTAATATATAGCATACTGAGAGCCCGAGAGGCCCATTTGGATAACATAATCAGAACTCACTGTTACTGAAATCAATCGTGTTATTTACTGTTCATTATTGTGCTCTCCACAGAGAAATCCCGCCCATCTTTGAGGCCATTTCCCCGTAAAACTCTACTGAGTTCATAGAGCGACTGTGTTTCGCAATTTACATAACTATTCTCTGATTGATTCTGGGTACAAGGTTAGTGTAAGCCTTCAGCTTTCAATAGCCTTGGAGGCGCTGTTATTGAGACAGAACGGGTCGCCTATTAACTTAAAACCTTGGTTTCGTGCTTACACAGCTACGTAACAAAGCTCTAAGTTACAGCACCAGGGTGGCGGAATCAATCAAAACCTATAATTGTTTAATAGTCTTATTGTAATGTTTCCTTGTGCATCTTAGGATTAAGTTCTGTATATTTACTGTATTTTTGTGTGTGTTATATGTATTAAACAATACTAAATTCCTGTCAATCAGCTTGTTTACATTTCATATTAATTTGCCCTACAAGTTAGAGATTTCGTAAAGCTTACGCTACTCAATTAAAGTCTAGGTTAATTTAAAGCCTTAATCGAAAGACAGATCACTATTAAGGAAAAATAAGCCTTCCTCACAGCCAAGTCACTCAGAGTTACAGAGATGGATTGATATTTGTTCGAATACTTACTTACTACGTCAATAAGAGCATTATCTATACTAAAATTGATTTGGTCTATTCTAGTAGAATGTAACACATGCGTAGCCCACATAGCGGTGCGTATGTAGCAGCAGGAGGCCTCCTCATAATTAAAAATATAAATCCACATACACATCATATTGATGTAAGGCTGCCCTCTGGTAAAGTCCATAAACCGAGAGACACAGGCATATCGAACGAATTAAGAACCAATCAAAAGGCCATTAATCTACCTGAGGCTCAGCTTAATTGACTGGGGCCTTCCTTTTACATGGGTAAGAACTGTGCCGCACAACTTAAAACACACTGCTCTATACGGTATCAATCCATAAACTGTACGTGTCTAAAAGTTCAATAAGGTCATTGATATAAGCTCTCAACAAATAGATGAGCTGTACATGCTATTAATAACTTTAATCTGGTGTTCCTACAAGCACATAGGCCCGGGTCCGTTACACCACCCAATCGTTGGCAGCTCGGACGCATCATTCGCCTCTACCAAGGATCTGCAGAAGATTGTCCCCGTGTCGCCGACATACTCACTTCCACTGGAGTCATAGCCCGAGCCTACAATCGCATCTGCATCCTGCCCACCTTCGAGGCTGAGCAGCAAGGAGTTGTGAATAAGACCGTGTAACGTTCCACCCCCGGGAGCCTGTCAACGCCGACCCTACCACCGACGACGGTCCGTCGTTAGTCGCCCGCCATGGAGCTCATACCATAGACCGGAAGAGTTTATGGTACCCATCTTTCTTGTCTCTGCCTCTTACAATTCTAATGTCAATCAGAATGGCATCTTTTTTCCCACCAATTTTCATTATTTTATTGTAACTTTACTATCAAGATTAAACGTATTGTTGTACCAAGAAATCTTTCCCTTGCTCCGAGCTGCACTCCTAACAACACCAGATTTTGATTTTCGTAGATTCTTTAGGGCAGGGCTCATCTATTTTGTTGTAAATCGTTAAAATTATATTATTTTTCATAACTTACTATCATAGCTTTCGCGTCTTGCTAAGCATACCTCACCAATTTCAAAAAGACTGCGACTCACCGATATTCATTATGTATCTAACAATTCCTCCTAACAATTCAATCTCAGTCGCACACTCTTTAAAATTTTCAGGGCTGTCTCTGCTTGCTGATTGTTTTTCATACTGATGTGTTTCTACCACTGCGCACTTACTTTTCCCTAAAACCCGAAAAAGTCCCTAAAAAATTCGCGGCTCGCTTCGCTCGCCGTGGTTTATTGTTAGTGGATATGCGTGACTCAAATTCTTGGGCTACGACCTCGCCTTATGAAGGTACATTAGGTATATTCTTTGTTTTTTTCACCTGACCCCCCTTTACAGAATCCTGGCTATTAGTCCAGTCATTTATGCTTAAATTAGGTAAGAAAATCGGAATTCGAGATACCCAGCTAGCTGTAAGTCTGTAAATACTTGTATATCGACACCCTAAAAGTTGTCTCAAAACCTAAATTATGGTAGGGTGTGCGCAACTAGTAAATTTCTAGGTCAAAGGTCACAAAAAAATCGGTTTTTTGTCAATATCTCATTTCCTATGGGTTTTTTGCTATTTGTATGTACGATCAATATTGTAGCAGACAAAGTTCTCTACAATTTTTTTTAATTTTTTTTTAATACGGTGAACCGTTTTCGAGTTAGAGGGCGGTCACAGCATCACTTCAGGTCTTCAGGAAACGAAACGTAAGTTACGACTCAAGAACCCTGGCAACAATGATCTGTTTCCTCTTCTAAGTAGTTTTAGTGAAGGACGCGGGTTCAAGTCCCGTCAAAGTAAAAATGAATTGGGATATTATTAACCGCCCCCCCCCCCCCTCTCCCATCCCTACCTGAGGCCTGCGTCCAACAGTGGACCAATACAGGCTGTGGAGGAAGAGGAAGATGAGGAGGAGGAGAAGAGGTTGTGATTTTTTTTACCCTATATCTGAACATTGTCAAAATGGCCCCCTCCAAAATAAAATCCTGGATCCGCCCCTGGCGGCCGACCGTAGTATGGTTTTATTTGCCAGTTTTTCAGTGTCTCTGCCCCGTCTAAATTGATAGTAGCTTTCATTGGTCTGCGCTGGCGTGATTTGCGCACTGTGGTTGTTTCAACCTCCACGACACCTCTGCCTACGCCGAATGGCCTTTTAATGTTGCCCCAAGGAAGCCTTAGCTCGGGCAGATCATGCATTTTTTGATCTCGTTCGTAGAATTTATTCCAGGCAAAACAACACACATTCTGCTGGTCCTTGCAGCCTGGCACTTCAGTCAAATACCTCTCAGATATGCATAAATTTATGTTAACGCATATCCCGCCTAGCCGCCAGCATGGAGTTGACCTCATGGATCCTGTTTAATAGGAAAAATTGTTAAATGTTATGGATTCAATCGGACCTTCGTGTATATCGTTAATATAAATGTAGCTATGGTTTGTGTTATTATAAAAAGAAAATGATACATAAACATGGTATTTTTATACTAGCGCTTTCAAGGTTTAAATTTGTAACAGTATGCATAAAGCACAGTTTTGATAATAATATGTTCATTGTTCATGGGTTCTTCAACCTTTTCAAGATCTCAACGGTTTGAGAATTACACGTATCTACAGTCCGGTTTTGCTCTAAAATGCTGAAAGATAAGTGTGTACAAGTGCACTAAACACAAAGAAAAATTAGAAAAGGAAAAGATAAGGAGTAACGAGTAACCGTGGTATGTGCATGCTAAGCAGGGAGGAAGATTGTATGTGACGAGAAGAGTGTTAGGTTTAAATGTAAAGGGACAAGGAAGATCGTAGAAATAATCGTTTTTTAACTATAAACCGACTTTACTGTATGGATTTTATTGTCAGAACTAGACCAAATTAAAATGGGACCTCACAGGAAGTACCAGCTTTCATATAAAAAAAGAAATCATGAAAATCGAACCACCCCGTAAAAAGTTCTGGGTAACGAACATTTAAAAAAAAGCACGTAAAGTAAGTAAGCATTGAGAAGCTCTTCCTTTTTTTGAAGTCGGTTAAAAATGGATGGGTTGTGTGAAAGAGGACATGGTTAAACGTGTTAGTACAGAGATGATGGCTGATAGAGGAGTGTGGAAGAAAAATAGGTGTTGTGCCGCCCCACCAAGGGTGGGATAAGGACCGCAAGATCATGTTGAGTGCGTTAAACTAACTTCGACCATTTTCTGAGAGTGAGGACAGCGCCGTGTTATAGGCGAGCAATTCCGCACGAAGATCTTCATACTCCTCGTCTACTGATAGATCCAAATTAGCGTCATTTTTCAAGCTGGGTATGAGTTCATTTGGGTCATCATCGTACGAAACAGTAGCAAGCCGATCCACATGGAATATTAAATTCAACAGCACTATAAATTGTAACATTTCTTTTACATTGCACTTACGTCGACTGAGAACGTTTTATACGTTTTAGTGCGGTTTTATTGAAGCGCAAAAAACAATAAAAATCGATGATAAAGCCCTGGCTGAGGATTTCGAAATCGAAAATGTTAGGTGAAATGCAGTTTTCACCGAATATTTGCGTTCGTTAGTTTTAAATTTATTGGCGCGATGAGTACTCTTCCAACATTCTGATCTATAACGAATACTTAAGATTGGGTAGATGACGCATGAGACGTTATGAATAACTCGTGTATGCTACATACACGAGTTATTAATAACGTCTCATGCGAGACGCGTCCTTATTCCTATTTCTTTCATTTAGTGCTGCTGGATAAAAAGTCCAGAATTTGTCTATTTAATTTTAATACCGACTTCGAAAAAAGAAAGAGGTTCTATGTTCGGCTGTACTTTTTATAAATAATTATGTATGTTCGCAGTTTTTTTCGTCATGTTTGGAGCGATTTTGTTGTTGTATTAATCTCGCGATATAAAAGTAATTTTCCCGTGGGATTAGTGTTTATCTCGCTTAAAACTTAAAAAACAGTATAAAATTAGGGAATTCAAAAATTGGTTTTTAGTTTTATAAAATAACAAAATCAAAGGTTCAAACGATTGTTCCTACATACTTACTTAGATAAGTTTAGTACAAGACACGCAAGCTAAAGTGATAACAAAATGCGTTCAGTATATTTCAAGTGCGCCGCTATAATACCTCCTAATGAGCAACAGTATCCTACGACGGCCATAACTTTGCCTTTGCCAGCCCAGGGCCGTTTCCGACCCACCCAATTAAGGACTTTTGGTGGCCAAATCAGCCCTACCATTAGTCAAAATGAACTTGTTTAATGAGGAACATCTAACATTAATACATCACGCAACTGTTTATGTCCGATTTGTTTTTAACTGATTAAGTGCGATATACATACGTAACTGTTTCCAAAACACTATCAGAACACATATCTCGATTAACTATTCACAGACCATTTCCTCCATTACATAAATATGTGATATGATAATTCATATAAATGTATTTATGTATGTCAGTTTAGTCTAGTATACCTGAATTAGATGAGACTGTATAAACTGCCCATCATTAAATTCGGGATTATTCTTTCCTATTTTGCTGAAATAAAACTGGGTTGCTCAGTACCGGTACCGGTATCAGAAATACAGTCAAGTTGTTTCAATTCTCAAGCCACCATCAGAGTCTGCTTGGGTAAGCCTCGGACGGAGTGGACTTAGGAGAAGATTCACACGAGTATACACAAGACACTATTCTCAAAAGCCCGAACCACGCTCACAAAAATCACGGCGCCGTGTGAGTGCGTCCGAAAAGCGACATGATAGGCTTGGTTTTTGTACTCGTAACTAGACGCCATTTTGTTTTCTTACTCATATACGAGCTAGTTCGGGAAAGTAGAACGCGGTCCAAGTCCGAGATCGCGGTCCAAGACATAAATCGGACGCCATCGTCTGAGTGCGCTCTGATTAAGGGCTGCAACAAGACGAGTTGTATCCGAGTTGGTATCTTAGCCCACTCGGTCCAAGCAGACACTCGTCGTCACAACGCGAATTTACAAATGAATTTGGAAGGAATTAGGAATGTTTCAGTAAATAGTAACAGAAAGGAAGTAGCCGACTGTAAACAACGGGGCGCAGTCGTTGCAGCGCATAGAACTTTTGCTGCCTTGAAAGTTACTTCATCCAACTTATAATATTCGCTTCAACCTAGGTTTTAGCGATGTGTCGTTCGATCATTCACAAAGATCGATATCAATCATGACCCGTTATGAAAATGACCCGGATCATATGACCCGATCATTTGAATGATTGTTTTTGCCGGCGGCCTATCATCGCCTCACTTCGATTTTTCGTTTCATTTCGATCATGCATTTGTGATTGATTGACCCGTGCGAGATCGGATCTATGCGTCGCGTCGTCGTCATCGTCGTTTCGTTACTGACTGTTAAGGTTCTCGCAAAAACTTTTCCAATACTCTGTCGTGCGTTACTGGAGTCATTCGAGATCTTATTGATCATTTATGGTAGATATTTGACCAGAATTGAGATAGGTAGGTAGGTATAGGTACCTACGGTACTACCTACCTACGGTACTACCTACCTACTTTTACGTTTCAAGTGATAAGTATGGTTATGTACCTTACAGTAGATAGTCAGATACGAAGTACCTACCTACTTAACTTTTTTTATTGATTTCATATGCTTGATATTTTAATGAACCTGTGCTAAGCCGCCGAGCGGGCGGCTTTCCTTGTTGTTAAATACTTTACATAATAGGTAGTACGTACAGTAGGTACCTACCTACCTACAGACGATCTTATTGATCATTTATGGTAGATATTTGACGAGAATTGAGATAGGTAGGTACCTGCCTACCCTTGTTGTTAAATACTTTACATAGATGTAGGTACCTACCTACATACTTAGATATATTCAAGTACTACTCAAAAGACAAAGGCTTTAATACCTAAAGGACCGTAATGCGACAATAGACTATATGACTTATTATTTTATTTATCAATTAGGCTGTGAGAAAATGAGACAGTCCGCAGAATGTGTCCTACTTGCACGCACCACACACAGCCTCGCAAGAGCAAGACGCAGCGTCAGTCGATCTTTGCGTCAAGTCGCACGCGTCTCGGTTATTTTAACCAATCAATGATCCGAACATTGAAATGATCGGGTCATTTCGTTGAGACTGTTCGGATCAATCACGCGCGGTTCGTGATTGCAATCATATGAGCCGTTCGTTCATGATCGACACATTCCTACTAGGTTTTCTCAGAACAAATTTATTACACCTACTGTACGTATCTTTGAGAAACAGCTCGGATTTGCATGTTTTGCGGAGCTTTTCACGACGATTTTCCCTAGAATCTAATGTTACAGGTACATTGGGTTTTAGGGAAAATCGTCGCAAATATTTGATTTTTAGAACCGTGCAGGTTCTGAAAACCGTTCCGATATAAGCACAGAACGTTGAGATTGCAATATGAGATTCGAAAACTAACTGCACAAACCATCTAGTATACCTAGTCGTCCATATTTAAATAGGATTATTTTCCAGCAGCATCTTACACAGTTCCTTTATAAGGAATTCTAAGACTTGTCAAAGACTGCATTTTCCGTCCAATCTATCTTTTTTATTAAAGTACGTTTTAATTAAAGCAGACGGCAAATTCTCAAACAATATTTTATTAGAGTTTCACTTCTGCCAGTCAGCATTGTTTATGTTTGTGCAATGGATTGCCTTGTCTGCGAGTGTGACATTTTTATCATTCAGGGTGGTTATTGAATTTCCGCAGAATTGAACAGAAATAACAAGATTGATGTTTGTTTTCATGAACAATTTATGGAAGGTATCGTTACTATTGGCGCACGTGCTTTAAAATTGCAAATAAATAGTACCTTTGTGGTTTATAGGTACTTTTATATGGTATATTATTTACACCTGTGTTTGCGCATCACACTTGTGCACTATAGGTACTATGTCCTGCGCATCTGGCTAGTCTTCAATGAGATTGCCATGGTCGAAATCGGCTAGATCGGCTAGGAGGACATCATCATAAACATATTATTTACATTTTCGACACAATGCCCAGTCGCATCGTTAGCCCCATTTCCTAAACGGGTAACAACCTGAACGTCTCAGTTATTCCCAACGTCTCACGAAAGCCAAAGCGGCGTGTTTACAATCTATATCATTGATTTATTTATCTTATTCAATATTGCCTATTTGGCATGAAATCAAATTTATGATTTGCAATTAAAGCTGTCAAGACAGTAATTGTCACAAACGCTACACAAACAAAAACTTAGGAAAAAAACATATACTACTTAAACATATGTAGGCACTCAGAAATACTTACCAAAACGTCAGTTGACATGATTGAACGTTTCCATAACTGAAAGAAACTAGCGCCCCTATCATTATCACTGGCCTTTACATCCACGAAGGATGGTTTATGGTGCCCTTATACAATTCGCCAAATCTTACATAAGAGTATGTTACTCTTTGTATGAACAATGCGTCCAAGAAACATTCGATTCTTTGAAGATGTAACAAACAGACATTCATCCTTCCAAACTTTCGTATAAGTGGTATTTTATTAGATACCATTAATACGAAAGTTTGGATGGATGAATGTCTGTTTGTTAGGAATTGCGTAACCGAGTTCAATTCTACAGTTTGACTGTGTCGTATACTTTTCTTGAGAAAGTAAGCTACAATTTCACTTTAAAACGGAATGTGTTTTAAAGCACGGTTTGGTAAATAAACTATTATTGTAATAATGCATGAAGTAACTAATTACAAAGTAGAGATCGCGTCCTCTTTGAAAATAGATGCAATTCTTTCTTCACGTTTCGGCGATCTTAGACTAGTTAGAAAATCCAATGGAAAAATTGCCTGGAAATGGGCCAAATGTCCCACTTAATTTCTTTTTGAAACCTTTTGGCAATTCGTTGAATTACAACACATTGGTGCTCTACAATGGTAGAATTGAATGAAATTTTTATAACCCTCATTCAAGTTACTACTTACCTACTTTATGAGAAAAGAAGAAAGGTTGGTAAATAAGTTTATATGAAGTGGCAAATAATCAAAATTCATAGACTATATAGCTCTTTCTATTATACCTACTGGACTAGTTTCTACCCGCGGCTTCTATCCCATGGGAACTGATTTATAAAATTAAAATTACGAGTTCTTCAAGCCCTACAACTATCTGTATGCAAAATTTCTTAGTAGTTTTGAAGAGTGACTCCTCTTCACGTCACAACATACATCCATCCATCCAAACTTTTGCATTTATAAACGAAAATTAACTGAAGGGCATGTTCCCGAAATACTGATGATAGCAATATTTACTCCATCTTTTTAATAAGTAAGTAAAACTGCATGCATGTAAATATCTTGCTTTGGCCGGTAATCAATCCCGTTATTTTCACAAAAAACTAGAAAATGACGTTGTGTATTCTTGTGACCAACTAATACATGGAATTTGTTTGACAAACATGCTGATGAGGCCTCCACGACAAATCCGTCGACGGCGAACCTTGCAGTTCTGAGTTTATGTTTGATTTCGCTGATGTGAGCGAATATATGGCTCGCAAAACTAACAAACACGATAGATAAACATAGAAGGAAGGTAACAAAATCTGAACAACCAAAAGCGTATTGTGCTTTAAAACACGTTCATTTCACAAGTTTGTTTCACCTTTCGAAGACTCTTGAGTTACGTTGCAAGGTACTTGGCGCGTGCTGAAATAAAAGCGCTTTTGTGAAAATATACTATTAAGTGTGAAGTTTGTCACGTCGGCGTCAATAGCTTTGCGCTTTGCAATGCGACACGGAACGGGCGCGGCGATAACATTTTCATCAACCGTTCAACAAAGTTTAAGTTTCGTAATTTTACCCCGCGAGGCGTGGGTTATCTTTTTTGGGTGTTATTATGTGGTCCACGGACACTCCTTATAGAAGCCTCCAGCTAAAGCACTTTTGATAAATGAGCTATCAAAATACTAATCTATATGCCTGCTTATTGATGTACCAGGGGACGAACGGCAGTAAACTTCCCGTTGGTCCCACTGGGGACAAGCAGGAATGATCTTTTAGCTTGTTTGTCTTTAAAACAAGTGTTAGACAATTTTGAGTGTTATTTTCGTAAGGTTCTTGGTATCAAAAGGGAGGCCGCGAAATACCTGATGCAAACTCAAACTCAAACTCGAACTCGAACTCAAACTCAAACTCAAACTCAAACTAAAAAATGCTTTATTTCCATAAATACAATAAATGTACACTTAGAAAAGTTCAAATCATTTTAAGAAATACAGAAATAAAGTGGTATTTTTGATTTCGATCGCTTCGGTATGTAGACTAAAGTAAAGAAACGACGAGGTAACCTTTAGTTGTTATTTTTCGAGTTGGAGTAAAATCCGACCCAATTTTGAATTGAAATTGATGATTTCGGTCAACGGATAGCAATGCCATTCAACGTGGCAATGCTGCCAGCATTTTGGGCATTCTGGATTTTGCCTTTTGGTCACGGCTTAGATGTTTAAGAAATATATGTAAGTGTAAATATTAGTCGTATTGTTTTATTCTGTTATTTTTATTTTATTGTTCTTAATAAATAAAAGTTGAGCAAAATTTTGTTGCTTACTTTCTTACTTTGGGAAAAAATGTGGAAAAGCAAAGACGGAGTCAGGTTTTAAAGTTTTCAATTAATCACTGGTTAAGTGTTTTAAATGCATTTTAGATTCTAGACTTCTTCTTATGATATGTTGTTGTAAAACGAGCACTGAATGACTTTACCTACTACAAGTATAACCCGTGGCGTCGTTTCTGGTAGGCATGTTCAATTGTTCAGCAGTGGTCGTTTACTATAGGCAGATTATAGATAGATGATAGATGGTGAGGTATAAAACGATGATCACTCGAACAAATAGCATTTTAAAACGAGGTTTACTTCCATTTGCAATTGACCTTTCAGGGGTTCCGTGAGCACAGCAGCGGCCGAGCCACTGAATTATTTATCTTTCTATTACTATCCATCGCAGTATCAATCGGCTTCACAATTCTACATTGGAACAATTCCTCTACGAACAGCAAACGATTTCCTTTCAAGAACCGAATTTTATCGACAAAGGCTTCCACTGGACTAGTGAACGACAAAAGATATGGCGGAATTTTTCTCTGCTTTGTCATATCTACTAGTAGGGTGGATATAGTTGTTGTGGAAGTCATGTAAGTTTCTGCGAATTCGATATTACCGACGCGACGATGCGAATAGCAAAATGTCATCAATGAGTTCGATTTCACTTGAAATAAATAAAAGTTAATTACACACCTTATAAATAAATTAGATCTAGTGCAGATTAGAAAATGAAAGAGAAAAAACACAGCTCCACAGAATACAGCTTTAATTAATGTAGAAAATGAAATAAGTTCAGACGAGTTTGTTCTTTTTATTTGAATATTAATCAAGCAGGAAACATTTTCATTGCCCCAGCGTGATTTTATTCATAAATAAAAAACACTTTGGGGCTTAAGAGAAAACTCTTTTATTTATGAAATGCTTATTTTATGAAACGTTGACTTAGGTTCCTTTTCACTCTTTTAGGAATGTAACAAAATCAATTATAAGTTTAATGCAGACATGTCAAATAACAATATTTTGCAAAAATAATTAAAACACCTCGTAATAAAACTTTTAGGTTCAAACCGCCCGTGTAAATAGAAACATTTCTCAAAACCACTGAGTGTAAAGATAAATTTATGCCGCTTGACCTTTTCAGTAATTGAATGGACATGAGCCAGCAGGTCCTTTGTGAGAGCTACTGCAATTTCTAGGCGTGCGGTAATGGTCAACGCTTTGTCCTGCCCACTCTGCGGAGATGTGTAGGGGCTATGTTACATACCGTGACTTGACAATGATCTCTCGGCATAGAGGGTAGAGTAAAGGCCAGCAAGAAGAGGGTCACTTTCTTATTTTGTCTATGCATCTATCACACCTACATGTTATTTGACTATTATGGTCTGAGAGCCTTATCACACTGAGGATTAGGGAGCGATTGTGTTTTGCACTGGCCTGATGGCGAGTAAATACCTATTTGACCCTTTATCTAACATAGACAATTATTATGTACTTACGTGTATATCATACCGTTTGTTGTAATATTACTTTTGGCAACGAAACCCTAAAAAGTCTAAACAAAACTGTGCAAAACTCCGCAACAAAATGTTAAAGTTACAACAAACAAACTTCCCCTAATCCTATCTGCAACTGGTAAAGCAAAGAGCTAACAAGATTCCCGATGCAAATTTTCTTCACCGTCATCCTTTAACGAACTATTTATGAGCGGTTTTGCATCTTGAGAAACAAAGAGTGATTAATCGTTTTCAGAATGACATAAGTAGCTGCGGCGCGAGCACCCTAAATAAGTTTAAAGTTCCACATAGAGTAGGGACCTCCCTACTCGGCCAACCCTAATTGCCAAGTCAATTTTGACAGCTGATTGTAACGAAAACAAATGAAAGGCGCTCTGTCAGTTTCGAAAACAACAGAGTTTGAAACGACACTTGTTTATCACAAAGTCTGCTTTTGAACTTCAAGCCTAATATTTTAAAAACATTTTGCTGAGATTTTATACAGAGGACTTTACAAACAGAAACTCTCTTGGGTTGAGAGCAGGCAATTATTTATTTAAACCGCACTTGACAACGAAGTGTTCCGACGTCGGAAAGTAAGCTGAGTCCGGCATTGTTAATTTATCTAAATGTAATGAAACGCAAATTCAATTCTCATAAGGATATAAAAACTCTACCTTTTCTGTCGTTTAACATTTGGGTTGGTAGCATTGGTACCCATTAAACTTAAAGATTAACAATATACTAATCCTAGATAGTAGATACCTACCAATATGCACCACAAGGCTTATATTTTCTTTGTGTACACGTTAAAATTATTGATATAGGCGAACATGGGATAATGTGATGTTGAAATTGAGTTTATAATTTAGGATGTTGGGATCATAATAGAAATATTAATTTTCTACCCAATCCCTTGTAACCCGCAGGTTCCGTACAAACTTCAACAGTTTCTAACAATAATCAACATAGTTACCAACATAAACCATAAACTATTGTGCTTCTATTTACATGATTTCATGTATGTACTGTTTACCTTATAGTGTCATGTGATAATACCATAGGTGCGTATCAAACTGTGTTCGGAAATAAGTTTATTTTATTTAATTATTATAAGTTAGTGATGCTATAACATCACATCAGACTAACGACTCGCTTAATTGCGTTCTAATTAGCTCCTGATATTAGGGCAGCTTGACACGAGGCGGTGTGCAAACAGTGTATTTGTCCCGCTCGTACCGAAACCGAGGTAAATGGCAGCGAATACATTTTAGATGAGCTGCCTCAGCAGGGGCGCCGGCACGCGCAATGCGGAGTTTAAAACGCACGTTATCATCAAAATTGATGAAAAAAAGGTTGTTTGGTCGGGTAAGTGTTTGCCAGGAAATTGACACAAACGCGGGATCCGGTTGGCGACCCAAGCCGCCAATAAGATTAATGTTCACAGAAAAATAAGTCTATGAATTTCAGGCTAAGCCGGAGACACTGTCAGCTATAAAATTACTCTGGACAGTGTTTTGGATAAATTTGTTCGGATATTTTTACAGTGATTTATGTCTGTTGTCGGCATCAAAGACTATTTTGATAAGTTTATTTTTTGTTACGACGACGTACCTAAGCCCTGATAATACCGCGTAATCTGAAGAACTGATAAGGCCTACTTTGATAAATACAGGTAAGAAAAGAACCTAATCCCAAACTAGTCGTCTACGCTAGAGTTAATATGTAGTTTAATTTCCTAGAAGTTTCCCTAAAGGCTTGTTTACATAGACTGCACGCAGCCAAATACACGTCGACAGCAGTCGACTGGTTCATATTCGGTCTCTATGTAGGGTAAGTCCGGGATATACGCCCAATCAGGATAGACGCCTCAGTGCAATTGTGTAAAATGCAAGATACGTGTACAAAAGAATACCTTATAATACGGAAGCGCCCCTTCCTCAAGTCAGTCTGTCACAAAAAGTTGGCACGTGCGGTTGTGCGTAGGAGTGCTAGTGACAGTGACGAGTCAAACAGTCGTTATTTTACTTTACGGATGATTTTCGGCCCTCTATAACTTTGGAGTTAATAAGTAAGTTTTTTTGTTTTTTGATTCTTAATAATGAGTAATGTATATAGATTATTATAAATTTAATTTTTACTCTCAAATAAACTATTAACCACTATTTCTTTCAAAGGCATCTATCCCTGTGAAAAGGGATATATGCCCCAATAAGTTTTGGGATATTTGCCCCTAAGGGCATCTATCCCTTGCCGTACTTTCGTGTACTTAACTATGTTATAATGATTCAGATTGGAAATGCCCGGAAATACAAGCGTAAAGCCGGCGTCCGACCGCGTGTCATTACATGGACCAAGGAACCCATTGGCAGCTATGGCAGAACTGATGATAAATAATTTTAATTTAAATTTTTGTTATAATTTTTATTTTTATCTTGTAGATTATGTTTTAGTGTTGTATATGATTGATCTCTTTAGTGTTTTAATTGAAATTGTCTATGTTTATAGTAAATTAGTAACGTCATCCAATGGCTAATTGTAATTAGGCTTGCAGTTTTTAATATCATTATATTTTTGTACCTATTATTATTGTTCCTTAGTGTTCTTTAGTGTTTTTAATTAAAATGTTTATATAAATAGCTGAAACAATATATATATTTAATAAATAATAATGTTGATTGAAATGTATGTTCAAAATAATTGTTTTCCTGCAAAGGGCATCTATCCCGTTCAAAAAAATTGGTCTTGGGCATATAACCCGCATGTGAGGCATCTATCCCATTATGCAGTTTTATTTTTAACTCAAAGTATACGTTTTATTTATTGACTAGTCTACAAAAAGAACTACAGGGCGATTAAATAGATTAACAAAGTGACGGCACATATAAAAACCATGTGCGTATTATTTGTATTTAAGGAGATATGAGTAAAATAAAAAAGGTTGGGCATATATCCCGGATTTACCCTAATGCTTTCAAGGCCCCAAAACGTAGCCGCTTAGACTAAATACCTGCATCCTGAAAGATGACATGCATCGGCCTAATTAGACGTTCCCAAGATAGTTTAAACAACAGTTTAGAACAGGCTACAACTACAAACGTTCACAAAGGGAAACTAAGACAGTCTGCAAACACTGACATGGATTAATTATTCTTGCTTCTGCATTTTCAAGTGATTTAGGACTTTAACCAAAGGAAGCAAGGCAAAAAGGATGCGAGGACGACGTGTTCTTTGTTAGGTGACAGGCTAGCTAAAAAACTAACCTACATTTTGTGAAGCAACACACAAGACATTCAGTTGTTTTAACAACAAAGAGTGCGTGACTTTGAAATGTTATTATGCAGTTTCAGTTGGCGGGGTCAAGTCAAGCAAGGCCCGCTACAAACCGGCCAATCTCGGTCAAAATGTATTGCCTTTCAGTAACAAAAAGATCAAAAATCCTAAATATATAATATCGTGCCTACAGACGTAAAATAGCCAGTCTATAGATAAAGTAAATAGAACACTACTCGCGTCACAGAATGATTGTCATCTGTTAACAATGTAGCTTAATATAACTGTATGGAATAAAGTGTGAAGTCTGAAAGGGTTGACTGGATGCCTAAGTGCTCACTGCGCTATCAAAGGAAAGTGCGTGTCTTTGGAAACAAATAGCCTTTGCCCTATGCAGCACAATAGCACCCAGTCGATGGAGAAAACTTCAACTTCGCAAGGCTTTAGAAGCTCATACCTGAAAGTTTAAGTATACTAAGTATACATACAGTGCTCTTGTAGTTTAAGGTTGTCGCATACATTGGCTGCACCGCACAGCTACCGTATAGAACAATAACACCAGCCAAGCGCGAGTAGACTTGCACAAAACTATTTGACAAAATCCACCGAGAAAACAGATTAAAAAAAACCGGCCAAGTGTGATGCGGACTCATGCACGTTATAGGGAACTCCCTACCATTATCTATAAAACCACAAAAAATAATGTCTGTTGTATGGGAGCCCCATTATATTACAATACAATACAATACAAATACTCTTTTGCACACCAAGATACAGAAATACAGAAAAGAAAAACAAACACAAAAACAGTACAGCCCTTACATATTATTTTTATACTGTTTTTAAGTATATGTCGTGGTGATAGCGGCAACAGAAATACATCATCTGTGAAAATTTTAACGGCGAGTGATCAACGCGATTTAAGGCGAATGAGTGCGGTACAGTGCTTTAACTATGTGTGTGTGTAACATTTTTATTTTACCAGCGTGTCTTTGAAAGTACTAAAGTGCTTTTGGATGCGTTTCGATAAACTTATACAACAAATATTAAAAGCATTTAACTCGATTACCAATTACGCTACGTACTCACTTAACTCGAAAATATTAATATCGAGGTTGTTCCGTCCATCAAACCCAAAGATAATTAAATGACGATACATTATCAAATTTTATCCGGGCCGGAGGTGGTGATGGTTGAGTGAAGGGGTTGAATGAGTGGTTTGCGTAGTTACTTTAAGCAATATTTGATTATTTGTGTTTTACTACATTATATAGACAGTCAGGAATGAAAAACCCTCATCATAAGTTTAGTACTTGTAATTTTCATGTATTTAGATTATTCTGTCTTATTTTGTAATTTTCTGGCTTTATAAGTTTTATTAAAATTTGAAAATGAAAAATAAACAATATGTTTTGATAATTAAGCATTTAACAAAAGAAGGACCATGCGAAATTAATGATGCACTTTAAAATACTGTGCAACAGTGTTGGATGAAGACATCCTATGTCTTTAAAAAGGTCTATAAGACAAGGCCAATATGTGGAATATGTAAGTACCATTCCGGGACCATTCATTACAGAATAACAGCACAGAATTTTTGGTATAAAAAAACCTTAGCACTTTTACAGAGACGTTCAACAATGCTTCGCCAACAACTTACTCAAACAATTTGGCCTAGTCGGGAGTTTCATCTGTTTCTGCTGACCGCGACCTACTTAACTAGCTCCTCCATACATAAATGAATTCCGACCGGCTACTTTACAGACTGTTTAATAATTCTGACGTCCGATATCGATGAGGACATATAATAGAACATTGAAGTTGACAGCTACCCCACTTCACTAAAGTTATGGAGTGCAAAGTGGCTGCGGCGCGCCATTAGCAATCGATAAATGACGTTTACGGCCTTTTCACGTTAAGGCTTAACTTTTGGTCAGCAAAGATGACTTTGTACCAGCAGCAGCACCTCAGCTCCCAAGTCTATAGTGGTCTTGGATACTACCCTGATAAAATGGGTTTTATCTCATAAGGGGTAATACCCATCCATAATCTCTACGTTGGGCATGCGGGGTAGCGTCGCAGCGGAGCCCCCCCACTTCGCGGGGGTTGTGGGCGGGCTTCGCTAGGAATAAGTTAATGTTGAGGGGAAACAAAAGCCTACGTACTGTCATCTATTACCTTCCGCGTCTTATGGTGACATACTGTAGGAGAGACGTACTGAAGAACCATTTCCATTTACGCTTTCCGAGCGATGTAAAACAATTGAAAATCTTTTAATTTTATCTCGTGTAAAATGCACGCTATGTATCTGGTATTGTGTGGGAAGCCAAACGTAAACTGACCTAGCTGTTTTTATACAAGCCGCACATTAGTATAAGCCCTGGCATCTACTACACATGGAAGCGCAAAATCGTCTGTTTGTATCGTTTGTTCGACCTACATCGGAAGCCGCTGGGTAAAATCGATGTTTGGCTGTACTTCTGGCTTGAAGCATTTTTTAGGGTTCCGTACCCAAAGGGTAAAACGGGACCCTATTACCGGTGTCCGTCTGTCTTTCTGTCCGTCTGTCATCAGGCTGTATCTCATGAACCGTGATAGCTAGACAATTGAAATTTCCACATATACATTTTAAGGTGGGTAACGTCCTTATCATATCAAGCAACTTGGATGGGTGACCGCGTCGACTTTTTGTTTTATTACGAGAAAGGTTTGTATTTTTTGATTTTTCGGAACTCTTCGTGCGCGAGTCTGACTCGATTTCGGCCGGTTTTATTTAAATATTTTACACCAATAATCTAATTAAATTCCTTTCAACTATCAACATTTTCATTCCGCACATGGAAAACCAAAACATAAACCCTCTGTCCGCTTTTAAAAAACCAACGGTAGTTATCGGCATGTTTCAATCACGGATAGTGGAAATTTTATTCACCAAAAACCCCGACCCAATACTGCAAACCGTACAAAAGTGACTCCAGCACCGAAAAATAAAAAATATCTCTCTCGTATGGAGTTAGTCTATGCTATGCCATCACTTTTATTTTCCTCTAGCTGGTCCAAATAAACCAAGTAACAAATTACACAATCCTTTACAAACAGAGCGCCCTGAAAACACCTGAAAAGAATGCAGAAGTAAGCAATTTTTATCCTTGCCACAGTTACTTCCACACGCAGTAAGGACGTGAGACAGTTCTTTGGATCTTGATACTGCGCTAGATCGTGCTCTGCCTGCTACGAATGCTACATACACTACTCAACAAACTCTCGGGAACAAGGGTATTTGAGTGTAGGTATATTTTAAATTCAACGTTTTTTTGTCCTAGATAAGATTCATAATTAATTCTTTTTTTCAGTTATGTAAATCAATAAAAAGCTTTCAAGTAAAAAAATAAAGTTAAGTCAGAAAAACTTTTATATTGTCTAAAACGAAAAAAAAAACAATTTTCTGGAAATAACGAAAACATCTGACGCTTCAGTAAAATTTAATAAGCGATAATGGTTTTTTACAAGAAATATCATTTATACTCTACAATTTAGTACTTTTATTTGTCTCAGATCAACATAAGTGGACATTTCCCCCGAGTTCTCCTACTGTAACCTTAAGTGTATACCTACTGTGGCTTGTGTTTGTGGAACCCCCTGTCTGTGTACTTTGCATTAGTGGAGGAAATTGTGCTCCACGTGAACAGAGAAGCTCACGTCTCGCGTACATCTTGACACATGAAGGAAAATGCTGGCTGTCTGCTCAACGATTGTCCTGCGCTTAGATCTTATTTCTTAGTAACCGTCTTCAAGAAAAGAAGGTGGTCGGTGTATAATGTTCGACGGTATGTAGGTTAGGTATGTTGTATGTATGTTCGCCGATTTCTCCATCAATTTGTCGACCGATTTTGATGAATCTTTGGTTTTGTATCGAAAACGATCCCGGAGTGGTTCCATTATATTGATTTCCAACATTTCTTAAACTGAACACGAATTAATACGGACGTAATGCGCTTTGACAGAAAGCCTTTAATAATCTATACTACTTGTCTTTGGGCTGGTTTCCGCAACTAGGCTTAAAGTCTAATCTAAGTAGACTAATTATAATTAAACCATTGATTAATTAAAAAGGGTAGAAAGGTTACGTTCTCCCAGCCAGCGCTTACTCAAAAATGGCATGTGTTACAACTACACGCAAACACATACGCTCACATTTATATTTCCAGTCCTGTGCAATACAAAGAAGAACAAAGACGGAAAGACGTATCTAAGACCGAAGTGAGACCGAGACAACAATATTTCACGCGAATCACGACCGCCCGTGCCGCCGCCGCCGGTCCGACGGTGACTGAGGTGGGAGCACACAATTTTATACAATTATGAGGTTGCTATTTTCGAAAAACTAGTACCTCATCTTCCCTTTTTAATTAATCAATGAATTAAACCAATGATTTAATGATATCGGCAAGTACAAATGCTACGAACTAAACCTTTGGAAATTAAGACTTGTTGCGAAACTTAGTTGGCAATGCAGTTGAAAGTTTTATGCATCACGACAACTTACATACATACCTCGTGCCAAGGGTGGCATAGTATGTCTAGTTACCATATAGTTTCGACTGCTATAGACAAATGGGTAGATCAAATCGACCTATGACCAACCAATGTACTCTACACAATTAGTCGATTAATCAATGCATGCTCGATCAATCTAACCACAATTGATTTGAACTGACGCCAAGTTTGCTGTGAGATTTTGGTATGAGGATGCTATTGGACATTTCCAGTGATATCATTGGACGTACATAATGTAATCTATTTTTTTTAATACTTTTTATAAGTTTTACACAGCACATGTTAAAAACGACTCCACGACCGCGTATTTTGCACGTTAATTCACTTGATCTCTATTGCTATACAATTCGCTACGCCGCCGTAGGTTGGCTACGGCGGCGTAGCATATAACGAGACTTTTAGGTGGGTATACCATTTTTTAAAACGATTTTGCTTGGTATTGTAATCACATCATTACATAGCTTTTGGCTGTGGCTTTGCAACACTATGTTCGAATAAAAAGAAGTCACGATACATGTTTTTCCAAGTCCAGAACAAACATAAAAAATTCAGCCTAATCCGTTCTGATTTCAGCAGGCATTGCAACATTTTGAATATGAGTGTAATGGACGCCTTCACTTGTGAGAACGTATTCACTTTATTAATAATCATTTGTTTCGTTACTTATTCCGATTTATGCTACACAAGCTAGATTGTGCTTTTAGTTTCCTAATTGAAAACAAACCAACTAATATTCGCATGTGCAATTACTTAACTTCAGTTGCGGTTGGATCCTTTACCATCTTGTTTACTAAACTTGTGTATAACTTCACGTATATTCATATCCTTTTAGAATATTAGTTGAGTCTGTTCTGTACCATTCAGCTTTGCTCATCTTTGTAAACTCGGAATGGCAAATGAATGAGTACCGTATTATATGTATGCAGTTTTAAACGAAAATATCTATTTCACAGTACACAGTACAGTTCGTTTACTTACATAGGTACAGTACAGCGTAACTAGAGAAATAGATGTTTCGAATGTTATGAATGATAGATGACCACGTTGATAGTCATATAATATTTTGATTATCTATCAATATTTTCGTCTTATTGGATGACGAAACAAAAATAGTTTTTTAGCTATCAAGGTTTTTTTTAAATAATAATCGGATAACTTTCTCATGTTGTTGGGTGGATATGTATAGTAAGGTATACGGAGCAATAAAATTCTGAGTGCGAAATAATTTCAGCAAGTTCTTAGTATTTTTTACGTAACTCGCCACTCTGCTTTTGCATTAAGAATGTTTTATTATTCATTCTTACTTTTGAGCTGCAGTCTGGAATGGACTCGAGCATACCTGAAAAAGAAAAATATAACAGTTAATTAAAAGTGAAATTCGTGGATGTTGAAGTGAATTTTTCTAAGCTAAATGTACCTACTGACTTATCTTCTACAAAAAAACAAGATTGGTTTTTTGTGTTTAGGCTCTCAAAACTCTCCAAACGATATTAAGAGCTAAATAAAACCTTGCGTTTTGTACGCTGTTTTACGCTCCTAAATTAAATTGAAATGATTTTGATCAAGTTCGACATAAATTTATAAGTAAGAAAAATGCGTTTATTTTGTAACCGACACGAAGACACACGGTTACGATAGTTAATTTTGTTTTAAAAAACTGTAAACCGACTTAAATTTTATAGCTTTTTTATGTATTATATTATCATAGATCCCACTGTCAGAACTGAACCAAATTAAAATGGAACCACACGGTAAGCACCAGATTTCATTTAAAAAAAGAATCATGGAAATCGGACCAACCAGTCAAAAGTTCTGAGGTAACCAACAAAAAAAAATAAAGTCGAATTGAGACCTCCTCCTTTTGAAGTCGCTTAAAAACTGTGCTGTATCCTGCCATAACACTGGTATTCCATGGAGACCAGAAATATTTTATAGTAAAACCTTTTTGGTTTCGGTTTGGATAAAATAAATTTTAATAGGCAACTCTATGGTTCATTTTCTTTGTAGGCATACGCTGTGTCCCTACATTCCAGCACATGGCAGCTATTTCCAAAGGGGAAAACAAAGCAATTTACATAATGGACCCTGCGGCCAGATTATAATTGTTGTTTCCTTTATGTCCTTTGGAGTATTATCGTTATTGAAATTATCATGTTGTATCTACTTAAAATAACAATCTTGATAAAGCTCCTTACAGGTAAATAAATACATGATGTGGGACAAATCACACAACATTATCTAGCCTCAAGCTAAGCAGAGCTTATATTATTGGAACTAGATAGCTGATATACATAAATACAATGCACCACATAGATAGTTTTTTTTTATTATACATAGAAAACATCTAGAACGCCCTGAACAAATATCTGCAGATAGTTCTGCTGTAGTGATTATGGAATGGACAGTTTCGGTGTATCATGTTAATAACATGATTGCTCAAAGAATACTAATGTTACAGAAATTAAGACCTAATCTAGTATTATAATATCTGTGCCTAAGGGTTATTTCAATAAACGTCAAAGTTGTAACTCTAAATAATAAATAAACATTTTTAAACAATATTATACAAACGATCGTAGTTTGTCGAATTCGTTACGGACTTAATGAATTAAGGGATGAAACGTTGGTGTTTTTTCAACACAAATAAGGTTCGTAGTTAACCCGCTTACATCCGTAATTAATATTTAAACTTGATACAAAAAATGTACTTAGTATCTAACAAGTCCTACAAAATCACCATTGAAGGTTGAATAATAAAAATGTTGCCTCACAGTAAAGACAGAACACCGTTTTCATTAGGGAAATTGTAAAGTTAAATTAGCTGTTCATGCTCACACTGTAGGTACAGTTGGGTACAGAGGGGCTTCAAAACCATACACAGCGCCGGTACAGTCACCGACGTTATTCAATTAATTTAACTATCCAACTGCGGTTGGTGTAGCAAGTTAGAATATTCCATTACTTACATGATTGAATGAAACACATAGCTAACACGGATTCAGATATGTTTAAGGCATAGTTTATGGTATTTTACAACAAGATAGACAAGTAATACACTTAAATTTAGGAATAGCTCTTCAAATGAGCGCGTTTTCACGGCATTTTGGCATTAAAATAACAGTTACAAGAAAATATATTAGGAAAAAGGATGCCATTTGTAACATAGTAGGGGGAACGCAGCTGCCTATATTGCAGACTATCAGTCTAATTTAGGCTACTGAGGTTACAAAAAAGTTTATACTACACCTGCTCAGAAAGTTGCTTATTCCTTTTCAAAACATAATATGGTAAAAAATCCGTCTTTGTCTGCGTACCGAAAAGTGGGAGGATAAATTCTAGAGAATTTCATTTTCACGAGTTTAATGGGAGATAAATATTGTAAATCCATTTGTAACGTGTCTTTTTTTTAAATTTTCCAGCTATGGTCATTTTTATATGGTCATACGTAAATAAGTTTCTACATAAAACTGGCCTTATGATATTGGCCTCTTCCGTATGCGTATTCATAAAAAGAACCATGTGCAAATCGTACGTGCGCGTATTTATTACCACATTGGAGCTTACAATTTGAATTTCCTTAGTGATTTTGACAAGTTTAAACTATAATTTTCCTCGAAGTAGTATAAAGCAGTATGTATCACTAGGGAGAAAGTGCGATTCCTAACTCGTGTGTAAGGCCCTCGGCTGCGCGTCGTGCCTAAAATGACACACTCGTCAGGAATTGGCTACTTTCTCAGCTTGGTGTACAATATACTATTGATCAAGAATTTCACTATGTCAGAGCTTATTTCATAATGTCAGACAATGTTAATATAGACAATTTTTAATTAATGTTTAGAAATGCGATAAATTTATTATTAAAAACATATCTACTTGTGGAATTTCTATTTCTAGCGCAGTTAATAAACGCGGAAGGCAACAATTATACCTAGGTATCTAATAAATGCAACATTTTAAACACAAAAATCTTATAAATACTTACCTATCAGCCACTGTAATAGGCAACACCAGAAAGGTAGTTCTAAATATAGGCGAAGGCCTCGGGCTAAGATCAGGCGGCCCGATCGAAGGGCAAGTGCTTAATCGATCCAAGTGGCTTCTAAGAGGAAGCAGTCAACGGCCAACGCTCTTTAGGCCGTATACAGAAAGAAAGCTGGAAACTTATAAGCGCTTATCGGCGCTTGACAGCACTGAGGGCCTAGACAATGTAACAATCGATGTCGAAAGCGATATTAGAAAAGTCCAAAAATGTATGGGTTTGGCATATGCCTTAGATATGTCACGTGATCTGTTTCGAATGTTTCACTACGAATCTTTCAATTGTTTTCGATTCGCTTCATAGCGAATGCTGGTTGGCTACGCCCTCTGGTCCGTTCTATACAAAGAAAGCAGGTTAAAGCAGACCAATCAAAATGTCGGACTCATCGGACGATGATTTGGTTTTATAAGGATATCAATACGTCACTATCCATTTTAATATTTATCAAAATAAATATGCCTGTCGTAATTGCACGTGTTGTCGCAGTTGTTTATAATTTTAAATGGCAGCGCCCAGCGCTGACCAGCTAGGGTTGCCAGGTGAGTCGCAAATTCATTGCTCCATATATTTCCCATCACACTGAAAATGCGCTCGACGACGGCGTTCGATATAATATGTAGGCGCTTGTGACCAGTACAGACTTTCCTCAAAATACCGGACATTGTTCTGCCCGGTATGACCATTTATTTTTTACCGGACCGGCCTCGAAAATACCGGACTGTACGCTTAAATACCGGACATCTGGCAACCCTATGACCAGCGCGTTTTGAAGCTTGTCGGCACTTGTCGGCACCGTTCAGTGCTTATCGGCGCGCGTTCATATGTTTTCCTGCGCGGGTTACCAGCGCTGTCAAGCGCCGGTAAGCGCTTATAAGTTTCCAGCTTTCTTTCTGTATACGAACTTAGGTTACAAAGTGGGTACCTAAAACAAATATTTACTCATAATAAAATTGGTGTCACAAATCTATAGGTATATGTATAGGTATATGAAAATGGAGCCCTATTTCCCTCTGTCACGGCATCTTTTTAATTTATTTTTATTTTATTTTGGTTAGTACACAAAACACATATAAGCAATTATATTAAAACTCGGGTTGTATAGTACAGATGCAACCTAACACTTGCTATCAGTATGCTATTCTTAAAAAAACCGCCAAGCACTTGTTAGCTGTTTCACATACCACCAGTTACCATTGTCAATAATTGTCAGATGGAAACTAAATAAACAACAATTATTGATGTCCATTTAACATAGTGGCCCTATGTGGAAAAATAGGCCCCCGAATGATGAACTATGTTGAATATAAACGGCAATAATAATTTACAATAGAAACTGTCGTAGTTTGACGAATTCATTATGAATCTCACCCTGAAGATGTCCCTCGTTAAGGGATGAAACGTTGGTGTTCTTCCAACACAAACAAGGCTCGTAGTTAACCCGCTTATATTCATAAGGCAATAATAATGCTAATAAAGTTCAAACTATGTCTGGAAGTATTGTGGTTTCTATTCCGGTGTCATCAAAGTGAGTGCCTCCTAGTGGTTTATGTATTCATTCTTGGTTTCGAATGTAGTTCTTAACTTGGATGACGACGACTGAGATGTAAAGAACGTCTAGCATGTAAATGATAGATTTAACTTTTAAATCCATCATGGTTATTAATACTAAACTTATTTACAACGGGATATTTACCATGATTTGAATTTTGAGTTTTCCAATATTTCGGCACAGTTTCATGCGCCATGATCACGGAATAACTGTATGTCTTGCGAGTGAGTTATTATTGGCAGATATATCGATCTACCCTCTTTTTTAGTCTTTTGCTACGAACGTTACCACTACCACTATCACGACACACGACACTAACGGTATCACAACGCGTTTCGGCTAGTACATCACTTCTTCGTTTTTTACACATTCTCACTACAGGGTTCCAGGTTCCGGATAGTTGGAAACCTTCTTCTCGGTTGAAGTTCCTGTGTTTGGTAATCTCAATGGCCTCCTGTACCAATCTTGGTATGTAATGTCGCTCTGTTGAGATTACTTGTGGATTGTGTAATTCGATCCAGTTTGAACCAGACTCCAGAAGATGCTCGGCTATGGCAGACTTCTCAATTGCCCGATTCTTTACCGCTCTTATGTGCTCCTTGACCCTGCAGGCAATAGTGCGCTTCGTTTGGCCTATATAGGAGCTTCCACAGCTGGAATGACCCGCATTGAACATCAATAATTGTTGTTTATCAATTCAGAATGGACCCGCATTGCAAGGGACAGGGATAAATGGAAAACTTTAGAGGAGGCCTATGTCGAAGGACATACTGGAAGAAAAAAAAGAAGAAATAGTGTTAAGGATAAAAGTTTAAATCAATTGTAATCCAGAAATGAAGGCTTATTTTATTTTATTTATTTATTTTATTTTATTACCTACTGCGGGTTTGTTTATCTTTTGTAAATGAATTTAAAATATCGAATTATAGTGTTTTGTTCCCACATAGAGGTTGTCATAAAAACTTTTTATTTGGAGTATTGAACAACCTTCTTGTAATAAAATGGGAATGCCCATAATCCCCTCGCTGGGCATGCGATTTAAGGATCGCAGCTTGGTGGTAGAATTGTTCTACAGGGCCCCCTCCCCGGTGAATATACTTCAGTCGCCTCTTACGACACCGCGAAGAGTTGGGGTGGTGCAAATTCTAAGCCAGCACCACACACCTACAATCTAGTTTTCAGCTATTCCTAACAGTTTTGTTTACCTAGCTGGATTTCGTCCAGCAAGGTAAACAAAACTGTTAGGTAGTCTTTTAACTGGGACCCTTCTAATCTCATCTAGAGTTATCAAATTTTAGTTTAGGTACGCTGGTTGGCAGTGCTCTTAACACAACACAAAAAGTCACAACTTTTTATCGTTCGGGCCTTCGTAGTTTTACCCCAGTTACAAAGTGCTTTCATATCATAACTCAACATGCAAATGAGAAGGACTGTTGTTCGTATCACAATAAAGTAGTTGTTATGCTGATACGGCTGTCCGGATTCGTACCGGCGAAATGTTGTGTTGGCTGGCTGATGGGCTGATTAACTTTATATTTGAAATGATACTTTATTTTCATATTTTATTTCATATTCGTTGTGAATTACAAAGCTCAGACTTTGAGGAGCGAAGCCAAAGGGGATAATATATTATTCGAAGAATTTAAAACACAAATACCTACTTACAAAATTTTGGGCAAAAATACTGTGTTCCCGAATGCAGGGTACATTGAAAGATTTCTTAAAAAAAAATTTACCTAATACCAGAAATTAGATAAAAACCAATAAGGCACCTATCAGGGGAAGGCCTGAGTCCAGCAGTGGACCATTAGGATTAGGGGGATGAGGAGTTGTTGAAAAGCAAGAAAAAGCACACCTGCATTTTCTTCTAGTATTGGAGGCAGACTGTATCTGTAGGTTTTGAATAGCTCTGCTCACATATATTCTCCTCCTGTCTGATATTATCTATTATAGATATCTAATTGGCCTCCTCATTATTATCACCTCGCATGGAAACATATTGTGACAAGCGTGTGTGACACTTGTCAAGCCTCCTTAATGTGTCAAAGATAGCGTAGCGTCTTCAGGATTTTCCAAAATCTAATTGTGTATGTAGGTTTTGTATAAGCATGCTATTTGGTTTTAAGATAAGCATGATATTTTATTTTGACCTTGAGGCACATTTTGAGCTACTTCAGAAATTATATATATTGAACTACCTTCATAGGCAACGGTGTCGAACGGTGTAAAATTAGGATTTACGAATGTCAAATAAACGATAGCTTTCAAATTGAATAGTTATTTTCTATTTGACATCAAAACTAGGTAAAGTAGAATTTAGGAATAGTTAGGAATCGTTTAAGGAATCGAAATGTATCGTTTGACTTCCCTAAATCCTAATTTTAGCTAATTGTAAAACAACAGAACCGACCGAGTAACTACTTGTAGTTTCAAACAGTGCTATAATAAATGGCTATAATAAATAAAATCCATTTATTTCAGGCACAAGTAAGGACCCATATATTATACAAATCTTAAAGTTAACACAATATAGGTACACAAAAATAAAAAGTAATTAACACAATGTAGATAATTAAATAGTAACCCAGAGCAAAATGCTGTTGGGCCGTTATTTTCTATAATGATGTTTAATGATGTTCTTGAAATTAGGGAGACCTTACATAGAGAATCGGATTGTATGGGATTAAGGTTTGCTTGTACAAGTAACTGCTTACATAAACTTAACTTACTTACTTAATTAAGGTGCATTCCCGAGCCAATATGACAGCGATACCTATTTTATCATATTTTTACGTTTTTCATAGGATTTTTTAAAAATCATACGTTTAGTTTGTGGTATCTATTATAAGCTAATACCTCTTTTATAATTTTATCTCATATAGTTTAGGAGGAGATACAAAAATAGAGTTTGGTGGCCAAAAAGCGCAACTTCGTATCTCTTCCTAAGCTTTACAAAATGAAACTATTACAGAGGCATTAATAAATAACTTATAATAGATACCACAAACTGAACGTAGGATTTTTAAAACTTGCTGCGTTTAACGTAATAATAAGATAAAATAGTTGGGGGCGCCACTTTCGCTGGTTAACTGCCCCAAATATAAACAGTAAATTGTCAAATCATACAAATCAGTCTAAATCTTGGGATTATGCAATCTATGCATTTGATATCCTCGCGCAATGGAAGCTTATTGTTATTATCATAATATACGAGTATATACTTACTTAATTTATGGTTTTCATTGCTAGGTTTTACTAAATTTCAATCATGTTGTAATTGAAGTCGAGGAGAAATTTAGATAGCATGTTAAGTGCCTTATGAAACACAGGTATATTACTATCAGCCTTAGATATAACTTTGCAGTTTGAAACTGCCATAACACGTTAGGTGCAGGCAGCTAGTAACGAGATTATCACGTTTGGACACCTACCACGAGGCGAATACTGATTTCGACTTTGGACATACTTCGGATGGACACAGGGATTCTATCAACAAACTTGCAATGTTTATAACTTTTTTTTATATCAAATAACAATTTAGGTATTATGTAGTGTTTTTTTTCGAATGTCATCGTCTATAGTCTTTAAAGAAGAGATCGCTTAGAACGATAAGGGTGCCTTTGTACTTCGTAGCTCGTACTTGCATTTATTTCTGTATTGTTTTATATATTTGTGTGAATCAAGGTATTAACTAATGTATTGTATGTGTATTAATTATCTATTCACGGGTGTTTAAATGGTGTCTATGCGTTCATTTTCCTATTTATTCCGAGTCTGGAAACTCTTGTGTTTGATTTCTATTTTCGAGTTTGGAAGCTATATTGAAGTTTGAACTTAAAAGCCAATTAAAATGTATTAATTATCCAGACAGGTTTTGCTATGTATAAAGTTGATAATATCTTATTAGTTCCGAGTTCTTAGAAGTTACAACTTAGGTTGTTTGAGCATTCATTAATAATAATAATATGGAAAAAACTACTTTTTCATATATATTTTTATTTACTTACAACTTACATGAAAAAGTAGGGTTTCCATATCTTGATAAATCAAAATTTTTCATTACAGTTTTGAGTCCCTTAGCTTAGCCTTAGCTGTATGGTGCTGGCATAGAATTTTCACCACCTCAACTCTTCCCGTGGGTGTCGTAAGAGGCGACTAAGGTAAGTATATCCCTGCAAAACTGTTCTACCACCGAACTGCGATTCCCAACCCTGGGGATTATGGGCATTACCCTCCATACGATAAACGCCAATAACGCGCTTATCAGGGGGAGTCCTGCGTTCAGCAGTGAACCAATACAGGCTGCTGGTTGATCTTGAAGTTGAGGTGAGTCCCGGCGGATGATGGTGATTGGTGATAGGTAATGTTTTTTTGATGATGATGACCAGTCCAGAATCGTAAAGTGGGGAACACAAGATACATGATACATATTATAACGGATCGAAAAATTGGTCTAGTGCAATTTTATGAACAATGTCATATTTGTTCTATTTATCCCATTGATTTAAAAAGGGAAGACAGGTTACGATCTCCCAGCGCTTACTCAAAAATTGGCGTGTGTTACAACTACACGCAAACACATACGCTCTCAGTTATATTTCCAGTCCTGTGTAATACAAAGAAGAACAAAGACGGAAAGACGTATCTAGGACCGAAGTGAGACTGGGAAAACAATATTTCACGCGAATCACGACCGTCCGTGCCGCCGGTCAGACGGTGACTGATGTTGGAGAACACAATTTTACACAATTTGAGTTTGCCACTTTCGAGCAACCAGTGCCTCATCTTCGTTTTTATTAAATCAACGATTTATCCAGATAGTGCAAAACGTATTTTATGATTTATAATTGAGTTTAGCAACTTGAACCTTTTTGTAAACCAGACTGAAAACCAAAACCCTCCTAAATAGGTAAGTAGTGTAAGTACCAACCCTACCTACTAAAATATGTCTGGGGCTGAGCTTTCATAAAATTAATAACGATAAAACGCAATCCCTAGAACATAAATTGGCATTCTGTTGAAATAGCAAGATTGTGAAAATTCAGTCTGAACTTTGGAGATTCTACAATCAATAACATGGGCTCCCTGAGGATCGGTCGAGCTTTAAGATTAACCAACCGTTTGAGTTGGGAGTGGTTCGATGTTAGCTTTAGCGGAATTTATTCATTTTCATTTGAAAGTATTGCGCCATTGGGCAAACAGTCTAGGTTGGACACAAATCCATCCAAACTATGCTTATATTGTTTTATTCATATATAGATAGACAGAGCCACACAGTAAAGTAAAAATTGCTTTATTGACATATAGTTTTACAGACTTTGTTCATTACATTACTGTCTGTAAAACTATAATTATTTCCATAGGCTCCTGAATTAGTTCTAAACTGAGTTTCAGGAGTCAACACAGGGATAGAACAATCCTACTAATACGAGTAGTTATCATAAACACAACAGTTGATTGAAACGCAGGATTGCATAATGACAGATGACGTCGCCAATGGTGTTCAATCTTTTGTTTGTATGATCATGAACATTTGAAATTTCTTTTGTTTTGCGGTTTAATTTCATATTTTGTGCCGGAAATAAAATATCTTTATGGTACGGAAACTGGCTCACTCACACAAATGTTCATGACGTGACCCTAGACGTCACACACACAGTTGCACGTACGTAGCACAACATTGCGCATGTACTTATGTACCGAGACACGACTTTTGTATGGAATTTCTCCATGCGAGAATGAGTGTCCAGTGAGTCCGTAGCTGGTCCGTAGCAGGCGGATCGTAATGGAATGTTACTGGAATTCTTTGCTGACCCTTTTCTGTCATATTATCAACAACATTCCTTGCACATTCCACAGAGTGGTGGAATGTAAGTAAAATAAGTATACATCATTATAAAAAGGGTTAAAGTATTTGAAGCAAATAACTCATACCTACAATCGAGAATTACTTACTTATTCCTCTCTTTGTAAGATTTCATGTTGTTTTCCACGAGATATCGGAGTGTGAAAGAACTTAGTCCAAGGAAATAAAGGTAGGTACTTTGACAAGGTTCTTTCACATTCGGTCGCAAATATGTCAAAGTAAAGTAAAGTAAAAGGCGTTTATTTTACAACCATTACACCTAAGTCATTAAAACATACAAAATACATGGATACACAAGATAAAGGTTACAAAAAGGGCCAACACTCATATGTGCCATTCATATTTCCAATACAATTAAATTCTTATTTCCATTGCTTTCGCAGAAAAACAGTCCCACAACTTCTCACTTTTAGAAAAGACGACGGTTTTGCTATGAATTTGAATGAAAACCATAGACTTTTTGGTATCATTAAATTGACAACTTCAAGTCATTGACAGTTGACCACGATGCTAGCCAATTTTAGTTTTAGTGTGATAGAAATAACGGGTTTATTCGAGCGTGGAAGCGATGGCGCTCTAAGGTGCCGGCGGTTATTAAAGGTTTTTTTTCGATGGCAGTACAAGTTGCCAGCGGGTTCAGAAAGGTTAAGTAGCATGGAACCGTCAATGTAAGTGGTAAAATCTAATTCTGCATGGATTATACCAACTCGAAGGTTAGGTACCTAGGTACTCGTAGTACACACGCACAAGGATCAAATCTTGATATCGGCTCCAGACCAGACGCACAAACAGGTATTACGTAACCTGACATTTGATGAAGAGTGATTGATGTTCGCTTAGTATGATTCTGAAGCTCTAGAAGGATCGTTTATTCTACAGCTTCTCGGAATCGTAACATAATAATATTTATGGAAAATGCCAGATAAATCTTCCTGTGTTTTCTTTCTATTCTTTCTATTATATATAGCTGGATTACCACTCACTGACTGACTCACTGACTCATTGACATAATTGTTTGCCTTGATGGTGGATGGGGAGGTATGGTTTTTTTTGCGGAAATGTATAGAAGACCTCCATGGGACCTGGGAAAAATTCCGACTTTTTGAGATTTGCACCCGGGGAGCCCCCCCCTCCCCCCCTTCTTGCCCATGGACCAACTTGGATAAAAACTTTTATAGGGGTTATGTAGAGGAGGACAAGTGATTTCAATTGCAAAAAAAAGTTACCCCCCCTTGCCCCCCAGACCCCCCCTTTTTCAAGTGCTACCAGAAAGCGACCTGATAGAGTGTTTTCAATTACAGGGTCGTATAGAGGGTTTCTTCTTGATTAAAAATAAAAAAAATGTACCCCCCCTTTTACCCCCTTTTTTTTAGCCCCCGTTGATATCTCCCAAACAGAGTGACTTTTCAGAAATTTTTTTTCACAGTCATGTAAAGTAATATAAATTATTTAAAATGCAAAAAAAATATTGCCCCTTTTTGCCCCCTAGACCCCTTTTTTTATCAAAAAACCAAAAAAACCCAAAAATTGGCCTATTTTGACCTTTTTTTTCGGGCGGAGCATTGCGGCGAGCGAAGCGAGCTGCAATGCGACCATGGGGAACAGCACGGCGAGCGAAGCGAGCCGTGCTGTGACCCCCCACCCCCGGCCCCCCCTTTAACCCCCTCCCCCACCCAAGAATTTGATATGGGTATCGTTTTTGACTAACATGGGGGTGAGGATAACGAATTAAATGACGGTGGGCGTGGGTCGGATTGCGGTGAGCGAAGCGAACCGCAATACGACACACGTCACACAGCAAGGCGAGCGAAGCGAGCCTTGCTCTGTGGCAGCACGAGCGGTGTCGTATTGCGGTGAGCGAAGCGAACCGCAATGCGACCACGGGGCACAGCACGGCGAGCGAAGCGAGCCGTGCCGTCACCCTTCACGCCCCCAGCCCCCCCTGAACCCCCTCCCCCATCCAAGAATTTGAAATGGGTATCGTTTTCGACTAACATTGGGGTGGGGATTACGAATTTGATGAAACTCTGTTTAGCTGGCTACCATGTAGCCCACATGATGCTGTATGTGTATTGTCCGGCATTATTTATAATTTATTCATTTATTTAATTATTGACCTTATGACTATGTCCTAATTGTTTCACCAAACTGTGTACCACCAACAAGCCTAGTTCTAATTAACCTTATTCGCGGACCATTGCCTCCCAAAACCTCCTCCATTTAGCATCCGCCGAGAATTTATTATGAACTTCCTACAAACAAAGTTACTCTACAAATCTCTGTGTCAACATTTATTTCAAGCAGAGCTAAATTACATTAGGGGTTAGGTAATTTTGTGATGGTAACGTTGTTTATTTACCAAACAAATTACAGCCGCGATGAGAAGGTTTTGGCATTACACGTATTTCACGCGTCAGTTTTTAGTAGGTTCATAATCATAAAGTCCAAGTTTCCCTTTAAAACTGTCCACTTACATCTTATTTATAAGGCTTTAGGATGCTGTTAAACCTACCGGAACACCCCTGGCCTTTGCATTATTCTTTCGAGAATAATTCGCGTCTAATTAAGCGAATTGTATTTGAATAGGTCTAAGCAACAGGGGAATCTTGGTAGCTAGGTATTTAAGTTCTTATGTTTACATAAAATTTGAATGTAGATACTGTAGGTGTAATGAACCGTGAATGAATAATAGGTTTCTTTGTATCTACCCTCCCATTTACTTAAGATAACTGCTGAGCGATGAACATTTAGGAGCATAATATTTTTTACGAAATAAAACTCAGGAAATTGCTATTTAATGTTACGGAGCAGATTCTTTCTATTCTTTATAAAAACTTTAAAAATCTTTTTAAAAACATCCAAATAGCTGATAGCCTGCTTCATAAGTGATTAATGCATTAACAAAATGAAATAGTTAATTGAAAGCATATATACGATGGGAAATCAGATGATAATTAAATCAGGAACATTCGCATTTGGAAACCTGCAATCAAAACCTCATAACAATTTCCATAATTTCAAATTATATTTCAGCCACCCAGTTTGAACCAAAAAGTACTTATTCAAATGAACACAATCTGATATTGCACGTTATTGCCGTATTCGTACAAATTACGTGTTCACGGAGTGTAAGAAATTGATGAAACTTTAGAGTTAACAAAGCGATTGTATATTGGAATAAAATAGGTAAGGTATACACAATCGCTTTGTCAATAATATTGTGTACCTATACGTAGTACTCTAAATGAAATAGTGCAGTATACTGCGGTAGGGTAATGCTTACGTTGGGTAATTATTATCTTGACAATCTCTTATCGTGACCAGTGCTTCGGGGCGTATTGACTATTACGACGTTACGCTGTTTGCAGAAATTTATTTATTTATCAACTTAAAATAACATTACATAGAAAACTAATAATAACACTAGGTAAACCACAGAAGTTTGTGAAACAGTGCAATTAGCGAGTCAGAAAAATGTAAGAAATCTGTCAAATCCGTCTCGTTTATAGTTGCGAATGCTCAAACTCAAACTCAAACTCAAAAATGCTTTATTTCCATAAATACAATAAATGTACACTTAGAAAAAGTCAAATCATATTAAAAAATACACTGACACGGAAATAAAGTGGTATTTTTGATTTCGATCGCTTCGCTATGTAGACTAAAGTAAAGAAACGACGAAGAAACCTTTAGCCTGTTAGTTGTTATTTTTCGAGTTGGAGCAAAATCCGACCCAAGCTTTTTTATCCTCTAGATAATCTGATATTTTATAGTAAGCCTTTTTGCATAGAAAAGTTTTGACAGTTTGTTTGAATTTATTTACTGATAATTTTTTCAGCTCAGTAGGGGTTTTGTTGTAGAAGCGTATACATTGCCCTTTAAAAGATACATTAATTTTATGCAGCCTAGTTGTGGGTACAGCGAGTTTATGTTTATTTCTAGTATTTACATTATGTATATCGCTATTTTTTGGGAAACTATTGATATTCTTATGAGTGTACAACAAGTTTTCATAAATATATTGACTTGGTACTGTCATTATATTTATTTCTTTGAATTTATCACGTAGGGATTCTTTGGGACCCATTTTATAGATGGCACGAACAGCCCGCTTCTGCAGCACAAATATGGTGTTAATATCTGCAGCGTTCCCCCAAAGCAGTATACCATAAGACATAATACTATGGAAGTAGCTGAAATAAACTAGTCTAGATGTGTCCACGTCTGTGAGATCACGGATTTGTTTGACTGCATATGCTGCAGAACTAAGTCTCTTCGATAGCTTATCTATGTGTGGGCCCCATTGAAGTTTATTATCTAAGGTGATTCCTAAGAATACCGTACTTTCTATAATTTCTAACGTTTCTCCATTTACGTTTACATCAGCCTTAATTTGTTTAACATTAGGTAGAGTTAGGTTGGTTCCGTTAAGCAAAAGATTGTTGACACTAAACCAATGAACTACTTTTGAGATTGCATTGTTTATATCGTCGAAATTAGTGTTTTGTCGTTTCATTTTAAAAATTAATGAAGTATCATCAGCAAACAATACAATCTCGTGATTATTCTTGACAAGATGAGGCAGGTCGTTAATATAAACTAAAAATAGGAAAGGACCGAGGATAGATCCCTGCGGTACACCCATTGTAACTACAGACCCCGAAGACCGTTTCCCATTTATGTCAACTCTTTGTATCCTATCACTCAAATAAGATGTGAGAAGATCCAAGGAGGTGTTCCTTATTCCATAGTGATGTAGTTTCCTGATTAATGTTTCATGATGTACGCAATCGAATGCTTTAGACAAGTCGCAAAAAATGCCTAAGGCATCTTGTGACTTCTCCCAAGCATCAAAAATATGCGATACTAACTCTATACCGGCATCAGTAGTTGACTTGCCGCGAGTAAACCCGAATTGCTTACCATGAAGCAGGTCATTGCTATTGAAATAACTGAGCAATTGATGTAAAATAAGTTTTTCAAAAACTTTGCTGAATGTTGGCTGTACTGATATTGATCTAAAGTTAGTGGGGTCAGACCTACTACCTGATTTAAACAGTGGGATTATTTTACTACATTTCATTAGATCAGGAAATACACCACAATCAATAGACTCATTGAATATAAAAGCTAGATCTGGTGCAATGGTATCAATCAAAAGTTTAATAATTCTAACGGAAATGCCCCAGAGATCTGCAGTTTTCTTTATATTTAAAAGTTTAAAGACTTTTATAATATCTTTTTCATCAATGTGGTTGAAATTAAATTTATTTTCACATTTAGGTACATTTTCTGTCAGTAAAGACTCAGCAATTGCTTGAGAAGAGTTTAGGAACTTTGTGGTAGAGATTGGAATGTCAGTAAAAAAGTTTTCAAAAGCTTGGGCTACTTCAATGTCATTTTTGATAGTGCAACTGTTAATCTTTAAATTGTATTCATTATCGTAGGTACTGACCTTTCCAGTCTCACTATTTATTATTTTCCATGTTGATTTTATTACGTTCTCACTGTTTCTAATTTTGGAGCTAGTATAATTTGATTTTGCTATTTGACAAACTTTTCTAAACATTTTTGAGTAATTTTTTACTTTCTCTTTGAAGTCCTTGTTAAAATTATATTGTTTCTCACTATATAGTTCATACAAAGTTACTCTACTTTCATGTATACCCACTGTTGCCCACTCACTAAAGTTAAGTTTTTCTGAGACCATCTTCGATTTGGGTGTGAATATTGTATTGAACATATTGGTGAATTTATTAAAAAAACTACAATACGACTCATTTGGGTTGTTAAGTAAGTAATCAGGTGATGGTTTAGAATCCCAATCCAATTTCAACCGTTCAAATCGACTTGTGGTCACAGGTGTATATGTAATTTTTTGTTTACAATTATTGTTTTTAATTGGTATTTCTAGTTTAATTAGTTGACCCAAGTGATCTGATTTTAAATTGCTTATGATTTTTTTACTTATTAATTTTTCATTTTGACAAACAAATATATTATCTATACATTTTGCTGAGGTTTCAGTAATTCTAGTTGGTTCCATAAATATTGGCCTTAAATTATAACAATTAAATAAATTAATTAATCTACTACTGAGGGAGTAGACTTCTAAAAGATTAATATTAAAGTCTCCACATACCAAGACATTTTTATGAGATTTTGATATTTTATACAAGATATCATCCATGATTCTCTCAAATATTTCAAAGGAGCCTGATGGTGGGCTGTATACGCTTACTACAATACTTTGCTCCAGCTCAACACATGCGACTTCGATGTGGCTTTCAACGGATAAGTTTATTATGTCTTTACGTTCTTTGAACTTTATGAGTTTATTTAGTAATATTAGAGAGCCTCCACGAATAGCATGTGATCTGCAAAAGGAACTACCAACCTGGTGGTTACTGAAGTTAAACATGAGCTCATAGCTTTTCAGCCAGTGTTCTGTTAAGCAGATGATGTCAATATCAAATGAGTTCATGTACAATTCTAATTCTAGTAATTTACATCTCAATCCTTGAATATTTTGGTGCACCAGGTTAGTAAACTTTGCCTTGATTTTACAATCTGGTTTTCTTTGCTTTTTATTGTAAAAATTAATATTTGACTGTTTAGGGCTAGAGACTTCCTCAATTGTCTTTATTTCTAATTTAAATGGCTTGGAACAACTTCCAAGGTCTTGTTTTTTAAGTCATTGCAATGCTCAAAAGAAGCATTTTTAATAGCCAAGTTTTTGGCTGTTATATTAAAATAAAAAGATAGCGAAATTGCTATCTGTCTTTTATAAAAATTGGAAAGGTAGTAATTACCTTGAGTCAAATAGTATTTTTTACAAATTTTGAATTTGCAAAACAATTATTTATTAGAGGATGTTCGTTTGTGAATGCCTTCTTTCAACCGACGAAAAAACGGAGGTGGTTTTCAAGTCGACGCGTAGGTACCTATTCATATATGCATATAATTTTTATATATGACATCGCATAACTTTGTAAATAGTAGGTATCCCAAAATATTCCCATATAAATTGCGGTGCTTTTTTCGTTTAAAAAAGTGCTTTGTAACATTATGTGCATAACGCCCCGTAAACCCGGTCTGTACATACCTTAACGTTTTCTCTACGACTCTAAAGTTTGTTGAAATAAAGGTGTAGTAATTAAATAATGTCCTGAATAATGTAAACTCAATTCTCTAAGATTTTGTTTTATAGGTACCTGCCGATATGGTCACCACTTAGCAACGTACCGTATGCAATGAATGTCGAATGTACAGAATAAAATATTAAACATTCCAGCGTATCCTTAATCTGCCTCGTTGCTTCCTTCGCCCCGAGATATTGACCCGAGACGATTGCCGCATACAATATACTGACGCAGAATTCCATACCCGTATTCATAATCCTCTTACGGTTTTCGAGGGTCAATCATAGTATTTTATTTATGACTGTCACTCAGTGCGATCTTTTACGGGTTTCACAACTTATCATAAAGATTTCAGGACCCTTTCACCAAATTTGCGCTTGAGGTATTGTGTTAGGGTTTATGTTACCCTATCGTGCCGTTCATTGAATTTCAAGGCGGTGATTTTTAACACACTCGCTCCGGAGCAGCTTTCATGGCTTTGCGGATAAGTGTTCCATTTACGTAACGACAGTCGTATATTTTACGCATCTTATGATAGTACCTATGTTATACGTAGCCCTGAGATGGGACCCCACATTTTCCACAAACTGTTATTTTGCTACCGAGTATGAAGTTGAAGCTGCTCCTTAATTAAGTGAGCGAAGTTCGTCTAAGTTGTTCAACTAAAATATTGAGGCACCGAGACCCATATTGAGCCTTATTATCACAGCTGTCGTAACTTAAAGAGGTTTTGTTAACGGTTTAGTTTAGACAACAACTTACAAAACAATGTAAGTAACATACTTTACAGTCTTGTGAAAAGTAGTAAAGGATACCGTCCTACATATTTTAGCTGTTTGCAACTTTGGAACTTCATTTTCGTAGAGATAAAAAGTAGAACGTGGTTATTCACTTACCTAAAAGGCTTGCTATTAGATTACGTCAATAGAATTGTCTGAGTTTATTGTTTTAGTTTCAAGGCAGGTACAAAACGTTTTCGGCTACTTCGGACCCAATCTCGTAATCCTTTATCGCGCCAAAGGTGAGTAATAGGATATTCGCGGTAGGTACAAAAGTACAATCATCGTTATTCGGCTTTGTTCCACTCTAATTCACTGAACAAATTCATTGAAAGATTTGATCCCGCATTTAGTTTCATTGTAGTTCAGTTTAGTTTTAATTCTAATACCATTTTACCTGATTCTTGGAATTCCTGGCACTAAATATTATTATCATTTTGATTCTGCATAGTCGTTTAATAGCATAGTTTTGCCAGAATTCACTTAAGACAATTCTGAAATGGAAACCCAGGATTCTTTTTGATCAACGTCGACTGTCCGAGCCAGCGAGGCTGTACCGCAATATCCATTCAATTTACCTCGACAATTTTTCTTGGAGGCGAGTTTCCTCATTATTTAAAAGAAGATACCTACGTTTGAAGGTGTCATCGATTAACTATTTAGCTTGCTTTGTTCCTGGACTCGAGATAAAGAGATTTTCTGCTACTGTGTACCGGTAAAGCAGAAAACAACTATCAATAGATATAATTCATTATGAATGTAAGTTTCAGTAAAGTTTCATCCCTTAACGAAGGACATCTACAGGGCTAGTGCGGTTCAAGAAGCGCGTGCATTTATATGTCCTTCGTTAAGAGATGAAACGTTGGCGTTCTCCCAACACAAACAAGGTTCGTAGTTAACCCGTTTACATTCTTAACCAATTCATCAAACTACGAAAGTTTTTTTGTGACAATATATATAAACTAGCTGCGCCCCGCGGCTTTGCACGCGTTGTTCCTATGGAAACATTAAAAAGTGATTTTCATCCCACGGGAACTTATTTATGGGATAAAAAGTAGCCTATGTTTTATTCTGAAATTAGATTTACCTGTATGCAAAATTTCAGCCAGATCCGTCCAGTAGTTTTGGCGTGAAGAAGTAACAAACATCCATCCATACATCCATACAAACTTTCGCCTTTAGAATATTATTAGTGCGAAGTGTGATAGTGTGATTAGTGTGATATATATAGTGTGATATGATGTGATTGGAATTGTTATAAAATTATTTGTTTGCACACAACCCTGTGCACTAAAATATGTCCTGTGCACAAGGCTGTTCTCCATTGACACTGGCCGCTATGGCCGGAATTCGGATAGAAAGACATCATTATTCCAATCCAATGTTTTCGCAGAAAATAACAAGAATAACAAGAATAACAAAAACTTAATATTATGTTAAAACAACGTCAAAAATCGCACTGCTTGTTAACACAACCAATGGCTGGCTTCCATTGCAACTCGTTTTTGAAACAAAGTTGCATTTCTAATTGCTTTTCCTCTCAAACTTGATACTTCTTGGGAATTGTCTTAATCCCTTCGAGTGAAAATGTACAAACTTGGTAAATTCAAACTTTAATTTTATGGGGCAGATTTGAATTGCAAAATCAAACGAAACGAGAATTAAAAACTCATATTATTCAACAATAAAATTACGCTATTCAAATTAGATAACTGAAAGTATTTGTTTTTCTAGAAATACAATATCCTAAAGAAGTTGGTGAGATATGTATTTGTAAAACGGTACTGACTGCTACAAATTTCCTAGGTCTACGAAATTTGAAGCAGTCTATGAACAGCTGAACGACATTGCACTTTTAAATAAACCTTAGTAGCCAAGCACAGTTGTCTTGGGTAAAATACGGAAAATTTACACCACAGCATCACGCTAAGGCTAACTAAGCATCTACTGAACCTGACCAGAATCTAGCCTCATCCTAGTGGGGACATTCACAGTCTACTGAACAAACACCCCCTCACCATTGGAGCAACAGACAGCCCTCTCTGCAGGGGGTCTCTCAGCGTCGAAGAATCAGCTGACCACGTAGTAGACCTGGAATGCGAGGGAGTAACAGCGCAACGATACGAAATCCTCAACCACTCGGAGTCACTCCGCCATACCTGTGAAAAACCCAGAAACATTTTTCGATTTTGGACGGAGTTAGGCTACTAGCAAAACAAAAGACGCATAATAATGGACCAATCCGAATCAATGAAATAAATTTCAAGTAGGTATTCGTTCTTCAATAATTTTCGAAATGTATGATGATCAGATGTAATTTTTGTCTATTATACCCCAGATCCCAACAATCCCTGTGCTTGGCCTTCTGGGAAATGATATTTAATGAGTAACAAAAGGACGCGTATATTAAACAAGATAACATTATTCTATAAAATAATGTTTCAAGTTAAGTAGGTAATAGATAATTTAGCAGTCAACGCCTTTTAATAATACACCAAATGAGGATGGCATTAAAACATTTCAAAGTCAAGGCAGGAATTCAAAGCAAAAATTGTAAAGTCAACATAAACAACCTTGCTATGCCTCTCATCTCACATATAAGTCAAGGGCCTTCGTTAAGGAAATACCCAAATCAAATCTGAAAGGAAACTCAAAGCCGTTAATGTTAGGGCATGACCCTGTGAATCCTGTGATGTCCTTTTCACGGTGAAATGTTTCGGTTAAATTTTGTACACTTACTTATGTTGCTTACATATTTATAAGTATAGTGCCAAAGTAATGTAGCTTTTAAGATTTTTTTATTATATTTAATTTATAACTAGAGAGACATTTTTAGCGAGTGCTTTATATACATTTTTTAATCTTGCTCTACATTTGAAGTTGTCTAACGCTACATTTACTTTATTGACGTTCAACTGTACACAGCTCACTTACGACGTAGTGTTACCAACTGTTGCCAAGCGATGGCTTTCAGTTTAATTACCTACAACGAGTTTACTGGCAATGTTTGTGAAGCATGTTTGTCCATTCGTTTCTAATCCCGAAGTCGATTAAGCCCATTCTACGCTCAATTTATTCGATTGTGCAGCTTTACTCTATTAAAAGAACTTGGCGACCAAGTGCAGTGGCCTACATTTTTGTTGGTTAAGCTGCACTTAAGCTTATCAGTTACAATGTTCTTAATGCTATTGTTTAATAAAAATTCTCGGTCAAATCCATCAAAGCTTGTTACACGCGCAGCTGCCAACATTAATATTTTCCGTTGTGAAACAAAGCCAATATCTGTAAAAGTTTCGCCTTGGCCCATTATTTATTCAGAGGCCTCTGCGTTTCTTAAGTTTCGGAGAGCGACCGCGTCCGTGCGGGTGTTATAAAAGAACCGGCCCTGTCGATCGCTCCTGGCACAATTGCCAGCAATTTTCCCCGGAAATCCCCGAGTTTGCGCATAAAGAAGCCCCGTATAAATTTCGTTTTAGTTACAAAGCCCCATGTCACGCGGCGCCATGCTTTTAATAATAGAACGTACATTGCAAATAGTGACGTAAGTGTGGCGTGCCAGAGGTTAGCGCACCACACGCGTAGCCCGACTGATATGGAATACCTCACGTACTTTTGCACAATAGACCCCATTTTTATGCAGCACGCGCTCGTAGGTATTTTATGCACTCTCGTCGTCTGTTTTGTAGCATTTTGACCTCTATCTGCGTTGAAAAAACCCACACGCTTTTCACATTCAGTGAGTGAAGTCTTCTCAAATATGAAACCCAGAAAAATATCACACATTCTACGCGGTAAGTCAATAATAAAAATTCAAGTCGAGAGAGCCTGCGTTGTTTGTTCGTACAGCGGTAAAAATATCGAAAACCAATGGTTGACCCGAAACTGCCGAACCATCCATCAGAAGCCCTAAATCAAAGTGTCAAAACGTATTTTCATGAAAAGAACAAAATTTATCTAATAAAACCTTCCTAATTGAAGAGCTTCATTCTGAATTATTGTCACTATTTGATTGATGGAAAAGAACTCTAATGCATTGCATTTTTCAGTTTGATGAATTCACATTTGCCAACCTCGAGGCCGTTGAATTTCTGCCAGAGCCTAATGAATAAGGGCGGATGTTGCCGTCTGAAGTATTTTGTTTGAGGTTTACCCTACATAGGTATCGTCGCAATTTAATTTACTCGCAGAATGGGGTAACGCATCCTTTGTCTCGGTATGAGGTGCGTACCTCACTGATTTGCATGAAGCCGAAATAAGATTTGAATAACCGAGGGAATAAAATGGAGGAATTGAAGTTGGGCAAGTGAGCGGAAGTCTCTCCTCAACATCTGTATTGTGTGAAGCGGGCGTGACGTCATTAATCGCACTGTCGTTGATGGATGGCTGTTGTTGGAAACGATTTAACGGTTATTGCTGGCAACTAAATGAAAGATCTTCAGAATCTCCCTGTTGGAGTTGTAACGATTTGTTTGAGAATAAGATTATTGTTGTTCGTTCAAAGTTTGTAGGCTTTGTTGTTGGACAGAAATAGATACTTAGGTGTTTTAGTATCGGTTGAATCGTTAATAAAGTTGCTTACAAAAACAGACGGGTAAAGTTTGTAATTTGCCGTCGACATGGTGATGTCGCTTCGTAATAACTTTCTGATTGTGTAAATGTAACGTCGACACAATGTTGAGTTGACATACAATTATTATTAGTAAGGAAAAGCCATGTCTAAAAAAACGAAGTTGATTTGTCTCCATTGACACATCCTAGCGATTTTCTTTTTTATACAATTAGCAGATAAGGTCGCCCTTTTACTTACTTGAGTCTCTGCATTTCCTTCCGTATTGTATTTTATGTTTGTGTGATTACAATAAAGAGTTATATATCAAGCAGGCTAAAAATAGAAAACCTTTGATCAAACCTAAGAGCTTTGTCTTGAAAACTTTTTATCGCATTTAAGTTTTCTGACTCAATTTAATTTGTTTTCCGTTGGCAGCCATACCTACTGGAGACGTAGTGGACTAATGGATCGATACGAGTCTAATCGGAATTTTGTTAACTCAAATCAGGATTTAGCGAAATAAATAGGTGAAGAAGTCCTCGACTATTTTAATTCCAACACTTCGAAAAAAGTGTTATATAGCTCAAAACATAAATTCTTAGGAATTACGTAAGACTTAAACGATTAAGTTGGTCTAAGCAGGGGATTTAAAATAAATCAGGCGTAAGGCGCTTGAAATGATAGCCCCTTTAAAATCGCAATACATTTGTAACATTAAATCTAGAAAATGTTCTATCATCTCGTGCTCAACTTAAAAGGATTAACTATTAGGGTAAAGAGTAGACTGGCCACTTTTAGTGGACCCTTTTAGTCAAGGGGTGATTCTCGCTACACCGTGTCGCGACTGGGCCGTGCCCCGGCGGGGGCACGTTCCAACATTATGCTAAACTTTTTGCACGAAGTGATTCATGCCTGACCGTGGCTCGTCCGTGCCCCGGCCGTGCGCCGACTCGGCTGGGGCACGGCGTTGAAATGTCGGTGGGGATTGTTTCCCGGCTCCGGCATGGTAAAGCCCCTACTAGCTGACAAAAACCATATAACACAGATATAGTCGTGCAAATAATACGACCAAACAGCCCGGTGTAACATGAATGACTGGCTCGTGCGGTGCATGGAGGAAGTGTCCCGGCCGAGGCCCGGAGCGGTCGCGACACGGTGTAGAGTGAATCACCCTTTATTGTAACTTGACTATAAGTCCTGTTTCTTACTCGACCCAGGCGAGCCGCATCTACGTTTTCTTCACACTTACCTGTAATATTATGGATGCAAAAGTTTGTTTGTATGTACATTTGTTATCTTTCACGCCAACACAACGGAACAGATCAGACTGAAATCTTTGGTAGGTAATTTGTACGATATTAAACATTATGTACATAAAAATAATAAAGCGATAGGTATGTGACCTCGTATATGTTTGCCAGTTCGGTCTCTCGATAAAAACTCTTTAAGTAGCATATGTATACAGCCATCTGTTGTTGCGACTCCATGTCGCAACAATTAGTGCCTCCGATGACTTAAGCGCTCAGTCGCTAAAGCAACTTTAGTGGTGCGTTTGCTTTGACTCTTATGGTACAGGCTTTCGTCGCAAGTAAAGCCTGAAGCAATTTGTTTTCGTAACGTTGAAGTCTCTGACGCCTTTTGGTGGGATTTTATGGAATTAGGTTTTACTTTTGTTACAAATGAACTCTTATCCGAGCGGATTGATCTGGATCTTCAAATAACAATTGAAGAATACCTCTCTTTTGTTGACTTATTTTGAGAGAAATCCTTTCATTGGCAGGTTAGATGAATAAATTCTGTTGCTTTAGAGTGGGAGGTAGGTATTGAGGTAACCAGTAACCACTGTAGGTGCCCAACCTATACCTACCAATACCTATCATACGTGTATGTGTTTGCTTTCAGCTTTGACTGGTACACCACGCAAGCTGCTGTGGCGAGGTTCAATGCCTATTGATGGAACCGCAATTAAGGCGAATTCCGCTGCAGTCTCCTGTGGGTACAACTTTCTGAAATGCTAACACTGACTGATAAGTCAGCTTCCACCATTGTGCTTCAGGATGTCCCTACCGTAGTAAATGCCTGTGTTAAACTTAGTTTGACATAGACAAATTACATCCATTAGATCAAATCATCATCATCAATCTATACAAGTCCACTGCTGGACAAAGGCTTCCAGTATCTGCCAGTATCCAATGAGCGCCATAGCACCCTGTATTCAGCTTGACGCTTCCAGTATCTGCCTGCAGTCTTTCAGAATTCGTCATCCCACCTGGCAGGAGGGTGTCCTGTCCAGTCGCGGTTTCCACTCAAGAACACGTTTAGGTACCCCATCGGTTGTCGGTTCTTCACGAAATATGGCCGGGCCACTGCCACTTCAGCTTGCTAATTCTTTAAGCTTAATTAGATCGAATCATCATCATCATCATCAGCCTATACATATTAGTCCACTGCTGGACATAGGCCTCCCCTAATGAGCGCCATAGCGCCCTGTCTTCAGCTTGACGCATCCAGCATCTGCCTGCAGTCTTTCGCAGATCGTCATCCCACCTGGCCGGAGGGCGTCCTACACTACGTTTGCCGAGTCGCGGTCTCCACTCAAGAACTCGTTTATCCCAGCGGTTATCGGTTCTTCGCGAGATATGGCCGGCCCACTGCCACTTCAGTTTGCTAATTCTTTGAGCTATGTCGATAACTTTCTTCTCTGTCGGATGTATTCGTTACGAATCCTATCCTTCAGAGAGACTCCGAGCATAGCTCTTTCCATAGCTCGCTGAGCGACTTTAAACTGGTGGACCAGCGCTATCGTGAGTGTCCACGTCTCAGCTCCGTAGGTCATGACGGGTAGGACGCACTGATTGAAAACTTTCGTTTTCAAGCATTGCGGTATGGATGACGAGAAGACTCGACGTAGCTTTCCAAACGCTGCCCAGCCTAGCTGAATCCTCCTCTTGGCCTCCTTCTCAAAATTGTTTTTACCCAACTGCAGAATTTGTCCAAGGTAAGTGTACTCGGAAACAATTTCGAGAGGGTGGCCATGTACGACGACCGGTCCCGGATCAATGAGGCCATTGATCATGATTTTGGTTTTATCCAAATTCATGCCGAGACCGGTGCATCGTGAGGCTAAAGCTAGGCCGTCCAGCATCCGGTTTAGCTCCTCCAACGACTCCGCCATTACGACTATGTCATCAGCGAATCGAAGGTGTGAGATGTAATCGCCGTTCGCATCAATATAAACGGCGATTACATCTCACAAAAAAGATCGAATATATCCGATTAAATTTAAGTAAATGTACATGTATACATATACCGAAGTAAAGAGTTATCTATTCATAATTTATTTTTATTTTAATGATAAGCAACTTTACTTATGTTCTTTGGAAGGTTTACATCTTAATCAATGGACTTTCCTGTATATACCTACTCAGAAAAAATAAACCGAAAGGAACCCTTTCAGTTTCCGAGAAGGTATGACTAGAATAACCTTTCTTCTTTCTTCTTGGTTTATGCTATTTATAATAATAATCTCAAGTGATCGAAAACGAAATTGTTCGTGGAATTACCCTTTTCATTACAATACCTATCTTTTCTATTGCGAAAGTGATCTCCTTCAATGTAGATTATCGATAATAAAAACTTGGCATAGGGTACAATGTAATTCTGACATGACAAACCATTACCCTCATTATGAAAGCTTCTTTGGAAACAGTAACAACAGCATTGTTTGCAATTTGGGTTATGTTTTTTCCACGTTTTGTATATAACAGCCTAAGAATAAGTAATATTTCTATTAACCTACACGAAATGAAGGTGAAACGAAAAATATTTTATTGACCTACCACGAATAGCCGTGACCTAGAACTACTGACATTGTAGTGAAATTGAACATGAGCAAATAAAAACTGCATCTAATTGAAATGAAATATCGGAAAGAAAATACATTCTTCATTTTGAGTTTTTTTTGTGTTTTAAAATGTATTGTATGTATAACACGAGCTCTGCTTAGCTTGGGGCTAGATAATGCTGTGTGAAGTCCAGCATTATTTATTTATTTATTGAAACTTTTTGACTTGACGACGTGTACTGTGAATGAATAAATAAATGAAAGGAATTGAATACATTACATCCATACTATATAAATATTATTATAAATTCGACGAAATCTTATCTGGCTGTATTTTCACACCGGAACGGAAAAAAGTTGGCAGGGAGGTAAATTGTCTCTGAAATGGACAGAGGCTACTTCAAAAGCGCGTGGAAAACCGTGGGCATCAGCAGTAATACATCATTTAAACAGATGTAACTGTCGCCAAGAATAATGCCCAATATCAAGCCTATCGATTACTCAAACGCAACTCACATTTATTGATTATGTCGAAAGTCGCAAATTTTAGACGGTTTTCAATGAAAATCTGTCAAATATTGGTCAAGTGACCCGCGCTTAAACCTGAGTTGCGTAATTATTGTAGTCTAGAAGAACACATTGGTTTCATTAAGAAATTCTTAGAATTTGAATTTTGAACGAAAACATTATCTTTTATTTTAATTTATCAGAAAGCTCCAATTATAATTATGCTGGTTGGTTGGTGGTATGTTTACTCACTGAAATTGTATTTGTTCGAGCGAGTTGCTACTATTCAAGGGTCAAATAATTATTAAAACAAAGGCAGCCATTGTTCCCACAGACCCAAGCGCCAAGGAACAATAAGACCAATCCGAAATCTTAATGTTGGGGGCACTCTTAAGACCTGCTCTCTCGACTATCGCAAACAAGGCCGAAAGCCCCGGCGGAGAAAACTTTTCTGATAACAAAGTATTCGGCCTCAAACTAACACGATAAACGAACTCAATGTTTAATGGGTGGAAGAAACTCTATACTTAGCCGTAATTGGGTCATGTGTTAAGTATCAATTTTGTCTAACAGCGGGATTTATTTACCTCAGTCTTTACGAAGTTTCGTGGAAGAAGTTAAATTTAGCAGGTAGATAATTTTTGCCGCAGGTGTCATGGTAAATATAACCTGGGACTGAGGTTATTTGAAGATACGTCATGTTACTAACGTTAAACAGACTCATACTCCTAAAATGTAAAGAAACAGATCTAATGGTAATTAAAAACTCGATTTTTGCATCATATTTTATCGAGATTAATCCATAAATTTCATTTGAAAATATTTCAATGACGCGTTGACTCACATTGAATTTGCAATTTCTGTTTTAGATATTCATTTGTTAGTTTATTTTCATAATGTTGAAATATCAACGTGTTAAATAACTTCATTCCGAGGTATCGTGATAATTAAATACAAAATTTTCACCTCCATCAGAATTTTGCACGCGATTACGTGACCGGAGATTTTAATTAGTATTTTGTCACTGCAGGGTAGTAGGAGGAATAATTGTAGGTCGTCCCAAAATGTGGTTTTGTCTTCCTCTTCGTGACAGAGGGAACAAAAACTTGGTAATTAAGGATTCACGTCTATAACAAGACTTAGTTATCTCGATCCGCCATCTTGATCAACGTAACCTCAAGTTAGCTCTCAAGGTTTTTATCTTTTAAGTTTTGTCACCGTATCACATGAGCTCTGTTACCTCAAAAGTGGGAAACTGGAAAAGTACTAACATATAAATACGACATTGGCACGAAAATTTAACAACATGGAGTGACACCAGCAGAAATACGAGAATGATGTGCATGTGGAGAAGGTTCAAAATAGCCTTCAAAATAGTAGTATACAATGAAAAGGTAGAGTTAATTAATGCTAGCTAGTCTTTGATTTAATAATGTTGGAAACATTTTGTTCTCTCCATGATGGCGCCTTTACGATATTAGTAGGATATAATGTTCTCTTTTCGCTGTAACTTTAAATAACGGGACCCTTTCGTAACTGATAAACAAAACATACATAATTATTTCACTATTAGATGAGGGTGAAAAGGGATAAGCGGGTAAAAGGATTCAATAAAGCGTAAACGCGTTGTGTCGACAGATTTTTGGTTACAAGGAACGATTAATGTTTGAAATAATAATTTTATAGTGGGATGATCTTAGATATTCCAATAAGGCCTATAACATATTTTGACTGTTTTATGCTGAACACTCAAGTTCCCGAGCCAAACCCGTCGAGTGCGTCAAAGGAGTTGAATTTTAGAAGTTATCAAATCAGATGAACTCTCTCACACACACACACACTTTACATCACGCATGGGCATGGGATGAATCTCCAGAGATCATTTATTTTTTCATATCAATTTATTCAGCTTCCTCGTGTTTTCGGTTTGGATACACGCATATGTGCGATCAGCTAGCTGTACAATAATAGTATATTGTTACCCAAGGGATGAAAGAAATGTACATCATATATTTATTTTGTAAACCTGTCTCTATAAATAAGATATGGTAATACTTGTAAATACATAATGATCTAGGTTTTTACCAATTTATACTTGTAGCTCGTATTTGGATCGATGCGTAATTATTAATAGTATATAGTTTAGTTACTTTTTCTAGTATCTAGGCTTCTTTTCTTTTTTTTGATTTATTTTCTATCGTGTAGTTAAGCTGGTGTTGGACATATGCGGTAGGTACTGCGATTATGTATCAGTATTAATTTATAACAGTTTTCCTAGTATTTCTTGTTTTAGGCTACATTGAAAGCATTAATTTTAAAAACCTAATAGAATAGTAATTACTATAAATTACAAACACAGAACAAATACCTACAGGCGTATCTAAACATATTTAAAGCGCGGGGGGATTTGAACGCGCATCCTTCTACGCCTAAGGCTAGGTACCTCCACTATCCATGATCCTCAAAAATATGTCATAAATGAGCCTAAGAAAGGGCATGGCATCCTGCCGTAATACAGTATTCACTAGTACGGAGGACTGTCACCTTACTAGGGTTTGGTACATACATGATGAATTGATGACATTATTACAAAATAGGTACTTCGTGTTACTTTTATTATTTTAGTGCTATACAACCACTATGCTTATTCATTACTTAGTATCATATTGTACCAACCTACTATAGTTAAATTTGAAGTAATAAATAAATGTTTATGTTTAAACCTATTTAGTCCCAATACGGGGTTTGGCGCCCGAGCGTAGCGAGGGCGTTAATAGTTCGAGGGACTAAATGTTTATTTCACCCGAGGTAAACACTGTGCTTTTCATTACGAATACAAGAAAGTGTAAAAATATGAATGAGAAAGAACACATAAATCAACAACTTAGATATTATATTTATTTGAAGTCTATGGTAAAATTAGAGCAACTATTAGTTATAGTAAAATACTTTTTCCACCTACCTCTTGAGAAGTGAACACTTTGTTTTTTTTTGTTATATCCATCATTTTGCCTTTTGATAAACGATGTTAGTCTCTCGAAATCCTTTATAATGTACATTGTGTCTAGTACCAGTAGTAATGTTGTCTTTATAATAGAATTATACGCTCTATAATATTGAAGGTTTGTAAGTCTTTTAGAATTCGTTAAAATATAATAACAAAACGTTTTCTTATAAAGATTTCACTATTTACTCAGTGCGCCATTTACCTTAATAACTGCTTGATATCTTCATTTTGATTTAGGTGTTAAAAGGTTTTCCACTACTGCTTTAGCCTCTTCTTTTATTACTATCAGAACTCATGTTCTGACAGTGATATAGACATAAATTTAACGCCTGATTTTATAAGGGCTCAATTTCAATCAATTTAATTAATATTATTTATTAAGCTATTGCATAGCTTCTATCGCGGGCCTTGAGCGCGGGGACCGAATCCAGAAATTCCGTAACGAAAAAACCTTGACGTTTGTCTCTTTAGTTCAGCAACTCGCCTCTAGATGGCATTGCAATAGCTTTACCGCGGCAGTCCCCAAGTGCCACACGTCTTTTTTTTATTAGAAATTTAATTTGATATAGACAGTGATATAGGGTTTTTATTTTTCGTTGTTTTGTTTATTACAATGATGTAATAAACAAAACAACGAAAAATAAAACCCAAACTCGAAAATCAAATGAAGATAGGATTGCCGTTTTCCCGCTTTCTTTTTCTTAGGCATAGAAAATCCTTTTTGGAGATGGCAGAATATAGCCATGGTAGCTTTCGCTATTCTACCATGGTTGAATAAATATGGTAGAATACCAAGAACTATTCTGCCATACATTTTTATCATTTAAAAAATGGTTAATATTTTGCCAAAATCTATGTTATTTTAAAGAAATAGTTGAAAGTAAATTATAATATGGTATTTTACCGCTAATTTATTTCAATTTTACATTACGCTGTAATTGATTGCCGTATGAATTGCGTCATACCAGACGCAAAAGCCATCTCACAAGAAGTTGAAGTTTTCTAGAAAGGTAGAATGCATGGTTCTGAGGTGACAGCTGTCATTTGTTTTGTACTTGTCATTACTTTTCGTCCCTGACGAAAAGTATAACTCTCATCCCGCTGCGCAGGGAACTTCTGACCGACTTTCAGAGTATGAGTAATGAAAAGTATATTTACTAAATTTTGTAGACATAAAATTCAGTCTTCATACAATCCAAGATTGAACTGAACAGAAAATATTTTAAAATAAGATAGGTCAGGATATAATGTCTATGTTCAAAACCCCTATTTTCTGCGACATATTGCATCGCATCCGCTCCGTACGAGGACACTCTCATGTGTTTGTAAGTCAAGTGGCTCTTAAAATAAAGGAGAAGCCATACGCTAGATGTGACGTTACTCCAGATAGATTTTCTAGCTATTATTTATTGCGTGGGAAAAAATACTATCAATGTAAGGTCTTAAGGCTTTTATACACGGACGGCAATTTGTACGTCGACTGCATGCATGGACTGCCGTCGCCTGGAGCCGACTGCCAGTCGGTTGCAATACCATACAGTTTAGCCTTGTAGTCGGCAACTTGCCGTTCACTGAAGCCTTTAGTTGCGGAATGAAACTCCAAAGGCAGCTAAACAGCCGTATGAAAATATTTACGAAATTAAGTAGTAGAATTAAGTAGTACTCTACTATAGTCCTATATAATGTATCTACTCTGGGAAATTATACATTTCGTAATTTCACCATTTTGCAAAGTCTACCGAATAGTCAGGCTAAGTAAGTATACTTACATATTTTTGTTAGGTGTGGCTGTGGATAGATAGTGTGGTGCCCCGACGTTTGTACGTCGACTGTATGCCAAAACTAAACTAAACAAATTCGACAGCACTAAAAATGATGCCGTTCTTTTATTTCGATCGTTTGGACATGACTAAAATGTTGCCAACATTTTAGTCATGTCCTGTCAAATTAATCGAGATAAGTTTTGGCGTTATTCCATTTTCAAAAAAAATATGTTGTTTTAAAAACTCTTTCTCAACTTTGTAGATAGTAATCCCTTAGTGCTGCAGACTACTTTACATCCAGGAACCACGTAGGCGCAGCTGCGAACTGAAGCTCGCAAACCTAAAAAGGTTTTTCTGAAAGGCGTAGCGCGCTCCAAACGCTACGCTACAAACGCGTATAATCCATGAGTGCTCTCAATAGGATAGAAACATTTCGAACTGAAACCATAGCTATCAAAAAAATTATATACCATTACTAACACGTGAATTTTATGAGGATTGTTTCGTGAAATGTTAACTTTGAGAAGGTTGTGTCCCATTCTGATCGAGCATAATTTTATGCACGGTCAAGATTTTTCTGAATGGCGTAGCGCGCTCCAAACGCTACGCTACAAACGCGTATAACCCATGAGTGCTCTCAATAGGATAGAAACATTTCGAACTGAAACCATAGCTATCAAAAAAATTATATACCACTACTAACACGTGAATTTTATGAGCATTGTTTCTTAAAATGTTAACTTTGAGAAGGTTGTGTCCCATTCTGATCGAGCATATAATAGGCTTCCTACGCCGATACGCGCCCGATTCGGTCATGAAAATAAAATAAATAAAATATGACCAACCTTATTAGAACAATGGTACATAGCTGTTCCAAAACTTGACCTTACCTTATCCCAGGGTAGCGTAGCACAAGCCATTTCCAATCTTATTTCAATGGCTGTAAGGCTATTCACATTATGTAAGCTTTATTACAGTGAGTAGATATTTTGCGTGGTTTCTGTGCGTGCTACGTAGCAGTTACTTTCGACTATGCCTTATTAATATGGCGCTAATTCACAATGTAGAGAAATAACTCCAGCAATCGATGGGCCTTCTTGTCACCTTGGGCCGTTTCATGAGAACAGCTGGGGCCGTAATGGAATTTTAATGAATGGTCATTTGGAAAGTTGCAGCTATAAATTTTGTTTTGTTTTCGTAAATTGATGTTTTTTTTTGTTACATTGAACTGTGCACGCGATAACTTTCCTCGTTATGATGAAACCAAGGCTTACTAGGCGCAGGAATTCCTGTTTTGCTAATTTTGTGTTTTATTCGTGCTTATTTCGTGTTCATTGTACCTATGGCAGATTGTAAAAAATATTTAAAAGACCCAACAATTAAATAAAGATGGAGTAAAACTATATAAAAATATTCAAATACCCTATTTAACTCTATCCTCTGAAAAAAATAATGGTAAATAACTTATTTTAAAGCTATATATTTCATTTATCGTGAAATATAATAGCTCTATTAAACCATCCCAAAAAGTAATCAAGCAACGCCTAAAACTAGCTAGATAGTTTGTAAAGAATCGTGTTTGAAAAGGGAAACATTAATCGAACGCATTATATTTCGCCTTGACCTCATTACCTAGTCCATGTTATGGCTGTTGTTTCAAGGACAGCATTTTATATTGAATTGCTTTTTATTAGAAATTAATACGTATTGATTTTCACTTTGTACATTTTTGCGCCGTATTACACGCAAATGCATGATGTCAACTCGTATAAATACATATCTTCTACCCGGAAGTTGGAATCCAAAAGTAACAGCAAAAATAATAAACATTCCCTGTTTATAGATAATATAGGAAAGGAAAATACCCATAAAAACATGTGCCTATTAGGTCATAAATCCAGAGGCAGTGATTGGGCACCGACAATTCATAAATATGGAAATTATTTGCCGGGCTCTGTTTTCATAAAATTCGTTGGGTTGCTTCGTGATTTTGGCTGTTGTCATGACAAAACCAGGGGACCATCTTTCTGATATACGTAAATAAATACCTACTCAAAAATATTAATAGAAAAATACTTTGGTAAGAATTCTCTCATACGTTAAAAGTTATAACAGATAATTCAGAGGGCCTAGACAATGTAACAATCGATATAGAAAGCGATAGTAGAAAAGTCCATAAATGTATGGGTTTGGCATATGCCTTAGATATGTCACGTGATCTGGTTTGAATCTGTCTATTATTTTCGAATCGCTTCATAGCGAATGCTGGTTGGCTAGGCCCTCATGGTGGGCACACACGTACGCAGATGCGCGATGAGCATGTTTCATCCGAGCATGGCTATCTACAGACATGCTCGGCCCTACGTCTACACGCAAAAGCTTGCTCGAAGAACATAGTAAATGTGCGTTGAAACTCTTCGAGCAATCGTTTTTGTTGGCTTCGAGCATTTGTCTTGAGACTTGCATTGTACACACGTTCGTACTTGGTCGAGATCGAGCAAGTTTATCGAGCAAGTACGTACGTGTGTACCCACCATCAGACACAAAGCTTACAGCGATAGTAAAACATATATTTTTAAAAAACTCATCAATAGCGTACGGATATGCACAATAAACGAGCCCACACGGGCGCTACGTGAATAAATTTATCTATCATCATCATCACCATTATCATGTTTTGTAAGTCCACTGTTGGAAATAGGCCTTCATTATAATGAATGCCCTGTCTTCTGGTTGCCGCATCTAGCATCTGCCTGCAGACTTTCGCAGGTCATTTTACCATATATTTATGGTGGGATGACGCAACGCAACGTAGTGTAGGACGCCCTCCGACCAGGTGGGATCACAAACTACTTGGTATATATTGACTTTTTAATGAAGTTATTGACATCTTACAAAAGGCTTACTTAATCGCTTGGGAACAACAGCGCTTCATAGAAACTTTGTAATACATTCACCAAACTCCTGTCAAATGACCTTTTTTGATGAGCTAAAGCATTATTTAAATTTATTTAAATATTGTTGAAAAAAACTACCTACCTGTTTTTTTAGTATCGAAAAGCGTCTGGTTTCCCAAAAAATAAGAACATCTTACGACACCCCTAACTCCTAAGTTAATCAAAGATTACGGGTCAGTGGTCGGGTTAAAATTGAGGCCGTCGACTGTAAGACGGCAATTATAAGGGTTCCACGACTCAATGAGCAAGAAATAGGTGATGCGTGTGCGAGATGTTGACAACAGCACACCGTTATGTATAATTTACCTTTGTATATTGAGTTGTTTCAGTGCCATTACTAGTTGAGTCACGACATTAAAGCCAAGTGAGCTAACAGTGAACGGAAAATCCTGGCTTATTATAAATAGTCTACTTTTCTAGCGTGTTCTTATTTGTATTTCTGTGTAGTTCGTTGTTTTTCCATACACTCAATTACATTTGCATATTGATTCATTCAGCAGGATTACTGGAAACCATATATAGAATAAGGAAAATACATTTATTTGTTCCATACAAACCTAATTTCTACAAAATTAAATAACATAATAACTAAAAATACATATAAATGGCCGAAAGTTACAGAATGTCACAGCATTTACTAGCTCGCAACCAACCAATGGTTGCGAGCTAGCAACTAACGCTGTTCATTCCATCAGAACCACTTTGTTGGCGTTACGGATAATCCAGCCACATTATATCAATTTTCAACTAAATTCATGCATAAATACATCACGAAACGTCACTCACATCACAGCACCGAATCGTAAGTAGGTATCTATCATAAATATCCAAATTATATTATAAGCGCGTAAGTTTGTAAACATGTATGAAAACATGTTTGTTGCTCTTTCTCGCAGAAACTACAGAACGGATCGGGCTGAAATTTTGCATACAGGTAGTTCTAGGCCTGGAATAACATATAATACAATAGTCTATTATAAATTACAGTGCAGATATTTTGTATCCCACGTCGTAGAATAGATTCAGTATGTAGAAAATAGGCCATATAGGTAGGTAATAGGTCGAAAATGGGCCAAAATACCGAGGATGCCTATTTCTGTGAAAAATAGTCCTGCAGAAGTAACACACCCACCGCAATATGCAGCTTGCAGTTGGCAACACAGCTTTAGTTCCATGAATTCTAAGCTTTGTTATCTTTGTTTGGTAGTGGTGAGCGGATAACATTAATTGTTAAAACTGTTATAAGGAATTCTGTGCGTACATCTATCTACATAGAATATAAAGAATGTAAAGAATAAATTATGATAACTAGAGGGCTTAAATTAAAAATTAGTTTCTGCTCGCGGCTTTGCACGCGATATTTATGAATAAAAAGAAGTCTAAATTCTTCCCCAAGATCATATTTTGTAATATTTTTTAGAGCCGTTAATCCGATAAAAAGACGTGTGGCACTCGGGGACTGCCGCGGTAAAGCTATTGCAATGCCATCTAGAGGCGAGTTGCTGAACTAAAGAGACAAACGTCATATTTCAAAAAGTCATTAAAAGTTCTACTATTCATCGATAGATGGCAAAACTAAAAAGTATCACCGCTGTTTCGGTCGGCAAATAATTCAGAAAAACCTTTTTATTTCAAACTAAGGTAAATGCACTATCCGCCATTCCAGTCTGCGTCGCTCGTAAAAATAAGGAAGGCGTTTTATAGCACCGTGCCCGACAAACCTACAATGGAATGGAATCAATTCGCTTGTGTACGTGTGTGCTGTATTCTAAAGCTCAGGGCTTACACAGTTTACAGAGAGGTGCTTTGTGATTCGATGTATGCAGTGCAGATTCGATCTCTATGGCAAGGTTAGTAAAATACGCATATGAAATAAACATCACGAAATAATTTGGAGTAAAATTTATCTCGGTGAGCTATGGAAAGAGCTGAGTCTCTCTGAAGGATAGGATTTGAAACGAATACATCCGCCAAAGAACCAAGTTGAAGTGGCAGTGGGCCGGCCATATCTCGCCAAGAACCGACAACCGCTGGAGTAAACGAGTTCTTGTGTGGAGACCGCGACTCAGCTACCGTAGTTTAGGACGCTCGATGACGATCTGCGAAAGACTGCAGAGAGATCAAGCTTAAGACAGGGCGCTAGGGCACTCATTAGGAGAGGCCTATGTCCAGCAGTTGGCTAGTATAGGCCGATGATGATGATAAATAAGACTATAATAACCCAATGCTGAAAAAGACGATGGTGCATCAATCAGAGGAGGAACCTCTGATTGATGCACCATGATGCCAATTCAAAAATCATAGGTCCAACTCGTCACGACATCGTATCCTCGGTCTAATATTGAACATCCCTCGCAATGTAAAGCGTTCTACGTTGACTGTATTCGTCTAATTTAGTCTTGTTATTATAGAGAAACTGAAAAACCCAGGGCTTTGTTCATTCTCTTTCAATGTATAACCTCCTCGGTATTTCGACTTCCGATATTGCGTAGTACAGTCTCAGGGCTTAAATCACATTTTTTCAAAAGCTTAACTTACCTTACTTTACCCCATAAAGGAGCAAGTCTGTCTTCAAAACAAGTCTACTCAACTCATACTTAGGTACTTGAATATCTAATGAAGAGGCTCTATAATGAGGCATGTAATAAACAGCAGGTGCACAACATTACGGCTCTTATAACATATTTAAGCTCGTGAGTTTAAAAGAGAAACTCCGACGTTATAACGAGCATTTACTTTGCCCACTTGTGTAGATAGGTACAGATAGGATACAGAAAGGTTTCTGTATTGAAAGATAAACGATATAAATATTAGGTGATAGGTATGTAAGTTTTATCTGCTGATCACTTAAAATGTTCATAGAAAAGTCTAACATGATGTTAATAACCAATTTCACAGGGTAAATTTTGCTCCAAAAACTTTGATAAGCGTACGGTATATGTTTAGTTAGACATAAAAAGTGCCTTCCTTTTAAAAAAAATCGTAATCATGCATTAATTAATTAAAAAGCGAAGATAGGTTACGTAGGCTAGTACGGGATCCTGCGGAATCAACATTATTATTGTAAACATTTTATTGTGTCAGAAATAAACGATTTGTGTTTGTATTTGTTCTCCCAGCGCTTACTCAAAAATTGGCATGTGTTACAACTAAACGCAAACACATACGCTCACAGTTATATTTCCAGTCCTGTGCAATACAAAGATGAACAAAGACGGAAAGACGTACCTAAGACCGAAGTGAGACCGAGACAACAATATTTCACGCGAATCACGACCGCCCGTGCCGCCGCCGGTCCGACGGTGACTGATGTGGAGCACACAATTTTACACAATATGAGGTTGCCATTTTCGAGAAACTAGTACCTCATCTTCCCTTTTTAATTAATCAATGTAATCATGGGAAATTTTTTGATCGATGAATGTATGTATTTTGACCCACCACCCACCTTCACTGGTAGCGTCACGTAAATACAAATTTACTTCGTAAAATACCTGCAGATGATGCTAACAATTTTGTAACGCGGCGGGTAACTGTCTAACGAACGCCACGAGCAATTCAATTCATTTAACCTTTTTGTTGCTTTCCCAGTTATTTCACCATCAACATTAACTCTCACCCGTGTTTCATTTGCATTCGTTTCTTTTATTGTTTCTTGAATGGTTAGTCCGTACTTAAACATTCAATAAAGGCACCTATATCTAATTCACAACAGATATTTGAAGAAAATAGTAGCTCTATAAAGACCAGTTGGTTTTTATGTAATTGGGTACAAAAACTGGCTACAATCGGCTTTTTGTTTTCGTAGCCATAATGTAAGTTCATTTCATATGGATATAAGTTTTACCATAACGATACATCGATAGTTTCTATAGGTGTATCATTAATCTTATAAAAGGAAAAACTTATTGAATTCATCTATCGTATTTCTCTCACGATTTACTTCTCGTCCATTTACTTTCAGGGAAGTATCTCGTAACTCGCAGGACAGAACTTTGTACACTATAATCGTATCTTCTTACGAAAATATTGGCATAAAGTTCATTTTTATATGGCATCTTTTACGAGTTGCTCGCCTCTGCCGAAGTTTCCACAAGTATGAAAGTACCGGTTTATTATTCACTGTACGAGTATTGGCTTTACCATAAAAGTCACGAATCCTATTTCGATAATATGACAATTTCCTGTCGACTGTGCTTCCCTTGAAGCTTCAACGGTCTGAACTACAGCAGACAAAGAGAATAAAGACCGCGAATGCTGCATTTTTGTGGAGATTTGTTAACGTATTGAGGCTTTGTCATGTGCTATCGGTGAAAGAGGAAATAGGTACTTGGCTACGTGCTCGATAATACGTCAATGTTTCTGAAGTTAGTTTCTTTCTGAAATGGCAGAAGCGTGAGTAAGCGCCGCAGTCAGAGACGTCAAAGAGTAGGTCCTTTATGAAAGGTTTTTGTATTGACATATCTACTAAATGATGGTTTTAAGTAATCATTAAAAGAATCTGAGTTCGGCTAGCATTTGAGATCTCTCTAGTCGACAACTCTGTCGTCTTACGTCAGTCTTATGAGTTATATGATAATTTTTCATTTCCTTCCATACATTTAGCGCCTAGTAGCGTCCCTACCCGGTTCTAGTGAGAGACGACTATGTATGACGTTAATCCACTAGTATCTCAATAATACTCTAGTTAGACTCAAGCGATAACTAACTGTCACGTTCTTTTATACTTTTTCCGTTTATTTATTAACTGATAATTGCGAAAATGTTGACGGATTGTATGATAACTATAATTTTGTGACGATATACGTAATGTAATAATATGAAATAAACATACCCTTACTACAAATTGCGTTTCTAATTCAATTCTTGCATGCCGTTAGTTAGATTAAAACCAAAAGTATGAGCAGGTAAATGGTTAGAGACAACCAGCAGTTAGCCGGCGTATTAGCCCAGTTAGTAAGTCACGCAAACCACCCTTCGCCAATTTATCATGTGAACTAGGTGTGTCCGGCGGGTTTATTTAATAACTCTATCCATACAGGTAGAGACTAAGATGAATAGGATGATTATTCGGCGTTTATTCTTACGGATTCTTCCTTTAAGAGAACTTTTTCTACATAGGTAGGTCCTTTATGAAAGAGTTATCGTTTGTTTTTATTATTCTAAAAGTATTTGAAGTTACCTGGAAGAGTGAAATGAATAATGTAATCTGTGAAAAAATATTCAAATATACTGGAGTACTTATTTGTGCGTCAAAGTTTCTGCCTCAAGGATCCCTGATATGTATTCCTTCGATAGGACCTACTGAAGCGCCATTTTTATTTAAATACTAGGTCGTAGACCCAACCTAGACCAGACAGGATTATTACGGAGGACTGACCTTGCCTACCTAATTAAATTTCCCAACATGAAAGTTCTGATTATGTATGCTGTTTGCATTGCGCGAGTTGAAAGCTAAGTTTCACATTCTGTGTTATTACTTGAACAAAGTTCGTTGACAGATGTCCATATTTTACTCCCCACGTACCAGCTCCATAACAAATACTCGAGTTTGTATTCTCAGACTACCCCATTACTTACACGGACCTTAGAAAAACCGTGAAAAATCGCGCGGTACGCACTCAAAACATTTTTGTTTATTTGGTAGCAAACACATCACTCAAGTCACGAACTTGAATTACTTATTTGTTTCACACGGAAATGTATTCAGAGTTCAAAATAAAGCGGCTTGAAAAACACTTGCTCCTTGTACCAGTTTAATTTGACGAAGTTTTTCGAGCTCCGAGAAATGTTTCAGCATTATACCTCGAAGTCAAATAACAATGCGCCCAGCGAGACGTATCGTCATAAAGAAAACATTTTCCTTGGCTCTGCTTCCAAAGAAAATAAACATGGATATTTTCTTTATACTGAAGATATAAGCATCATTGACAATCAGATTTATTAATGCCAGAATGATCTTAGATGAAAAGACGTGTTAAAGGTACATTATCGGAGGCTAATTTCGAAGCCTATTTTATTATTATAGGCGGTCAAGCACGGCCGGTAGATTACCACCCCTTACGACCACCGGCTTTAGGGATATAATAATAAACACTTGAACTTATTCTCACACTCAGCGATTTTTACCAACCTAGAATAAAAATATTAGACGTCTTTTCCACAAAGCAAAATACCTACCAAATTATTCTTCAAATTCTAATACAACCTCAATTTTAACCTTAACAACCTGTATTGGTCCAATGCTGGACGTAGGCCTCCCCTGATAAGTGCGCTGGCATTTATAATACAGCAAAAAACATAAATTCATACATAATATTACAAATTTTCATGCTCTAGTATTAACTCCTTTCGTTACAATTAACCAACATAATGACGTCACACAAGCTAATTGTTAAACCATGTGTAAGTACGAACTATAATACGGGTAGCGGCAATTCGCGCACAAACCGCAATCCCAGAAGGGAATACCTTCTTCTTAAATGGCGACGACATAACGCTAACAAAATTTGTGCCAGAAACAGTAAAGTTGGAAAACTCCTGAAAATAATGGTATTTACTAAATGTATTTTTTAAACAAGGCAATTTTATCACTAAAAAATACATTTAGTAAAAATGTATTTTTTAGTGATAAAATTGCCTTGTTTACTAAAATTTCACTCGACATTTAAAAATAAAACTAGATAAAAATAATAATAATAAGCCTGTTTTTTGATTAATTTGCTTTTGTGTTGCTAGTGGTCATCCAGGGACCCCTTTTTGGGTAAAGGACAGGAATAGGTACTCGTACCTAACTAAATTTAGCGGATACAAATAACACTCCGAAAAACTCACGTCCCATTCGTAAGAAACGGCAAATATTAAAAATTCAGGTCAAAGAAAAGGAGTACATTTTTTTGTACAAAAGAGCAACCCTTAATAAAATTCATTTCTACGTTTGAACTCGAAGATTCTTACGCGTGATATCAACCTCGAATAAATCATCATTCGGGGTGGGACCGAAATTTATTTAAGGCATCAGGAATCTCTTTGTACCTAGTTAATTCTCAGCGAGAGTTGCGCCGCAAATGAGATCAAAACGGCTGATGGACGGCTTTCCTCGCCATAAAATACCCGCGGTCCCGAAAGAGAGCCTTCCACGCGATGAAGCAAGGCAGTAAACATGATAATTGTAATTTAACGCACCTCCTCTCCCATCCTACCCCGCAGACCCCTATTTCCAGACCCCGTCAACCGTGAACCAGTCAAAAGCCAAACGACCCTTTGAAATTCCCAAAATTTTAATTAAAATGTTATAAAGTTGCCAGTTATGGCCACCTACGCGGCAAAAAGCGATATTTCAAGTTTAAGTGAGCATGTTGGGAGACAAGCATCCGTTGTTTCTGCAAAAAGACATTTTAATGGGCAGTTGCTACATTTTTGGATGATGCTTAATTTCAGCCATCTGGCTAGTATGATGCATGTTTTTATGTTGTTCATGCCAGGCAGGAAATTTTAATAAACAATAATTACGAGTAAGATACTGCGTAGAGTTCTTTAAAATGAAATTGCTTCGTCGGCTAATGTATGTTTATTGTATGAAAACTTCTATCCACAACCTCAATTAGAATTAAATAAATGAATAAATAATGCTGAACAATACATACAGCATTATCTAGCTCTAAGCTAAGCAGAGCTTGTGTTAAAGGTACTAGAGAACTGATATACTTAATACAATATGCTACATCGTCGGATAAACTTTACAAATTAAGTTATTAACTCAGTTAACGAATTCCTAACCGACAAACTACTGCTTAACATAAAATTAGATCAATAACCTCGATACCTTACCAATGTGATTATAATTAAACAACAACACTCAAAATTCTGATTTAAACTACTTGACAAGGTCATGTTTGGAGATAATTATCTAATATCTAGGTATAATTATTTTTAAAAAGACAAAATTAAAATAAGAGAGGATAGGTATCCCTCTTTATTTTAATTTTGTCTTTTTAAATGTTTTAATTAATAACTACATAAGAACTACTTTGTTTAAATTCCTTTGCTTTGCTTATAAATTATTTTTTTTAAGTGCCTAGCTGGGTCCATGTACTATTTATTGACTTACGCATACAGCGCACCTACGCTTAAAACCATGGACAGGTGAGCAAAATAAATAAATCTAAATCTTACTCGCGGGTCATTTTAGCTGAACATTAAACAAACTAGAACTTAATTCCCTAAGATTTGCATTAAAGGCGCATTACAATGACATGGGCCTACTTTCACCAAACATAATCAAACTTCAGACTTCCTGTGACGTTTCAATTAAGCCGTGGATTTTACTACTGAACCCCACATCGATAACTGAACTTGTGAAAACTCTAAAACGACCCCGAATTCGATTGATTGGATATCCAACTACTTCTGGACTAATCGCCATACTATCCGTTTAAATAAATCGCAGTCGAGAAACTTCAGTAAGTATTTAGGTGGTAGGATAAAATGAATCGATGGCGGTAAAACTTCAGTATCTAGGCAGGCAGGGTTCAGATTCATTACGAATGTAGCCACCTAGTATGTGTTGGCAGAACAGTGACGATAACTATGTATTTTGAAACTTGAAACGCGATCTGAACACATTTTTATTAGTATTATAGTTGATAAGCGATAAACTTGTTAGTAGTTTCTTTTTCACTTCTTCCGCTAGTGGACAAAAAATTTAAGTGAACTAGAGTCAATTGCACCTTATTTATTATTTTATAGCAATTACTATTTATCAAGCTGTTTAAATAGTAAAAATTTGACTTGTCTTAGTGCTTATTTTGTAAGTCAAAAGAATTAAACGATTTGACTGTGACTCTGACTCTGACTAATAATAATGAGAACTACAACGTTTCATCCCTTGATTAGCGAAATAACACGCTGCGTAAAGGGAAAATAACGAGAGATTTCGTAACGAAACGCTACTGGTTTTGAGAGGTTTTCCATTAAAGAACATGGTCCCTCATTTCAATTCTATGATTCGCTATTTGGTTTGAGTAGTACGATTGTATTTGCTGCTATTGCAGAAACCGGCTAGCTACAGTCAACGATAGAAAAAATCAATGAAATATAGGTAGGTCAATATTCTAATTCTGGTTTACACATCATACTTACTTTATGTACTAACGAGACTTTGAAAGGATAAGATCATCACACATCTAACCATTCCAACTTACGCATCATAATATTGATGAGATGACCGTTTAGGTATCCATTTTTATAAAACCTATTTTAACCTACTTAAAAGTTAGAGATAGACTCAAAAAACCTTTTCGTCTTTGTGAAATCTGTTCCGCAGCAGTCACCGTGTGTGGATAATATTCATAAGTTGTGGTGAAGTGTCCGTGCTCACGTAGGCGCGGGTAATTCCACGTTATTGGGTTTGCAGACACGTGCTATCCCACGGGTATGAATACATGCATGCGACGCTTTTATTGAAATAAGAAACTGACGAAATTGTGTGCACTCAGCACTTGCTGTAACTGGCACAAAAAAGGTTACAGCGAGGGAAGCGGTGCAGGTTAATAATTATGTGTAATAGGTATGTGCATTTTTTTTTAAGCTATTACATAGCTTCTATCGCGGGCCTTGAGCGCGGGGACCGAATCCAGAAATTCCGTAACGAAAAAACCTCACGCTCCCCACTCCGACCGGAACAGCGGTGATACTTTTTAGTTTTGCCATCTATCAATGAATAGTAGAACTTTTAATGACTTTTTGAAATATGAAGTTTGTCTCATTAGTTCAGCAACTCGCCTCTAGATGGCATTGCAATAGCTTTACCGCGGCAGTCCCCGAGTGCCACACGTCATTTTTTTATTGAAGATTTTGCTACGTAGGTTAGTTATAGTCAAGTAAATACCCAAAAAAAAAAGTGTGCCGTTCTACGAAGCTCATCGTAGCAGGCCTACGGCGGCGTAGCATTTTTTGTTTATATTGGGAGAGCTTCGTAAGAGCTATGGTAAGAGCTTTGTAAGAGCTTTCGTAGATTGCTACGAAAGCTCTTCGTAGCAGGCCTACGGCGTAGAATTTTTCACTTCTGTTGGGGGAGCTCCATAAGAGCTTTCGTAGACTGCTACAAAAGCTCTTCGTAGCAGCCCTACGGCGTAGCCTTTTTCACTTTATATTGGGAATTACTCGCCTAAATCTGAATTCACGAAATCTCTACGCTATTTAATGCGCAGTATCATTATGTAAAGCCTCAAAGCTCAAACCTCAACATATTATATTGGTCCACGGCTGGACACGTCTGATGAGCGCCTTATTGGCATTTATCTAATGGGGGGAATGCCCATAGAGTTGTCAGAGGTAGAATTGTTCTGCAGGGATCGCTGCTGCCTGGATTTACAAATCGTACTAACCACTGTACTTTCTGACATAGTAATGGAAGTTAGCTTTATAACCATTTCAAAAGTCGCAAACAGAGAAATTCCAAGTTACATACAGAACTCATTTAACAGCCAAGTGTATCAGATAAATAAGTTCCAGTAAGAAAGCAGCCTGTTTTGATTGATGTAGGAAGTATAAAGTGGAAAATAATTTGTTTGCGTCGGTTCTGACTGAAATGGATGGTTCTATAGACTCATCGTGACAACGAGTATGTTGAAAATTGTTATCTGTATAACATGTTGCAGTCTAGTGGGGACACACCCGTATTTTACGATGTAGTACGTGGCAGCCATGATTTATTTGTTTATCCTGATGAAAAGGCAAAAATTCTATGCAGGCTTTTTATCCAACAAACTGAATTGGGGTTTTGTACAAGTTCACACGCGTGAAACCAAAATAAATGTAATTATCGTGTTAGTAAATTGACGTCAGGTAAGTCGTTTAGAAGTTAGTTACAAACTTTAGCCATTTTGCCTGAGGTTATTAATCACATAGGGGTAGATTAGTGATAATATTTGTGTTGGAAAGTGGGGTAGTCAATAAATTACATTATTAGCCTGATTACGCCTTGGGTCTGTGATGACTTAAGGTTTTCGCAAATCTGGACCGGACCATGATAAAAACGTGTCTTCGAATGGGTACATAATCATCATCATCAGCCTATATTAGTCCACTGCTGGACATAGGCCTCCCCTAATGAGCGCCATAGCGCCCTGTCTTCAGCTTGACGCATCCAGCATCTGCCTGCGGTCTTTCGTAGATCGTCATCCCATCTGGCCGGAGGGCGTCCTACACTACGTTTGCCGAGTCGCGGTCTCCACTCAAGAACTCGTTTACCCCAGCGGTTATCGGTTCTTCGCGAGATATGGCCGGCCCACTGCCACTTCAGTTTGCTAATTCTTTGAGCTATGTCGATAACTTTGGTTCTCTGTCGGATGTATTCGTTACGAATCCTATCTTTCAGAGAGACTCCGAGCATAACTCTTTCCATAGCTCGCTGAGCGACTTTAAACTGGTGGATCAGCCCTATCGTGAGTGTCCATGTCTCAGCTCCGTAGGTCATGACGGGTAGGACGCACTGATTGAAAACTTTCGTTTTCAAGCATTGCGGTATGGATGACGAGAAGACTCGACGTAGCTTTCCAAACGCTGCCCAGCCTAGCTGGATCCTCCTCTTGGCCTCCTTCTCAAAATTGTTTTTACCCAACTGCAGAATTTGTCCAAGGTAAGTGTACTCGGGTACATAATATACTCGTTATATTTAGATAAATTATTATATTGATGGCAACAGATGACAGTAAAATTTTGTTCAGTTCTGACAATGGAATCCATGGACATTCATGAAAAAACTATAAAAATTGAAGTCGGTTTATAGTTTTTTAAAACAAAATTATTGATTATGTTTATTTTTGTGCAGTTCGGTAGCGTTTCTGGATGTATTAGTATAGGTGTTATGTCATTTGGTGCCCTTCCATACGCCCCAGTAGCCAGAGATGGATGTTATATTTCAGACCTCGGTCTTGAAGTCAGCGACTGTGAAGCGGGGGCGGTGGCGGTGGCGCGGGGAGTGGCGTGGTAACGTAGACCCGCGTCTGTGGACTTAGTGTCCTCATCCTTACATGCACCGGCTCTATTTACCTACAATTCGCCGCTGGGCAACCAGCCGGCTTAGCACGGGGATTTTTGGAAGACATCGAAAAATTACATCGCATCGTCATTCATTGCGTAAATTAAGGAAGTTGAAGGAATGAATTTAAAACATTTTTCATTACTATTAGCGGTCTCGCTACGCTCGGGCGCCAAACCCCGTCTCGGGACTAAATATGTTACCTTATTCCCTTGGGTAACAATGTACTATTACGCATTCGATGACAAAGTGAAGTATTTCTTTTCTATTCTACCCTAGACAACGTGTTAGGTCTACAGGATGTATGAAAACTGGCTGCAGTCATTATACCTCGTACAAAATAATAACAAAGCACCTATTTTTTAACCATGGTCCAATAAACCAGTGTAGCTAACGGGCATTCGCTATGAAGCAAATCGAAAATTCCTATTTGAATCTTTGAATCTGTTTCGAATTTTTCCCTACGAATCTTTCAATTGTTTTCCATTCGCTTCATAGCGAATGGTTGGCTACGCCCTCACACTACGAGAGTTCGGCTAGTAAATAGATATACTTTTTAATACTTTTTCTAATTTGATGCATGCAAACCTGTCACCGTTTGGTTCAGTCCACACAAGAATGAGTTGTCATTTTATTAAATTTGAAGTCTGTTCCGTCGTGGTTGGTTAAGCCCGTCTAGATAGTAGGATGTTTGTGCATAAAATCCCATCGACTTTTATAATCTCTGATTTAATTATGCGGTAGTGCTTCAAAACAAGTGGCCCCGCAAATTTAATTATCCCTTCGTTGAACGAGACGTCGTAAAGGCTTTCATTACAGTGATTAGAGGCCAGATTGCGGAAACATGGAGTACAATGCCTTTTTGTTTCGTTACATACTTTTAACTTTTGTTTTTGTGACTCCGTTGTGGAGAGATAACTGGGGATTGTGGTGGGTGTTGCGGATTAGGAAGGGTGGGTGTTGCTGAGTAGGTTCTTGGATCTATGCTCTAGTTGATGGTGAAAGATTTGTTAGGGTCTTATAAAGTGAGTGAGAGTTTCCGGGGGCGGTTAGCAGCGCCTCTTGCAGAACAATTCTACCACCAAACTGTGATCCCAAACCGGATGCCCAGCGATTATGGGTATTACCCACCATGAGATAACAGCCAATAAGGCGCTTATCAGGGGGAGGCCTGCGTCCAGCAGTGGACCAATATAGGCTGTTGAGGTTTTAAAGTGAAGACTAATAGGTTAGTGTCCTGAATAAGAATACCATCGTCAGTTAAATTATTAGAAGATATTAAAATTTTATATTTTTCTTTTTGTCAATCATACAAATTACAAAAATTAAGAGCGACAAAGTTTAAGAGTGCGGGCTACTTTCTTCAAGCCTAGCTAGAAAGTGTTCTTTTGTATGTTCAGTTTGTCAAAAAAAATATTTAAAGATTTAGATAGCCAGTTAAAGTTTCGCGGGACGTCACGACGACGCGACGCCTTGCCTTCTAGGCCTTCTAGGCGTGACGTCCCGCGAAACTTTAACTGGTTATCTATATCTAATTATCCTTACCTACTTGATATAATAAATTTAAAAGTAACTCTATCTTCCTGTCTGTTACCTTGTCACGCCTAAGTGGCTGACTGGATCTCAATGAAATAAGACAGGGAGGTACATGGTTTCTTGGGGACGGACAAAGGCTACATTTTATACAAAAAATCGCGAGCTAAGCTAGTTTTAACCGACTTCAAAATAAGAAGGAGGTTCTCAATTCGACTGTTTTTTTTTATGTTTGTTACCTCAGAACTTTTTACTGGGTGGTCATTTTCATATAAAAGCTTTTTTTACATGAATTCTGGTGCTTCCCGTGTGATCCCATTTAAATTTTGGTCCAGTTCTGACAATGAGATCCATGAAAATCCATGAAAGAACTATAAAATTGAAATCGGTTTATAATTTTTTTAAATAAAATTAATTATTAGTAAGTTAAGTCTAGGGTAGGTACTATTATTTATTTTTTCTATTTAAAATATACTTTTCCCATGTGATTTTATAGAAAAGTAGTAGTGATAAGAGTTAAAAAGAGAAGAGTCGTGTGAATTGAGGGCGCCCGTGGGCCAATTGACACCTTTTGTTGCGTTGACAACACTGCTCTGTCATTATAATGCGACAAAAAGTGTTAGTTCACTGTAACGCCACGACTCTTCTCTTTTTGACTTTAGTAGAGTATGAAAATAAACAATATTGTTTCGGAAACAGTTCGTTTTATCCGATCTGGCAACTTCCTACTTATCGTAATCATTTTACCTATCTGTAATCCACTCTGCAATAATGTGAATGAAAACTTTTCCCAACAACTGCTCGTATCAGGTGCTATACCCTAAATATCCACGTAGAGCCTGCTCCAATTTAATCCTACTCACACAAACACATAGAACTGTAGCTTTCCGAGGTTCATTTCGATTCGCGGCATCGCGGTGCTGGAATGATTTGCCTCCTCCAGTACGCAACACCAAGTCGTTGTACACATTTAAAGCTAATCTCAAAAAACTTTTATTATCTAACCAAAAAACCTCCTAAGAAAATACACCTCCCCTTAAATACATTCTAGCCCAATATTTCTTGTTTTTAAATCTTATACCCTATTTAAGTATTGTACGCATGTAACTGTTTTACCTTTTGCATTGATTATTGCCCAACTCTTTTATTCCTTACTTAAGTACTTGTACCCCCCCTTTATTTTGTGAGTGTTGTTACGTATCATTTGTGGACTGTTACTCGTGATGCGACGTCACCCAACTTAGGTCCTGACTGAAAACCAGCTTCGTTATCGACCTCGGTGGATAATGACATCAAGCTGAGGCTGGACCTGATTAGCCGCGCACATAGATAGGGAAAGACCAGTTATTTATACCCTTGGGACTCGACTACTACACACTTAGAATAGGTTTCGACATTTAAATCCAAAGGTTTATTATATTTATCTTAGTTACGTATATTTTGTATTTCCTTTATTATTATTATTGTTATAAGGTGTGTGGCTACGAATAAATTCTTTCTTTCTTTCTTTCTTTCTTTATACAAAAGAGATGGATCACCGCTCTACTCGATAAAATATCCAGAATTGTTTATTCAAATTGCAAAATTTATTCTAAAATACATAATGATCCTATCTAGATAATCACATCGTGATCACACAGCTGTATGGTGCTGGCTTAGAATTTGCACCACCCCATCTCTTCCCGTGGGTGTCGTAGGAGGCGATAAGGGATATCCACCGGGGGGCGGGCAGCAAGCCCCTTACACTGAACAGCGATCCCCAACCCGGCGTGGGGATTATGGGCATTACGCCCCATTATATACATGCTAATAAGGCGCTTATCAGAGGGAGGCCTGCGTCCAGCAGTGGGCCAACACAGGCTGTTGAGGTTGAGGTTGAAATTGAAGATCATACAGTGAATCGTCATTTCAGTTTAGAATAGTTTGTGCAACTATTCCGGCTGTCGCTCACCCGTCCAACCTCTTTGCTGCATAACAGAAAAATGAGCATTCAAATATGGGCTTGTAAAATTTTAATACATTTTAAAGTGACATTACATGTTTACCGCAAGTTACAGGCGCCACGCGCGCGCGCTGTTTAAGACCATTTTGATTGCAATTTTTTTCTTATACTGCAGTGGGGCTGGACGTGTAAATGCCAACTTTAACATCATCTTTACGGCCGAACTTTACCCACGACATACATTTATTTCAGACTAAAGATAAGTAACAGATCTTACTGTAAACATAAGTTGAGTTACAACTGTTACAAGTGAAAGTTACGTTTTTTTTAAGTTTAAAGTTTAAGCATGTGCTTGGCATTTCATTGTACCAGCCACTATGTCCTACGCCGCATCCATTGACCCGTTGCGACAAACTAAACTACACGTAACGTTGGCTTTAATGGCTCAGTAAAAAGGGTTTATTCTAAAGGATCATAAGAGTCTTAATACTTTGGTGGGCTTATTACTCACGTAAAATAATTTTAATTAACTCAAAGCTAGGAACAAACATTCATTAATTTTGAGTTAACGACGGGGACAGGTGATAAATAAGCGACCCTCATACAAGTGTAGGCACGATCGGCTCAAAAGGGCCGACCGTGAATATAAAATAATGGCGTTACGTTCTTACGTGAAAGGTTAGGATGTCACTAGAGTATTTTATTTTTTTAGAGTTTCTGTAACGACAAACACTAAATACGAGGTATTCCTTTCTTAGACGATTAAAATAATTGGGATGTTTGGTTCTTGCTCTTATAAAAACCACATCATTGGATCAAATATTTAAGTTACGTAAATTTCGGCTATGAAATAAATAAAATGTAAAAAAAAATATAATATTTTTACACTACTTTGCTGTTCTTCTAACATCGGAACACCCTGTATAATGGGCCGCCTCAACGGGCGACTATATCATCGCCAGCTATGGGCGTTTCTTCATTGGCCGGCTCGGCCCAGCACCAGTGCCGACGACGACAGTGCTCAACGACACTGCACCGACAGCTACATTCTTCATATTTGACCGACACGACACGACGGCTTTGTAATGCCACATAGACCAAACACTCACATAGAAGTTGCGTAGGAACACAAAACGTATGTACGTACGATGCCAGCCCGATACAAGAAGGAGACCAGGTCGACGCCAGCGCCGGCATGTCGGTGTCGGGCCGGGCCGCGTATATTAAAATGCTTCTTCAGTATGTCTCTGCCACCGGCTTCAGTTCTTCACCGCCAAGACAAACTCACTGACCTTGTTTGGGCCGAGGCTTCGGGTGCATCGGCTCTGGGTGCAGTTATAAATATACACACCCCTTTGAGTCACAGAGTTGCCACGAACGACCCCCCCCCCCCCCTCGCGGGCTTTAGGCGGGCTTCGCTAGGAGTAAGTTAATCTTGCGGGACCTCCCTCACCCCAGTCAAAGTACCCAACAAAAGCCTACGTACTGTCATCTATTACGCGCGTCTTATAGTGAAGTACTGAAGCCCGCGGCCGGGCCAACGAGACATACAATTTCATAGAATTATCCACAGAGTCGGTGTCACTATCGGTGCTGAGCCGGGCGGGCCAATGAAGAAACGCCCAATGGTCTCGTTTTTCACCTCGACCTCCTCAACCTCAACAAAAAATATTGGTCCACTGCTGGATGCAGGCCGCCATGATACGCGCCTTAATGGCGTTTATCTAAGCGGGGTAACGACACCCACGGGAAGAGTTGGGGTGGTACAAATTCTAAGCCAGCACTACACAACACAGCTCGTTTCTCACATAACTAAGAAATTTGACTCACAGCAAAATCGTACCAATAAGTACATTTAGCTATTGGTTTCGAATTCGAGGATCATTTGGGGATAAACCTAGATTGATTCATGTTATAGAAACCTGATCTGCGCATATTCCGTTTTCCGATCACGTGTGAATTGAAAAATGGTGGGTAGAAGTATCGTTTTGCTTGCTGAATATCAAACGATCGATTTAATGGATACACATGTCATGTTAGATAGACCTAGTTTCTTTTATGCTTCATGAAAAGTACTGTAAGTTCATACACATTCTAAACTTTTTCTTTTTCTTTCATTTTATACTTTTTTTCCTCTTTACCTACAGTTAAGATTAGTTATTTAATAAATATGTTGCTTTGACTTAATTATCTTTTAATATATTAGTCGGAGAAGCCACTGGCTCCTGAAACACAGTCTATAAACTAGTTCAGGGGCTTATGGACCTTTACTGTCTGTATAACACTAGATACATACTATGTCAATAAATACATTTTTACTTTACTACATTTTTTTTCATCGTAAAAATCTACAGTTGATTTGACGTGTGTATGCACAGTCAATAAGTTTCTATACTACAAAATATACTGGACAATCCACACATCATCATCTAGCCCCAAGCTAAGCAGAGCTTGTGTCATGGGTCTGACGACTGATATACAATACATAGATCTTTTATTATATGTAAACAATACACAGAACAAAATTTACAAATCGTACAAACAAAGCCCTGGGGCGGGAATCGAACCCACAACCTCCTGCATCGCAGGCGGATCTTCGCCCATCGCGCCAAATCGGTCGTCTCTATAGAAGCTTGTTGACCGTGCATTGTGTGGATCACTATAAAATCCATAATCTATAATAGAACACTGATGACTATATACTATATATATACTATACACATGGCAAATTAACAGTAGTTTTTTACAGCGAATAAATGTCTCTCAAGATCTCTTACAGTAACAAGGAATACAGGAAATGAAAAATTATCTATACGGGGCCTTGCGCACATTAATCCAACGCCAATACCGTACAAAAATGTGCACTTAAATACGGGCTTAAACTATCTATATTTAGATACATTTTACAGTGACAAAAAGGATTCTCACAAGGTTCAATGTATGGCTCGTGAGCTGTCTGAAATCTAGCATCTGATGACCTCAATATGAAATGCGTCTAAATGTTATGAGATCTTGATTCTATCCCATCCTTGATCGCACATTTTTATGATGTGCGGTAGCGGTGTGCCATTGATACCAAAACCGAAGCAGGTTATATTCTTAAATTTAAACGTTCCAAAAAGATTCAAAAGTGGGAAGGTTTTTATATTGCACTTTTTCTACGCTATGTTCTCTTGCACATAGCATACTACGGTGATGGCTACGTCGTAGCAATCATTGTGCCATGCTACGGAGATGGCTACGTCGGTTGTAGCGATTATTGTAGCATGCTACGGTGATGGCTACGTCGTAGTAAGCTGTACAAAATGTTCCAATATCAATGTATTTTTGGATCCCATGGATGCGGTATAATGTTGAGGTAAACCAAGCAAACTAATTTGTATAATACTGGTCTAATAGGAAACGCATTTTTAATTTGTCAATAATTTATGATCGAAAGAGGTTAGGGGCGCGTGTGCGTAGCTAAGAGATGACAAGCCTAAAAATATTTTTGAAAAATATTATATGCCACCGGTGTATCAGAATCATTTATTAGTTTTCATTGTTCATTTGACTAGTCTTATGCCCGTTTTGTAACTATAATTTCCTTGTAGTTTGCATTATTTTGAATAACCTTGCTGTTATCTCGTTGTGTTATTACTATAAATTTTTTGTTAAGTTATCATTCAGAAACGTCTTTGTTGAAATAAAATATCTTGGATTTTAGAACCGAGTAGTTTTGAATCACAGAAATTATACAACCAATTGACCTATATATTTAATCACATATCCTGTCAGTTAAATGTCTCGGTATAATAATCTAATAATTTACTTGGCATGGCCGGCTAGGCAGTTGGCGCACCTTTTCAATGCAAGTGCGATAATTTCCAATGCCCGTATGATATATGGCCAAATTATGCAAGAAGGCGTGAAATGTCCATGCATGCTATTAACCCATTGGGAATACCAACATAGGTACATTCTGTTAAAGGTAAGTCGGGTAAGTATTGCATTGAACGGTTATGGAGCTATAAAAATAAATTGTCAGAAATGGGCCAAATAGCGCATCCGGGGAATCCAACTGAAGTTTTAACTGGCAGTTACGACTTACCAGTATCATCGGGTCCATCTTGAATGGTTTAGCTGATTCTGATATATTGCAGAGGTGGAAAAGTTATTTATTGAACCAAAAGTAGTCGCTACTACGTTACAAGAATATACTTGGCATATCTTTGTTGCGAGTGAGAGACTTTTTTTCGAGTGTATAGTTATTAAGCTGAGTACAATTTAACGAACCTTCATGAAGTATAATATATACGAAGGTTACACATATTATGTACTCGTACTCATATCGTAGCAAACCGTTTGTCACAAAAATACTCCTTACTTTAAAAATTACTAGCTGCGCCCGCGGCTTCGCATGCGTTGTTCCTGTGAAAACGTTCAGAGGTGATTTCCATCCCACGGGAACTTATTTATAGAATAATAAGTTTAATCGTGTAGAGCTTGTTTTATGGGTTTTATGGGTCTTGTTTTATGACATTTTGTCAGGTTGATTCTAGGATTAGATTGACCTTTATGCAAAATTTCAGTCCGATTTGTTCTGTAGTTTTGGCGTGAGGAGGTAACAAACATCCATCCATCTAAACTTTCGCATTTATAATAATAGTGTGATTATTATCAACATTCAAAAATGTGTAATGTACTTGATTTTAAAGATTAACTAAAAATGTACCTACAATGAAAAAAATAAGCTTACTTACGGAATTTTACTTTTTATTGTTTATATTACTTACATCGCCATTTCCAAGAAATAAATTAATACTGGCTACTGAATTAGCATTCATAAATTTATTCACTGAAAGAATCCAAATTGAATACTCTTACGAGAACAAAACTCTAGCATTATTATTATACCTACAATATTAAAACTCCAAGAACAAAGGCTATATTCTCACAAAGTAAAATGGCTTTCAAAACATTTCTTTGAGGTACTTACCTACATACTTAATACCTAGTATTATCTTATCTACATAGGTAGAGAGTTGGTAAAGCCGTATTCATACTTGCCAAGAAAAATTCTTCACAAAACGACTAAAACATGCCATCGTCGAGTCTATGTAGGGCACTCTCATATTATATGTGGCTTTATACAGTTTAGTTAGGTACTTACTAAAATAAAAGAACCCAAGACTTATTATCATCGATCTATCCTATCATGGTGTCATGTCAATTCAGATATCGCCAAAACCAAACTAAACTAATTAGACAGGCGTAAAGTGATGCCATCTTTTTAACCAACTTCAAATAAGGAGGAGGTTCTCAATTCGTCTTGCGACGTCGAAGCGCGGGGCGCAACTAGTTTTACATATTAATAACCCAAATAATTGATACAAAAAAAACTATGCATATACCATATTCCTACGTTTACACAGGCATTAGATTTACGCGGTATTTGCTACCCAGAGCGGTACCGGTAAGTTTTGCTAGGATTTCGAGTATTTTAGTAACATCAGGATAATCGCATTGAGAATGCAATAATCCCACTGTTACTAAAATACTCATCTTTTGCTACTGTTCTGGTTGTCGAAATAATAGTAGTGAGCGGGCTTATAGGTCTGACCAGAGGGGTTTGTGGTCTATTTGATATACGTTACTAGCGAGACTAATACGTTAGTAGCGAGACGTGATCGTGACGTTTTCTTTTTGTCCGTACGGTTGAAGGGCTCTCGTTTCTTACGTCAAATAGATGCACCCTTAGATTTTAATACACGCAGACTAGCTTCGCTATATAAACTTTGTCTTCGCTATATGAACCAGGTTGTCTGGCAGAGATCGCTCTTGAGCGATAAGACCGCCAATTGTCACTTAGTTTTAATTATTTTATTTGTAAATTGTTTCTTAGTTTAAAGTGTGCAATAAAGTATTTTCTATCTAGATAGATATCTATCTATCTTTTCATGACATTCAAGTAGGAGGGAGGGTAGTTGTAGAAAATAGTCATTATTATTAAACATCTCAGAAAAAAAAGATATAAAATAACTTCTATCATAAAAATTGCTTTTTGTGTACGCGAAACAAGAAGCTAATTAGGCTTTGAATGTAACGGAGAAAAAGTGCCTCAAATATCCCAGAGAAACCGGTATATTATAGGGTAGTTATCTTGTTATAAGAATTAAACTTGTTTCTAGAAAATGATTAGTCTAACATCATCATAGGCCTTTATTATCTTTATATTTATTTGGGAAAATAGAGTTATTACAAACTAAACAGTATACAATACATCCGACAGAGAACCAAAGTTATCGACATAGCTCACAGAATTAGCAAGCTGAAGTGGCAGTGGGCCGGCCATATTTCGCGAAGAACCGACAACCGATGGGGTAAACGAGTTCTTGAGTACGCGACAAACGTAGTGTAGGGCGCCCTCCGGCCGGGTGGGATGACAATCTGCGAAAGACTGCAGGCAGATGCTGGATGCGTCAAGCTGAAGACAGGGCGCTATGGCGCTCATTAGGGGAGGCCTATGTCCAGCAGTGGACTAATATAGTCTGATGATGATGATGATGATGAAACAGCGCATTTACTGCCCATTCTCTGCGGCGCGTTGCCGCCGCCACGACACGGGTGTGGAGTTGAGCACCTGATATCCAGGCGGGCAGCACCGACCCCTGCAGACAATTCTACCACTGAACAACGATCCCCAACCAGGATTATGGGCATTAGGTTCCATTAGATAAACACCAATAAGGTGCTTATCAAGGGGAGGCCTGCTTCCAGCAGTGGACCAATGCAGGCTTTTGACGTTGAAGTTGGGGTAATGAATTGATATGCCATTATTATCAACAGTTAGCAGCTAGTGCACTTATTTCATTCTTTGATTGTAATTTCAATTTAAAGATATTATTCATCGTCATATTTCTGTTTTCATTCTTCTATTTTCAAGAGCCTGTCAAATCGTTGATCAAACACTGCTATCGAACTCAACTATCGAAGAACCGGTTGTTAGGAACTCTGTTTTAACCTACACGTCCAGGTTCCCTGTATATCTTAATGCGGAATCCCGTGCCTAATAGCGCATACGGGCAGCCTCCTACCCCTTAATTCAACAATTACCTAGTTACGGTCCGGTTGGCAGCATGGTAGCAGTATGAACAGTAATCTAATTGCATTTTTAATTATTTTTTGTCGGAACATAATCAAATCACATTGGAAATTCACATTTCATGTTCTATCATGACACCGTAGACTAAAAATACGCTGCTGAATTCCATGCCAAACATAAAAAACAAGCTTTGTTGTAGTTGTTTTACAAAAAATAACTATTATGTTTCCTCCCAAAAAGGACCTCCTAAACTTCAAAATCTGTTGTGTCGGGTTTTACAGTTTAGTAAGTATTTTACAGTTTACTAGAGGTGCTCTGAAAGAAGAGAAAGAAGCTTTCAAGGTTCTATAAAAATAAAATAGGGTAATATTTCGAAATCAGACTTCAAATTTACAAAGAAACAGGATTTTCTTACGTAACCTCAAAAGGTAGTAGTCGCTCTAATCAAACGTTAATAGTCAACCTTTATGAGCCCAAGTACGTTGTTCTCCTAATCAACAATTGGTCAGTGGGTCGGTGCCTCTCATAGCGATGCTCATCAAAGGGCTTTCAAGGGGACATAGTGTCGAGAGCCGACGCTTTTCATGGCCGATTCTATATGTTGAGTCGACACTGACACCACCTTATGTTTCAATGTCAATGGACAAAGGGGTGGTACAGTAACTTTACAACATTTATGTACCTACCCATAGACCTATAAGTCTGTGGGTAAAGTTACTTATACTTTTCAAGAAACGGTTATCAGTTTTAACTTATTTTTTACTAGGTTAATAAGCTCAACTATTTTAGAAACCATTTTCTGTATCCAATACGGTTACTGCCAGTGCGGCCGTAAATCTCTTAGAATTCGTATGAAGATGGTGTTTAACATTTTCATTGCTCACGTCGCACATTTGCTTCTTGCAGACCTACGAGCCACCCCTGCTACGGTTCGAATCGCAGAGGCTTGGTAGTAAATGTGTTAATCCGTCACGAAAAGTAGTGAGTTCTCACACCGGAAGCCTAGATTCCGTTTGAGCCCAGTGGAGTCGGTAGATACCAAGCCATTGATTGTGGAACACCGCGCCGAGCCTTACAAAATATCATTCCCATGTTTTTAAACAGGGTGTTTAGCAGACCATGTGCCATATTTAGTAACTGGGGGTAGGACCAAGTGCAACATCTTGGTGACATTTTAAACCCTGAAAGGCCCATCGGCTGTTTCTAAGAATTAGAAGTTTTCAGTTAAACCAGAGACCAGCCATTTTATTTCGATTTCACGAGTAAAGGCCCTGCATTAAATACCTAACAAAATGATTTCATCATTTTGTTAAGTATCTGCTATTTTGAATTAACTGACTTTGAGTGTTATAAATAATTTAAAGTTAGTAACAAAATTACCCAAAAATCTTTTTAAAATTCCTTAAAATTGCCGAGAGGCTTTTCAGTTCCACCTACCCCCAGTTACCATAAAACAGTCTTTCTACGCCCTATAGAGGTATATACATTCCTATGCTCTTGCCGTAAACGCACATGATACAGCCATCCAACTGATTTAAATATGCAGACGATATCGATTGTCTCCAAGAATAGGCCCGAAGTGGAACTACAAAACCACAGATAACTGTGGTTGGAGACCGATTTCCCCGATGCTAAAGTAAAAATAAGCATCGATAGGTGTTCGAACACACGCCGTGTGGCTTAGAATTTGAACCACCCGACCTCTTCCCGTGGGTTTCGTAAGAGGCGATTAAGGGCTATCCACAAGCGGCGCCTTCTGCAACAATTCTGCCACCTAACTGTGATCCCCAACCCGCGTGCCCATCGTGGGGATTATGGGCATTTACCCCAATACGATAAGCCAATAAGGCTTATCAGGGGGCGGCCTGCGTCCAGCGGTGGACCAATATAGGCTATTGTGGTTGTGTGTGTGTGTGGTGTCCGAACATAAATTTATACCTACGGTACAGAAACAAAATGTTTTATTATCTGTCTACCTTTCTATTACTATTTAACCCAAATAGATCACTACAATCAAGAGTATTGTTTATTTTGTAAAACGCGTACGCAGCCACGGGCAGTAGCAGACGATTTCTTTATTCTTGCGCTAGTTGGGATACGAATATCTCCGAGGTATCTATGTCCTAGCTGCGCTTTAATAATTAGAAAGATCAATTAAAGTAAATGCGTGACCCACACCTGGGCGACAGAAATGCCCATCTGGGCACAGCAGTCGACATTCGCATGCAACTATGCCCCAATAGAGGCGAGTTAAGGTGACGGAAGAATGGGGTCGGCGAGTGTGAAGAAGCGGGGACGCTAGTCGGACCGCGGTAGGTCTAAATGTTACCGTGGTTCAGCGAAATTGGCGAAAGAGGGTCACCGAAGTGGTTTTTGTGGGTATTACCTACGTTTTTCCCAAGGCTCGAGTCCCACATAAGTCTGTTCGTAAACGAATTTCCTCGCCGAATAAAAAAAGGCTGGCCAACAAACCAAATTCTTAAATAAGTTGAACCAGCCATAAACTATATTAACTTCATTGCGTATAAGGGTAGAAAAGTCGAAAGAAGTAGATTATGTGAGGCAGGTACCTACTAATACCTAATAAAATTAAAAGACGGAGATCGAGTAAAAGAAAGTTATTGTTTTCTTAGAATATTGATATTTAATTTCACCATCATCTCTGATCTTATACAGTTGGAGAACTATTTTACTCCGAACTCGATACAATATTATCGTAATATACCTTAATATTGTTTAATGTAAAACAATATTAAGGTAGTATTGATCTAACACGTAGATAGATAGGTAGGTAGCTAGTATTACTTATTCTGATTGATAAGCGTTGGTTACCAACTCGGTACTTACACAAAGTTTTCCTGAAACAACCCTTAATTTTGGTAAAAGGGTGAATATTAAATAACCACAATCTGAACAAAGAATGATATCTCTTAATTAATCTAAAACAAAGTACCTTGGTAGGTAAATTCATTAAGGCTGATGGTATGACGATTAAGTAATCTGGCCTGCCCTATAAAATAAACTATATTATTTTTGGTTAGATTCACGATGATCCAGAATTATCAAATCATAATCATATTATATTTTCCTTTTCAAAATCGAACAATAAGTAATTAACAATAAAGAAGAAGATTCTACAAAATTTTTACAATAAAATATTTTGAAATATTTTTCAAATATTTTTGAAATATTTTTCAATAAAATATGTACCTAGGTACCTACAACTGCAATTATATTTCATAGATCTGTGTGAAAAAAGCTCCAAAATATTTTTTGCTACGAAAACTCGTAGCCATGCGTCTACGAAAATCTGTAGCGCTGCTTCTACGGAAACCCGTAGCAACATCTACGGAGAACAGATCGAACGCAGGCTGGCAATTTCGGTAATGACCTGGATTCTATAAATTAGTATAAATATCCAGACAGAAATATCGCCGGCTTCAGCTGTGAGCTGCGCTTTACCTCCAATTATGTGAAGTACAGAGCAGAGTCAATGCGGAGTCAGACCGCTCATAAGTATAGACTGGCTCGCGGGTCCGGCCATGTAGATGTAAACTATTAATAGCATCACCTGTCGTACCTTTATTGGGCTCGTAACCTCATGGTCTCTGCTTCACAGCGTTCCAAAAATATCGATTCACGGCGTATCCAGCATGTCGACCGCCCTCTAGGGCAGGCAGACGGTTGCTCTCTACGTACACATAGGACACAACACGTCAAGCGAGATATCAAAACGGTTTCCCGCCACTAGTAATTCAGCACATATTCTTTCATTGTACGAATTTGTTCACTGTTAATATTTTTTTGTGTAATTGTACACTGTTTATAGTAAGTTTTAGGGTGATTTGTTGGGTAAAAGGTTGTAAAACTGGTAGAAACTTTGATGTGGTTGTGAAAACGGCAGTGCGAGCGTCGCTCCGGCGGCCTCGCGCGCTCGCTAGACCCGACTGCCTGAGTTTCCCACATTTTCCCGGCGCAAGCCTTCACCCCTTGTAATCGAGCACGCCCGCGAAGATAAAACACTCAAATCTAGATGTGCTCAAATTTTTACTCAATTTATTTACCTACCCACTCAGTGTAGATCGTGGTAGTCTGGTAGAAACGGAAAGAACTTCTTTATGATTATTAATATTATTATTATTATTGGGCTTTGGATTGGAATGTAAGATTTATGTAGGTGGGTAGTTATGAGGTTGGCTATCTTGCAACATATCAAATATTTATTAAAGGTTTAATTATTTACGTTCTTACTAAATTCATTTCGAAGAAATGTAGAGACACAGCAACGGAACTAAAGTCAGTATCTATAAGTACCTATAACTAATTTGAAAAGCTACATAGAAGGGTTTTTAATAAAAAAAAACAATTATAATGATGATTATAATACCCAATACCTACAGCAAAAGTACATATTTTACAGTCATATTTTTTTATATGTTATGTAAGTAGGTACATACCTACCTACTTAGATCGCGTATAAAGGCTAATAGGTACCCAGATAGGGTACCTACCTATCTACTCTAGAGATGACTTTAGGTTATAGCCAAGCATGACGTGAGTAGAAACTACTATTTTCGGAAGAGTACCTAAATTAACCTTTTTCTTAGTTTTTCCGCCGATTTAGCGAAACATAGGTCTTTTTGAAGGGACATGGCGGCGGCGGCGGCGCGGCGCGGCGTGGCGACCCTGCTATTCTATTTACCTTAAAGATGTAGTCAGTTTTAGGATAGCCTTTAGGCGAATCCTGTGTTAAGTGGGCCTACCCTAGGTTTTAGCAGGGTAAGTGTGAGAAGGACCATATTAACTCTATGGTGTGAGATCCGGGCGAGGATCCGAGGGTGTGTTTTCGTTCGTCCATGGTCTAAAAGGTAGGTATAAAGTTGCTAATGTAAATTTAATGACAATAACAACCTTTCAAAGCTGACAACTGACGGTAGAGTTTTCAGCTACGGAAGAAAATCACCTACCCTACTTTCAGCCCATAGAGTTTATATAGTACTAGCCATAGAGAGACTCTGTGGCCTGTTCCTCCTAATGCCCAGCGGAGACATGAAAACCTAATAATTGACATCTCAATGGATATCTACTATGCGTAAAATATGTCGTTAAAAATTCAATTCTTGTGAAATTGAGTACGTACATACGTATATGGTAAGTCTTAAAATAATATGATTGGTCTCGATAGTTAACCTTTCGTCAGTGCGGCATTTACAAAGGGTCGTAAAATCAAGATGGCCCCCAGGTTTGACCTAACTAAGGCTGATCCACAGACCGTGTTCAAAAATCAAAAAAATCATGATTTCTCTGTTTTTTTGTATGCGAAGCCCTAGGTTTTGTTAATGTCCTTTGAACCTTATAAATCATCCTATTAAATAGCATTGATTGCATGAAAAAATAATAAAAAGATAAGCTTCTGTTGATACATGAAAATTTTTGCCACGAAACCAACGGTTGCTGCAACGCTGAAGTTTAAATGCATTATCTTCTACATTAAACCACGACGAATGGTATCGAGTGTGTAAATTATTGAAGAACATACCTTTGGCTATCCCGATCTCTTAGTTTTATCGACACAAACACAAAACACGACCAAAAACCGACGACTCAAAAAGACCTTTAAAATTTGATTCGAAAACTAAGTTTTTGATGATGAACAGTGACTAAACAGTCCGATCACAGAGCAAACTGACCATTTTTATGACAAATTCTATACCTTAACTAATGAAAGAATACCAAAATCCCACAAAAAAAAAATTGTAAGATTTTTTTATCGCAGATCTGTGAAGCAGCCTTGTCAAGGCTGTCCACACATGTCCGCCATGTTGTTTTTATTTATTTTAGGCCTTGCCAAGCTCGTGCACAGTCGAAAGGTTAAGCCTTTCAGACTTTCAGATATAGACTAACTATCTAATTCTATAAAACTTAGCAAAAACTAGATCAAATATTTTTTTTTATTAAACTCAAGATAAGGGTAAAATATCTTTATTTCTACGAATAGGTACCATAGATGTACGTACACGTAACATTTTTTTTAAATTAAAACGTACAGAAATAATATTTTTTTTATAACTTCTGTGGTTTTAAGATGTAGAGTAATGTAGGACGAAGCAAACTTAGACTAAATGCAAGCAACCGACTTTTCACGAGCAATAAAGCAGTTCTGTAATACGTTGGGTTTCGGTTTAAAGATGTGTATTTCTCTTATCACAATAATGTTCACTCACAATATTATAATTTTATTTTGTGTTCTTTGGAGAGGATTTAAATTTGTTTTAGCGGCCGATCCCCAAATTTCGATAAGATAATTTAAGTGCGATTTAACTAAGGAGTTATAAATAATTGAGCGTGCTTTGGTTGGAATACAATGTGCTATTTGGCGTAGTGATATTATTATGGCCGTTATTTTTGACTTGACGTGATTGATGTGAGATTTCCACGTTAGTTTGTCATCCGACCATCAGCCGAGGTATTTTTCTTTATCACTCCGTGTAATGATATCATTGTTTAAGAAAAGAGGGGGAAAATTGGGTACCTATAGGTTTATTTGTTGCAGCAAAAATCATGTACGATGTTTTTTTGTATTGATTGTTAAGAGATTAAATTTTAGTATATTATGGTCCCTTTGAGCGTCAGTCATAATGTTTTCTATCGATTTATCAAAATAAAATAGGCACGTATCATCGGCATAGAGCGTTAGGTGTCCAGATAAACCTATTTTATTGGTGTTATTTAAGTAAAGTAAAAAAATTAAGGGCCTGACTATTGTTCCCTGGGGAATCACGCAGGTCACATTTTGTGACGTAGGTACTTTCGAAGATAATGATCCTAACAACTTGCCGCCTATTTTTCAGGTATGATCCAAACATTTTGAGCACAATTCATGGAACTCCTATATTATTAAATTTCAGTAACAGCTTTTTGTGACAAATTGTGACAAATGCTTTTTTTAAGTCAATAAACATAGGTACCTACTGCAATATTCTTCTGATCTATATTAGTTTTTATCATGGATATGTAAGAATATAGTTTTTATTTTAGTGACTGAGTCTATTGTGGCGGATAATGTATTTGACTTTGGGCGGAAACCATATTGTTCATTGATAAAGAAGTCTTTTTCCACAAGGTAGTCATCTAAACGATTACCTATAGAGAATGCGCTCAAATATTAACGTTTTGTAGTGATCGAAAGCAACGAGCCTAGTTTTCAGCATGATTTATAACGACATCTTCATCAATCGACAGTATTTTGATCAATAATATAGAACCCAAATTAATATAGGTACCTACTTCGTAAAATATAAACCTTCCTTATAAAACACCCAAAAATGACGACAACATCCCATAACTAGTCAAATCAGCAGGTTTCGGTGAAGTGCGAGGGGTTCATGTGGTCCCGTGTCCCCCCTAGGAGGGATCAGTGTTTCACTTCACCCCCGTGAAACGAATTTTTATTTAATTATTTTAGGGTAAAAATTGCTAACTGGTGGTATGTGATGCGGTAATTTAATTTAGACTCCGTCCTGCTATCATTTTTACAAAGTTTTATGGTGCATATAACCATTTTTCAGCCACGAAAAATAAATATGTAAGAACGACTGTTCACACAGCTGGTTTGGTTCTCACATGAATAATTGTCATTAATTTGACAAGTCGATGATGTTCACACTTGTGTCCATTCGATCAAAGCGTGAAATAGTGCTCTAGTACTATAAAAAGCTCGATGTTTCAGCCGACGACGGACTCACTGACGATGTCAAATCCACGAATCTATGAAATCATCACGCAGAGCCCGGCCGCGCTGTCACAATCGCGCCTAAAAATAAGCCGCTGTGTGTAAGGAATCGCGCTTCACAAGACGCGCTAATTAATTATTATCTGTGTGCTGAGGGCTTAATTGACACCTGCAACGGATAGGGATGGGCAATTAAGCGCGCTACTATGCGTAAAATATGTCGATAACAATCGGTAGGTAGCAGCTGTGAAGTGCGAGGGGTTCATGTGATCCCGCGTCCCATCCCTGTTTCACCCCCGTGAAACGGACTTTTATTTTATTATATTAGGTTAAGAAATTGCTAACCGGGGTGGTACGTGATGCGGTAATTTAATTTTGCACCGATGTGAGTAGGGCTTTAGTTTTTCCTGTTTACGCTGGGCATTATTGGGAGGAACCACGCCATAGACTCTCTCTATGGCCAGCAATGTGTGGAGTGGAAAGAAATGACATTGACTTACTAAAATGGGATGCCACTCCAGCTAACTGACAATAAACACGGATACAGATACATACGTCTAGCAAAGACACAGCAAGCCATGAAATAAGAAGTTGAAGTTACATACGTCAATTTCCATCTAAAAAAAATTATCCAAACTATTCCAAACAAAACAAGTTTGTTTGCGTCCAAGTCGAATCGTGTGGTGCATTTTTGATAATATTTTTGAAAATAAACGGTGTTGTAGTTACTAGTTTTTAGTTCAAACTTCAAACGTAAATGGCTCAAACAGAAGACACAGAACTGCGAGATTTGGTGATTGAGGCATTGGAAAAAAATGGTTCTCTAGCAAAGATTCGTGCGTTGCTAAGGGCTAACATATTTTTGGCATTTGAAGATGAGTGTGTGAACATGCGACAGAATGTAAGTTTGGATAACTTACTAAAGGTTCCAGAGGGCTTACTAGCACTTTCTGTTGTTCACGAATTTCTAGAGGCTTGTAATCTGAAGAACACGCTGTTTGTATACAAGTCTGAGTCACGCCAAGGTAAGGATTACAGTTATCACGGAAAAAAGTTTATATCAGACAGGCTCAACTCAGGAAAGCTTGATTCAAAAGAGCCAATTCTGGTATCACTCCTAAGGAATCTAAGTAAATCAAAATACAACAATAGACAAACAGATCAGCAATTGACTAACAAACATAGTGATGGTGGAGACAATAACTATAAAGAAGAGCAAAACAACTCTTACATTGTTCATGATGATTCACATAGCAGTGGTACAAACACATCACAATCAGATCACTCTTCCGACGAAAAGAATAAACTGCATTTGAGGCTTCATTTAGAAAATTCTGATACTGACACATCTTCATCAACAGATTCCACAAGAGATAAAAGTAGCTCAGAGTATATTCCCAGTGACCATGTTTTAGATGTGAACAAGAGTGGTCATTCTATCACTCCTAAAACTGGTGAGGTCAACATTCCTAAACAACAAGACATCCTACCTTACTTGAGTAAGATAGTGAGCAATAATAGTAATGATTCTACTTCCTATGCTGACTTGAAACCATTCAGTCCATTTGATAAAAAAGCACTGAACACTACAGGAATACCATTCAATGAAACAGAGGTGCCTCAAATAAACCAGTTAACGGACCTACAAATTGAACTAGCTAAAGATTCAGCAAAATCGGGTGGCACATTAAGCAGTGTTTCTTCTCTTTCACTGAAGAATGAAAGCACAAAAAATGAATTTGGAATAAAAACCCCGCACAAATCTGATGGAGAAACAACGGACTACACAAATGACTTCTCTCCTTCACAAAATTCTAAAAACAAAGTCACTTCAGAAGAAATATATCTGTCTAACAACCACAAAAGTTCTCCTGCTGCAAGTCCCCATGAAAACTCACATAGTTCCGTATCAGTATCAGATGTGGCAGATTTGATCAGTGAAAAATCTTATGAGAACTCGCATTATGAAAAATCTTTAAATTATGAAAAATCCATAATATCAAGCAATCAATCGAATCGTAAATCTGGGAGTATTTTAAACAAGCATAGTGATGACTCGGGAGATTTTAGTGAATCACCTGTTCCATCACTCTCTAACCTTAGTCTGGATATTCATAGTGACTGAGTTAATATTGTAGTACCTACAAAATTTTATATGTAGTTGTAATTTAGGTAGTAAGTTACCTGTGTTAGCGTGCATTGGTTTAAAGGTACATTTTTCAACGCTGGTGCAATTATCTTTTGTTTTTTGGTACAATTATTCACACTTACAAATCCAGGCTATATATATAAGCTATAATGAAAAATAAGGGATTGCGCAGCCTTTAAAATGTTACATGAACACTGCATTATTATTTCACTTTGTATATTCATCAAGGAAACAAAATCATATGTGAAATTTTGTTATATACTGAATGAAATTTTTAGAAATTTGAAAAAAGTACCTACCTATAGTATTTTAAAAAATATATTGCAAGGCTGTCAAGGCTCACATTTGCAATATTAACTGAAACTATTTACTATAAATCAGGAAGTTCTTAGGTATTTAGACTACATTGTAAATATCACAATAATGGTAATACTACCTAGTTCTTTGAGATAACAATGTTCCTAATTTTCTGTGGAGCCTAGTCTTACTTGATGCTGCCAATAACTTTATGGATATAGATAATATGCATGGTTGTGCCTTATTTCTAATCAAATCCACTTAGCACATTCCCTGTGTTGCCAAGATTATGGAGATGATCCCCTAAATGCAAACACACTTGATGGATGGCTGGCAACTCCAAATAAGAGTTTATATTTTCCAAAAAAGGTTTTTATTTTTTCCAAATAAGGTTTTCTTGTCAATAAATTTTTTGGCTTCACATTATGCTGAAAAAGAGTATATGCATGTTTACAAGGCCTTTCAACTTGTTAGGCCTCATGCCTCATGTGTGTGTCATGTATGGACCCATCTGAACCTCAGTCACCAATGGGGTCATACATAGGGAAATTGTTGACAAAGAGAATCAGAAGTTAGCTAAGTAAGTTACGTTTAGCATTGTCATTTTACTCTTACATGTTTTACACAGACTCATTTACCTACATATGTTTTGATCTTTGTAAGTAGGTAACTACCTACATGTAACAACAGTTCCTTTGATAGTTGAGTAAATGTTCTAGTCCTATTAAAACAACATGGTTCCGTCCAAATTTGCTCCTGTTAATAAGTCTGTAATACATTTCTGAGCTGTGCTGTCAATAAATTGCATTTCCGAAAATTGTGTATTTATGCATCATACCTACCTACATACCTGACTAATTTAGCTCTATTTCGATAAGTTTAACATTCAACTTTATAATTCCATGCCATCCACCCTGACTATTTTGCTTTGTTTTTATAGGTGATCAAATAGTATAGTTAGTTTTAAGCTGGTACCGCATTTTTTTTTTAAAGCAATGAAAACAACAGTTGGTTTTTACTCAATTTTATTCACAATTTCTGTAAAGCATAGATTGTAGATATCACGTTTCCTTTATGCACACAAGTCAATCCATACCAAACAAACTGTAGAGTAGAGTTACACAATTTCTATACAAAACTATCTATAGGGTATAGTAGCGGTTATTTAGAATTTGCATAGAAAAAAATCATTTTAGACATAATATATTTACACTTAAATATTTTTAGTAGGTAGGTACATGAGTTTTAATATGAAATAGGTATAAAAATTACACTTTCATTATAGTAATTACAATCGCGTCACAAATGCGGTTGGTATCGTAGATTTGAAAAATATAACAATAGTAAAAGCCACATTGCTTTATTAAGTATATTAAACAGTAACAGTCCTACTACGTATGAATTTATAAAAATGGAAAAAATATAGCTCCAGGCACTGTTATTATTTCTCATTCACAATATTTAAATTTGAAGAGATATTTATTGCTTACGGTGTAAATAAAAATAACTCAAGAAAGGTACTACTTGTGCTTATAATATTTGCTTTAAAACAAATACCGCAAAGCAAGATCCTTTCAATTATGATAAATCATCAAGTAGCTAACTATCTATTTACTTAATATCACTGAAAATGATTCTTAACATAACAGATTCGAAATTAAGATTACACTTAGTGTACACATAAATAAATAGAAATAATGTACAAAATATGGCAAATATTTGGCTTTATAAATTTAAACACATATAACAACCAAATGTCAGGCTTTTTGATTTAATAGCAAAGCAAAGTGTTGTCTATAGAATAGATACAAGTTAAGTTAAAACAGGACATAGGTCATCGAGAAAATAATGTGGAACAGTCACATGTCAATAATTCTTAAAGCTCATTGCCCATGGAGCTGTCATGAGTTAGATTCGAGTCCATACTGGCGTTGTCAGAGTCTTGACTTTGGTTTCCGCTGTAATTTGCAGCTTCTTGTAGTCTCATTAGCATGTTCAACTGAAACAAAAGTTTGAGATTAATAACTTTCGAGTTAGTGGCCGCGGCTCAGCGTGGCCTAGGCAAGTATCTCGGAATAAGCTAATGCGATCAACAGCTAAAAGAAAAATGAGTGGTTACCAATGGGTCTTGATTGTTGTTTTGGTTTTGTTCGGCATTCGATTCCTCAATGCTTAAATCTTCCACAGTTATAGCTCTCAATGTCTGTAAAAAGCAAAAGTTAAGGTCATCAATGTAAAGAAATAAATTTGATAGATGCTCATAAAAGCTCAAAAATATAATTAACTCTCTAGATAGGTACCAGGTGTTTATAAGAATTATCTATGCCCGTTACAGACAGGAGTGAGTACTTTGATGACGACCTAAAGAAGTGAATGAAAGAAAAACAACCGCCCGCGATAAAGGGGAAAAAGGGACAAAAATTACGATGCAGGTCACAGTTAGTATCGTAGGTAAAGTTAACATACATGAGAGTGATTAGGTTCCCTCCACGGGTAGGTAGACTTGACGTGATGCAACGGATCCACTGCCGCGTGTCTTCGTCGCCCGTACAATGCGATCCCTTCACGAACCGCCTCCGACGCGTATGGAACTATGCTGTAGTTCCACACATCTGCGAACCACGCCTGCAAAGAAAAATATTGGTATACATAAAAAAGTACGATTTGTATGCATTTTATTAAAAGACGGTATAGTCATATGTAACCAAGATCGAGCAAGGTATCGATGATCGAAGGTAACTAATCAATAGCTTAGCTGCGAAAGGCGATTATTAAGTGTGTTATGTCCTGGCTTGGACTGGCAAATGGTGACGGTATAACTTCAAAGGGTATTTAATTACAAAATACCAATTAACAATGCTTAATTAATCATGGCCATGGGTAGTAAGAATTATATATTTATCAATTCTCTCATTTGCAGTGAAGATCTTACTAATTCGAATGTCTTACCTGGCTAGCCTCCAAATCCATAGGACATGCGAGAAACAGTCGAGGTCCGACGGTGACGTCGCTAGAGGAATGTGCTTCTAGGAAGGCATTGAGAGTGGACCACACGCCTGGCAGCCATTCTAGAACAGTTGCCAGTTCTGGATCGCGGCGACCGAGCCTTAGTTCCATCGAAAAGAGTTTGCGGCGGAGGTATCTGAAACGAATATGTCTTTATACTACACCTGCTCAGCAAGTTGCTTATACCTTTTCCAAATATAAGGTAGAAAACCCGTCTTTGCCGGCGGGGCGTACCGAAACGCGGGAGGATAAACTCTATGGAATTTCATTTCTCGCGCGTTTAGCCGGAGAAAAAAGTGTAATAAAATCCATGTGTGTATTTTTTTTAATTTACCTTAATATCAGCCGGTGGCTATGGTTATTTTCATAATAGGACAGACGTCAAAAAGTTTTTACTCAAAACCCGCCATATGATATCGGCCTCTTCCGTATTCGGAACAATAATTAAAAAAAAGAACCACGTGCAAATCGTACGTGCGTGCGCGTATATATTGCTACATTTCAGTTTTCATTCAGAATTTACTAATTTTGCAGATTTTAAACAATGATTTTCCTCGAAGGTGCACACTATTGTATCCTCCACTATATGCCCTAGGCTGCGCTTCGTGCCTCAAACAAATGACACGCTCGATAGGAATTGGTCACTTTCTCAACTCGGTGTACAATGTACTATTCCGAATAGATTTTGTGCTTCCTATAGAATAGGCCTGACGACTAAAAAATGGCGGAACTTTAACTGGCTACATATTCATAATTTGACTGAAACCCAAAGGGTTATATTTTGCGGACCCAGTGGTACAGGGAAGTCATATTTAGCAGCTAAGTTAGCTCAAAACAAAAATACAAATAGTTTTTTGTCGCTAGGCCTAAGTTGTGAAATTAAACAGCATTGGTTTTAAATTGCAGGAAAGGCTATTTGGTTGTCCAATCGTAGGTGGTACAAAACAAGCGACCTAAAACCTAAAACCCATTCACTGCCTCGAGTAGCGTAGACGTGCATCTGCGTCGTGCAAAATAAAAGCGTTAATAGACATAATATGTGGAATCCCAAGGAGACTTACCTTGCTAAGAATCCTTTGACCGGTTCCATGTGGTTGGCGGTGAGAAGCCACCTGAAGTTATGGTGCAGTTGCAGGTTTGTTGTATTGCATGTTGCTTGTGACATCGTTCCTAATAATTGAGAAACACTTTTATTATAAGTTTTAGGTACAAGATCGGAGCACACTAGATTCAATCCGATCAATTTTCGACCCACACAAAAGATTGATTGATTTGTAATCACGGTCCAGCCAATAGATAAAAAGTTGCCGGGGCAGTAGGTATAATAAATCAGAGTATCGTTGGTATATGGATAGAAAACTCATTTACAGGTATTAGTCAGCAAAAATTGCGCCATACCACCACTAGAGTGATATTTCTGTGAAGTGAATATTGCCAACCCCGACTTGCTCGATATCTTTTGTTTTTAACGCAAAACAAAATAGTTTTAAACTGTATAGGCGTTACGTTTGGCGATGGTAGGTACTCTAAGTTTATTGTGTGAGATTAATAGTTCCTTACCAATAATAACCGGCATGTTTCTATTATCAGGCGGAAGGAGGCCCGCGAAAGCGTCCCCCAAAGCCGAGGCGTGCTGCAAGTTGTCAAGTACAACGACCGATGGTAGCGCCGCCTCCTCGCCCGCGACCGCCGCGCTGCATTGCTCCGCGATGTTGGCGAGGTACGCTCGCAGCTCGTTACAGGATTTACGGTCCACGCTACAAAATAAACATTAGCTCAATAAAATGTATTTCATAGTAAGGGATTATAAACACTCATCCTCAAATTCGACTTCAACAGCTTATATTAGTCCAATGCTGGACGCAGGCCTCCCTCTGATAAGCGCCTTTATTGGCTGTTATCTCATGGGCGAGTAATGCCCATGGCATGCGGGTTGCGGAACGCAGTTTGGTGACAGAATTGTTTGGCGCTGCTGCCCGCCACCGGTAAATAGCCCTTAGTCGCCTCTTACGACACCCGCGGGTAGTTTGGGTGGTGCATATTCTATGCCGCCGGCATCACACGGCGGGCTTTGAACACTCATCAGTTCTTCTTTCTACTGTATGTGGTTAAAGCCACGAACACAGCTAGCCTCAGTATAATTTGGTCGCTGTGGTAAGTAGGTTCGCGGTCCTAAGGTATGTAGGTAGGTACCTACCTACATAATAGATATGAAGTTAATTAGGGAAAAATATTTACTTGAAAGTTGCCACAGCTTCGGCGGGGACTCCTCTGCGCTGCGTCTTTTGAACGTAGAACTCAGCTAACTTTGCTGCTAAATATGACTTCCCAGTACCACTGGGTCCGCAAAGTATAACCCTTCGGTGTTCAGTCAGTAGAGAAACGTATCTGAAACATTGGTTAGTTTTAGGTACTCATGTACCTACTTGTAACGGGCTTTTTCGCGAAGTGACCATACCATCCCATAAAAATTATCACAAACAATCTTAATATTAGGGTTTTAGGTGATCTTATTGATGTAATTATTACGTTTAACTATCACGGATGCCTGTGGATTTTATATTTTGTGTACAAGATTTATAAAAGAACTTACCTATATACAATATTTTTTGGTATAAGGCTATCGAATGCCAAGCTTCCAACGCCTTGAAGGCATATGTACAGCGTGTTGACAGTTCCTATAATGTAACCGCAAGGCAGTAACTCTGGAAATCCGATCTCCGGACCGCGAGTCGCCTCGCCCAAGTGGTAAGAAGTTATAGAATCCGTGTTCAGTCCAAGATTCGTACCCATGTCTATTCTAGACAGGTAATCTTTGAAAGTTTTCCTAACTATGTAATCTAAGTTCTGCCAAGTTGTTTTGCCCGAGATATAAGTGTACGCGATAGTGTATTCATTACTATTTATTGTCGAGTCACTGTTGTACACGTTTTTGTAGGAGCTGCTGTGAGCAGACTTGTTACTTTTCAGGCTATTCGTGTTAGATTTGTTTATGTGGGGGTAGTCTTGTGTCTCTGTTTCTGGACTATGTGTTTGGGATATTCGGGGTGATTCGAAGCTGGGCTGTTTGTCGAAGTGGTTATTGTAAGCGCTGGCTGATTGCTTCGCGTAGAATCTGCATTCGGACTCGGTAAGGGTGTCTTGGACCTCTTCGAAATATCTTTGGAATGATTCTGGTTGTCCTAAGTATACTGCTATTGCTATTTTCTTTCCATCTGTAGTATCACCTTGACTATCGGCCACACCTGCAATGAATTTACAAATTAATAACGTAATAAAACTGCTCTTGAAACTATTACGTGTTAATGCGAGAAAGCAGAGAGTATGGTGTTTTTTATTACCATTTCAATAAGGGATTACGTCGGGGTGAGTCGAGGTACGGGGTGACGTGGTCGGATAACCTCCAAGTGAGCTTGACTGCTACTTGTCCCTGGGGATTCGTCCCTGGGGAACGGTAGCAGTCGGGACGGTGCACCCCGGTTCCCACCGCTAATAATTTCACCCTTCGGGGGGATATTGTTAGCGGCGGCCGATAATCCGACAACCAAACGGGGAGGACAACCCGAAAATTGTCAACAAATATGGCAAGTCTAAACAAAAAATTTGGTCCCCAGGAGGGTCCCGGTTCCACCGGGGAATCCCTCCCCGAGCTTAGCTCGGGCCGCCCCTCGTACTCTGGGGGGGGCAAAGAATTGCTTAATTTTAAAAAACAAAAACGCTTAAACCAACAGGCTAGGGCTGCATCCTCGGAAGCGCCCAAGCTAAACCTCTTCGCGGCTGCATCGGCGCCACAACTCCCAACAACTTCAAGGGCTGCATCCACAGCAACGACGAGACCACACACCCCAACAACGGCAACATCTTCCTCTCCTTCCTCTGAGACACCGGTACCGACCGTCTCGACTGTCGGGGCGCCCTTCGGGACTTCCCCGCGGGAGACGGCTATCGAGATGTCCGATCTAAAGGCCGCTATACCCGATCCAGGGCCAAACTGGAACCTTGTTCCCCCCAGACGGAGGGACAAGAAGGGCAAAAAGCCCCCTCATCCTCCAAGCGCAACCCAAACGGTGCGGGCGCAGACACGGCCGACGGCAACCGGCGGGGGACGTAAGCAGCTTCTCGGAGCTAAGTCCTCGACCAATGTAGGAGGGACTTGTCCCGCCGAAGCGGTCCAGGCACCGGCGCAGCCGAACGCAGCGCCAGTGCCCGTCGACGGAAGCCGAACGCCGGCCCAGCGGCCTAAACCCAGAGGGAAACGCGGAGGGAGGCTAGCAGCTTTGGCCCACAAAAACAAACATCCACCGGCTCAGCCACAGAGTGCTAAGCGATCCAGGCCCGACGACAGCACCACGCCTACTGGCGATTGCAAGCGTCAAAGGGCGGGAACGGGTCACACTAGCAACTCTGTGAGCTACGCAGCAGCGTTCAGGTCCCATGACCTCTGCGTGGCCATAACGCTAGAGCCATACCAAGACCTTACGGAGGAGCAGGCCACGGAACTGCGTGAGATACTGGAGGTGCTTATCGTGGAAGAACTCCTCGATCCGGACAGCACACCCCAGACTTCGAAGGTCCACTTCCGTGGCCGTGCGCACTACAGCGAGGGCGTCCTTAAATTCTGGTGTATGGACGACAACTCGCTATCGTGGCTCCGTAGGAAGACCGAAACCCTACAATCGCCCATCGCCGGGACCAAGCTTGTCGTAATTAGACAAGCTGATCTCGAGCGAAGGATCCTGTGTGGCCTGTACGTGCCTACACCGGCAAGAATGCCGATGGAGGCCGACCGGATCCGCAGGATTCTGGCAAATCACAACCCTGAGTACAACATCAACTCGTGGAACCCGGTTCGAACGGAGAAGCGGAATGACCAGGAGGGGACTGGCACATACCTGCTACTCCTCGTTCCCGAGTCTGATGTTGCCAAAGCCCGACTAAACGAGCGACGCGTGTTCTGGCTCCTTGGGAACATCTACCTCAAGATCCTCCAGAAGGATGAACCCAAGGACGAGAACAACGACGTTGATAACAAAACGAATCCTGGACCCAACCCCGGTCCAGAGCCCGGTCCCTCTTCGGGACTCAGGGCTGACCCTGACCCGCAACCCGGCCCCAGTTCGGGGCACGTAGCGGAGCCTTCTCCAGCCCCACCAACATCCGAGGGGCTGGACCTGATGGATGTCCAGGATCCACCAACCCCACTTTCCGAGGAGCGCTTTCTCGATACAGAGGGGAGCGATGTTAGCGTCAGCGACATCGACTCCTCTCCTATCAAGCGCTCCTAAACCCAAAATACCACCTCCTGATCCACCACTTCCCGCCACACCTTACATCCAAGCCAACCTCCAGCATAGCCTTACGGCTACCGCGTCCATACGCAGAATGCTGGAGGAACACCCGGGCACTGTGGCTCTTATACAAGAACCATGGATCAGGAAAGGCCAAATCTGTGGCCTCAAAACACCCGGAAGCAAGATTCTCGCCAACACGACTGTAAGCAACCTCAGAACTTGTATTATGGTCCCGCATTCCGCTAAAACACTTCTAATTACCGAACTCTGTTCCAGAGACCTAACAGCTGCTAGGATTTACATGTCTCCCACCAACACCAGCCCCTTACCGCAAATCATCCTAGCATCAGTCTACCTTCCAAGCGACGAACCTATACCAACACCGGAGCTGGTGTCTCTGATCGAGTACTGCGAGAGGGAGAAACTTCAGCTCATCATTGGCACCGACTCCAATGCACATCACACGCTGTGGAACAGCCCCAGGTGCAACGACCGAGGAGAAGAACTGGTAAACTATATTATCTCTACTAACCTCCTCCTACTAAATAAGGGCTCGGAACCTACATTTGTAACATCCAGAGCCCAAACAATCATTGACCTAACACTCTCTACCTCACAAGTCTCCTACTCCGTCAAGGACTGGCACGTCTCTAAGGAGGCCTCATGCTCGGACCACAGATGGATTAGGTTTAGCTTAGATATGTCTATACCGAAACCACCACCTAGGCGCATCCCACGTAAGACCGATAAGATCAAATTCTTCCAATTGGTAAAATCGGAACTTACAAGTAAGCCTAACCCACCAGACTACATAACAGTAGGCGACATCGACCACTATACAAACCAACTAACACAAATTCTTACCAACAGCTATGAACAATCCTGCCAACTGGTCTCGCCCAAAATCGGGGCGAAAGGACAATGGTGGGGCCCTGAACTGCAAAAACTCCGACGCAAAGTAAGGAAATTGTTCAACAGAGCCATAAACACTAGACAAGAAGAAGACTGGGAGAACTACTACAATGCGAAAAGAACCTACAAAAAGAAAATTCGCATTAGAAAAACGGAATGTTGGGAAAGGTTCTGTACCAACATTGAAAACAACAATCAGGCAGCTCGCATAAGAACTATATTAGCAAATGTGCCAGAAAACTCCATCGGGTGCCTCATAAAACCCGACAAAACCTACACGAAATCGGATTCAGAAACCAGTGAAGTGCTACTGAACACACACTTCCCGGGCTGCCAAGTAACAGACACCTACTCTTGGGAAGAGGAATCAGAGCAAACACCAACCGATCTAGACTGGATAACAGCCCACGGTATGATCACCCGCGAGAAGGTTCTATGGGCGATTAACAGCTTCCTTCCCTTCAAATCACCAGGCCTGGATAAGATATTCCCAGGTATGCTCAGATGGTGCAGTGGCATACTAGCCGACCACCTGGTCAGGATCTTTAGAGCGTGTATCGCCAACAAGTACATACCGCACAAATGGAGGGAAGTGAAGGTTGTATTCATACCAAAACCAGGAAGAAGTGACTATACACAACCAAAATCCTTCAGGCCTATAAGCCTGACATCATTTCACACACACAAAAACACTTGAAAGACTTTGTGATAGAGAAATAAGAGACAATACACTCTCTCACAATCCACTACACCCCCAACAACATGCCTATAGCAAAGGAAAATCAACAGAATCCGCCCTGCACAGCGTAGTCTCACGAATAGGAGGCGGATTAACGTCGAAACAGCCAACACTGGCGGCCTTTATAGATATAGAAGGAGCATTCGACAAGACCAGATTCACCAGCATACACAGAGCACTCACCAGATATGGTGTCGCGCCGACGTTGGCTGAGTGGATAAACAATATGCTCAAGAACAGAGCAATACAGGTCACCATCAATGAAACCACAAGAGGTGTAGTAGTTAGGGGTTGCCCCCAAGGTGGCGTCCTATCGCCTCTATTATGGAACATAGTTGTAGACGAACTAATCCGCAAGCTCAACGGCCGCGGACTAGTTACGGTAGGATATGCGGATGACCTCGCTATCCTAGCGACTGGATGTTTTGAGAGTACACTATGTGACCAGATCAAACTCGCCTTTAAAATCATTGAAACATGGTGCAACGACCATGAACTCTCAGTTAACCCCACAAAAACGGAACTAATAATGTTCACAAATAAGCGACATATCGAAAAACTAAAACTTCCAACACTTTTTAAGACGGAAATTAAGTTAAAAACAGAAGTCAAGTACCTAGGGGTCATACTAGACAGCAAATTGCTATGGAATAAACATCTTGACTACAAACTACATCGTGCTACCGCTACCTTCTACCAATGCAGCAGAATGCTAGGAAAGACATGGGGACTTTCACCAAAAATAACCATGTGGCTCTACACTGCTATTATAAGACCAACTTTAACGTATGCAGCGATAGTCTGGTGGACTAGAACCGAACTAAGCACCGTGATAACCAAACTACAACGCTTCCAAAGAATGGCATGCTCAGCGATCACAGGGTGCATGAGAACCACACCCGGTGCTGCCCTAAATATAATTCTAGACCTAGCACCTTTAGACCTGTACATACAACAGGAGGCGACAATGTCGGCACTAAGGCTGCACAACATGGGGCTCTGGGGGGTCACAAGCAGCCCACATGCTCAGATAATACACAGGGCCATATCAAACGAGCCGCTCTTAGCCGCCCCCTGCGACAGAATGCCCAGCAAATCAATACTAGATAAACACTACAAGATACAACTCTATGAGGATAAGAAAGACCAATCAGGCGCCCACGAAGTAAGAATTTACACAGATGGATCTAAAACAGACACTGGTACGGGCGCCGGGGTTCACTCAATGGACCTCAACATCAACATATCGATAACGCTAGGAAAACACAGCTCCATATTCCAATGCGAATGCGCAGCAATAACCCACGCAGCTACAGCAATACACAAGAGAGACATAAATGGTCAACATGTTCGCATTCTCTCTGACAGCGCTGCCACACTCAAGGCTCTGGAGAGCAACAGCTGTAACTCCAGGCTCTTATACGAATGTCACTTGGCACTAGAGAGGATATCCACTGCTAATCGGATCATTCTTCAGTGGATCAAGGGACATAGCGGATCACTAGGAAACGACGCCGCCGACGAACTGGCACGGAGGGGATCAGAAACAACCATAGAAGGCCCCGCACCTTTCCTGCCCCTGCCATTCTCACTACTCCAGACATGGATCCGGCTCAAAACCAAAGAAATGCACAACGAACGATGGTCAAGCCTGCTGGAGTGCAGACAAGCCAGAGCGGCGCTTCCATCAACCTCACCCAAGCTTACGAAACACCTACTCAACCTAAATAGAACGGACCTGCGTATCCTGGTAGGAACCATAACAGGTCACTGCCCTCTGAACAAACACTTATTCACCATCGGAGCAACGGACAGCCCTCTCTGCAGAGGGTGCCTCAGCGACGACGAATCAGCTGCCCACGTAGTCCTGGAATGCGAGGGAGTAACAGCGCAACGAACAGAAATCCTCAACTTGCCGAGGTCACTCCGTGAGGCCTGTGAAGATCCCAGGAAGATTCTGCGCTTCTGGACGGAGTTAGGCTGGCTATGCTAGCATAACGCATAATGGACCTAATGAGAGTCCAAATGCGGAAATAGGAGTACTTCCACCTTAACCTTAAGGGATTACGTCTCATGTGTAGTGATTGTAGTAAAATTTAATGTTGATGGGCTATCAAAACGTAGGTGGGCTTCTTGTTAACAAGAGTTAATTGAATGGCTAAAGCTTTTCCCCGTCAATAACTGTTAGGAATCGATTTGTGAGGATGAAGGTCATTCAAATCGTGCTAACGTTTTTACAATAATCATAAGCTTCTGGCATTATTTAAGCAACATCTGTTTTAGAAATTTCGCAGACTTTGTAGTCAGCGTTCGAAAAAGGATTAAAAAAGCTTTAAAATGTTAGTAGGTATCTTTAAAATAATGTATTGTAATCGAGGCCATGGGATCGAAACTCACCAATATCTGAATAGCTCTCTCCGATGGCCAGTTCTCGACTCTTAGGAGGCGGCAATACACTATTGATATCATAGTCTCCACTGAGCCTTTCTCCTCCATTCGCAAACAAGTCGCTGGCACCATTCAGAGCGGTCAACAAAGCTTCGCTGTTTTCGTTGAGCTCACACACGGCTTTGTTTCCGTAGATCGGTTCTCCCATTGTAGATTTGGGGGAGCCTTTCTTTGAGAAGTCCATTGTAGGGGTCGACGTCATACAGCTGAAGTCTAGGTCGAGTGGTTGCGAGTGCATGTCTAATGTCGCCTGCGAACCAATAAAGGACTTAGAACTGGGTACAGTATGGCCGATTTATCTTGGCAGTTCTGAACATAGGCTCTGCGAACATTTGCGCATGTACACTCGTGAAGAAAGTACAAAATAAAATAATTATCAAAACACAAACGCTTGTATTATTTACGTATTTACACTTAAATGCACAATAGTGGTATATTAGCCGTTATTATTATTATTTGCCTTTTTTTAAATCTTTACCCTGTATCATAGAGTTTATAATAAAATTTATCTTTTTATAACACCTTGGTCAAAATTATCTATATCAGTGATAGGTTTCAAACTAGACCTTTTTTATCAGGTGTGCGGAACACTGAAACTAAGCCCAAAACATTGCATTCATTTGCGATCCGATGAATAGTGCGTTGGGTTGGGACACACCAGTTGCGTTAGAAACTCTTAAAAATACATTATCTACGTCTTTTACGCCATTTTCTTTTTCTTCTTTCATGTACTGAGTTAAATCTTAAATAATTTTTCTCGCCTGGCGATTCAAAACACTACTATACTTTGGTGGCATATTTGGCCAAAAAGTGCCCACTAACACTAAAAAATAACAACAAAATGAACTTAACAACAACAAAACAACAAATTTAACACTAATAATAACAATCAACAGTAATATTATTAACAAACAAAAACACAACGAACACTTTTGTAACCGACTGTGGTCAAGACCGAGATAGCGACACGAACACCAAACGAATGCTGACGAGTGACTGAGACATAATACCTCGTACCGAGTATTTCCGAACAAGCACGAAGCTTACGAAGTTAACAAAAAGAGATGTGCAATGTGCGTGCTGTGGGTGTAATTTTATCGATTATTATATTTTTCAAATCGATTGAAATTAAGTAGGTAATAAAAAAAAATCCTATTCAATTTTATAATGCGATTGTAAATGTTCTCAAACAGTCGTTACTCAAGAAGTATATAATAGATTTCTCAAATTGAACTAAATCGTGTCATTTAACCCAGAAAACATGATGTAAAACTCAATTATTAATGATAAAATTAACTTTATTAGTAAATTTATTTACGTTACCATCTTCTATACACTAAAATGAATGAAACTAAAATGAATGAATTCGTAATGAAACTAATCGGTTACGATATTCTATCGAATAAATAAAGGATTGATTGTGTTTCTGCAAGGTACATCTCTAGCCTAGACCACCGCCCCGCGCAGCCCGCATCATGCCTCCATTTGGTTCCTAAAAAGTGTTACTGCGCAGCCTTCTGCGCGAAGTTCGGACCTGCCAAGATAAATCGGCCGTACTGTACCTTCTTGTAAGGTAAATATTTTATTATAAACCATTCAGAGCTATAAAATAACAGTAAAGAATATCGCGGCTTATTTGTTACTTGTTAGACTTTTAATCAATTAGTATAAATAAGAAATCAAACTGGCCCGCATCTGATTTGTTTTTTTTGCTCTGCTGATTTTAATAAGGCGATTCCACTCTGCCCAAAGAAGTATCCTTTTTACCTTTTTTAAGGTATAGTGCAGTAAGTTTTGTCTAACTTTTAATCAAATTAAATACTGTAACTAATACATTATTGGATTAGTGTACTACTTGAAACTACAAATGAAGGCCGTAAATGACCATGGCCTGTTAACTTAAAGGTTAACAGCGAGGAGTATATTACCTGATCAGCTAAGCTGAATCTCCGGGGGTCTTCTACAGCCGAGCCACCTGTGCCAAGCGATGTCTGACTGCCAGCCAGCGATCGTGACGTCACTAGCCTTTGTAGTCGCTCATTGTTTTGTTTCAGGTTCAGCATTTCATTCTGAAATATTTCCAAGTCAATTAAATAACTCAGATTTTTTTTTACGTACGTAGTCTTATGTTAACGAAACCTACCCGCATTTTAATCACAGTGTCTTTTAGATTCTCCAGCTGATGCGCTGAGCTTAAAGCTTCTAATCTTATGTCTGTTAGCACCAAATCCTTTTCACGAAGTTGTCGCTTTAGCTCGTCAACCAAGTGTGCATCTTCTGGTTTTTCTGAAAAGAGAAATGGTATAGAACTCAGTTTCAGCCTTCATGTCCGATTAATTTCGATATGATCATCAACATCATGTAACTAATCCTTTATTAATACTTATAGAAGATATTAATTCTTGAAGATTTGCAGATTAATTGTTATAACGTTATTAAATAATTAAATTAACTGCCAAAAAATCTCATAAAAGAAAATAAACGGATGGATCTTGTAAGTTAAGGTTAATTAAACTAGACTTTAGACTAGGATTATAGCACGAGTCATTAAAATCAGTTCATCAGGTTAATTAAATTTTCATCCGCGTGCCATAACTCAAAAGCCCGCAAGGCTAAGCTAGGGATAGACATGAGATTAAACATCCAGCTTTCTCTGCGAGCTAATTTTCCGAGCGCGCAAACTGTCGAGCATTGTTTGCTAAGCGGCAAACTTCTTGTTGTATCTTGTTAGCTTGTTTTTCGCTTGACTTCGCTGTAGACTTTGTGGTTGGATCATTATTCAATTTGCTTTTGCACTCAGATTGTCAGGGCTTTGTTCGTTGTCAGCCCTATTTGTAAATTGTGTACAATTTGTTAGAGCATGATTATTCAAAAAGTGACCCTATCTAATAAAGGTTAAAAGCGTCGGCGTCTAACAATGGTCCCGTACACTTATAGGATCAATTTACGTTAGGCGAGTCTCCCTCGTTTCACAGCTAAGTCGCGTTCGGAACAGAAGGGAAGGATTATCTTAATTGTAAGTAGAGATAAGAAGCTCTACGTAATCGGATTGCGCCCATCAAAACATCTTTATGTCGGCGGTAAAATATTTTAAAGAAATTTTCCAAGGCCTCTATCATTATTGTTGTAATAATCTAAGATAAGTATACGGTAACTTTGTTGTGGTTATACTTATTACTCATCAGCAGTGAGCTTAAGTTATCTATGATAATGGGATAGTTATAGTAATGAAGCCAACAACGGAAACACTTTACCTGTAGACATTAAATGCCGTTTATCATTTACGAGTAATATTTTCATTATAAAGTTTGCTAGAGGAAACCCGTATATGTATAATTTTGTCTGCAACCTCGTTTAGGTACTAAGACTTTTTGTTTTTATTGACCAATATTATTGCAAAACCCAGAGCAATAGGTTTCGCGGAGCCCCGGAGCGCCATGGAGTGCTCTTTGAGAAAGGGTGATCTATAAAGTAACAACCGAAATTGCTACACCAAGAGCTCTATAGAACACACTGAAATATCAATTTCCGGTATTTATTTCACACGTCTCACCTTTGGTCTCATCAGTCTTGGCCGCAGGGCCCTTCTCCTTGAGGTCGGGTAAGGCTTCGTGCGAATGTTCGAGACTGTTCTCATTGCTTCCTTCTCGAATCACGTGCGGGTCGTCGTAGTGGTGGGATCCGGACGAGCTGTCTTGCGATGACAGCTGCCCTAGGGACGCATGCTTCGCTGTTTTAGATATCTTCGCGTTTCTTGAGAAGGCTTTCGTGAAGGAAGAGCGCAACTGTTGAACGAAAACATGATTATTACCAATTTAATGGGTCGCGGCCTCCTTTAGAAATTTACTTGCCGTGGCCTACTTCACAAATTGCATGTGTTTTAATCGGAGTTTTTCGGGCAAACTGTTTACGCAGATGTCTTTGTGTGTGTTTGCGGAATTGCATAAGTTTGTGCGTGTTTGTTACTTTGTAGGTTTATTGAGACGGTTAAATACCTTCGTTTTATTGCAAAACGCCGCCGATTCACTAACAGCGTTTCAGCAAAAGAAGTTCTGATAAGGTCAAATGGTACAACTTTATCAGAAGATTTCCTTAATAAAACGTGTTAATATTTGACGATCTTAGGTTTTATAACTAGTACCTAGCAGGTGTAATGTGAAGTGACCATACAAGATGTGATCCTTAATATAATACAATAAATCACAAAATCGTAATGTTCCGCGACTCAAAGGAACGAACTACTACGAATTAATAACAACGCTCCGTGCGATCCGTAAGGCGAAATATGACATCTGTATGTATGGTGGTCTTTCTTCTATGACATAGGTAACGCATTCACTGCCCATCCTCAGTGGTGCGACCCGAAGGGACGGCGCGACTTTGTCTCGTGTTTCAGTAGAGTGAAGCAAGACTACATGTGCGTCATGGGCGATAAAACTGACGGCGTTTGTAAGATTTTATTGTTTTTAAGATTTTTTTTCATTGTAGAATATAACTTACCCATCCTTTCTTCTTGTGCTTCTTATCATGGGGCGCGGAAGAGCCGCTACTAAGGCTGTTGATACTGGATACACTGTCCGTGGAGAGATGCCGAGTGATGGCTCCGTTGCCGGTCTGGGCGAGCCTCTGCGGCGACGACTGAGTCGCAGGCGGGTTACTATCCTGTTAACAAATGATTTTCACAATAACCAATCATTACGTTTTTTGTATTAGTGGTGATTCTACTATGGTTAGATAAGCGTTCGACGTTAGATTTCGTCTAAATATATAAAACTAGCTTGTGGCTGCGGCTTCGAAAGTTTCCTGGAAAGGAACCTTTTTTTTTAATTTTACCTTTTTAGGGTATAACCTTGCCTTTTGTTAAGATACGTTCAGACGCTTAGTCGTCACTGACACATATAAAATTACTTTCGCATCTATACTATCAGTATGGAGGTCGGGCTGTTAACTGCTAATAAACTGAACGCACTTAGAAAACCTTAGCCAATTTCAAATGTCTTAGAAGTCTTGAAAGAAATTCTGTTAAAATTAATTATCTATGCAGGATAAGTTATGATCAAATCATATGTAGATCTGAAAAAGCCGACTTTGAAAAGACGTTCTTATGAACAATCGAAAAGTCGTTCTTCAGAAATAGCAAAGACGTATTGTATTCTGGCCAGCCTTTAGACGATTAAAATGAATTATCTTTGCGGGATAAGTTATAATCAAATCACAGATCTGAGGACGCTGACTTTGAAAAGTCGTTCTTTAGAAATAGCAAAGACGTATCGTGTTCTGGCCAGCCTTGAGACGATAGAAGGTGAGCCTCGTTGTTGTGATTTCACCGTCAATCCCTTCAAACCGGAACACAGTATAATAACCGGAACATGATAATTATATTCGTTGCATTACAGAATTCAATTTGTATTGCGATATTCACTGCAGTATAGAGCTAGTAACTATTTTTAGATGCTCTTATGTCACTTTGTATAATTAAGGTTAATAGTAGAGTGCAGTGATTTAGGTCAACTCAATTAGAGGTAGATAAAAACTATGACATCATTATCTTACGCTATCGTGAAAGTACCGGCTTCAAAGTTGTAGTAAGTTACCTACCTATAGAAAAGAAGTAGTACCTAATAGGTACTTCTTTATCTATTCTATGAAAACTAGGGAATGGCCAGAGTGGCCTTTTCGCCTTTTGAACAGACGATAACTTATGTACGAAGTATAAAATATGGCTACTCTCTCTACCGAACAATTATGATATGATTTACGGCGTTTGAAAATTGTAAAATGCACTGTTGCGCTATTTATTGTTGTCCATATAAGGGTAATTTGCATGTCAAGGCAACGCATGGAATTTAATAGTTACATTCATTAGAGAAACTTACAGATCGCTTGTCCCATCATTGGTATGAAACGAAATGGGGACACGTCTATTGACGGCCAATTTAATGTAAATGCTACTTCGCCTTATTTGATTCTATTTATGGTCACCAGTGTCTGATGTGAAATCATCGAAAGGTTCTTGAGATCATTATACGACTTCCGGGAGAGATAGAAGTAAAAAGCTCTGAGCTCTGCACTTGATCTCATTACTAACTCTAATGTCTTGCAAATGCATAGTGATTGATGGTTGATCGCATTGACCGACATCGGCGTTTCCTCACAAGAATACTAATTGAGATAAAATTATCTACGGACGCTCGTACAAGGTAGATTTCATTTTAATGAAGCTATCGTATCGGGAACTCGTTTGGAGGGAATAATATAAGCGCTCCCAATCTCACTGCTGTAATACTCGTGCTTGTTCAGTTTAACCTACATGTGCTTTAATATGCAAATTGCATTTAAATCGGAAGTTACATTATATTCCCACGGCATTAAGTGAAGCGGAATTTATGTGTGAATACTGATCCTGACTTCATAGCTCCTCGTACGCGTCTATTGCGGTTTGTTACTTCGCACTCATCAGGGAAAATTACAGAGATACACGACTCCAAGGTTACGGTACATCATAAAATATGATTTCTAGTTGTTCGAATAGTCGATTTCGCTTGTAATGTACTTGCCTGCCCAGTAACGTTAACACCGTCTGCCCGGATGCCCATGGATTGCATGTGTGCCGTGGTGAGACCAGCTTGAATCGATTGCTTCCTCAAAAGTTCGATAGTCTGCCGAAGCTCCGTTAACTCTGAATCCTAAAACAAAAAGTTATTAAATAAAACACAAGTAGTAATTAAAAGAAAGTCATTAACATCCGCTGGAACCGGTCTATCAGAGCCAAACCGGTGACTTGGGCGTTCACACACATCTCTTTATCTAATTGACATGACGGCCGTTGCGTGACGCGTGGAGAGAATCAAAACTTGGGATTGCATGAACCTAATTGCACGAATGCTGGCTATCCATGTAGACATGTGAAAGGTAAACGCAAATGATAAATATTGGAAATGCAATTTGTAAAGTGAGATATATCTGCTGGGAAATCTGAAAGCGATAAGTGCATAACCAAATGAAACTATCTACGCTAATCCTTAGTGCGGACATCATTTTCCAGGGATCTGCCTCTGCACTCTGCACGCTGCTGGCTAAGTACACAAGTTACTAAACCCTTTCCTTCGAAAATAATGAATTGAAGTGGTGGTCATCGCTAAATGTTTGGTAGCCAGGTAGTTTTGAGCATATCTACCATGTAAATTTGAATTTTTGAACAAGCTAAAAATAAGATCAGGATTTGCCTGAACAAGCTTTCACTGCTTTCAAGGTAGGTAGTAAAAGGCGTTCATAAATTGCATTTAAAGGATGCACTTTGATATAACGATGGAAACAGTTCGTTTATTACCTTTCTCTCAGCGGTGGCTGTGAGCGAATGCAGTCGCGTCGTCATGTTGGAGAGACTCTGCTCGAAGGCCGACACCACGTGCGCCTATAACAATAAAACATCATTATTAATGTGTATATTATGCGTTCTGATTGTCATTTTACCGTTACTATACTCTCACATTATTTTAGTGCGCCTTCTATTTTGCAAGAATACCATAGCTTGCTGAAGGGCATTAAGTATAATATCTACAATTACGCGTGCTTCTGCCTCATCATACGGCCGTAAAGTAAGCAGCTTCAGTAGTAATATGAGCATGATCATTCCAGTCAGACCATAAATGAAAGAAACTTCAGGCTTTCACTGTGTATGTATTACTAATAATCTTCCTTCTGGTTAACATAACTGTGATTTCTATTAGGTTTAAGTAATCAGAGATGACCACAGACCGACATAGATCTCTCCATATCTTCAGCTACGGACTCAATTACTGCGTAACCAGCTGTACGTACGCCCCTCAAGAACGAGTTAAATTGCTCGGTTCAAACCGGTGTTTCATTAATACGAAATAAGTTATTATTTTAGCTATCATAAATATTGGTTGTAAAATTTTGATGTGCTATCGTCCGGTGAGTCATGCACATAAATTGCTTTATAAACTCGTAATAGTGGTTGTGGGCGTAGTCTGGACAAAGGGACCCTTTGTTTGCTGCGTCACAGGAACGCACTTAGCAAAATTAAAAGCGAGGGTAACGACCCTCTATGTAACTTTCATAGTCAACCTGCGTGTTGCATATACGACAGGAACACAAGAAATACATTCTTTAATTGAATTTTCCCGTGTTGCTATTTCAATGTAATTAAACAATTTTTTTATAAATTGTGCAATCACCTGTTCGCAAGTACTCGTTTAACCAATTATGGTGTGTGCCAGTGGCAGGCATCATTGATAGAACTCCCCCATATGTCTAGGACACCTTTTGTGCGTTCCAAGCTAGTAGTAGAACGAGGTACAATGTAACGGCCCCGTGCAAATATTTTATGATTTCGAAAGTGTTGCTCTACCTGTTGTAGTATTAAATTTCCAGGTTTCAGCACAAAGTTATTCAGCGGCATTCCAATACGTTAGAGCAACTTTGAGTATCTGTTTCTCCTTGGTAATGGAATGCTGATCCCGTAATCAGTAATGTAATGATGTAAGATTTATTCGTAAATGCGCTGAATTCGTGAAATTTTTAGACAATTATTATAAAATTGTCTAAGCCTCATTAGAGAGGTTTTATCGTGTTTCGCGGATCTTTAAACATACATATATGTGAATTGCGGGAACGAGGCAGGTGGAGCATAATTATTTATGAACAGCTGGAATCATCGGCACTTTTAAAGCTTAATGACACGATCAAAAATATTCCTACTAGCCTTATCCAACAGGGGACGAAGTGCGCTTTGCGTGTTTTTGTTCAGCAACGTTTATTTTGAGAATGCAACTGTATTCATTCTTTGTGGCTGTAATTATTTTAATTATATTTTTAATTGGAACTTTAAAAAACTAAAGATTAAGATCTGAATTGGAGTTGTAGGTATGAGCAACGTCGTAATCATATTATACATACATGCAAAATGTATCGATGGCTTATAGCTAGGTATGAAAAAACACACACACATATTTAAATCATTAAATCACTTAATCTTTAAAAGTGGTGTAATATAATGGTGTCTAGTCTGTTGTTTTAGGATTAGCTAAAATTAAGATTTCGGAATTTCAAATAGATGAAAACGATTCTATGGTTGAAAAATTAGATGAATTTAAAATCAGGATGACAGCTCTAAAATTAAGCTGACAGACCCAAAACAACTCAATTAAGTTAAAATGGCCATAATCATATTCCTTGCGTAACATTTTAGTTGCTTGAAAAATTAAACTAACGGGTCTAAAATTAGATTGATAGATCTAAATCAACTTAACTTAGTTAAAAGTAGCTTTAACCCTATTCTTTGCATTACATTTTAGCTATGGTTTGAAACGTCTACCTAATTTTAGCAGGCATCTAATTAGGTCATGATTAAATTATTTTTTTGAGAGGTTTTGCTATTTTGAAAAACGTTCTATTATAGGTATTTATAGGACCTGTATAGAGAATACCATATTTTTTAGGTCTACCTAGCATAGAAAATTTTTAAGTCTTAAAATTTGGGTTAGGAATCCCAAAACAACAGAATCGACACCAATAGCACCTTGAATCTAAAATAGCGAATAGTAAAAGAGAACCAAATCCTACTGGTGAAATGCTTAGAAAATTCACATCACAAACTAAGTGCTTGGTCAAACAATGAATTTGTTTTATGCATAACAAGCAGACACACCTATCCAAGAAGTAATTTTCAATGTTTGCTGCACGCACTCGTACAACATGGTTAGAATAAAGCACTTATGTAGTAAATTGATGGAAAAGGTGGTAAGTATGGTAATATGGAAATTTAAAATGATTTGGACTTTGATAAGTAAGACATTCAGACAAAAAAGGTAACGAAACGACAATAACAAGGGAAACCAATATCATATCAAGATTGAGTAGGAGTTAAATTCATATTATGCCTGGAGCCCACTCGAATCCTACTGGCGTATTTTACGAATACAGCGGCAGCATTCTAAATAAACGAGCGAGATTATTTGTTCAAGTGCACTCTTCCTTATTCGGTCGACTGGTAACTGGGCTGCACGTCTACGGTCAATTATTATTTATGAACGTGCCTTACGGGACATAACGACTTTAAGTTAGGTCGAAAGTTACAAAAGCTTTCAATTTGGGTTATATTACACAGATGTTTTATATCTTCATTGATAATATTGATGTTTAATAGCACTAAACCAAAGATTACCAATTCATATTTTATTCAATATTTCTAATTTCCAAACAAAATTCAGAAGAAGCTTCACTGTCTGGAGTACAGTGGGTATTTAAACGAAGCCCTACCTAGAAAGACCAAGACGGATACACTATTTAAAAGTGTGTCGTGGTCGCGTTCACCACATTCGGAAACAAATAGAGAAGGTAGATTTATAGAGCTTACTTAGTTAATAACTTACTTAAATTGATCCCGATTATGTTCACACTTTCTAAAAGTGAGGTCACCCAGCGTGTTAATAATTCGGATGCAACATCAATTAAAACAGCGAACACCGCGGTACGGGTCTCGTGAAGCTGGTGGGTTCTAAATCCGAACAAGAAATGCGTATTGATCAAGTGGTCTGAAATGGACAGAACAGCTTTCTACCAATTTACAGTATTTTCACACTGGACACCGAAGCGTGTAACAACGGTGGAAAGATTTACATTTGTCTTGATTTTCCAAAGCGACCAATGAATGTCGAAGTTGTCGAACCAGCGTAGTTCAAAGGTCCCTTGAGAAGGTACAATTGTATGCGTTAGAGGGCTTTCGCCTACACGCACAATTACAGTAATGTAATGTCGACGAAAGTAAATAGATAAAATAGGTTAGCATCTTTCGAAGAACATTGAGCGTGCATGTTATAGACAGCCGAAATTAATAATTCTGTGCTCGTGTTATTTGTTTTATTACTAGTTTATGCTATAGTTCTTTACCTCTAAGATATAGAGGACGATTAAAGCCGTGGGAAAGGATATTTAAAAGCACATGCTCAATAAAATATTTTTTACAAAGATGAAGCCGACACCTGACCATCAGGACGAAAGGTTATATTATTCTGGTAGTCAGGTAAACATTTTTTGTAAAGATTCGAAATAATATAATATATTTGTGTGTGTGTGTGTGTGTGATATGAAAGGTGGATGGATACTCATACCTTTAATCTGTCTTTTAATCAGTCGGTTTGTAAAACAGCAATAAATATTTCACTACTAGTTTACCTCTGAGTGCTGAACGGCTTGAGTACAAACAATCTCAATATCATATCTCGTGCTTGAAAGCAACGGCGGCAGTCTAAAACTCCGTACTATTGTGTTCCCCTAACAGGTTACATTATTTACTAAAAACTTAAATTAACGTAAATAGCTATCACACGAAAAAGTCATGGGGGAATGAAAAGCCACACCTCACAAGAAAATAAGCATAAAAGTTTCATGTGATTTATGCAGAGGGTTTTTACATTTATACATTCCTGTTGGGGCTGCATTGAATCGATACGATACCAACATGTTATGCATCAATAATAAAGAAAAGATGACTAGACGAATTAATATCCTAAGTTGTAATATGTATGAAGTTACTTACTTCTTCCAAAATAGGACAGCTTTTATATCTTGATTTTCTTATGGCTAAGTCCCACCACGGCACTGAGGGCTTCGCACGAAGAATAGTTTGACATCCTACTTTAGGATCTTGGGACTCGTATAATGTGCCTAAGGTTCTAGAGGATGCCCTTGAAGGATCTTCGGCATTTTCGTCAGCTGGTATACCAGTGACGCATTCACAGCATTTGTGTGGTCGTTTCATATTAGGTTGTGCCTGCGGTCTTAAATCGGCACTAAACGAATGCCGATAGCTCAGACGTTTTGTGAAACCGTTCTCGCTTATTGATCTCTTGAAACCATTTCTATTGTTTTGCAAAGGCATTTTCGGTATTTGCTGCACTTCGTTGAGAATACTGGGGTCATCACAGAAACCACCAAATTCACCGTTGAGAGGTGTGTTTGGCTCAGAGTGGTATCCTACTCTATTGCGATGCATAGTATCGTAAGAATTATCTGTGACGTTTGAGGCTTTCAACTCAATAAACTTAGGCCTCCGCAAATTTAGCGTAGCGAACTTCTGTGGCGATCTGTGAAACTTTGATTTGCTGGGCAATTCTTTGAGAACATCTTCCGTATCTGTCGATGGTAATGTAGAATTATCACTATAACTAGATATTGGTCTATCGTTGTCAGTGAGGTATGAGGATGATTCCGAGCAATTATCTCGATCGCTGTGGCTCCTTCTGAAGTCACCTGACGAACTAGTAGTAACGTCCGTCCGCACGGAATGCTGCTCCCCGCCATCCTGGTTACCGCCGACGTGATGCTCATGCGAAAACCGTTCACCGTTACTCAAGTTCGCAATTCCCATTTTTTCATTGCCTCTTACATCCTGCTCCCCTGGTAACTCCAAGCTTCTTAAGCGTCTACGTGGCTTCGTGTTGATAGAATCGTAATGAATTTCTTGTCTGCCATTGGAGAATTTCACAGGGGAACTCCTTTGTGATTGAGGTGGAGTTATTTTCGCATAGATTGGCTCTGTGAAGCTCAGACGCGAATACTTCTCTTCAAATACATTTCGTGCGGGAGGTTTGGCAACATATTGTACGTCACAATTGTCGAGGAAGGTATTTTTTGGAGTTCTGTTTAGAGTGAAGTATTCGGAATGTCTTTGAGGTAGATTGACAGCGGGATTTGGGTCGATTAGATTTCTGATCTTTATACGGCTTCTGGGAGCTCGTATAGTGGCAAAACCATCGTGAATAGGCGATCCATGATAAGCGGACGAAGTTGTTACTGCCATTTCAGGCATTTTATCACTTTACACAAAATGTAACACTAATTTTATCAAAACATTCCAATATGCCACCATTTTTCAGCTGTAAAAATAAAGTTTTATAAAAATTTGATGTTTTGTTACCAATATTTCTGCATTTATTATACGTAGGTATATGTGAGTGTATTGATGAAAAACATTTCTGATGTATATAACAAAGATATCAACGACAGATATAGGTAGTTTTAAAAATAAAAATGTTAAGCTGCGGTTGTATATATGCTCAGATAAGTGCACTTGATATTCAGACACTTGAACTATCTTACGTCTGATTCTATCTGGCAAGTAGAACATGGTACTCATTTTTCAATCTGAATCGGCCTATACTAAATAAAACGGGAGCTGGTACTCCAAGATACCATAAGAGTTATGAAATAAACTTTCCAATTCTATGATTGACATCCTTATAAAGAAATAATTGACAGCAAAAGTGTTGGCGATTATTTGTTTGCTCTCGTATTTCGCCATATAAGCATCTAGTAACAAACGACGCATCCGGCCGGTAAGGCTTTAGCTGCGTATCTGGTTTATTAGGATGCAAGTGCTGACCACTCTATAATTACCGAATGAAAACATGTTTTCTATAATGCCAGTTATCTTGATCTACAAAGTTATACACTTATAGACTCTACATTTGCTATGACTATAGGGTTTCCCTTGTGGTCATAGGTAATTTGTGTTTAAACGGTCTTATTAGTTGCTATTATTAAGGAGAGGGTTAGCCTACCTGTGGTCGTGGTATTCATATTCATAAGTAAGGAAGGTACTTATACATACTCACTCAGGTATGTAGATACTTTATTCCTGTCAATGGCCGAGCTCGCACGCGTAGATGACAACTAACGTCAACTTACGCCGAAGGCGGTTAAGTTGTAAAGACATTTGCAAGTTGATAAGAGTCTGTGAACTCTCTACCGTTGAAATACGTGTGCTTTTAAATTGAGTATGTGTGACTCATTTCGCCTGTTACAACACAATTTCTATTTAAATGTACTCTACGTAACGTCTATTATATTAAAATTCTAGTTGTTATCGCAGCCAAGATAGTAAATTGTTATGTGTGTGATGTGTTTATGAGACTTGCTTAAAAATTCTAGAGTAAGTTAGTTATAGGTATCTAGAGTAATGGCATTTATTATTTTTATAGATTTTTGGACAGAAGTTTTAGGAACTTTTATTTTAGAGTGACTTTTTAATTCATTGGTACAAAAGCATTGTGATGAAAAAAACACATAAAACATTAAGTTACGAGGGTAGTAATATTCATCCACAACCAGAAACGACGGATAGCGTGTATGCTACCAACCCGTCTGCTTACTGCAACGAAACAATGGTAGGTATACTATACCGGTCCTTTAAACGGGTCAACGAATAATTTACTGACCTGATCAATGACAATACGGCTGCTTATCACTGACGAAGTATCGAACATTTTGGGTTTTCTATCAAGGTAGCTTTATCTGGTAGGTTTTTTTTTATTTTATTTTATTTATTAGCAGAAAAGACGTCAGTTTTTATCAGTTTTTGCTATAAAACCCAAAATGTTTTATACTTCGTCAGTGATAAGCAGCCGTATGGTCATTGATCACATCAGTAACCGAACGACCTCAGTGAACGACTCACGATGAAATAGGTACCTAATCAACGAAAAGCAGCATGAAAACTGTTGCGGTCTTTATAATAAAAATGTGTCTTGGAAGACTTTTGTAGTAAGGTAACTTCATTAATATTCCCTATCTGTCCTACAACTATAATGGTTGAACAATATTGAATTGACTTGGTAGTCATAAATCAGAACTATCGTGGATTAAGATGACGGCCGCATAATAAATCATACAATTTCGATGAAGAAAGTAGAGCTACTAGACACAATAGGTAGTCATGTAATACGGCGTACCAATACATAAATAACATGGAGTCAATCGTGAACTTATATCAGACATGCAACCGTCTCAAGCTCAGGGAAGTCGGGGAAACGACCCTACGCTACGCCTCGGCTACCGATGCAATGGTCGATGTTTCTCAAACTATTCTATTTCTACGTCAGTGAAACTCGTAAATCAATGTATGTATTTCTCAAACTATTATACGTATAATTTTTCTAAGTGAATTGGTTTGAAGAAATCGCTATAATGTTGTTTCACGAAAAATATAAGAGCAAGTTTTCAAAATAAAATATCTGAATGGAGGAAGACAATTACTGTGTTCATATACGAGTAGTCTTTATAACTATTATCTCAGGACTCTACGTCATGACATGACATAATAGTTTTAAAAGTATTTGAAATCTTAAGTTTAACCTTTTGAGAGCCTCTGGCATTTGAAACCGAGAGGGACCAACCCAATGTTTATATAGCTTTCTCAGTTCCTCTAATGCAAGCACGCATCTTTTGCGTATCAACGACCTGTTTGTGTAGCCTTTGCTTACCGAGGCCGTTGTAACAGTGAGCCATGTATTTTCATTTCACGGTCATTTCGTAACATTTCAATATCCTATGTTAGTGTTTATGATTGGTGGTTTAGTAAATATAATGTATATAAATAAGCCGCACAATGTCTATGATTACGGTCTCCACCACCTGGTACCTTATTGTTTATTTTATTTATTGATTTCATAGTGTTTCTTACAAAATAATAATAGACACTGGCAGATTTGATTTGTGGGTAGAACTGAGGTGCACGCACAGGGCACACGCACCTATCTAGTAGGCACCTACTGTATTTTGTAGTTCAAAATATAGTAAGTACAACTAAAAACATGGAATCAGAAGGTATATATAAACAGTAAATAATATAATTTATGTTTATATGGTATATCTTATGCAAAGTATTAATGGAAATTCTGAAAACAAATCTCACGATACAGTTTCAAGAATCTACATTGGAAAGACACGTGAGCTAAAGAGACCACGACCTTAGAGTAACGGTTCTCTGTACCAAGTCGTGCACTAGTTCGATCATATGGGAATCGTTTGTTTAGAGAAGTAATAACGCATCATTAACAGTCCTCGTTTCCACAATTTTAGAAAGAAAATGATAGTAGAAGAACTTTTACTACGGTATACATGAGCTTTTTGATTCATTAAAAGCTCATGTACTTTTATTGAGTAACTTTTACTCAATAAAATCTCTTCAAGTACCTAGGCGAAATCGAATGATTCGTTTGAGTCTGGTTATTACTGGCATGCCTACCAGTAATACAGTCAACTCAACCCGTAATTTGAACCAATTTTACATCATGCATCGAATCAGTAGTCTCGGGCATTCTAATACTAGTGTGGGTTGCACGTTTCTTTCCTGTTTCAGTATTTTGAGGAAAATTATCTTAAGAGTCCAATTTTAAGAGATATTATCTTCGAATGACGGATTGTTATCTAAAATAACCTTGAGTTATCGCAATTACATTTGTATTTACGATTGCGGAAATACATGAGGCGTAATTGCTTGTTTACAATCAAATCAAACTTATAAATAAAAGAATGATATCTTATCGACAAAAGTAAGCTTTTTTTGAAAGTTTGTATTCTATGAAGTCATATTTGTTACGTAACTAATCTCACATCGGGTATACCTATCTCAATATAGAATTAATTTGCGTTATTTAGCTTTTATCGATATTATACAGGGATGCTAAACATATGTAGAGAGTTTTAAACAGTCGATGATGTCATGGATATAATATTCATTAATATTCTTCTCACTCAGATCACGTTAGGTCGTAATCGTTTGTAATTGAATAGGAATTCTTATAAGGTGTATGATAGAGGAAAAACCCAGCTTCTTAAAATTTTATACGATCATAAAACGTATGAATTTTACACAATAGCTAAGCCATCTAAAATAATGGGGACACTCAACCTGAATGTAAGGCAAAGGATCGAGCTGTGAGCGACGGCCCAGAACATTGGATAAAACTAAAGACTCAGGGCTAGCATCTGCCGTGCACATGGCTCGGTAGCAGGCAAACAAGAGCGCACTTGATGGGAAGATATTTGATACCAGCACGAGGTAACAGAAAAACTACGTCATATGCGTATTTTTTCACTTAATTGGATGCATAAAACGGGTCAAGGAACTGCAAGATGATGGATGAAGTGTTGTGTACACTCAAACAAATTATCGTGAAAACATTAGAAGAGTTCTAATCTGTTAATGTAGGTTGAGTAAACATTACAAAATTGTAGAGCTTCAAGATATCACGTTACCCTAAATTAGCAGCCAGTGGCGTAATGATATGTGGCCATAAAACGTCAACTTTATGAGTCTGAGATTCTTTAGTAGCGTCGTGCGTTGTCATGCTCAAAATTAACATAAACATCATTCTCAAATGACTGGAACAGCCACACCCGAAATCCTAGTCACATCCTAGCGAAATTGATGTTCTGATTAGTTGACTTCCAACTTGTTACGAGGCACAGAGACACTTGAGCGAATTTCGCAGACGTTGACAACCGCCACAAAGACGGCAATAAACCACATGGGTAGGGCTCATTGTCTGCAGCATTGTGTTGTAGAGCAGCGAGTTCTAAGGGCAACGGCGTGACCCCCGACCTCTATTTAGAGCTATTGTTATGCTAATGATACCACCAATCAACTGTGACTATATTAAACGACATAAGTTCAAGCAAAATAAAATGCCACAATAACCGCGAAAGTCATGATTTTGAATGTGCCTGGTTACTAGACGAGATGTCCAGTGGATGGTTTGGTTACGGGCTGTTGACTTGAAGATAATTTTAATCTCTGTTAATAGTAGACCACCATGCTTCGTTAACTAAGCAGAAAGGCGACGTACGCTAGCTTGTGTGTTTAAGAACTTTGTTTATAGTTCATTGTAACTTGAGCCTGATCCTAAGCTTATCTGCTTTCAAGTGGATGTGCTACTGGTGCTTCCTGAATAGATACAGCACGATACTGTCTTGAAGTTGTAAAGCTTCCTTCCGCGGTGGCTATTCAAGTCTATAGCGTAGAACCCGGTAGGTACTTTATGGGATAACGGATAAACCACTTAGGAAGTTGCACCCATACCTCGAGATAACCAAACCGGATGATGTTTTATACGATTTACTTACACGTGGGCTTGTGGTTTACTTTATGTCGTCTGGTTACTGTTTTTATTGAAAAATGTATGAATAAGGCGCCCATTTTTAAAGTACATCTCTAGATGGTAGTGTTCATATGTCAGCATGGTCATCCTGTCAAGGTCGTCAACGCGGCGGCAGCAGCCGTTGGTGGTGACGCAATAACACATAATTGCTGGACGGGTTTTGCATTACCGTACTCGGTTCATTGATAAATCTGCGATGAAGAGGTCAAAATGTCAGTTGGTGAGACACGCCCTTGAAACAACTTGAAATCGGTTTATGAAAACTGTAAAGACCGGACAGGGTTACATAGGCTGTAGACAGGCTAAAGAAAATCTCACTTTTTACCAACAATAAAATTTAAGCGATTTCATTTCTCAAGGAGGTAACAGGCAGTTCTCGTCAATATTCAATGCCTAGTATAGGTAGCCTGTCAACGGACGAAATTAATAAGCTTGCACACAACAATTAACTTGTACAACCACTTCCTGGTTAATAATAACTCTGGTTTCAGACTCACGTCACAGTTGATTTCACGTGTTAGGTAATGGTACTTGCCTATTCCTAATATGGCTAGTTTTTTATACAGCTTCGATACCTGATCGTTTCGCAAACAATCAACACAGCGTATAAAAAAGCTATTGTAGCAATGCTCCATACCAGAAGGCATTGTTAACATTGGGACTACTCGTAACATGCTGACACCTGAAAGCTCGGTCTTTTTATACGCGTTTTACGAGTTCGTTGTCTTTCTCTACCGTAAACTTTATGTCAGCCCTAACCGAGTAAAGTTCTAGGTACGAAACACATAAAGTTGTATACGAAGTGTGACATTTAAAGGGTATTTTGAATGGTTTAACAAAAGGAAATACTTTTCTACAGTTATTTATAGATGCAAACTCTATTTACAAGGCAATTCAGCTTATTGAACAAATAAATAATGCAGGGGCGCTATCTAAAGATCCCTGGCCAGTCTCCATACGAATTAACCTCAATTGACAGTGTCGACAAGGCGCTCTGCTGATTGAACACACACAGTATTTTAACAGCCAGTAAATGTTCCTTTCAAATGTCCAGCTTCATAAATATTCAACTTAGCAAGACAGTTTCTCACAATTACAAGCTCAAACTATAGAATATCTTCTCGAGTACGAATTTATACATTGTCTTACACGATTTAATAAACTAAACAGTGATACTGATAAGATACGGCTTTTACGTCCTTCATGTTAGTGAAAGATTTATATAGTACCCAGTTTTATCAATAGATAAATTTCAGAGATAACTCTATACGAAGCAATAGATTGGAGAGTTGGACGGTAAAACAATAATATGAAAACTATATGACAGTATATTAAGATACTGAGAAACATACATACATAAGGACATAAGGAAATAAAAGGTAAAGAACTGTTATAAACTCTATATAAACCGTTGGCAACGAGCAAGCTTGTACCAAGAAATTGTTATCTTCCTTGGAGGTAGATGATGAATGATAAGTTGACTGCTCCACTTATGCTACTGTTTAAATTACAGAGACAAGGTACCTATCATCAGCCGCAAATTGCGTAAATAGGGCGAGAACTGGAGCTGTCCTCTTGTGGTGACAATTGTTCCTATGATACACCGGTTGACCGTTAGGTTAGACTGTGTTTGACCTTCGCATAAGAACTGATTTATATCATGCCATCAATGTCTTGAGGGCCACAAAAAGCCAAGTATATATAAATAAGAAAGAGTACGGTCCTACGCTTCAATAAATATTTATTGGTGTTACTTAGGAGTTATTAGGTTTTTTATTGAATCGTAACACATATTACGTTTTTCTTTTCACGATGGGATATGGTATAGCTCAGACTATATTTGAATTTTTATAATAAAAAATAATCATAAATAAATAATGTTGGACAATTCACGCAGCATAATCTAGCCCCAAGCTAAGCAGAATTTTTGTTATGGATACTAGATAACTGATATAGGTACTCAATACAATACACTACACAAATAGATATTTTTTATTTTACATAGAAAACATCCAGAACAAACAAATAAATGCAGATCGTACACACATTTGCCCCGAGGCGGGAATCGACCCTGCAACCTCCAGCGTCGCAGGCGGACCTTCGCCCGCCAATATAAGAGGATTATGTGTTGTGTATGATTACTTGTAAATAAAGTTATGTAGCGTCATTGGACCATTGTTTTGACATAAAAGCGTAAACCGGGCAAGACCTGCCATATAAAAAACATCAAACGAGATTGGTATCAAACGTTTGACCCCAAATAAAACCAGATACAGTAGTAAACAGGGTTTAGATGCTTTGAAGTTTGTTTTTTTATCGCCATAAGACACATGCGTTTAAGCAACTACTCTCGATTGACAAGTTGCAAAAGCCCCGATGTAGCGTTTGATGTTCTGCATCTGTTCATGATAATAGTGTTAATTTATAGACAACCCGTAAAAGGAATAAAAGCTCGCTACGAGTATACCTAAGCCCGATACGAATCAAAAGATATTCTGAGCAAAAGCACAGAATAAACTACCTATTCAAAAGCATATTTTTTTTCTAATAGTACCTAGAGTTGGCAAACAGTGAAAAAGATTTGAAACGAAATAAAAAAATAATGGTTCTTAAAACCTGTCTGACTTCCTATAAGTTTAGTAAATTAATGATGCTATGTGACAAAGCAGTGTACAAATCCTGTGACAAGTTTACCAATTTCAATAGTTGAACAACAATGAGTAAAATAAACTCAGTGTACCATGTCTAACCAGGACCTGCTAATAAAGGGAACTCACAAACATAAGTAAAAAAGGGACGCAGTTACCTGCTCTGCTCCCAATACTTGAGAGAGAGTGAGAAACTCGAAGCACTTCGAATTGAAATAAGTAAGTAGAATATTGTGGCGTGTTTTAGTTATACTAGAATTTATATATATTCGTTGTAGTATTGTATTGTATTAGCCAGAATTACTAGCTATACCGTAGACCTATTTATACAGAAATGTTTTTCATCTTTAACGAAAATAACGTAAGTAACAAAACTATGGAGATGGCGGAGGAATATCAATAAAACATGATTCATCCCCTTATCGAACAAAAATGGATAACTAACAATAAAATTATACCCGGATGTCTTGGTAACAAAACAACAAACTATAATTTATCAAACGTGTTTTGCTCTTAGGGCGATCAAAAAACTGTTCTCAACAGAAAAGTATGAACAAATATTACAAATCACTATCACTGATAAACACTTTTCACTTGTTCACAAAGTTTGTTTATAGTGGTCGAGGTAGAATTAACGTGCAACGCGATCGGTTCGGCGGCGAACGTGCGTCCGCCCTCCGACAAGGCTCCGTACATACTGGTTTGCTTTTGCTTGCTAGCTTTGTTTGTTTGACTGATGGTCCCGTGTTGGTGACCGACTGCATTGAATATAACTGAGTCACAGAACCCAAGGAACCAGGATCACCGATCAAACTAGCAACATACGGTCTATTGATTTCAGACAGGATGGGGACAGGGGTTCATATTAGGGTGTGGGGAACGAGTGAAATGGTGACAAAAAGAGCAACTACATAAAATGTTGACGGTAATTACGACCGTGGGAAGTATAACATTCTGAAAAATGTATAAGCAACATGAAATCAAAGTGGTGACTATTTATGATACATATAGAGCAAAAAATCGACGCCTCTACTATAACTAGGCACTTGTTGCGCAAGGTTGGCACTTTGGACGATTTATGGGATACGGGCCTTAACTTACAGTGATAACGTTTTTCTCTGCGTATACGCAGCAGAGATTAGAAAGATGTGTGGGTAAACTTTACCAGCGCAAACAAACCACAAAAGGTTAAGATGGGACAAGCTCAGTTTATAATGTTCTGAACATTAATGTTTCTCTAGCAATGCTGACAGATTCTTAGTGATAATGGCTAAGCGACTCTACCTCAATAAATTACATAAATTACTGCATAAAATATGTTCACATTTACTAGTGCATATCGCGCCGTTGTTTACCTATACTTAACACCAGCCAAAATAATATGCAAATTTTGTATCGGTCAACGCACCGCGCATAATCAACTGGAAATTGAAAGTTTAGTGTCAATGAAGACAAATTTTAATGTTAATTATTATTAGTCATTTGCATTAGATATTGCGAAGTTTACAATCACGTTTATTTCTTTGTTAGAAATTGGGTTGCAGCCAAAGTTAATTATGCGACCTTATATGGACCTATGTATGAAGTCTGAAATAAAGATTTATTATTATTATTATTATTTATTATATTAATATAAGACTCGGCTTGATCGGTATTACCTATGAGCTTTATAATTCCTATGCAGACTTGTAAAGAAATATAGAACCGTATGTACTGTTTTGAATTTATCAGAAGTTTGACCGATCCACTCAAATAATTCGTATAATAAATAAATATCTATATATAATGCAGTTAACAAATGAGCTAATAGATAACAGTAGTACCCTAATAGTTAGGGACTAATAGCTCGTTACAGTTACAGATCGATAAATCAGTACATGTAAAATCGATAACATCATCGTCAAAAATACACTGGCCATATCTCAGCTTAGAATAGCAATAAAGGGCAATTGCGTCCAATACATTCACATTATATTGCCAATGAGACCAATTGCAACCCATCGTATGTAGGTAATTGGAGCCCCTTATTATATGCTTATGCGCATTTTTTTTATAGAAACGGGCTTTTTAATTTCGTTGCCTAATACACATTTAGCATCGAAGATTTATGTATACATAATAATAAATATATTTGTGTATAATCCCAGTAAGAGGCGATTAGGATTGTTTTAGTCAAGTTTTGTTTTACGACCTAAACAGCAGTGAAGAAAAGACCAACCACAGAAAAAACAGTCGTTTTGATCACAAATAGACTGTGCTGTGATTCAGAGAATGAAGTATTAGCCCTACGGCCGAGTAAATCACAGAGAGTTCCTTCGAGTCACACAATGGCGTCGCAAGAACAACGATGGACGCTCGGTTTCTCGTGTTGAATAATTTATGTCGGCGATGCTTTAGCGACCGATGAATTAGACGAACAAAAATATCTCAACAACAGAACCTCATTGAACAGCTTTCTTTGTCCTCGCGAATACGAGATTGAGTGAAATCGATAACCGTTATTTATCCTGAGGATACAATTAATCAGCCAGTTTCTTTTTGCTTGATTATATTCAATCAAGGCTTTATTGTCATGTGCGGAGGCTATGCGATACTTTCATTGTTGAATGTTTGTAAGCTGCTCTGTTTCTATTTACCTAAGTTTATGGTAACAGATCTGGCAATTAATATTAATTACCTGGCGTTAATTGTGTGGAAATTTAAACTTATTGATTATCTGTAATGCCCAGATTACCCAGTGCCAACGCAATCGAACGTATTATCTTCATTTAAATTCAAGTCAAATAGGTACAAACTTTATCAACTTTGTTTACGATGACCGCTTGTGATTTAACAGAATCAATGAATATTTATTTAGTAGGTACCTTCTTGTCGGTTAAAAATATATTTAAATAAATGTCTGTTGATTACAATGCCGCAGTCCGTCAGTACGGTAGCGAAGACGGAATACTTAATGCGCAATTACAATTACATTCTAGATATTAAATGTTTACTTGCCCAGATGATTGACAACACAAAGATGATAATAATTGATTAGATATCTCATATTGATGGATGTAGGTATACTAAAACAAGACAGTAACTACCTAACATAAAACAAAAATAAGTGGCATGAAAATAGAGTAAAAACGCGAGCAGTGGTTTGATAATGGTTGCCCTAATAGGTCAACAATGATATAAATAAATTTTTACGATGTTGTAGAACAAATTACCTACATTGGCTTTTAGATACAATTAAACTCATCATCAACAATAAAATAATTATGACTTGGCAAGGTCAAACAATACTACAAGCAAATCCAACTATGTTTTTGCAATATTGTTAACCAAAGATCTCCACGTGTATTATGCAAATGTTACGTACGAGTATCTCAATGATCATTATAGGACATATTAACGATTCGCCACATTACTTAGCACAATCATGCACGATGATACTTAATGTAATGCTAGAACTTATGGGATTCCTCTTGCGTCCTAAGCTTCTGGATTTGTATCTTAAAGCATTGAATCATATTCTCTCCGTCTCATCCTAAGGCACTACGATTATGATATCATTTGTGCATCCCACACGCTATTTCTTAGCTCTATTATACAGCAATTTGGTTCAGTGAACTTATTCGGCTTGGTCGTTAAGTTATCATAAACAATGCTAGCTAGCATGATTCACAAGTTAGTTGTTCGCTTTATCAGCTAAGGACTTGGACATCAGGGCAGAGATAGCACTCGGTGGCAAGACAGTTGGCGTTTGGCACACATTCCACTTGCCCGATATGGCAGCGAGGCGGGCGACCGCGCGTCTCACGGACAGACCTATGATATTATTCAATGACCCTACGTCGTGACATTTCATGCCATCTACGATCCTTGGTTTATCAGCAGACTGATATGGAATACGTCACCAAATATGTAAGTCATATGTGGCACGACCGCAAGAGCTGAGATTGTCAACAGGATAGCTTGAGAGGTGGTGAATAAACGGATATACATTTTCTTTTTGCTGTAAAATGTTGAGCGATGTCAGTAGGGGTCAAAACATGCTACTTTTAAGACAGCTCATTGATATTCTATGTGTAGAATGTTTGATATTTGACCCGTGTTAAAACAAGGTCTAGATTTTCCCACGAACGTAAAATAAATTATCATGAAACTATAGATATTTATAGTATCATGTATAACATGTGATATTTGCACGGAACTAGGTAAATAAAATGCCCTAACAGTGAGCATTCAAGTGAAAGTAAAGTTCAACGTGGCGGGTACGACCTTCCGAAAACCGCAGAATGTAAATCAAGAATTGGATATAACCACGAAATTGTTTTGATATAGTGTTACGCCACAGAAGAGTAATATTTACATCACCCGGCACCCACGCAAATGAAAAGCTTATTTAATTTATAATTTTGCATCATGATTTTTCTCAGCTCAGTATTGGAACCGATTTAAATTCATTTTTGTATACTATTAAAATATGGCATTGAAATTATTTTACCACCGTATAAAAATTATGATACATTGGCAGTTCCTATAACTACTCCACTGCCGCGTATGTATTTTTTCACTGTGTACATGTGTTTTATGTATGTTCCCAATCGGTCTCAGCTATTTCTTTTAAAACGTGAACCAAATTTAATGGTTTTTTTGCAGATAATAATAATCCTTAGACGGTCCCATCAAAAAATTATGCAGAGAGATTAGTTTATGTCCCACAAAAAACAAAAAAAAAGAGTAAATAAAGGGTATTTGAAGTCGGTAAAAAGTAAGTTTTGATTATCAATCTTAGTCTACTGTAAGTGCTCCATACACGGACATATTCAAAATCAGCATCGTCAGCTTAACATATCTCTTCGAGTATATTATTATACTTAAGCAAAGCAACCTCAGCTTTGCAGAGCTTTCTCGGGATACCGAGAATCCCTTCTATTTCCATATCTCTCTGACATTATCTCCGTGGCTTACACAGAAAACAGAAGTAACTTCTGTATTCTGTGGTAGCTTCCTTACCACACAATATAAACAAAAGCTTGCCCACATCGTCGAGAGATAACTTTACACGAGCAGACAGTCTATTTTGTCTACGCAGGTGTCTCATTTCGGTGAGGTGCACTGCGCTTACGCATCGAAAGGCTGACGTGACGACCAACAAATGCAATTTGACAGATTGAGTTACGTTGGGCTATGAGAGTATTTTAAGATGTTTTTATGAATGCATTGATAAGTAGATGATAAAATTTAGAGTACACTAAACTGGTCATTTGGAATTTGCCTATATCTAATCAATTAGATAGATCCAACTTTTTGTTACTCGGTGATGAGGATATTAGCAATCAGTCTATATCTCTATTAAACCATTAACTTATGCTAATAAGGCAAGTTCAAGTTCAATAAACTTTGCAATAGCGGTTGAAATCCGGATATTATCCAGAAAGGAAGGCGTTATATTGAACATTTATAAAAAAATATGGTATGTTATTTACTCACATTAGTTGTAAGCTGCGTCGTCAATGTGTGTACTTTTTCTTTGGCATCCGCAAGTTCCCTCCTCAGTTTTCGCACCTGTAAATAAAGTCATTTAAACCGTGCTCGGAGATACATTTTATAACGCCAAGAGGCGAATGTAATCTTGTACAAACCACAGAACACAGAATAGTAAGTTCTTTCTCGGAATCTATGGTACCTAATCTATCTGCTGATTTGATCTTTTTTTAAAAGCCTGTGCGATCGTGTTCTGTCTCCAGTAAGTAAACGAAAAACAAAAGGAGAACACACTAGTTTTTAATCAAGTATTTTAGACAGTTGATATGGATGTTTAGAGATAGAGCCTGTTCAAAAAGAGAAGAGTCGTGGCGTTACGGTGAACTAACACTTTTAGTCGTACTGCAATGACAGCGCAGTGTGCAACATAAGTTGTCAATTGGCACACGCACGAGTATACTGAATTCCAACGACTCTTCTCTTTTTGAACAGACTCTAGTCGTAAATGAAACAACAACGATATGAACTTTAGGTAAAAAAAGGGGAAGAAAATTTATATCTCCGTATAATGTCATAATGTGGTTATATTAACCTCATGAGCCTGTCTTTCTTCTGAGCCCGCGCCAGCAGCAAGCGATGACGCCGTCGATACCAGGGACGCCGTAGAACCGTGCACTGTTGGAAAGTTACTGAGTTGTTATATATATCCTATACATAATTGTAATTTGTTATGCAATGAGAATTCCCCTGAAATAAGGGTTTGAATTTATAACCATCATCATCAACAGCCTGCACCAGTTCACGGCTGCATATAGGCCTCCCCGATAAGCTGCTTTTAGCTTTTTCGCTCTTATCAGGAGAAAATTCATTATCCCCAAGCTGTGCATGCGATGCGAGTAGGTGACCGCAGTTCAGTAGCGGATCTTTTCTGTAGCAGCGGTATTATGTTATGTTATACTTCAACGCATTTTTCTAGAGAACTTTAAGCTACATGTACGTTTTATCAAAATAGCTTCTATTTGGCCGGATGTCGCCCAGTTCCACGCCGACAATAGTATGTAAGAACAGTTAGACTTAGTTATGCTAAGATTGTATTAGTTGATAAGCGATAAACTTGCTAGTGGTTTCTTTTTCACTTCTTCCGCTAGTGGACAAAAAATTTAAGTGAATTAGAGTCAATTGCACCTTATTTCTTGTTTGATAGTAATTACTACTTATCAAGCTGTTTATATAGTTAAAATTTGACTTGTCTAAGTGCTTATTTTGTAAGTCTAAAGAAATAAACGATTTGACTCTGACTCTGATTTTCGGCTAAGCATACGCAGAATAGATAATGGAATAAATAAAAATATATAAGTGTCTATATCTCAAAGCTAATAAAGTTTAATAGTCTATCATCATTATGCGACCATTACATCAATTTAAAAGCAATTTAACAATATACGTTATTTTTTGTCTCAAGCAATGAGTTATTCAACAGGTGTACCATTCCAGGTCCATCCAGTTTCATACACACTTTAGTAAACATAAAAACATACTTTACTGAGCTCATCTCAGCACCTGTCTTACATACTACTAACGCTTTTTGCAGTGTAATGTTTTTCTTATCTTGCTGAGATGCATTTTATTACATGTAGGTTGCATTTCATTTTCTTGGTACTCCTTTTTTAAAGCTATTTGATTTTATTACACAGATGATATTTCATATAGAATTATACAGACTTCATTTCCAAAGTCGTTATTGAAATAAAATGTAATTGTGTGCAGGCAATGCAGAACACATGTTGTGCTTACGCCATAGCAGGACATCTGGCTTTAAAGCGTTATTGGGACACTTCGTTAGCTTAGTATGTGTGAAATAATTAGGCTGATTTGAATCTTAATGTACTTAATGGATTTTTTGTCGGTCTTATCGTATTCATGATTATATTTATACGGTAATAATTTCTTTAAAGAATAAGAAAATTATTTGTTTTGATGAATATACATATAAACTAACAGTAAGTATAGGTAGGTACTAAATGTAAAATTAAAAGACACAAAAGAATAGAAGAAAACATAAAACCAGGTAGGTATAATTCCCAACGGGTGTCTTATCCAGCATGTACAGATTTTAGCCGACTTCATAAAAGGAGGAGGTTCTCAATTCAACCGTATGTTTTTTTATGTTTATTACCTCAGAACTTTTTACTGGGTGGTTCGATTTCATGATTCTTTTTTTATATGAAAGCTGATGCTTCCCGTGTGGTCCCATATTAATTTGCTCCAGTTTTGACTATGGGATCTATGAAAATCCATGAAAAAACTATAAAAATTTAAGTTGGTTTATAGGTTTTTAAAACAAAATTAATTATATCTAGACCCAATGCTACGCTGGTTTTCAGAAAAGGTGCCTTTCCATCATTGGTGGGCGTGGTACATATCAGCAGAAGTTTAGCTACGTAGCTTGACGGGTGGCAAAATACCCTTAGGGTTGCTAGATGAATTTGTCTCATTATTTTTTAATAGTTTATGCCTAATCTTTCTCATCCTACTCATATAAATAATTAACGACCAGCAGCGCCTCGCGGTTTCACCCGCGTAGTTTCCGTTCCCGTGGTAATTCTGGCATAAAATATAGCTTATGTCACTCTCTGAAAAGAAAGCTTTTTAAATATGAAATAACTTTTCAAATCGGTCCTTTAATTTCAGAGCCTTCCATTAAAACAAACAAATAAACAATCTAATCTTTCCTCTATAATATTAGTATAGATTTAGTAATTACAATTAAGAATAATTTATTTCTTTATGCTTTCTCTGCCCTAAAAGAAGTTCTAGAATCACACGTGCGCAGTGGGCAATGATATTGACGACCTCTGTGGTGCGGGTTCGATTCCCATCATCATCATCATCAGCCTATATTAGTCCACTGCTGGACATAGGCAGGTTCGATTCCCGCCTCGGGACAAATGTATGTGCGATCTGCAGATATTTGTTCAGGGCGTTCTGGGTGTTTTCTATGTATAATCAAAAAATATCTATCTATGTAGTGTTATGTATATCAGTTATCTAGTACCCACATAACACAAGCTCTGCTTAGCTTGGGGCTAGATAATGCTGTGCGACACATTATTTATTTATTATATTGTTAAGATACATTATGGTTCACTGAGTAAATGAGGTCAAGATTAAAGACATAATTACCATCATCGTTCTTCTTAGGATAGTGATGCGAATGCCTCGGCGTGTGCATAACATTGCCGGGCTGATGCGTCGGGCTCAGCGCTGACCGTGGCGAAGGCGACGGCGGCTCTGATACTCCGTAGTTTAAACCTAGGTGTGATAAAGTACATGGATTTATTTGAGGCAGGAAAAATAGCTGTAAGATTTAAGTAAATAAATAATGCTGGCGGTCCACACAGCATCATCTAGGACCAAGCTAAGTAGAGCTTATGTTATGGGGAGGACAGATTAGAGACAGATGATTATATATACAAATAAACAAATTTAGTTCCTTGCACGTGGCATGTGTACAATTATACAAACAAATAAATATGTAATATTGAACATATTTACAAAGCATCATCTAGTCTCAAAGTAAAGAGAACGGAGAGTTGCCACGAGTGACGAGAACCAGATTACTATTATACTAATGTATGTTTCAAAAAAAATTATGGACTTGATCCCGAAACAAATAACGGCGTCTGCAGCGGCCCCGCACTGAATTCAAACATATGGCATTGGTAGAGAAGCGTTTCACACGCGTATGTTTGTCTTGAGGCGTCGCACGCGGCGGCCACCGTCACGCTGCACGCCCCGCCTCTATAAACATCACCGTACATTGCGATATGTTTGTGTTTACGCGTGCAGTAACGGGGCTGCTGCACGCCCCCCGTCTCCGTAAACAAGGCCTTTACCGTGTTCTAGAATTTATTTTAAACAAAACACTAACAGTTTGTTTTAACTGCTCTTCTTTTGTTTTCTTATCATGTCTTTTGTTATTTAAAGGGATATCGTAAGATTACCTTGGCCGCCCGGTCCATATTGTACGGGTAAGCAGTAGTAAGGCTCGTAATCGCTCTCCGAACTCCGTTGGAGCATAGACGGGTAGAGTTTCTCCGATTTTGTTGATCTGTAATCAATATGAAACTTAGAATACTGTAATTTAATCACTCGAATTTAGGAAAAAGGTTTCTTTCAGAAATCAGCGTCCTTTTGAGTGAAATGTCCGTTATATTTTTAGTGCCTCGAAATTACAAAGGCGCTAAATAGTTTCTAGATTTCTGTCAACATTTTCGACCATCATTGTGAAAGAAGCCTTGAATTTAGCACATTGCTACATGACACGGTATACATTTAGCATATGGACGACAAAAGCCTATTGACTTGCTTGCTTGTGTTGATAGCACTTGTCCTCCATTCTCAAAACGAATGACTGGCATTTCCAACGATCAAATTATGCATAGGTAGCTTAATGCAGACCAAAGAAAGTGAATTTATAAAATTGTGGTAGTAGAAGGTAAATTTCTGGAAAAAAGCTGCCGTAGTGCATCTTAAATAAAGTTTCTTGTGTCGAGTTTTTGTAAATTAACATGATGGCGCGTTGTAAATTAAATTAAGCCGTGCCAAGTACTTAACCATGCAATATTCTTGTAGTATTTAAGTATAATGAAGCGTGCCACGATGAAGCCAAACCATGAATACCAACTCCAATCTTCATGGCATACCTTGGAAATGTCCTATCTCTGAGGTAGCTAAAATTTAACATCGAATAGTTTACATTAAGTTAATAATACTTACATAAACATACACAGAAGGTTTAGTAGGTACACTGGTACACATAACTGTTTTACATAAGAATACATAATAGCGGTAATGTAAGTGAATATGGAATGTAATAGATTCAATAAAAGCGTGATAAAGAAAGTATGACCTGGATTACAAAGACACGCTGTTTGGATTGATAGCACCGGAACGCACTTTTAACCATTATAAGCTTTATCATCGAGCAGCAAAGTCCAAATTGATAAACATAATTGTATACAGTAGACTTGTGCAACATGTCTTGTACTGAATAATGACCGGTTCCTTGGACACAGAGGACAAATTGGTTGAATAAAATGTAATTGCACTGTAAGAACGATTTTTATTAATCATTCTAGTTAGACCTACCTAGACATAAGTCTGTACTCAACGCACAAAAACTCATACATGTGTAGATACACTTTAATCACACTATCACAATAATATTATAAACGCGAAAGTTTGTATGGATGGATGGATGGATGTTTGTTACCTATTCACGCCAAATCTACGATCCAAAACTACGGACGGATCTGGCTGAAATTTTGCATACAGGTAATTCTAATCCTAGAATCAAACATAGGCTATCCCATAAATCAGTTCCCGTGGGATGAAAATCACACTATTTGTATTTTTTACTTTCTACTAAATTAATAGGTTTAGGTATTTTATTCCAGGTAGTCCTTTAGATCTAGTTTAGCTCAATAGTTACCTTCAAAACTTTAAAGCGAGTTGTAACGTCCTATCCATCCACCAATCGATAAATCTACTTTCGCATTAATATGTATACCACTAGTTAGTGTGAAAGACTCTCTAATGGACCTACCTAATGCTGTTGCTCCTGTTTAACCTCGAACCCTGTGCGTCACGGTGCATGATCAGCTTATTGTGTGTGAGTGAGCTGCGATGGTGTGAGTTAGGGGAGGATGTGTGGTTGAGCGCTTGCGCCGAATGCAGCGACGTTAGCGACTCCATGGACTCGCCTTCCGAGAGCCTCCCGCTGGCAGAGTATGTGTTGCTGAAAGGGAACGTGATGGTTGGCCAGTTGATGGACTATTTACAATTTTACATGGAATATTTTGAATAAAATAAAATGGTGTATTCAGTCCTGGAGACGGGTTAACGCATTTTCTTTTTCTGTTCGTTTGTCCCATCGAATTATGAGAGTAGGGAATAAAGAGTGCATCTGCGATTGCGCTTACACTTCTGCATTATAAAAACTTTAATATATTTTGCGCAAAAGGCTTGTCTCCGATAAGATTTACAGATATTAGCAGCCATGGACGAAAAATTTGTCTAGGAGGACAACGCATTTATTGCCCACCGCCCAGCTGTGCGACCTGCAAGGACGCATTAAGGCTCCGCTGCACAAATACGACAATAAAATGTAAATGTGCGCTGCGGGCACAATGTATATGTTAACTTGTGAGCTTTATTTAACAGTTTTATAGGACTAAAGCCTCTTTAATCACCCTAACTTTTGTACCTCATAAAGCCCTCTTCATACCCCCTTATCAGTAGGTATTTTTTATCATTATTCTGCTTGCTTTCAATAACTTTACTGTTTATAGGGAACAATATTCATGCATGTTAGTTTAACCATTTTTTTTTAAATTTTGTACTTAGTTGTTAAGTTTTTTTTCAACTGGCCAATTGAAACAGGAAAACAAAAGCATGATCAACAAAATGCACAGTTACTTATTACAAAGTAACACATTCAATTTAGGCACAAGAAATAGGTATCACAGGGGCACACAGAATGGTTAAGGAAATGACAATGATATGACAATGCTATGAAAACATTTCAGATTATTACAATAAAACACATCACTTGACTGTATATAACCTGAGCATTCACAAATAAGTAATAATATAGGTACCTGTGTCTCAACCAAGGAGCATAGGGGACTCCATAATCGCTTTTGACTTCAGAGTAGGTTTGTGTGTCTGATAAACTTCCATCACTGATCTTTATCCCACCTCTGGGGGTAACCCTGAAATTAAATAATAAATTCACCGACTTCAACTCACTTACAATCCCGTTCGGAACAGAACGTTTCCAAACTGACTTAAACTCAAAAACCATGGGGGTACCTATTATTATCTATAGTATAAAAAGTTCTCACGCATCAGACACCTTTTAAAATTAAATTAACTGTGCAATTTAAAACTCTTTTAATATGGTTATTAAGTCATATTTTTCTATAAACCCAAAAAGCTTAAGATGTTTGTAAATAAACACTTCACTTATCACCATCAAACTGATAAAACTATTTGCCCAAATGTCAAAACTCTACCTGAATGTATGGGTCATTCTTGAGCACCCTACAGTTCAGAATCTAAAATATATTTTAGCAATGTTTATAAAATGACATGTCAGTCTCTCTTCACAACAGAAAATGTCTGTCTCATTCACTTTAACTTTTACTCAGTAGGTAGCTGACACTGTTCATAGTGCAGGGTCGAATTGTTGGTTGAGGGTAAATAAAATTATCATTATCAATGAACAATAAGAACATTAAGAAATGTGCAATAAGTATCATTAATTATTTTATGTTATTCCTAAAAGAATCTATAGTTGTTTTATATCTAAAGATGGGCATGTGATATCAAGAGTAAAGTCAGCATAACATTTTAAATAACCTAAGTTAATATTATTTTTAGCAACATCCAACTATGTAAGTAGTATATGAGTAATAATTCTTTAGTATATTTAAATAATATGATTGGTTGTACATTTAACTACAAATATAAAATGTTCTCATCTTTAGTCTGCATTGTACAATTGTTCTTGTCTTGAATAAAGAAAATAAAAATACATGCAATCACACTGAATTTGAATTTTTCCTATATTTTTCAAAGAACAAAGGCAGCATTCTACTATAAAAAAATCTACAGAAGAGTATAATATCTTAAAGCTTTTGAATTCAGCCCTGTAAGAACCATTTCAATTAAAACTCCAGCCATTGTTCAAAAACAAGCTAGAACAGAGATGATTCATCTTTCCTTTTGAGTGATTAATTAAACAGTCTGTAGCATTGTTGTTACTTCCATAGACATAATTGCTATGGACTATTTCTCTAGAATATTGGTAACTTTTTAATTGTAACACAGTTTTTAATGTGTATTAATCAAATAGTTATACCTTATCCATTAAAAGTAAACAATGTTGACCTATACCTTATCCAATGAGCATGTAGAATGTTAGTAAACAAACTGCCCATACTTAATCTAAAATTCACTTGGTTGGCGCGTCCTTTTAAACGTAATTTACATAACTAGTCGATTTGAGATCCTTCCTTTAATAAATGTTGCTTACTATTACATCTGAAAATGGACTGCAAGCAAGTGAATTATTGATAATTGTGTCAAGGTTTGTTTACTAACATTCTACCTGCTCGTTGGATATGGTAAAGATATTTTATGGTCATACAGATTATAGAAGAGTGTTTGTTTTATGTGTTTTCAGCTGAAAGTACTTAGTGACTTAAGTACCATATTGTTTTGATAATGATTATGAGTAGCACATCATTATGAGTATTTATTTATTGCGCAAGCAGTATTTTTTAATATATTGTAACATTTTTATTCTAAGGAAACCATCAGCATGCTATAGAAAAATGGGTTATACAATAGAAATGCTTGGCTTGTAAATATTATGTGATATTGGAAATAACATGACCAGCTAATGAAACATCAATAGGTAAATACCGGAATCAGAAATGAAAGAACCAGTTAATGAATCTTCAAGTTATTTTACCTGTGGTGGTGGAATAGTGCAGCAAACTCATGCGTCCCAGGTTTGGGCAGCGACTGTGAGCCGAGTAGCCTCTCTCGCACTGATGCAGACAACTGTGCAGCAGCAGTGCCACCCAAGGAGTAGGATTTAGGTCCAATTCCATTCTCTGTAAAGGGGAAAAGTGGAAACAGGGGTTTTTAGTCACAGAATAAGTTCAATAAAAACCTCTCTATGAAAATTAAAAAGATTTATGTTCATCATCATTCTGTAGGTGAGGATTATTTAAACAGCATATAAGATTTTGGTTGCAGTGTAGTTGATGGAATGCAAGGAAAAAATATTGTTTTTATTGAAGGTGTTAGGGACTTACTGTGAATCTGCAAATTCTGTAAATCTTGAGTGCACGTTTGAGTACCGCCTGACACTTTGACTTTCGTTCTGGGCACCGCCGAAACTTGGGCTGTTCTTCCACCGTCTGTAGGTAAATGAACAAAAGATTTGTAAACTTAACTTGTGAACGAAGTTATGATGAAATTAAAACCCTAGAAAAATAATTTGGAGAAACCAACTGAATTGCGTTCAATTTCTAAATTATTTGCATTTGTTTTTCAGAAGCGGTAAGGCAGATTAATTTCCTTTCAGACATGCAGTTAGCACCAGCAGCAATAGACAAAGATCTTCCAAAAGCCTGACAAACAAACGTGATATTGTTTTATTCTTTTGGGTTTCATTTTATTTAGGTACTCGGTGTTTATGTTTTTCTCTCTACGAAGGTTTTGTTTGTTTTGTTTTAGTGACAATACTCATTATCATACATAGTTGACATTAACGTACGTGACAATGAACTGACGTTGACATAATTGTTTTAGTTTGACGTTAGTTTCTGACCAGCGCCATCTAGCGTCGAGTAGCCAATGTGAATAGTTTATGCTTCCGCTACCAGATGGTGTTGACGTATTTCAATAAACAGGAAACACTCACTATGGCCCTGCTGACCGTGCGGTGCCCCGTTTGGTTGAGGCGAAGGCTGCTGAACACCGTTTTGTCGTTTGACGTAACCAAAGTTCTGGGGAACTTTCGCTTTACTCGAGGAACAACTGCTTCCATTTCCCCCACTCGATACACTAGAAGGGCGCGATCCTCCGCTCGGAGACTGGACCTGAGATAATTGTAGCATTTTAATGTAATATTATAATAACATATAATCTATGAGGTTCATCAATTGACTACTTGGATTTTAAACTTGTAAATCAGGTAATTTTTTGGTGAACTAATTATTTACCCAGGTAATTCACCCGTAAAGCATCAATATCATCAATATCATCATCAATAACTCACCTGTGATCCGCCGCTTCTTGAAGAATGCTGTTGATTAGACGAATTCTGCGCATACTGCAAAACAAAACATGAAAATTAATGTCTAACTTTATGTCACAAAATATTGTCGAGGGTGTAAGTACGAGTACCTAGATACTTTTATTAAACTTGCTAGTGGTTTCTTTTTCACTTCTTCCGCTAGTGGACAAAAAATTGAAGTGAATTAGAGTCAATTGCACCTTATTTCTTGTTTGATAGTAATAACTATTTATCAAGCTGTTAGTAAAAATTTGATTTGTCTAAGTACTTATTTTGTAAGTCTAAAGAAATAAACGAATAAACCCTGACACTCTGACTCTATTTTGCGTATCAACACAGGTACCTACCTGGTAATAGGAATGTAAACTTACTTACGGATGAGGCGAAATGCCGACCAGGTGCACCGCAGAGAGTTATCTCTCTTAATGATGATGTGGAGAGTGGTAGGTACCTAGCCAGTGTGTCGCTTCTTGCCACTGCGATCGTTATGCTGTTTAACTCTAATGCTAATGTTCGAATGGTTCCCATTACATAGCAAGACTTACATAATGAACAAGTGGATGCCAAGGTCGTTCATGCCATGCATGTCATGCCTAGCTGCTGTGCGGCAGAGAGATTCTCTTTCTCTCGTGGTGCTGATTATGGTGGTAGCCAAGCGTCACTCCTTGTCGCGGGGACCGTTGTGCTGATTGGATCTAATACTAGGGTGCGATGTTCATGTTACGCGATTAGTACTGACCTGCGGGTGTGGCGCTATGCCGAGCTGCTGCGCCGCAGAGAGCTTCTCTCTCTTGTGATGCTGCGGAGAGTGGTGGCCAGTGCGTCGCTCCTTGTCACTGCGACGACTGTGCGACGGACTGGGCGGCGCCGGAGCTGGTTGGCTCTGCAGGAGAAACGTAAACAATAGTCACAATAGTACTTTTGTCCTTAAGTTGTCACAATCATGGTGAACCTAGGCTTGGATAGCCTGTCAAAGTTGTATTCGCAAATGAGGTGCCCGATGACTTACTCAAACTGTGGGCCATCAGGCCAACGATCATTGCCTGTAGAGATCGCTCATAGCGACAAGGGCGCCCATTGTTCATCGTAAGGCAGCTCAAACAAACAAAGCCTCTCAAATACAATCCTTCTGGTTATCGATCGATTTCATCGAATCTTTATGACTAAAAACACATGTCAAACATGTGTATATGTACAATTTATTTAAAGAAGAAATGCACATGTATGTAGTTATCTATTATAACCGAGGAATCGATCGGTTTAAACACGGCGTCGCGCCAATAAATTATGAACGGTCTGAAGTACCATTCCATGAAGCCCTTATTCATGCATGAGTCGATTTGCAAAGGACACGGTGAACGACCGAGGCTTACACCTTTCGTAATAATTATGGGCCTTCCCAGAATATTAATATGAGGTTCCTAAATATAAAGGGCTCTCATTTTGAGAAAAGCATTTGCCCTTAAAAGAAAAGCCTTTCTGAACTATGACGCGACGTTCCCAACGAGATATTGTTTAAACACTGCTCTTCGATCAAATACACCCTATAATATAGTATATTTGATCGAAGCACATGCTACTAAAGATTAATCTATACTTACCTACAACTAACTTCCTATGTATTTAGGGGAACTTTCCCCATAAATACGTCGCGTTTCGGTCATTTTATAAGTGACACCAATGGGTGGTGTCACTTTTGGGACGGCCACAAGACGTCACGGTATGACGTGCCTGTGACATATTGACGTCATTAACTAAGCCCGCTGACGTCACCGGGACGTCCTTACGTCAGTAACTGACCTTAGTATAACGTCTTTAGGACGTAAAATTCCTTCTTGGGAAAGGTGCGTTCTAAAACTTATATTTCTGGGGCAACCACAACATAGGTTGGTATAACCCTCTAGCTAAACGTTTGACTAGGGCTTTGGTTACTCATTTGTCAAACTCTTTTTTGAATAAGTTAAAGTTAAGTTAATACTAATAGATAAAGAAACGGCCTCTTCAAAGGAATTTCACGGTAAAACTTTTTAAATATTCGCGATTTGATAACATCATTATACCCATTGATTTAAAAAGGGAAGATAGGTTACGTTCTCCCAGCGCTTACTCAAAAATTGGCATGTGTTACAACTACTTACACGCAAACACATACGCTCACAGTTATATTTCCAGTCCTGTGCAATACAAAGAAGAACAAAGACGGAAAGACGTATCTAGGACCGAAGTGAGACTTAGACAACAATATTTCACGCGAATCACGACCGCCCGTGCCGCCGGTCAGACGGTGACTGATGTGGGAGAACACAATTTTACACAATTTGAGGTTGCCACTTTCGAGCAACCAGTGCCTCATCTTCGTTTTTAATAAATCAATGATTATACCTAATTAATTTCACGCAAGATAACAAGATACCATTTAATCTCTGCCTAGATTTCGTCAGTCCTACCTTCAACCTTGATTTTATTTCGTCTGATTATTTAAACTGCCACCCACGATTTCATATCCTGCCAAATCTAGACTACATAAATACAAACCGGTGCACCCACTCCAGGAGAGTCTGTGTATTTCTTCCACGTAGTGTCCTGCCTCGCTGCCGGCCGCTCAGTTTGCTGTCCGCTGTCCGCCTTGCTCCTCGTCCTACCCACAACTCGGTAGACTACACCACTGCCGCCCTCCATGCCTCTACGACTGCTGCTACGCCTGAAAAAACGAAAAAAACGGTTCATAATAGGGTTTATGACATAAGTAGATACTTAAAAAAGACAAAAAAGCTAAACGTATTCTCTATTGTTTTTTTATTTATTTTTGTATTTTATGATGTTTTTATTGTGAAATTTAATCATTGAAAAGTAGATATTTAAAATCTCAACCGCAAAATTTCTAAACGCAACGCTATTGGCACCCGAACCGTGACGTCATTCTTGAACACTTTTGTATGGGCATGAAGTTTTGTCTTTGAGTTGACATAGGGGATCCGATGAACCGGGATGTCACAAAATGCAAGGGCTAACATGGCAGCATTAAATCAACCGAAACTGAGTGTAGTATTACTTCGTCCCTAGGGACGAAAAGTATAACTTTTATCCCGCTGCGCAGGCAACTTCCTACTTTCAGAGTATGAATACCTTATGAAAAATATTTCTATATTTTCCTGATATATGACTAGCTTGCAGCTTAAATTTATGCTTGTTTCGCTCGCTCAATCAAAATAAATATCGTTTTAGCTTAGATAGTTATAGTAGGAGTTGTTGAATAAGCGAGCGAAACGAGCAAAGATGTATGAAAAGAAACAGACTACGCTGAAGAAACTTAAAATATCAAGAAAGTTCACAGCTAACCTAACAAGAAAACTAAGTGCGATAACTCCATCGATCTAACCACCCAGCTGCCTACTGATCACGGTACCCCAAGTTAATTTCTTTAACCGAGCGCGCTGTGTTTTGTTTTATTTTTCTTCCACACCAACGCCCCTTGTGCCAGACTAATTAGATATCCTTCACTTCACTTGCTTTGCTTTTTTTCTGCTACTCGAGAAGCTAGTCCGTCTGCTCTTTAACCTTTGAAATTAACTAAGCTACTGGTTTAATTTTGGTAGAGTCAACGAAAAAAATTGTTGGAAATTGCCAATTTTTAACAGACTTAAAAAAAGAGGAGGTTCTCAATTCGACTGTATTTTTTATGTTTTAACAAATATAAGGAAATAAAATATAAATACAGTCCTCAGAACTTTTGACTGGGTGATCCGATTGATGATTCTTAGTTTATTAAAAAGCTGGTGCTTCCCGTGTGGTCCCATTTCAATTTGGTCCAGTTCTGACAATAGCATCCATGATAAAACCATTCATGTAGGTACACCCACCTCGTAAATACTTTTATAATTTCGGCCCGTTCAAGTAGGTACCTACCACTGTACCTACTATAATACTTTTACTAGAAATAGGTAGAGTGTTAATCTATGTTCAAGCTAAATAAATAGTCCAAATCTGAGTCTCATTCTCGCCCGTGTGATTCAAAGAACCTAATTTTAGTAAACAACAACTAAAATAAGAAGTTTACTTATTGTCTTCCAAAACACGACTCTTGTAACTCTGAAGGTTGAAACACGTTCTTGGTCTTCTTACGTCATCATCGAATATGTAAATACCTACCTATAGCAGCGAACACGGGATCAAAGCAAATTACACACAGGGTGTTCTAGGCTCTACACAAAGGCATAAATTGACTACAGTCTCTGATAAAAGGCAACTCCGGAGCAACATGTTCCGACCTAGTTCTCATTGTGTGAAGGTTGAGCACAGAATGGCTAGACCTCGCTGAAAAATTAATACTGGCCTGATTTATATTTTCTTTCTACACTATAAAATCATTGATTATGTAAGTCATGGAAACTTGTTGATAATCGAAAAGGTATTAATGAGATCTCTCAATGACACAGTTAGGTCAAGTAGAACCAGATGATCTAAGCAGATAAGGCACACGTCTGCCCAGAAGACAATAGAACTCATAGCGAGTGTTAGAAATGTGCACAACACGTCAATGGAAGAGCGAGACTAGCATCAATTTATATCATTTAGTACTGTTTATCTTATTTTATTTAGTAATTTACATATCTCTAGCTAGATTTATAAGGCTATCATAAGCTCAAAAAGGCCTAGAGATGATTGAAGCATACCTTACTTATCCCTTAAAACCTCTACGATTGTGTGCGTTACTGGGGCGGCACGTCGACTCGGATCAAGATATAGAATAATAGAAAATAGAATATATAGAAAAATATATAGGAACATTGGAGCCCTATGCCATATTCATGAGCCCCAAAAATAAAACTAATGCGCCCTATGGTTTCGGAAGTATTCGAGAATAACAAATTCTGTTGCAGTAACGCCTGAAAACATTACTGCAGCGGGATCATTTTTAGTAGCTTAAAAGATAGCTTATAGCCCCAGTAACGCAAACCTGCGATTGCATTGCGTATGTTCTCATAAAAAATATACACTTTGCTACCTGTATAAATATCACCCTGTACGAAGCTAGATCAAAGAAAATCACAGGTTCAAAAGCTCTTGAGGCTTAGAAAGACGAGTGGGCATACGCAACAGTGCGACCCAGTTTCAGGGATAATCTAAAGCCGTGATTACACTCAGGGCTCGAGAGATTCGCCTTGGGTCGACCGAACCTTTTAAAATTACTCATGACCTAAAGGCAGGGCGTTAAAAGGCGTCTAATTCACATCTTTCTGGCGTCTCAAGGGACGAATTTGTGACAGATTTTCATAGAAAACTGTCAAAGAATCGCGACATGAGACGTGCTTTGCTTATATCTGGGTTGCGTTTGAGTATTTTGAAACCATCATTCCTATAAATATTAAATAGAAAGATATTATGGAAACTTATGTAGTATTCTAGGATTTTACATATTATTTTTATACCAAGGTATTACATGTTGTAACGCATTTGTTTTTTGTTAAAATGCAATGTTACATTATGATGATGAATAAAATAAACTATACTAAACTAACCCTTACGTGGTTGCCAGTAGGTACCTACTATGCTAATAAGTATAGTAAGTGGGTACTAGGTACTATATTATGTCTGTGGTATAAGCTCCCAAACAAAATAATGATGTCACGTCACTGAAAGCTTTATGCAGACATTTAACAAAGTAAAACCATGGGAGAGCGGCCTACGGTACGCTCTTCCATGTAACTTCGTTAACAGTTGCGTGATACGACAATATCGGCCGATAAAGACCCTGACTGCGGAGAACCAATAACAATAGCTCGATCGATTCGCAACCCAAATATAAGCGAGGTTTGTTCGTCATGATATTGAAATTGTGTGCCCAAAGTCGGAGCCCGCATCGGAAAGCTGAGTGAAACACAGTAAAGTGCAACAAAGTTAGGCCTAGATCGACTATGCATGGTAATCTAGCTGTGAGAGCACTCAAACTAAAGGTAGCGACCGGAAAGCTTTGAATTAGAAGACGAAGCTTTCGATATTCGCAAAGCCCCCAATTTTGAGCGATCGATTTGAGATTTCAGATTGAAATTTTATGGGAGTAGGTATAAAGGTACATATGTGATTACAAAATATATCTAATGAGTCTCAACTAAGCCATGACAAAGTTATTAGATAGTAATCTAATCTTTTTAAAGAAACGGTAGCGCTCTGACAAGAGAAATAAGTACCTACCTAAGAAGCAACTCCTTCTAGCTGTGTTTGATAACTTTACTCTGATAAACAGCCATTAATCACTTAATATTGCAGTCATTCAAGATCAATGGAGTCTTTATGTTGAAGAATTGAGCTCATTTACTATGGAACGTTCAAAAGAGGTCGCTATTTTCGTTCCCTTGATAAGCTACGGGCCATTTCAAGTTGTTATGTTTCAGACACAATGTTAGCTTGATTGGGTAATAATGTTCTGTTAGTTGCAGTAGTGTGTAAGTTTAGCTAAACTAAACTTAGGTCCCATACCCATAGCTATGAAATTTGGTAAGCATTATAAATGATTTCGTAAGAATTGTGATTTATAATAAAGGTACAATAGCCCTGAGTAGTAGAAACACCTTATTATAAGATCGTTCCTTAAAGTTTTTTCAAATTCGTATACCTTACTAAACTAAAATAATAGTTAGTTCCTACAAAACAAACAGAAGGAAAGTACCCTTCATACATGATATTAGTTCGTTTGTTCATATATGAATTTTCGAAAACGGCGACTGCTTTCTAGTACAACCGTATTGACAAATTAAATTTTCGATCGGCGCGTACCATCTGCTACCCATTCCACCAGCAATAAAAAAGAAAAAACATTACTTGCAAACTTTGAAACGCAAGAAATGCTGGAATTCTCAACAATGCGTAAAGCGGAGTTATCCCTGGCTTGCAATAAAGATTACGATAAGGTGAAATATAATTTTCGTAAGAAAACGATTTTTAACTATCGCGTGCTTTCTTGCGAATGGTATCAACCGTGTACATACCTGGTTCGGAACGCACAAAAAATACGAAGTACCTTTTAATTTTCACGATATTTTGTGTAAGGTCGGATGGAAGATTAAGCGAATTCATCAGAACTCTAAAATAAATTCAATTATGTCCCTGATTCTGTGCTTATTATGTATTAATTAAGGTATATATACCTACATTTACTATGAAAATGAGCGTAATAAGTATATTTCTTTACTTTTCTTTTACTAATATTTTAACAGTATTTACCATTTTTTTTGGGGGACAGTATCGCTCACGTCCGTAGGTGTTGACCCTCTGATACCCTACACGTGTCCTCTGGGTGGTGCTAAGAGCGATACCCTCTGGTGGTAGGCTTCGGCCGTGGCTTGTCACCACCCTCCGGACTGGGCCAGTCCGTGAAGCAACTCAGTTGTGTTTCGGAATGTGGTCCGGAGTAGCCATCTTCTAGACCTTCGTGATACATCGTCGGCCGCATCTTCGCTTTCCATCATGTGAGAATTGTGAGATTGCGGTCAAACGAAGGACTATTTCTGATAAAAAAAAAAAAAAAAAAAAAGCTTTCCAGGTTTTTCTTGTAATATTACCTACTGTGATTTTCTATACGTAGATTATATAACAATTAAGTAAAGACCTACTTATTGAATATTTTTAATTTTTTGTGGTTGTTATATGATTTTTGCGTCTTCATAAAAATAATAAAAAGGATTTTTCTCCATTATTTCGTATGTAAAGAACATAGAAATTGTATAGAGCTCAACTCAAAACCCGAAGTCCATATTCCCTTACACGTGTATATTTAGTATGTTCTTTAATTAGGTACTAAGAGCAAAACAAAATCTGATTTCTGAGCCACTCAAAAGCCACTGAAATATTAAAACCAACCAACCGTGAAATTCAGCTTTTCAAAGCTACGAAACCGCTACGAAAAAAAGACTTGAAGTGAAGAGCCGAGTTCACTTCCGAGGTGGCAGGTTAAGTAAACCGTAGAATCACAAGCGCAGAGACTTTACGGTCAGGCCCGCATTGCCCTACTTAGCAAATAGTCAGCTTTGGACTTGCGGTCTTCACTTTGAAAAATGGCTTTGAATTCACGCCAAACCATAATAGGTGAAAGTTGGCTCCACATGTGCAACAAAAGCACAGTGACTGATGTGAACCAGGATCATTAATCTGTTTGAGTGTAAGCACTTGTGTATTGTGCATTCCTCACTAAAAATAGAGATTATGCTCATTGTTTTTGCCCTTGAAAATAAGTAAATCAAATACCTACCAACCTACATTATGAATGATTTAAACACTAATAAAACGATTGTAGACAATTCTAGATTTGTGATCATATTGACCAAAATAACCAGATGTTCAAATATTTGCACCGAAAATGAATCAATATAAAATCTATAGCCGTTATGAAATATATTAAGTCCACTGCTGAACATGGCTCCCTTATCAAGAGGGAGTTTTGCCATGCCAAGTGTGGCAACACGCTACTGTCGACACTATGCAAACAGTGTCGTAGAAATAAGAATACAATATGTTTTAAATAATAATGAAATACAAAAACGAATACACCACACTTGGTAAGCGTATGGATGATTTCAATAGAAGTAGGATGTCGGATGTGTGTGGATGTCGTAAGCGACATCCACGGGCTTCTTGGAGTGTTCGAATCTTACGCCTCGCGGACGCCACAGGGAAGTAGCAAAGTTACTTTTTTCTAACTTATTATTCAGAAAATTTAAAATGCATCTGCAGTGCTGGTGGCAAGGGGTAGAGAAATTAGTAAAGTTTTCAAGTTGTGGCTCTGGCGACAGTTATGACGAATGATTTGGAACATTGCCATTCATGTTACCTCTTACAACCCTCCTCCACCTCTAGTAATGGCCTCTTGCCAAGCCAAGTTATGAAAACAAGAATATATTTTCCACAATATTTCCAACCAATCAAGCCCAGAGCAAGCATACCTACTATTGCATTCACGAGAGCAGCTAAAACTGCTATTGCTACTCTGGGTATTTGCTTGTTTGCGTTTTCCATTGTTCAGAGCATTGGACACCAAATTCAAGGTACTCGTATATCCCAAAACAATCCAAAACAACGCACCCTTTCCTGTTTTCTACAAAACAAGGAAGACACTGAAATTGAAATCCTAATGAGAACCTCTGCGTCTCTGTTAATTATAAAGACAGTCACATAACGGGAGAGTAAGGTGTTGCATTAATCCTCACCCTACGTCTACACCGTCGTTTAAAACATTGGTGTCTAATGAAAACAGAGAGCCCGAAGCCACGTACTAATGATGACGGATCCCCTGAAAGGAGCAGCCAGGTTCCTCATTATCTACGAACAGTATACCGCTACTCGGCTCATCATTATCTGCACGATGAATAGGTACCTAAAGGGTCTTTTTGTTTCATTTCGACGTGAGCTGAGACAATACAGATTCGCGGGCTTTGGGAAATTTAGATTTATGCGCTGAGGGTGAGATTCTGGAATGATATTGATGCTATTGTTGGTTTGGCTTTGAAAGATGATTTAATTAAAATAACAATGGAAATAAGGCCCTCAGTTTATCAAAATTAATTCTCTTATTGTTACTTCAGAAAAGAGATTTAGAATAAAATCCTGGAAGCCCAGCTTTTCAACTACAATAAACGGTTTTCATAGTCACAGAACAAGGTTTAAAATATTGCAAGAAAGTTATGTAAACTGTTTCAGTGAGCACTGAAAGCTATTGAAACGAACCGGATATCCTGCCAGAGCATTCTAGTTGAATTCAAACGTTATCGGTTTGCTGGCGGCTTCGACGCTTCAACGTCCGAGAGTGAATAGATTGCGAAATAGTTTTAAAACTGGAGTTATAGAATAACCATGTTTGTGCATGAGAAACGTGTAGTAAAATCTATAATCAGAATGTCGGGTTGATACCTACCATTATAGTCTGAACAAAGAGTTGAACTGAAGTTAGCTCCAAATCTAGGCCCACGGGCCAGATTTAGAAACGCCAACTGCCCTCCAAAAACTTTTCAGCTACATCATGTTTCTACGTCGTTGGACGACTAGCAACTTAAGTACCATTCCATCTTTCACCTCTAAACTATTCCTCGAGGTTCTTTGAAAAGGTCTTCATACGGAAAAGTTCCGTCGAACTCGCTTCATTAATTCTATTAGATGGCGAGCGAGTAGAACCAATGCTGTATTTTCGCCCCCGGACATTTACCCTCGTCAAACTTGAGAGACTTCCTATTGTTTATACATATCTATAGGTTTATCTATCGCTTTAAAATTCCTTTATGGGAAAAGTTTTTAAATTAAACACCTGCGTATCGGTATTTCTCCAACGAACAGAGATACTCATACTGTCTGACGCTGCACCGAGTCTGTAGATTTATACGAATCTGCATTCGTTGCAGATTCCTCGAATGGTAAAAATAAATAGAAGAAAAACTGCAACAAGCTTGTAAACCAAGTTACGAGTACATCGCAGACTTTACCCATTAAAATTTCAGCATAGTTGAACAAACAGTACGGTCGTGCAATATCCGAACGGGAATTTAAAAAGTTTTTCTGCTGGTTTCCATATTGTGTGCGTATTTTTGTTTGAGTGCCTGCTGTGGAAGCTTTTGTAGGCGTTATCAAGTCTGTTTTGTTGCAGTTTGTTTTTATATTAAGTATGTATACTGCGGTAGGCTTAAATAGCTAATTTAGGTAAGTATCTAAAGATCTGCCGAGAGCATAAAAGATTTACAGTGATTAAGTTGCGTACGAATAATGTAAAGTAAACTATGGTTAGGTCGTGCTATGACCGTGATGTGTAAAAGGGGAATTGAGATGCCTTTGCAAGACGTGGGTAATCATAAATTATCGTTAGATTTGACAATCGTTATAAGACATTATACTTTGACATTAGTTACAGATACTGTGTAGATATAGAGAACACAATCCACGTAGGTATGTCTGACTAATATGAATGCACATGCCCATATTCAACCACTTACAAATTATAATACAAACAATGAGAAATGTAGCCGTGTTTAGTTTGCAATCCAATCACAAGTCTGCCCCATGCAGCTAATGGGATCAATCAAACCAATCGGGATGCATTGATCTAAGGAGGAGAGGCTGCATATTAGATCGTCTAGCCATTTCAAATATAGGGCACATGACAGCGATGATATTTGTAAGTTTACTCATAGTTTACCCTCATGTACCTAGGTAAATTTTTTGTTAAAAGGACAGGACTGTTTATGTTTTTTTATTGTTTTTATAATCATTATTTTTTTCACTCCTTCTCTGCAAGCATGCAACCTTTTAGCTTCTACATGCGAGTACATATAAATTGTTAAAAGTTAGTATCTAAGTTTCTTCCTAAAGTGTGTAAAACTGTTTTTTCTCCAAATAAAGCAAAATAAAATACAAATAATAAATGACCAAATAACTCTAATTGCACCAAGAACATTGAAATGATAGCGGTCAAATGCCGTACTGTACGTGCCTAGCACGGGGATTGTTGTCTAGGGTAGAATATAAAAAATTACGTCACTTTGTCATCAAATGCGTAAAAAGTTTGTAATTTATTCCTTTCATAATTTACGCAATGTATGACGATGCAATGTCAGTTTTCTCTATTCTACCCTAGACAAAAATTCCCGTGTTACGTGGCCTACTGGTAGGTCGTCGTCTCTCTATTGAATCAATGGTCTAATGTTTTTTGTTACAACACCGAACAATTAAATTGGTTTATGTATTGATGTTACAATAAAGTAATAATCTAACTAACAATAATTTCGCCATAACTCCAACATTCTGATGAATCATAAGCCCTTAGCCCTTCGCACCCTAATCGATTTCACGATACTTATACTTATATTTCAAACAAGGGGATGTTTTTCGACAATTTATATGCGACTTTGTTAAAAATCCACAGAGTTTACATCGTATGTAAGATACGAACATACGTCACGATTGGGTCGATTGCTTCTCATTTAAAGGGGGCAAAGTTAAATGTAGCGGATTGAATTTTATGCCGATCTGGGTAAGGGTTGCTCAGTAGGAGGTTGCTATCCTATGTTGGGTGTTGGACCTCTATGAAATCCGCTTATGTGTGAAAGCCATTTTCGCGTAAATGACGCAGAATCTTTGGTGTATTTTATCATGAGGTATCATTCGACCGATGTTATATTGGTAATATGTATCTCCACCAAGAAATGACAAACAAGTCTTCTGTTTTTCAGAAGACAGATTCGAATGAAATTGATGTAGCAACCAAATTCCCTTCTTCCCAAAAATGTTACAAAATTTCTTGTCTGTCTTCTTTTCATAAAAATCATTCTATATCATATAAAAGTCATTCAATATACAATATGTATATATAAACAGGGGGTCTCCTGTAACTTAACACGATGAAATGGCTGATACATGAATCTTTAATAACATTGAGATTCCAATGAAATCGAACCCTGGGTGTTTCACCCCAGTCCTATGGGTACCAGTGCCGAAGTATTAGCCTTACAAGGATCAATCGACAGGGCTTATACCCACTACTTATTGCGAATAACGTAAATAATTATTGAATTTTACCTATATATATAAACTAACAAAAGAAAAATTACTTCTCTCAGCATTGAAATATTCTGTACCGATCAATTCAGAACCACTTTTGGAAACAAATGCAAGATTTAAAATGGTACTGCGTTTATTGGATTAAAAGTAAAGAGTGGGGTGCATCTATATCAAGGTTTATAAAAAAACATAAGGTAAGCTACATAACAAACTTAGCAGACCTTAGACGATCACATTCTTTAAACAAAGATCAACAAGATATTGAGTGCCTACAGTCTATTTCAGGATAAAACAGCAAGCAGATGGATGATGCATCACACTCAAGAATCCATACCAACCGTTAAGTATTTGAAAATTCATCTCTTTGTTTTCATAACATTAATGATATAAAGTGACTAGTTATTGCGATAATACGCTAGGACTGGTAGCCACATGTCCCACCAAGATTGACTTCGCTAACGACCACATGTTTTGAAGGTTATTGCCTTGTGGACAGCAAAATAGACTTCAATTGTAACATTACTTCTGAAAATAAAAGAGTCTCTTACCGATTCCAGCAATCCTTTATCCATCTTCACAAACACAACAACAATAATCCTACTTCTACTTTGTCCAACTAGGTACACAAAAGTTCGTATTATCTAGTAAGCACCGTACGTACGTAAGCTACGCGAAGCAAAGACACATATAGCAAGGCAACACCGATCCTTACGTTAATCCGCGATATTATACAGGGTGTAAAAACTACAGCAACACAAGTATTGTCGTTCCCTCAAAGGCACAATGCGAGTGGTCCGCAAGTCTAGCACAAACACATATTATCGTCGTATTCCTTTGTTAAGTCCATGGCGTCAGCTGTGATCAGCGTGTTCGGTTTGCGTCTGCCGACATGGAACGATCGATGCCGGCAACAGATTTACATTTTCCAGGGGGATCGGGAAAGTTTGTCGTTTGTTGGAGCGGGCGGACGGGGCGCCCGCTCGCCGGAGTAGCGCGCCGCCGAGTGCCGCCGCCCTCCGCCGCCGTCATCTGACGACCACCACACCACACGACACCGACACCGCGCGCCGCTCATTCTGACCACATTTTCCTTTATACAATCACTTAACAGCCGTGCTAATTCTTCTCATTCGATGTACCTTTGAACATCTATCAACTAACTATAAAATGATGGAAATAAAACAGAAAAAAATTATGACCAAAATTTTCATAGGTTAAATGATGGAGTTTTATTTAGAAACAGTTTTATGTTGAGACAGTTAAGGTCTCTAATGGTGTTGTATTGTTGGGGGCGGTTAGGGTCGCGATGGTGAGCGGAGGCGAGGGGTGCGGGTGAGACGTAGGAATATCGATTTTGGCCCCCGCCCTCCTCGGTGCGCCAGTGTGAGTGAACCAAGTCACCGGAGGCTGACGGAAAACAGCGTCCGAATATAACCGGTGTTAGACAAAGGTTTCATTCACAGCACTTTCATACTCGTATGTTTGCTGATTGACATGGGTATGTTTGGCAATGTCATAGCGATCGTCTTTTGTTATTGCATCGGGTACTTACTGTAACCTACGCACGAACTTACATAAACCTGCAATGACCGGATGAACAAAATATTTTGTTATGTACATTTTAAGCATCGACAGTAAAAGGACCTTGCTTCGGCGTGTAGAACTTGCTACGAGGCCGCTACGAGGACAGATCAAATAGAGGAAAAGTTCCGAGATTTGTCTTATAATTCTACCCCTGTATTTAAGCACTCCTTGGGGTGCTCTGTTTACTTCCCGCATCTATAAGACTGTAACTTTAATTATGTTGGCATTCGCGTCCGTAAACATAGGATCACCTACAAATCCATTTTAGCAATTACATCGTCGTTTGTCTTTGGATTCATTATACTTGTAAATCCTAGAGCTTAATTTTGTGTAAAATATTTAAGGTCTGGTTGTGTTGTTTTACCTATTGTTCTACTTTGAGCTGAAAGCAAGGTCAATTATTTTGAAAGATAGTGATGGGCCGACCACTTGTGGATTTCGGGAAGCCTTGTGAATTCGGAATGCATTTGCTAAGAAAGTAGTATCTAGCTGAAGTAACATAAAGCGGGAGACAACGCTACGCAAATTGAATAGGGTATAAATAAAATATCTCCTTGAAAAGTAATTTCACATTGAACAGATAAAATCTTTATGAACGCAATCATTTTTATCTGGAGAAATATGGGCTTTGGCAGGCTAGAAATGGTGAAAAGAATTTTATTCACTTGGATGCCAGCACCCCAGCTCTAAAAAGCGCAACCATTACCGGTGCAATCCCATCACGGCAATGAATCTCGTACCCCGAGGGAGCGTTTTAATTCGAGTTTTATTAGATCTACCAGCGCTGGCCTTTTTAAAGCTGAAAATGCATAAGTTCATTGACCTAAAAATACGCTATGACTTACCTTTCATCCAGCTGTTGCAGTTGAGAGGGCTGGAAGTTCATCCTTCTCCCGTACAGCGACGCACCACCCTCCGACATATAGCCATCCATAATATCGTTATTCCTCGCACATTCCATCTCAGCAATATTAATTCTCCTCAAGCAATCTCCGTCTGACATGTAACCCGAAGCAATATCCAAATCACAATAATCTTGATTTGAAAATCCAGGCCCATAGTTTCCTCGCAGTCCCGCATTATCTCTACCGAAATTAGCTTTCACGGTATTGGCGTGATGCGGATATCCTGGCATGTTTTTCTGCGTCAAACCAGAAGTCCTCATGGGTAAAGTTAGGTGACTGTTGTATCCACGAAGCAAGGGTCTCATTGGCAGAACATTCATCATAGGATTCTCTTCGTCACCCAAGGAGTTGTCTCGACAATGTGACGGTGTGCTCGATCTGCTATCATTGTCAATTCTTCTAGTTATTTCTGTCAGAGTTCTATTAGGATCAAAAACTGGCCTTGAGTTTTCTTGGATCCTATTCTGAGAAGCTTCTTTCTCTGATATTTCTGCTTCATTTATCACGTCATTTATGTAAGTTGTGTTCATGTTGATCCTCTTGTTTGGCGGAACAGTGCCAGCAGTCTTAGAAATTTCAGATCCAGATTCACTAGATGGACGGTATATTACGCTACTATCACTGGAATTTGAATGCTGCCCCGTTGTACTATGAGTCGAATTAGAATGAGAACTTTCAGACATTTGAGAAGTCTGAGCTGGCATGGGAGAAACTACCAGTGTTTGTTTTTGGGGTACTTCTTTACTTAAATTTGATTGTTCTCTACTAAATGGAAGTGCACTTACGTTATTCGTAGAATTTAAACTAGAATTGCTTTGTATTGGACTTAATTGACTATTTGTACTCTTGTTTATAACATGCCTATCATCTTTTGATATTTTAAACGTTCCTTTTACAGCCGCTGTTGGTTTTGGTATTCCTGTGTGATTGGGTGTACCAAAGTTTTGTCCAGATGGCGACTGACAAGTTTGGTTCTTTGAATCATCAGCCAAGATTTCTTGTTTCTTAGAGTCATTTTCATTTCTTTGCTCACTGAGTTTCATCTGACTTCCCGAAAGCTTTACCATTTTAGTTTTAGAATTTCTTGAATGGTCATCAATTTGATTTAGTTTAGTATTGCTGATAGACTTAGGTGCCGCTAGTTTCGATTCCTTGTCACGTGACAGCAATTTAGGACTGTTTTTCGATTTATCACTTGTTTTACTGCTAGCTTTATTTAAATTCGTGGAAGATTCTCTAGGGGTCTTGGAACTAATTAACTTAGATTTTACATTTTTACCAGACTTATCTTTTGATAGTGTTTCATTTTGCTGTCTTATAGCTTTTGGCCCAACTAAGTTAGTTGATTTGATATGTGTATTAGGCGTATTTGTAGACTCATTGAGGCTTAGACTGGAATCAGATCTCTCGCTCTTTGCTGAAGAAAATCCGCTGGAAGAACTTGTGCGTTTGGATACAACTGTGTTTTTACTTTGCTGCTTCTCATTGCCTAATTTGTCTTTGTTAAATAGTTTTAATTTGTCAAGCATGGAATGCTTAGTCGGGGTTCCATTTTGGGTGGTAGGCGTTTGATTGTGCTGTGGTGGGGTTGATAACGATGATGGTATTTTACTGCCCGGGGCGAGTAGCGACGAATTTGGCCGTGATCTGCGACGAAAATACAAAATAAGCCTCATTAATGGTAAACAAATCTCATTTTAAGTATCGCTAGTGAGTGAATAAATCATCAAAAAAAAATCTTACCCTGATGAAGAATTTGGTGCTCTGGGTATGAAACTGACGACTCCGTGGCCAAGAGGACTGGTTGATCGGCTGGAACTAGCCGAAAGTCCGCTTCTGCCTCCTGTAAAAATATAAAAATTAGAAATTATGCCTAATACTAACTTAAATAAAATTGAAGATAGCAATGACAATAAACACTCCCGGAAATAAAATGCTTTCAGAAAAAAACCCATTGAGTCTGTTCTCATGAAAGATATCTCATACCTCAAGCTTGGTAAATATTATCACTATAGGAGACATTCACTAGATAAGCGAACTTTTATCGAAACGGCCTGGGTGGCACACGGTGCGCGCGCGACTGCTCACCACACTAGGCCAGTGCATTAAAATCAATTCCAACAATCATACCATGAACCATGCAACCCTTTAGAGCTGTAGAATTTGGAGAACAATGAATTGTCAGCAATAGACCATACTAAATTGGCCAGTTGAACCGATCGATGCCCATAGCGACTAAATTATAATTCATGACGTCATACCCATTAGCTTTAGGTCGAAATGTATGCGTGTGCGTAAGTAGGTAACCCTACTTGATAATTAATCGATGGTTGCCTGCTATATTGCATAGTATGGGCTCTCATTGTGTTTGTTTTGATTGTTGCGCAAACTCTGTTATGATACTTGGCGAAGCTAAGCTTTGTTACGGAATTGGTTCTAGATACATTGGCTAGGGAAGCGTGTATTGTACCTATGCCTTTATACTGAGTCAAAAGGATGCCAAATATCAGCTGGACGTGCAAATAGCATTGTCAGTCACCATCGGCCACATCCGCCCTCATTCGCGTTCCAGCGGTGGTGATCCATCACTTACTGCACAGTAGGTGGATGTAATTGAGACGTAGATGGACGTAGATAAGCACTCGCATATTAGAAGAGAGAAGAATGAAACCATTTTGTACAGATTTTTAAGTTCCTTACAGATTAACTGGGATATTGAGAAACTATTTTTCGTTAAAATTCGTATGATTCTTTGCGATTTTTGAACGAACTCCCTCCCTCCCTTACTCCCTTGTTAGTATTTACACATTGTCACCAAGAAAATTAAAGTGAATCAATAAATTATTTATTGTTACACATTGCAACACATAAATAAATTAACATGCGTGAAACAAACAGTATAAAGGAGTTAAAAGGTCAGTTTTAGTGATAAAAAACGAGGAAAAAATATGATTACATATTATGTTCTTATATGATAACATTATACCCTACCAATATTTTTGCAGCAAGAAACTTTTTTGATAATGGCCAGAAATTATTTACAGAAGACTTGGATTAATCGCGAAGTTAAGATTTTCATCAATACAATTTACAATATCCTGCCCTAATTTAAAACAAACAAGACTTAAGAAATCAAAGACGTTTGAAATTTAACACCTGCTAATGATACTAACACTGACGCATGACGTTTCCGGACCGCAAACAAACCGCATTGTAGAACATTTTACACTAGAACAAACCACGTTATAAACTACTCGTAGGATTTTTCCTGGGTTTTATAGTTATTGCAAACTAGGTGCAGTTGCTGAGGACAACGTTTGAATAATAGCAGAATCTATACAATAAGGCTTATAATTGGTTCGATATTGAATTTGTCATCCATCACATCTCACGTCTACAGCATATACGATTACAATAGAATTTGTCTTACCTGTTTACAAATAGGTGTAACGTCAAAGTAGAAATTAATAGCAGGATGCACTAGCACGTCTATCTAATACACTTGATAAAAGTTCACTTTAAATTATGAGCGGCCTTCCACATCAATCTCAAAAACGTAAGTAACGAAGCGCGCGAGCGATGCTTGCCGACTGAAGAAAGATGCATCTGCATCCAATTCTTCAAAGTACTTAACTGAGTGAGTACGTAAGCCCAATACTGTGATATCATTGGAGCGATATAATATATAAGTTACTTACAGGATTACCGCGTCGAAAGGAGTATTGTTAACTAAGTTGGAGCAATCGAGCGCTTATCATAACATGTCAAGATTATTGTTGGGTGTTTTGAACTATGTATGTTTACTTATAAATATATAAATTATGTTATACGTTTATAAGTGAACGTTCCTTTATATTTAGGAAGTTTAAGTTTAAATAATACTTAGTTAGATTTGAAAAACCATGAACCGTTGTTATTATTTGCAGCCCTGTATCACATCACACTAATATTATTAATGAAAGTTTGAATGTTTAGATGTATGGATGGTCGTTACCTCTTCACGCCATAACTACTAGACAGCTGAAATTTTGCATACAGGTAATTCAAATCCTGGAATTGATTCCAGCATTTGAACATGCCTATTTTTTATTTCATATATAAGTTTACATGGAATATAAATAACTTTAAACGAGGACGAACGAGGATATACTTGGGTAAGTATGCCAAACCTATATTTTTAGCTACCTCCATGTATATCAAGTACCCTCCTACCTATATTTCAATTTATAGTTATCAGAACTATTACAAAAGTACACAACAGCTTTTGCTAAGATAATCTCTAGTAAGTACCTACTTATCTATAAAGTTACAATGTGAAGTGAGACGATGAGTAAATACAGACTTGAAGTCTCCGTTGACTCAGACTCGGTTCATCGGTTCCTGTCTCTGCAATGAAGCTATATTGATAATTCGAATAATTTCATTACGTTACGTTTCTCCCTTCAAGAGAGGACCTAGCCAAACTAAACCTATCTAAACTCGAAAGCATATTGTTTGGAATTCCTAAACTTTCCTGATTTTGGATTCGCAATGTCTAGATTTTCGATTTCATTAATTAAAAGAAAAGTTTGTTTCTTCAAGAAATGTACAAAATATTTATTCAATTCGTTCAAATTCTCAATCTAATTCCAATGTTTCTGATGTACTTTCAGATCTTCTGAGAAATCAGCATTGATTGTTTTCTCTCAATGTTTTCCATTTAGGAATTTGGATCCTGACATTGTGTCTGCGTCATGACATCACATTGTTCTTTGCGTCATCATCTGTGTTTCCGATGGCCTATCTACTTATGTTGCTAATTATTATTAAGTATATTTTTCGTCTAAAATTCTACAAGTCACAGAATTTTTTTTCTTATATTTTTTTATTGGGAACAAGCACCTGATTCGCTATTCTCAAGAAATTGTTGAGGAATCAAAAAAAATCGGCTTAAATTTTTGAGTGTGTCAAAGTGATTTTGACTCGAAGGTTATCTCTATCTACCCCTAAGAAACTATCTACTTTTCCTTAAATATTTATATATAGATAGCTAATTTCTGCCCACGTCTTCACATGCGTTGTTTCTATGGACACGTTTAAAAATGATTTCCATGGAACTGATTTATGGGATTTGAATTACCTGTACACAAAATTTAAGCTTGATCTGTTTTGTCGTGAAGAAAAAACAAACATTAATACAGAAAAACCACAAATTACATTTTTCTAATATTAGTGTGAAGTGTGAGAGAGGTAGTATTTAGTTTTTTTTTCCTTACCATGTCCGGGAGTGGCCGGCAGAGGTCTCTTGTCGGGCGGGGCTCGGCGCACAGCGGCGGCAGATGCGGGTAGCGGGATCGAAGTCTGCAGCACCGACACTTGTCTGTGGACAAACCATGGAGTCTATTAACACTATGAATGTCACCGTAAGGCCGTACACAGAAAGAAAGCTGAAAACTTATAAGCGCTTACCGGCGCTTGACAGCGCTGGTAGGTAATCTGAGTTTCTATCGAGAGCTCATAGTTGCTATAGCTACAAAATGAAGCGTATTCTCTCATCTTCCAACTTTTCCCACTTAAGTTATGAAGGTTATTTTTGGTAATGGTAATTTCGTAAATTGCGAGAAAATTCCCAGGAATTTTAATTAAAAACCGGCGCTTTGGGAGTGCGCAGGTGACTTGAGGAGTTCTCCTGCTATTATTTAGAACTTTGAAGGCTAGAAGACCTTTGGAATTAGGTATGACCTAAGAAATACACAAGACTTTTACAATATGACGATGTTTACGTTACTAAAAGTTTAATTAGTGTATCAAACATTGAGAGACAACAACCCTACTTTTCCCTAAAGACATCATCGATGTAAGTACCTACTAGTAGATAAATGATTGAGTCAACCCTCTCGCCATTTTATGGCGTTACCCGCTATACCCTTAGACGACACTCATACGTGACGTGAACTTAGAAAATCCTTTTAACAGTATTATCTATACTATGCCTATATCTGCGAATACTCTTAAAATTATATTTAATATATTCCAAAAAATTATGAATGACCTTATCGTCTAAGGTCAACCTTATGTCTAAGGATCAACCTTACGTGTTTACGTACTCAGAAGAAAGATATTTTTTTGAGCGTAAACAAAATCCCTTAGTTATAGGATTATGTAGATATCTATTTATGTCAGCAACATAAAATTATATTGTACCAAGAGTATTTGTAAGTCATCGGAATGTTAAATACTCATTTTTAAATATAAGAATGAAAAATATTTAGTACCAATTCCGCGAAAAAACCTTCTGCGATAAAATCTAACAAATTGTACATTCATACAAAATGAAAGAACATTTATCAAAGCAAGTCGTCAACTAGTTTCGTCTCTCCACGAGACATCATCAGGACACCACACCACTCGATCTTGACACTGAGTGGTGTGGTGTCCTGATGATGTCTCGTGGAGAGACGAAACTAGTTGACGACTTGCTTTGATAAATGTTCTTTCATTTTGTATGAATGTACAATTTGTTAGATTTTATCGCAGAAGGTTTTTTCGCGGAATTGTTACTAAATATTTTTCATTCTTATATTTACAATGGATTTCCGCAAAGTAACGCCTGAATCAATTATTTACTCATTTTTGTAAAACTTGTTCCTATAAGGTTTACAATCCCATAATTATATCCGTGTGCCATATTTTCTAGCGTCATTTCCACTTTCAAAATCGCCTCTGGATCGTTCACTATACCGTGTCCATTTTGAATGAAGCATGTTAGTAAACAAACCGCCCATACTTCACCTAAAATTCACTTTGTTGGCGCGTCCTTTTATACGTAATTTACATTACTTGTCGATTTTAGATCCTCCATTCAATAAAAATTGCTTACAATTATATTTGAAACTCGACGCCAAGCAAGTGAGAATTTGTTATTTGAGTCGTAGTTTGTTTACTAACATGCTTCATTCAAAATGGATATACCATAGTTATGTAATTTTTATTTCAGTCAGAAATTGTTTCTTTTTCTACGTTTAACTGTCTTCTCTCTCGTATCTTACCAACGGGATAGTAAACGTGCCGCTAATCCTGTACAATGTCAGATCGGTCGAGTGCGGACATGCCTGCCATTAGGGGATTAAACACCCCTAGTCACGGGGAGGTAATAAATAAGCAGGCTAGACGAATGCTTTGCTCTAAACCGCGTTTTAGTACCTACCAGCGGCTTTTCTAAAAGTTCGAATCATTGGCTAGTTTGGGGTAACAACCTAACTTATTGCTCGAAAGAGCACTTTTTTAAAAGTCATTGAATAAAGGAGAAGGTTCTATGTTTGGATGTAATGTAGGTATGTTTCTTTTCTTTAAGCATGTTTATCCATCGATTTGTCCATCATGTACGGATTTGGATGTATTTTTTTGCAGTTGTAGGTATAATAATGATTCCGATTTATTTATTTATTTGAGGTACCATAAAAAACCGAATTCCCGAGGGATTAGTATTTATTCCGCAGAACTTAAAACAGTTTAAAACTTCGAAGTTGGTTTTTAATTTTTCTTAACAAAGTTCGTTATGTGCATTGCTAGAAAAATCTTATGATGATTATCCAAAGTTAAAAAAAAAACCTATAAATTCGACATTAAGCTTTTATAGAACAGGTAAACCATTCCGAAGAAGAAGATAATAAGTATCAACATGCCTATTAATAATCAGCCAAGCGCGATCATAGTTGAGGTACAACTTACCGCTGAAATATAACCTACAATGCAACAAACCATGTCGAGAATACCAAATCAAACCTCTTTGGGTGAAGTTCTTAGCTTCTGACGCCCTACAAGTTTACGCACGACTTGTGGGGTTTATAATGTCAAACTGCTTTGCAAGTTTAATGGGGGACATAACCACATAACCGAGAACGAAAGGTATTCCCATTTGAAAGCTCGGTGCTCGGTCACCAGTAGTCACGACTACTAAAAGTCACTGTTAGGTAATAAATAGTGACATTTAAGTAGTCGGTATAATAAATAAATAATGCTGGACAATTCACACATCATCTAGCCCCAAACTAAGCTGAGCTTGTGTTATGGGTTCTAGACTCAGATGACTTATATACTTATTACAATATATTTGTCATTGCATATTTTTTTATAATACATTCAAACACCCAGAACACCTGGAATAATTATTTGCAGATCGTACAAACATTTGTCCCAATGCAGGAATCGAACCCGTACCTCCTCCTGTATCATAGGCGGATCTTTGCCCGATGCGCCACATTAGATGTCGCTGTCGTAAAGGTGCCTAATATAGTAAAGTACCTATGCACCGATTCATAATAAAAGATATTTTATGTCAACAACGGCTTAAAAAAATCTTATAACAGTAAACAACAAGATACCTACCGACCTACTTATTAGCAAGGTTATCACTAAAACACATACTTCAACAACGCATAACCTCACGTCACATCACATGCAGCGAAAAATGTTAAAAAACGTCTTTGTATACAAAAAATATTAGGTTAATCGAAGTATAGTAACTCAATAATTTTTAGTTCTATGAGATACCTACCTACCTTACTGTTTTAAACTTTTGTGCAACAATTTTCAAAATCCACTAATTACTTATTTTCTCAGTGCAGCCATCTAGTTACCGGTGCAGAAACTATTGTCGAAAAAATAAATGGACGCAAACTACGGAACTGCAGCAAATTAATATTTTATTTTTCATTGAATATTAAACTATTTTAATTCAGAGCTTCGATGCTTTTCTACATTTTTTTAGTAGGGGATAATGGTTTTATTTCGGCTACTCATCACTAGATGGCGCTGCGCTGCATTTTAAAAATAACAATTACCTTTTGAGATTTTTTTAATCTACCATAAATTAAAAATGCTCAAGGATTTAGATGTTCCTATACCGATGGCGAATCGATAAAATCCTTACGTGTTATTTTATCCGTTATTCGTTAATTTATTCCACTTTTTAATTTGCATTTTATAGCGACGGCAACCATGCGAACAATCTCAAAAAGCATAGATCTAAGTTAGAGCTAAGTTATTGATTTCATGCCCTTTATTTGTGATCGAAACTTCGAAAGTAGCGATAATGAGGGCGATATCTAAACAATGAACATCTGGTGCGCGCACGCATGCTTGCGACAGCGACACTGCGCGGGGAAGCCGGGTAACACGACACGCATGTTTGGGATATTGAACTGTATCGAATCACGCATGCGTGAATTTGGTAGCTGTAATTTATGCATTTACTGGTTTGTTATGATTGACACGAAATTCGTTCAACTGGCTTCAAACTTTGTTATGACTCGAGCCTAGTATTCACTATATGGAGGCTTTCGAGCTTTCGCCTGAGCCCTGAATTCGGTTTGACGATAGTAGGTAGGTATCAAAACGTCCTTGCCCTGGGCCTTGCCTTAGTACACCAGCGTGCGAACATCGCAAGTCATATAAAAAACACAGTCGAATTGAGAACCTCCTCCTTTTTTTGAAGTCGGTTAAAAAAAACATTCGACCATCTTGAAAAAGATGCTTCCTATATCTTACTTAGTGCTTTAGTTGCGGTGTGAGCTGTCCACTATTGGTTTAGATATCAGGATTCAGGATTTCAGGATCAGTATATGCTGAGTGTGAACGCCATATTGATTACTACTGTATTTTGTATTTTTTTATGTTTATTACCTCACAACTTTTCACTGGGTGGTCCGATTTACATGATTCTTTTTTTATTTGAAAGCAGGTGCTTCCTTTGTGTGTAGTTTTTTTAAACAAAATCAATTATCTGTTTCAAAGGTTATTCAAAGGGTATTTAAAAGAACCCAAAAGCAAACAAACAAGAAGAATCAATGTTTGTTACCCAGGCCAGTTGGTGTCTCGCACGTGACGTGGAATTCCGGTGTAACCTTCCGCACGGACATTGAGGCTGTCGGGCCCGCGACATGTGATGCGACGTCACATATTTATAGACTGATGTACGTATACTAGACATGGTCCTTTCGTTTGAAGGTATGAACCTCATTAGAATCAAAACCTTTGGTTAGAACCATTGATTTAAAAAGGGAAGATAGGTTACGTTCTCCCAGCGCTTACTAAAAAATTGGCATGTGTTACAACTACACGCAAACACATACGCTCACAGTTATATTTCCAGTCCTGTGCAATACAAAGAATAACAAAGACGGAAAGACGTATCTAGGACCGAAGTGAGACTGAGACAACAATATTTCACGCAAATCACGACCGCCCGTGCTGCCGGTCAGACGGTGACTGATGTGGGAGAACACAATTTTACACAATTTGAGGTTGCCACTTTCGAGCAACCAGTACCTCATCTTCGTTTTTATTAAATCAATGGTTAGAACAGTAAATAGCTATAGAAAAGTCTAGTACCTATATTGCAGAGGGCCTAGGTAGGAGGGCAGACTGAGACCTAGGCATTGGTTTGGCAACTTAGCGCGTGGAGCTCGGAGGGGCAACATCTCTGGTGGGACTCTGCCGTTGTTGTATGACGTTGGTGGACCTAGGCATAATCCATGTGATTATCTTTTCAGATAACGTAACCCTGGGGTGAGGGGCGAGGGGGTCTCTAAAAAATAATTCAGACGAACAGACAATCAGTAGCTCCATTGGTAACTTTATCGTCAATAGTGTTGTGTTAAGGCCCATACACCAGCGAAAGTGGCGCCCCCAACTATTTTATCTTTTTTAAAAATCCTACGTTCAGTTTGTGGTATCTATTATAAGCTATTTATTAATGCCTCTGTAATAGTTTCATTTTGTAAAGCTTAGGAAGAGATACAATGTTGCGCTTTTTGGTCACCAAACTCTATTTTTGCATCTCCTCCTAAACTATATGAGATAAAATTATAAAAGAGGTATTAAAAAATAGCTTATAATAGATACCACAAACTGAACGTAGGATTTTTAAAAATTCCTATGATAAACGTAAAAATATGATAAAATAGGAATTGCCGTCATCGTCGGCTCGGGTATGCGCCTTAAAACATAATTTCAAAAACGTCAATCAAAAGACAACTGACCGATGACCTAGGTTAGAAAATAACATTGCCTTATACCTACTCTGATAAATAAAAAACATACTAGTATCGATTATAAACACATGGGAGGAAAGTACTTACTACCTAGTTACCTATCTACTTTTATGTCGTAAGGTAGATAGATAGGTAACTAAGTACATAGATATGGAATATTGAGTACAGTCAGCGTCAAATTGATATGGGCGTCTAGAGTAGTCAAAATGATCTGAAAAACATAAAATCAATTTGATAAACGCAGTTCGAATCATCATATTGTTGTTAGCACCCAAGGTGCTCAAAATATCTTACTACATATTTATTCATATCTATATGAGCAGACAAAGCGTTCAAAATTATCTTAGAAAACAAAGCTCTCAAAGGTAGAATGCAAACTCTTTCGAGTGAATACTTGTAATGTTATTATATCAAATTGATTTCATGTTTTTTAGATCATTTTGACTACTCTTGACGCTCATATCAATTTGACGCTGACTCTACCTACTTTCAAAGATCTCTCCTAAACGTCAAACTTTTGGAGAGGTACCTTACCTACCTAACCTGACTCACTCACAATGTTTTTTGGTTTAACAAACCCCGACAGACACACAATAGAAAATATATTTATTGTAAGCCTTGTAAAATTAAACGACTCTTCGCGCCTTCTTTATAAAATCTTTTCGATTCATTTCTTGCTCATTCTGTTTGAACGTGCAATTGCATGGTCGTTCTTCGTCTAAGAAGGTTAATAAATCTTACCCTACCTGCTTGGTAGGTAAATCTACCTACCAAGAGTATCTAGTAATATAATGCAAATCCATCCAAACCACAGATATTACCGTCGTAAATCGTCTCTAGAGACGCAAGAAGGCCGACGATGATGATGAGTAATAAAATGCGACAGTTTGAATATGAATAGGTCAGGATTAGTTTGATATTTAAGTACATAACTAAGTATATTAGGTACCTATACTGTACCCAAGCCAAAATTACTGTAATATTTCATTAGGTGACAGAAAATCTGAAAAGAGTAAGTTCAAGACCTTTTGTATCCAAAACAAAACGCAACGAAGACATAGATGAAAATTCTGTAGATATGTTACTTTCTCCCAGTGCTAACTTAATAAATGGCCTGTGTTTTTGCAAAAGAGTTTGTGATGATGATACATCATATTCATATAGAATCACCAAAAGGATTCAAAATTAGGAAGCACGTATGTTCAGCTCTTGCATACAAAGTAAACCTCCCACACCCCGTTGAGATTGAGATAAAACATCGTACACCCACGCGAAAGTCTTCCTAGCTTAATTTAAACTTATGCCGCAGGCACGAGGAAACCTTTATGTGAGAATAACTATTTACAACGCGCGTCCAACTGGTTAAGGATGCATAGAGGAACCATATCCCTGAGTCCGGTGGACGGTAGTATCGAGACGTTTCATTTTTGTATGGGATTTGCGTAGTTCCATGTCCGCACGGGAGAGACGCTGCGCTGTACCAAATTATATGGAAGAATTTGATGTCGCGATCACGTCTCGATACTATCGCCAACCGGACTCGGGGCTCAAAGAGGCCTCTCATTGCCCAGTGGGATGCACAAGGCTAATTGTAAATGTAACCTTACTCACCTCCTGACTTCAGGTGAAGTCGGCAGACTCCGACACTTCCTGCTCTTGCTGTTAGCCCGGTGGTGGTTGCCTGAATTAGTGTTCCCCATTTTAACACTGTTTCACTATTATCATTATCACAGACACTTTAATTATCTCCAGCACTTTGCGTGCTGTTCTGTCTCACTTTGCATTGTGTAAACCTAACTAAACTGGCTCATCCATCTAGCTAGAGCGACTGAGCGATAAACAGATTTACATTCAGAGATGTTCAAGGACTTTTATGTAAATGTCTTATTTTCTAAACGAAAGTCTAAAACAAAGTTCCAGCATATGTTAACTTGAAACTGACGGATTGACTTTATTCCTTCTTATCTCAGCTAAGAATCAGAAATTCCTTTTCAAACTAAACGTGAAATACCACGAAACTTAGCAAATAATGACAGCGCCAAAATGCCTGTGACATTCCGGTCCTGACTGGACATTATTGACTGGCAAATACCACTGCAGGCTGACCCTCTCCAAGCATAGTTCGAATAACTTGGTTTTAGCCAAACCGACGATGGCATCACCAGAATATTGACAGCAGTAGAGTAGCCACTCAGTGTCGGGGGAAAAACTACATACAACAAGTGGAAAGACATTGTCCCAGTTATCGATCTAGTAATGCTAGGTAAGTGAAGTGGCTCTATTTCACTTTAGTTTGCACATAACTTCACTACAAATAACTATCGCCAATTAAGTTAATAGCAGGAACGAGAGGGGACACAGCGATTATTGTCTCAAAGTTCGAAGAACAAGGACAATGGAGAAAAAAGCTCTAATTGTAACTTGTTTTGAAGGGGTCGCCAACCTTTTATTAAATCTGAACTAAATGCGTGACAATAATAACGGGACTTGGTCGGAAGTATTCCCTCATTCAAAAAGTAATTATGTTTCGTCAAGTACGAAGAAAAGACTTCGAAAGTGGGACCGGAAAGACCACTCTGCGTAAAGAGGAATCCATTGCTCAAAAACACATCTCCTGATCAGCTCTGTAAGGGAAGACCTAAAGCTAAACCAAACGCAAAGCTCAAGACAAGGCAGGATATTCATTAACTAAAGACACATTTTCTGCGGTGGACGATTTGTGTCTAATCTAGGGGTACAACACTTTGATTGCCACCGATGCACTCGCTGTTCTACAAGTGCAGGTAGAGCAGCGATGATGCGCCCCAACAGGATCTCTGAACCTTGGCAGTGCACTCAAAGGAGCTACTAAGTCACGAAAGAAAAGTCTTATCTTAGTCTTATCTTTGCATTTATCAACCATGCAAGACGAACCAGTAACCTTAGCTGAAGCACTGACTAAAATTGTCTATTGTGATATAAACTAGCACAGAATAATGTGGCTTTGAGTGCATTAACGGAATTACTCCTATCATAGCGATGCAGTCGGCTTATTTACTGGGGCATGTAGCTCATGTTTTAGTTACCTAGGAATATTGTGTTTGTAAGATTTTAGAGCTCTCTCCTACTCAAATAGATTTTTGAAAACTAAATCCCTAAAAGGTTGTTTGTATTTGCTCTGCCAACTTTGCTAAAGTTGATGTTGGTCCATGAACGCATAATAAAACAATAAAGACGCCTCGAAAGTATCCTGATATCAATATAACACTAAGGTACAGGGTAAGGTAAATAATTCATGAGCACTTCACTTAACCCAGGCCTAACGCCCACTTTCAATGACAATGGACAAATCGCATAAGAATCTACTGAGACGCTAAAGGTGTCTTGCTTTGGCTTTAGAGAGGTCTGATTTTATGATGCAGGGAACAAAATTACAGAAAGTTGTGTTTATTATAGTAATGAAAAGAACGTAGAACTGTAAACGTCGCGTAATATATTTTTACGGAAGGGTCATTTGAACTTGACAAATAATATCAACATTTTTGATAATTTTTACCTAGTTACGACTACCTACCTAATCTTACATGATTTGCACGAAAAATTACCTATCCATACCGTGACTAAACCCAGAATTCAAAAGAGCAAATCTTGTTCCTGTATTTGTAGTGAATTATGCATCAGCTCAGGTATTTTAGGTAAAATATCTTTTGTGGTTTTCGATTCGCTACTGAGAAATAATGCGTCATGATTGGTCTGTTTAAACAGTTGGTATTGGTGATTTGTTTTAGTCTTCGGATGTCGGGAGGAACTAGTTATTTTTGTGGAATGATTCATATAAATAAAATTATTGTTTATGTCAAAAAATAAGTTTTTTTGATGCGACTATCTTTTGGGTTACAAATATTTCGCCGTTGAAAATCTGAAACCCAAGTATTGTATTCAATATGAGTAAATTTAGTTTTATCAAAAAAACTCAATGATATTATAGAAATATTATAGAAAACATAAATTCAAAGTAAAGGCAACCTTTTCCCTTTGTCTTAGTAATTTAGTTGCAGCTGTGTTTACAACAATAAAATGTAAAAGCTCATAAAGTTAACTGTCAATAATTTTATTCACATTAATTGCTAAAACCAAGTTGTTATTCGTGCAAGTTAGTCAAACAAGTGGCGTTCACATCAATATTTCGAGCACTAAAGTTAAACGTAAGCTCTCCCATACTTCACAGAGCTTAATAAAGACCGAGAGCTTTGTCTGCATAAACATTATTGCATTTCGTAGAATCGAACTTGCAATGGAAGTTAAGTCTTGTTTTATGATAATTGTAAACAGAAGTTTATTATGGAGATTTGAAGAGATTATTGCATAAATAAATCATTGATATCATCAATAAACATGTTCAGAATTTAGTATTCTTTGCAGATTAACTTGTGCAACAATAGCCTTTTGATTAAGTTCTTTGATTGTAGTTTTCTTTGTCAATAAAGTCATGCTGAAAAAGATATAATACATAAATTAAAACATAGAAACGCTATATAATCTAGCAAATACGTTTAATCGGACCTCATTCTAATAAGTTAGTTAAAGTAGTATTTTTTCTAGTCGATTACAATAATTGTTTTACTTTGAAGAAAGAAGGAAAACTCCTTCAACACAAAGTTGCTTTAGAGGTGGAAGTGTATACCTACCTTTATAGCCACTATAGTAGGGTTGAGTATAATGCCTAATCTTAAAACGCAATCATCAAGCAATAAATTAACGTCAAGTACGAACAAGGCAAGCGCATATTCGCAAAGACAGATTTACGTTCCTAGCTGCTTTGGAGGTAGGTGCGTTCAAGATTGGACGGTTTGAATATAACTTTTATTAAATGACAAGATAGGTAAATAAAATGTTGAATTATTCTGTATTTTAATGGGTTAAAAAGAAGGAAACTATTTAAACTTGGGTACAGAGAGCGACATTGATAGGTAACCCTGATAGGGTAATTAATTACGGTAGGTTTTGTTTTAGTAAATGAGTTATTTCCATAGTTAATTCCATACACAGTACAATAAATGTTGCAAAAAGTTAGCAGCCCTGCTAACTTTTTTATAGTTACCAAAATAATTAAGTCTTAGAATATTTCTATTTTAACTGAAAATTGTTGTATGTTTTATAAAAACCTATACCTACTAACTTTAAAGCGGCTTATGATGCTGGAGTAGGTTAATTTTATAAAATAATAAAAAGCCAGAACGAAGGACGACCATTTTGAAGAATGATACGGCAAAAACCTAGACTGCATCTAAAAGCAAATTAATTAATCCCCTGGGATATAAACAGGGTGCTTGTTACCGTGGGGGTTGGCAGGCGAAATACGTTCACAGGGACGTCAAGTTACAAGAAACTGCGATTTATTTATCAGTCCGGATTTTTATACACGCACACTAAAATATTTTTACAAATCAATGTGGATGTCAGACTCTTTCGAGACGGATATCTATTCTTTGGAGACTACGTACTTGCTGTATTACAGATTTACCAGCTGTCTTGTGTTATAGAGGTAGTTAATTATAATGTTCTAAATTTATTTATGATTTACTAGTTTTTGTCCGTGGTATCGCGCGCGCTTTTAAAGTAACCTGTGTCCATCCCTCGGATATTGTTTGCCTTTCTGCCAAATTCTATTATGATGCGACGTAGAGGGAACTATTCCTTCAGCCATTTAAGGAATGAAAACAGATAGACAGACATTTAGGTATCTACTTTAAAAAAAATATGCTTAATCCAAGTTTAATCTCACGACTTGGACCAGCATGGCGTTACGCAGCGAAAACCAAATTAAAAATCATCTGAAAGCCGTTAATAGCATACAGGCTTTTGTCCTCATTCCAATGAGAGAATCAGGGCTTATTGTAGTTGTACGCTGGAAATTTTATTTTGCAGCGAGAAAACAGAAGAAATGGAACATTAGCTGTTGTGTTTAGTATCCTGCCTTGTAAGATAGGAAAGCTTTTCTTGTTTGCGCAGACAAATGTAGCGCGTTAATTTTTCCTTTTTTCTTGAATGTTTACTTGGGATTTATAAATAGGGATGATCAATGATATTACATAACATCATTGGGGATGATACTATTATTGAACTGTCCGCTCAATCATCTATTAATTTTAGAGTAAATTATTATATGTTATTCTAGTCTAGATCTGGTGAAATGATTCTGATTTGAAAAATAAAATAACAATCCAATAAAATACGTAAATAAGAACTAGTATTTACAGTTAAAACAATTTAGCTAACTGCAGACTCTGTTCGTTAGTCTTGCTAAAATTCGAGAACGGCTGAACGGATTTATCTTATCCTGGTCTTGAAATGTTCGTGGAGGTCTAGGGAAGGTTTAAAAGGTGAGAAATGAACGCGTGCGAAGCCGCGGGGCGTAGCTTGTTTAAAAAAAAATATAAGGATTTTAATTTAGACGTGGTAGTTATAAACTTATTTACTTTAGCTTTAATAAGTATGTAAATTTAAGGTAATCTAGCTTAAAATTAGTTAAATACTTTCAGTGATATTAATAGTTTAGCCCTAAGCTCAATATTTCTTGAACCTATTTGCTATGCAAAGCCCATCGCTTACACGGATTTCCATACAATTTATCAAGAAACGCAGAGTCATATATTTTCATTAGCGTACCAACTACCAGCCCAGCCCATACCTACCTGTGTGGGTAGGTACAAGTTGCTAGAGACAGTAAGTCAGATTTATCTCGCCCACCCTTTTACCCATCTTTCACCCCTTTGTGTGTCCTTCTCTGGTGTCGTTCAGAACTTTAGAACTATCACAGATAAATAGTCTATAGAAATATTTAGATTTTTTTTACTTTTAGCAAGTTATTTGCTTTTTAGTTGGCAATTTATCCTTTTGTTAGGGCTGGGCATAGGCCTGATGACTCAAAAATTTTAATTAGTCTATCAGTGAGATTATCCGAAGATATTCGAAACGTATTTTTTTCTTTTGTAAATCAAACAAAAGAGAGAGGTTACCTCTGTTCATACATAACGGTTTCTCGAACGCTTATTATTTTGACAAATTGTTGAAAATTTCTCAGGCTGTACACGCACTGCTTTTATTACACGCGTGGTTTTTTTTGCAGAATTCTGTAACTTAATGGAAGTTCACTAGCGGAAAAATATGAATGTTTGGAGCACTATAAAGTTGTAGGTAGCTAAAATAGCAAGGAATTTTATTCGTCGTACGTGTAAGTTACGTTAAGCACGCAGGTTATATTCCGCGAGATTAAAATTCACGCTGTGAGATTCCGCAGTGCGTATATAACAAGCCGTTGACTATCCATTCAATGTGACAAGCGTTCGAGAAACCGGGGGGTATGGAAATTCCTAGTTAAGAGTTAGCCACAAGCAATTTACTTCAATTTTTTTTAAATCTTCATTTATCTCAGAATCTGTGAAAGCTATTTTTATTACCATAATATTTAGGGAAATGTTACTTCGATCTTTATATCTTGAATTAGGCACGTGTTTTAAAAACACAATTTGTAAACGTTTTCTTGATAGTTTATTTTTTTGTAGAAGTACTTCTTTAGTTATGTTTTTTTAATTTTTCTATCTGTTGTTTCATGAACTTATACGAGTAGTTAGCTAGGTAGTGTTATTGAACACTTTTAATTAGGGAAAAACTTTTAGTATATGCGTTGGCTAGTTAGAACTATATAGACATAGTATTAACTCTAGATAGATACTATAGATAGTTATTGTGTGATATAAGTACCTACGTTTATATATATTGTAACATACTTTAGAAAGCTTTAATGATACCCACTTTATTACACATAAATTATTCTACTTCATATCAATAAACTTATCGCGAGTAAGTGCTAGAGAATTTAATTGATATAAATGTAAACAACACGTTCTCAGATTTATTTCTGTTATAAATTTAATGACATTCACATCACTGATCTGGTAGCTAGATGAGGAGAGGTAAAATACCTTTATTAATTTATTAAGAACATTGATTTAAAAAGGGAAAATAGGTTACGTTCTCCCAGCGCTTACTCAAAAATTGGCATGTGTTACAACTACACGCAAACACATACGCTCACAGTTATATTTCCAGTCCTGTGCAATAGAAAGAAGAACAAAGACGGAAAGACGTATCTAGGATAGAAGTGAGACTGAGACAACAATATTTCACGCGAATCACGGCCGCCCGTGCCGCCGGTCAGACGGTGACTGATGTGGGAGAACACAATTTTACACAATTTAAGGTTGCCACTTTCGAGCAACCAGTACCTCATCTTCGTTTTTCGTCGTCTTTCCGTCTTTATTCTTCTTTGTATTGCACAGGACTGGAAATATAACTGTGAGCGTATGTGTTTGCGTGTAGTTGTAACACATGCCAATTTTTTAGTAAGAGCTGGGAGAACGTAACCTATCTTCCCTTTTTAAATCAATGTGTACAGTAGACATTTTTTAAAACGATTTATGCACTGGATAAAGAGAATAAAGCAAATTCTTGTCACCTATAAGTTGTCAGTTATTTCTTAGAAATTACCCTGAGTGTGATGTGAGGGCACTACAAGAAGATTATTATAGTTTATAGTATATTATTATAGTATTAGTTTAGTTTTTTATTATGGCGTTCGTTCGTAGCGCCATATTTTTTATGATAACAAAACAGTGCGTGCGCATAGAACATTAGCTCCAACAGCCCTCTCGATCGGCTGCCAACAACGCTCGTTATCGATTATTTTGTGTGAACTATTGTCCGGATGGTGTACAATCATAGGGGAGTTTACCCCTCCGACAGTTTAACTCACTTCTCTCTGTGGCAAGCACATCTCATCACACTAATATTACTTATTGTAAATGCGATATACTTGTAGATGAATTAGTTGCAATAAGGTATAGCCGTTATATCACAGTCACAGGTCCCTATTATCATTGTATCACAGATCATAAATATCGAGTATAAATATGTCACAGGACAGGTTGAGCCAAACGCAAAAAGCAAAAATAGTTAAAACGTTCAAGTGTTACAACATACGATTTTAAAACAATAAAACTAAAACCGTCCCGTGAAACTGCTTTGAAATAGTTATGGCAAAGCCCTCGTAAAATTGGAAATCCTACTGGGCCTTGTTTATTGTCTCTTGTTACAAGTACTTTGAGGTGTAGGTACCACAGATATCAGAAACTAAGGTAGGTACATATAACCATTTTTCGGTAGGGGTTCGGTTTCCGGAGCGTGACAAAGACACATTCATGGTTTACTTTGAAACTTGATGTAAGCAATGAATTCTTTTGCAACGCAATAGAATATTTTATGCTGTAAAGTGTAAACTATACCTTCGAGTTACACACACTGTATTATAGTGATACTTTAAATTTTATAGGTCTTATGTTACGCCACTTTTGATTGTAGATATTGTTTCCTAGCATACAGCTTTCGAAAATATGACCAAACTTGTAATTAAGTCAGAAATAGAACCTATCATATCACATGCATATGCATATGCATATCATATCAATATCACACACGGCTAAGCAATCGCTTAGGCTCGCATTGCATAGTTTGCGACTTACGACTTTAACGTACCAATATGTCATGGCTAAATCTAATTACAGTCCAAGACTTTTCACCTAAAATTTCATAAATTAAGTATTCAGTTTTCCAACAATTTGCAAGATTATCCCTCTAATTAAACAAAAGCAAACAGAAACGCAAACATCCAGCCGAGAATGTCCAAGTCCCAGCTCGTTTGGGCCATGCAAAACTAAATTGTTATTTATTCGAGTGTTGCATTGCAGTGCTCCGCAGAACCGATGCACGCCCACAACACGGCAAGCTCCGAACTGGTTTGCTGATAAACCCACTGTACTGTGATAAACAGAGGGGCTTAGATTAATAAGTAAAAGGGTTTATTGAATGAAAAGATGATAAGAGTTTTATGAAAAAAGCTTTGATGAGAACTTTGGCACATGGCTTAAAGATGAATTAAAATAATGCGTTCTAGAATTAAATTCATTTGGTCCATTGACCAAAAAGCAGCAGCTTCTATTAAAAAAGTTGATGAGGAAATTGGCACATGGCGAATAAAAGCTAACTAATTAAATTGATGCGTTCAACTGTTTTGTTATTAATTTGATGATAAAATATGGTTGCTAAAAATTCGATCCGATCTATGAATCCGCTTAACTTTATAAAATGTCGTAAGAAGCTTTCGAACACGACAGTTCTGAAGAATCCCACGCGTGTACAGCGGAATCGCTAATTCTAATAAAGCTGAGGATATTTTATTCCGCAATTCAGCTTTTATTTAAGCCATTTTAATTCCGTAATCGGAAATGTCGTGAGACAGCTTCATGGGGAAATCTCGAAATTAATTTCCTGGAGGTGGCAAAGGAAAAATAAATAATTGAATAAGATATTGATAGGAGAATTCTTTTATTCCGTGGGCGTAGATACCTGAATAGAATGATTCTATTTATTGACATCGTTGATAAAAATAGAATAAGTATGTGTAATTATAATAAACAGATTGTGATCCCAGATGTGATAAGGGTAAGATTTTACCTCCTAGCTTAATGTAGGTAAATAAAATTTAAACTTGGACTACCGTCTATCACGCGTTTAGCTAGATTGTCGCTTTTCAAAATCTAATAAAATGAAATAACCAGGATAATTGTAAGTAACCTGTCTATTTTTAGACCTTTGCCAGTTCTATTACTCAAGAAGTCAGGAACACTCAGTTACTTAAACGCATAGTTAAATCAAGTTGATGTAGGGCTATTGTGCTTTGAGCTGGTTTATTTAACTAGGTAGGTACATTATTCTTGAATGAGGAGCTCTTACGCTGACATTCATTATTATTAAACATGTTTTCATGTGAGATTCTGATAGCATAATGGACCAACTTTGAGAGAACTAAGAGACAAACAAAACATAAACAAATACATTTTAATGAAAGAATATGAAACATATTACTATGTCACACAATTACATGATTATGTAAGACCAATTTAAACTTTTTAAACGATCAATTTTGTAGTTTTTTTATGAATCTACATGTTCTTGATGGAACATAAAACTGTAATGTTTGACGATAACCTTCCAGTTTATAGACCTAGGTCTGAAGTACTTCTCCTTGAATTCGATTCTAAGCCTTGCAGTTTAATTTAACGCTTTGTTGATCTCTAATTAATAGGATTTGCATAAGTAAACATAGAAAGCCCATTCCCTCTCGCGAGCTACTACTACCTCGTGCTTGTGCCCCGTTCATTACATGGACTGTAATTTACTGCCGTTCCGATTACGCAGGTGTGACTTAGCTTTATTGTATAACTTCAAGTAACTGAGTTACACAGTAAATAGTTATTGAAAATAACAGCTTCCGTATTCAACTTTCGGCCTGTATAATGCCTTTATAATAGGCACATTTTCAAAAGTTATATCTGTATTTGATAAGTGTTATTGACGGTGCCCTCTAAAGCATCTTAAAATATGTCTCTGTGCCCATTAGTCTGGGATGATAATAAAATAACTGAAACACTAACCCCCTAAAACTCAAACGCATCTCAGACTAAACAACGTCTCAAGTCAATTTTCTGACAGTTTTCAATGAAAATCTGTCGAAAATTCGTCACTTGAAACGTGCTTATATCTGAGATGTGTTTGAGTATTCGGGCGACACTTAGACTAAAACTAAGACCTACGCCTACGCTAAGCCTACGCTAGGCTTCTGCTTAGTAGGACAAAGGCCTACTCTCGTAGGTCTTAGTGTTTCAGTCATTATCATCTCAGACTAATGGGCAAATTAGTGTGGGATGTGATGGTTGAAATGATAGTTTAAGACCGGCTTGTAGGAAGTTTATTGCTAATCGGATTTCTAATGAACAAGAAAATTTCTTTGACTCTCTTGTTTATGTCAAGCCCATCGGATTCTACCGAAGAAAATGCTACCACAAAACCAATTCTGAACATCATTTAGGTCAATAACGTTTTACGATAGAACCCTGATCTTTGATTTCCCATACCATAAACTGGAAAAGGTATGAATAACGACCCAGAGGTCAGATAATCCCAATCGTAGTATTGGGTATTTTGTTAAAGAAAGTGTCCCAATAAAATGGGTAATACACACAACGACAGTGTCAATAATTCCAGATATCTCATCGATAAAGTTCAGGAGGCCATTACCTGCACTACGGGGGCTCCATTTGAGCGAATCAGGCGGCATGTTAAAGATCTTTATTGGTCCAAGACCAGTCTAGGCAAAGCGCTTGTGGGCGTACAACCGATAGATGTAGAAAACGCAATCACTAGACAAGAGGATCTTTGAAACATTTGTACATGCAAAATATAAAGCAAAGAGGTTTCATAGGCCAAGAATAATTTCGAGTAAATTTTCCAAAAAAAGAAAAGTTTTGACCAAACTAAAAACAACAATTTTAAAAGTAGCTAAGTCCTTCGATATAGTATTATTGTTTTAAGTTGTTTGAAAGTCAACAACGCTGCAAAGAGTTCTGAAGATTCATATAAAACGAACATGATAATAAGTGATTGACTTTTGTCTAGAGTTCATGAAGCAAACAGGCTCCGAACAAACGCAATAAGTTATGCGAAAATTGTTGTAATGCACTCCAATCTGAGAATAAGCTGGCGAGATGCTTGCGAGATAGGCCTACAAGTTATAAAGATCGAAGACCCTATACATTACATAGTTATAGATTTATCTGATATTGGCCATAATCTTTTTGCTAGGTAGGTATATATACCCAGACTCATGTGGCTTATGACGCTGACAGCGAGCACTTTCAACAATAAACTCAATTGACTGAACCTTTTACCACACAGCTGCTTTTAATTCATCCAGCTAATTGAAGAGAACCGCTAACCAACAGGCTTTTATCAAACCGCACAAAACATACACAATCTATAGACATAAACCCGGTATAGAACATCAACAAAACTTACGCAGAATATGACCAAAGACATTAAACGGATAAATCCGTTCCACCGAAAGCTCAAATCAAGTCAGAGCTTCGTGATTCATGAAACAAAACAACCACTTCTCTAAATAGACACAAAACATAAACATAGAAAGTTTGAGCAACTCCGATACTACGATTAGGTTTAATTTGCTTGTGACCAGTTTGATCTATTTATAGGTTTGCACACCGTAAATAATTATCCAGGTTTGTTTTTGTCACTCGCGACGCGTTCGGGTGGGTTCGCATCGGCGCGTGCGACGTGTGCACGCGACCACCTCGTCTGCACGACCACGACAGACACAACAGTCGAAAGTTCGAAACACTCGTAAGGGCCTTCGCCCCTTCCGAATCCGTGATCGCGCGGGATGCAGCAAATGCTAATACACCGCTTAGGGCTGCCAAAGCCCTTTTCTTTGCGTATGCCGCACGATCTCAGATTAGAGGAATAGATTAGGTCACCTGACCTTTTATGATTGACTGATCGATCGTGCTTGCGTGACCTTTTTGTAAACAGAATAGACTGACATGGCCAGATAGGTAGGTAGTGTTTTATTTTATAAGATGCAAAACTTTTTCTTAGATAAAATGCAAACTCTAGAACAGAAAAAGTTCAATTTTGAATCAGCTGGTGAGCGCAGAGAAACCTAATAAACTAGTAACAACCCTAAAGATATGAAAAACTGTGCGGGTGCCATCTGCGAAGGGTCCCCCTGCATTACCGGGATGATATTATGCACTATGGGGTCCGTCCGTGGCTTATCTCGCTAAATCACTTCGCCCGTAGAAGTCTACGCTTTACAAACGGTAAACAGCTTCCGAGATACTTGTACCTTTATATTTTATTGCTGTTTTGGGTCATCAGGTTGAAGAGTCACAAAATTGTGGTGACCCCCGTGGGAACGATAGTCACAAAAATAAAATCATTGACATTGACTCATTTATGTTATGAATGAGTCAATGTTAATGTCAACACAGATTATAGATGATGTCAGAAATATAAGAAAGTTTACAGTGTAAGACCTTTTGGTACGAACTTGGGGTATGTATGTAATGTAACAGGTTATGGGCAAGAGAAGCCGTGAGCAAGAGCTAGTTCAAAATAATATTTGGAACTGATCATAATTATGGCTGCGCATGACAGCCCTTGAAGCACAACACATAAATACTGTTCAAAAAGTACCCGCAATAAATTTAGTGCTGTGAACGCCTTGGTCATTATTTTAAAAGTCTTTTAATGAACTCTCCTCAGTGTGTAAATTTAATTATTATTTAAAATGTTGTACGAAACAATAAACATTAAATTTAATAAATATATCTTCCTGCATAGGTACACTTATTATTCGAAATAGCCTGGGGCACAATAAAGTTGAGTTATAGCTAGAAACTGCAGATTTATATTCGTGGTTACCTCTCGGCGAACAATAAAATATTTTGTATAGTTATATTTGAGGGTGAGGGTGCTAGCGTCACTATGAATTTATATCTACTTATTGATAATGACGTCTATATCCATAACACCCTGTATATGAACTGTATATAGGCGAATCCTAATAATAATGAATTCTTGAATATAAGAGGCATCTTGGTTAGCCGTTGTGGTTCAGTTGTTTTTGTAAGCCCTTCCAAAAGTTGAAGGGTAACATTTGTTGAGGACAAAATAACAAACATTCTTGTTTTGGCGCTAAAAAATTGCTGGAGTGCGGCTGGCAGTTATTTAAAGCTTGGTTGCCAAGTTAACAAAATAAACCAGCATAAAGAAAATATAGATTGACTTCACAAAAGCAAAGTGAGAAAATATAAACTAATTGGATTGGATGGATGGCTAGGAAAGTGTCTAGGTGAGATGACATTAATCTTCATAACAATTTCAAAGTATTATGTGATAAAGACGCAGTCGCAGTGGGGTGAAGTGCGCTCGAGGTATACCACCTGCCTGATGGTCGGAAGACATCGTCAGGGTGGCCGAAAGACTGGGTGAGGCTCGCACAGGACTGTGTTAGCTGGCGTGTAAAAGGGAGGCCTGTACCCAGCAGTAGGTATCAGTCGGCTGATGATGATGATGATTAAACCAAATCTAATATATTTTGAAGTACCTAGTCTGGACATTAGGTGAAAGGAGTTGCCAGTTAGGTTTGAACATTACATTACGTAAGTTTATCTCCAAGTTTTACAACCTACCTAACACATTTACAAATAGAACAAGGCAAGGCAACTTTGTAAGACCACTTCGATTGATAAGAGTCGTGTTGTTGTCAAGCAGACGAAAGTACTTAGGTACCTAGAACTTGTACTGCAAGGTGCGAGATTTGTAAATGATCAACTCTTCACGTCTAAATCCTCTTTACGACCATTGTATAACAATGCGGAAGCCACAACATCGACTAAATCGACTAATTCCCTTAACGCCCTTAAACGGATCAACTATTCGTGGAACGAACAACGAATAGCCAATGATTTATAATAGGAACGTGAGAAAATATGAATTATTTTTGTACCGGAGTGTAGTGAACTTTAAGTGGCATGCTTACCACTTTCAGCTGTGCTGGAGAAGGTGTGATATCAATCTTGAGCGACAAAAACTTATCTGAAATCTTTTTTTGGGTGCTGATAAATGGGTTGGTGAAATAAATGTCATCGGAGGAGCGATCCTGAGCACAACACTTTGAAATTGAAGGTCTGCATTGAACATAATCTAAGTGGGTCCTGAGAATGTATATCAAATGGGTTTGTAGACGCCTTAGCTTAAATAATAATATTTTTTATTTTGTTATCTCTAGTCATCCCAATAAATAAATAAGGTAGGCAGGCGCCTAATGGTTCTTTATTCGTGAATTAAATTCAGAAACAGAAGCAGTATTGAGAAACTATTTCAAATGAATAAGTAACTGACACTCTTGATTACTTTTATCAATATAATTTGCTGTTTGTCAGTCACACCATCTCGAAGGTTCTATTACAACCTCATTGCATAAAAATGCATATTTTAAGTCTACCGGGCCGTATAGTTTGTATGTTTTGGTCAATATGAAAATTTGTTTGCATCAGTGTCTATGTAATTTGCGAAAGTTCTTATCTTATAACCTTTAGATCCATCTCAAGGGTGTGGATGGCATTGAGAAGCATTGAACTCATAAGGCAATTTACGACAACGAGGGCGTAAAGAGCGGTGCTTAATAAACGAATTCTCAAAAGGGGCCCGTCGTCGTCGCCTTATGTCCAGCATGCATATCGTTAAATGAATAACTGTGAGTAATAATGGTAGCCGAATTAAATTTTAATCCATGTCCATTTTAATAACACGGTATCCCATCGACGGACATGGGCTATATAATATCCTGATTAGGTGTGGGCGAAGCCGCGGGCAGAATCTAGTGCTCTATATAAAGTTTATATCTTTAATAGACGTTAAACTACATTATAAATAGGTAAGTACTACTATGTGTTCTAAGTTGAATCTCCCCGGAACTACAAGGGTCTGCCAATCACCCGATAAGTAACAACCCTGATCAAACGAACACAAGAACCAACTCAAGCATAGACAAAAATACCCACTAATTTGTTGAAACCTATTCCTGTATTCTTACAAGCAGTTGAACTCCCAAATCAAAGTGAAGAGTACCTATCTCAGTCAGTAAGAACATTTGTGTGCCATTAGCATCGTGTTTGTTGACAGAATGGATAGACGATGGGTCAGAGAAATGTAAACAGATCCTGACAGAAATCTACTGTTGAGCGCATTCACTAAGTGCAAAGAAAGGCGTCCAACTAATCTGAATCAATCTCTTGTCGTTGCCTCTTACTTAATCAAAGGTAAGATAATGTTTATGACGCTAATATAAGCCAAACAGTCACTCTAAGGCCCTGTACCACAGGTTTTTAAACCTCTCTCGGGCACCAGTATCTTGCAAAACACAAGATAACTGGGTATAAATAAGGCTATACCAACAATTATAAACAATTTACAAAGAAAATAAATACATTATTCCTAAGTATTTGTTAATAGGGTTTGCTTAGGGTTCAAACAATGCGCAAAGGAATGTTTTTAACCAACTTCAAAAAAAGGAGGAGGTTATCAAGTCGACTGTTTTTTTTATGTTTGTTACCTCAGAACTTTTGACTGGGTGGTCCGATTCTCCTGATTCTTTTTATATATGAAATCTGGTTTCTAATTTTGATCAGTTCTGACAACGGGATCCATGAAAATTTATGAAAAAACTATAAAAATTTAAGTCGGTTTATAGTTTTTTAAACAAAATAATTTAATTTAATTTCTAAGCTCGTCATTTTAAAGTTAGGTAGAGTATATACTTCTATATATATTCCAAAATTCTTCTTCTGTGTATATGTATTCCAAAATTCTAAATAATCATGAGTCGCTCCCAGACCCTTACTTCCCTAATTGGCTATTCGAAACACCACCCGGCCTTGGTGTTGAGTAATGTGATGCCTAGCAACCGGGAACTTGAGATTTCGGAAGCTTATTACTGATTAAAGGACACGATGATTCTGTCAACACGATCTCAATGACATGTAAACATTACAATATCTTTTCGAGATTATTGGAAATTTCAGGCCATCCATGGATATCATTAATATGTTTATTTGCAAATTTTGCATCCACAATATACTACACTTTTATAGACGCTTTATAATAAAATGTGCTTATTTTTCCAAATCTTTATAACCTAGTTAATTCGCACTGAATGTCTACTATAACGAACGGTTTTTATATACGTTAGTGTTATAGCTATTTTGTGTTATACATATTAATTAATCCTAGCAGCGGCCCGCTCCGGCACAATTAATTTTTTAAACATAAATATAGCCAGTGTTACTTTATTATTACCTATGGATCATGTTCATGTATTCATACTTACATGAATGGTGAAAGAATTTTTGAAATCGGTCCAATAGTTCTCGATTTCATTTTTGTATGTTTGTCATTGTAACGGATAAATACAAAATCACAAATCTTTCCTCCTTATAGTGAAGATAATTAGTATGCTGGCTATCTGTCTCACTCATCCTATCAAAACAAATAGAACACGTCTCGAGTTAGAAAGTCACAATATCCAAAATAGTTTTTGTTTTATATCCCAAGTTATGATATCTCAGTGATTAAAGATCGTCGATAACCAATCGCGCTTAGAAGTTTATATCCATCAAAGATATTGCTTTCCTTTTGAAATCAGCCTTTATCGCTGTCATAAACATGTTCCGAACAAGTTTTGTTTCAAAATCTTTCTTCGGCTATTAAAATATACTTATGGGTGCTTATAGCATTACGATTGCGTGGTATTCAGAGGACACGTCTCTCCGTATAAGAGGGTTCCGAGTAAGGAAAGTGGACCCATTGTATTTAGCGTTTGTCCGGTTGTTCACCTGAGAGAAAAACTTGCGGAATTCTAAAATGCATTCTGAATCCCCGGAGGACGGAGCATGTTCATACTTTTGAGTGGAATTTAATTTAGTTTTTAGTACCCTACAATTTATTTCCAGGTAGGTGGGTATAGCAAATTACGGAATACACAATGTACATACTTATAGATAAGTGGGGTTTTTGATAGGAAATATAGGAATAAATTTAGAAACAGAAACTGCAACACAATGTGTTCTCATGTCAAAGTAGGTACTTAGGAAAACTTTGGGTTGGAATCAATTATATTATATTTGGAATCGTATTTGTGTGGAATGTTGAATCTTCTTAAACCCTAGATATCGAAGCTATACCTAGCTTTTATTTTTATGATTTTTAATTTCGAGATTGGAACAGTAAGTTTCTATATTGACTGTGTTTTAGCGAAGTATGTCCCCATTTAGGACACCAATTTAAGAGCACATTTAGAGCACCTATTTTATTCCCAGTTAGAGCATCACGAACAAGCAGTGCTAGAATTTTGATATAACTGTATCTGCGTGAATTAAATAAAAACAGTGCTTTTTTCAAAAACAACAAACATTCATCACGTTCTCTTGTTTCCAAACACACCTCCCGGTCAACGCTTCCCTGATTACGCAGACAATGCGAGGATGTTACACGTCACGATTCCCGAACTTGACTCACGACAAAGGGTAACAAGCTATTGTTTGTCACTCCCGTGTCCCGTCTGTCATTTGTTTGGCTGGACGGATAGCACGTGCCACTTAGCTAGAGCATGTCGGTAAAAAGGTTCGGGTGCTGCGCTTTGGGATCAAAAGGATCGAGTTCAACAGTCTGTACTGTAGGCCAAGAACAGCGAGTGTTGTTTTTTTTTTGAACGTGTTAAATTATTGAAATTCATTCCATAACCCTTAATTAGTTACGTGACCCGAGAGCTGGTGAGTATAATGGCGCAATCAACATGTCCATGCTGCAGGGCTATGCAGCCTGCGTGTTGTGAACGCTTCCGACTGGTATTGATAGATCAGATGAGCTACCTGTAGGTTGTTTGCAACAGTCTGGAACATAATGGTTTTATTTTTTTAAGCTATTGCATAGCTTCTATCGCGGGCCTTGAGCGCGGGGACCGAATCCAGAAATTCCGAAACGAAAAAACCTTGACGTTTGTCTCTTTAGTTCAGCAACTCGCCTCTAGATGGCATTGCAATAGCTTTACCGCGGCAGTCCCCGAGTGCCACACGTCTTTTTTTCTATTCTTTGATTATACTTTTCTTTTTCATTAAAGATTCTCCACTCTCCAGTAATGCATTGTATGACGCTACATGCTAATTTGCTTGGCCTTCAGGACATTTTTGAATTATAAATTGAAAGTGGAAAAATCATGGGACGCCATTTTGACATTGTGAGTGGACAGTTTTTCTAATTGATAAAATTGGTAAATAAATAATAATAGGGTATATGCATGTGATTTCAAAATGGCTAAAAAAATTTATACGTATTCTCTATTGATATAGAAACATATCTACATATTTATTTTTGCATTTTGAGATGTTTTTATTGTAGAATTTAACCATTGAAAAATTGATATTTTAAATCTCAATCGCAAAATTTCAAAACGCTACGCCATTGACTAGAGCGGACGTGACATCACTGTACTCATTTCTTCTTTTTTTATTCTGCTTGCTGCACCATGATTTGACACTATTCTGCCCACTTGACATTTCGTATTGACGATTATTTTCAGTTTTTTCGGAAAACCTCTTTCCTGAGATGATCACTACCGAGGCCGTCACCAAAGGTTTTAATCAAGTGTGTACGTCGACGTCACATAAACATGGCGCCAATATGGCAGCGTTTTTATCACCCGAAAATGATTGTAGTTTTGATTTGTTTTTTTTACCTTGTTAATGCGAAATTCAGTGAGCGTCTTATCATTCCTCGGTTAAATAATGACCTAAAGAATCGATTAAAACAATAAAAAAAATCGATGCATATACCCTATTATAAATGTAAGTACCATTCAGAATGCTTCTTGGACTGAAAATATCACTTACATTTTTTTCTGTTATTTGATTGTATTTTTATTTTTTAATAAAAATTCTCTAGTTACGCATTGTATGACGTTAAATGCTTATTTGCTTGGCCTTCTGACATTTTTGAATTTTAAATTGAAAGCGGAAAAATCATGGGACGCCATTTTGACATTGTTAGTGGACAGTTTTTCTAATTGATAAATAAATAATAATTATAAATGTAAGTACCATTCAGAATGCTTCTTAGATTGAAAATATCACCTACATACAACGCGTCATCATGAGCCTTCATGCACCTAGGTATTCTCTTTATATAAATTTTAATTCAAAAAACAAGCAGGTTTTTTTAGGATGGAGTGTAGGTGGGTTAGGTATTACTATCTACTATAATGTTTACCAACGTACATAGCTCAGTAAGTTAGTATTAGTAGTAAGGCCTACCTAGCATGAGTAACCGGGCAACTCGCCAATAGAGGGCGCTATAGACAGAAATAGCCTTGTCACAGCTCGAGTTATTGCCGCTGCGGTAGGCATTTCCGATGTTGTCTCTATTATTTTTGGTTATTTATATGCAGCGTCGGTTGTTGAGTTGAGGTTTATTAGATCATTGCCATCATAACATAACAGAACAGGTGGGTAGGTAAGGTGAAACTAATAGGTTAGTTACTTAGGTAGGTACCTGGGTATCTTACATACCTTTTCTACTTGAGCACTTACCTCATCGTCTTTGACGTCTATTTATTTATTTATTTATTTATTTAGATAGGACATCCAACATGAGTTCACACAACGTAATTAGTAGCAAGTAATATGGTTCTTAAATCTATGTGACTCCATAATTTAGGACGTCTCAGCATGCACAAAAACATAATTATGACAAATTAACAGTGTTATTTTTTAACTGAACGGACAAAGTAGCTACAAAGATATAATTAAAAGTAAAATAATAAATTCCTATGACTTAAACTTAAGTAAAAGTAAAAATATTTTTTAAATTACTTTTGAGATCTATTAATAAATATATAAATTTATATTTAAGATAACAATGAGATCATCAATATTTTTCTAGATTATATTGCTTTTTTCCTAGTATAGTAATAGTTATATTTATAATTTCGAATTAAACACTAACGAATGAAACTTCAAATTAAACACTAGTGAAACATATGGGTAGGTTCGTACATTAAGAGGTAGGGAGAATAATACTTCTGATTTTCTTCTTAAATTTAGACAACGAATCCGTGAGGTCGATATCCTCGGATTTAGAAAGCGAATTATAAATCCTACAGAGTCTTGGCAGAGATGCATATTTACCTAAATTCGTTCTTGAAAATTCTGAGGAGAAAAGATTATATGCAATTTTCCTGGGTAGACGAGATGGAGCGTGTATAAGAAGATTGTTAATCAATTCAGAACAATCAATGTGTCCATTGAAGAGCTTATGTAAGAAAATAAGATCTAGCATAGATCGTCGTGCGGATAGTGGGTGCATGTGGTAATGTTTTAATCTACTTTCATAACTAGATAGTTTTTTTGCCTGATAATCACCGTAAGCCATGTGATACAGAAATCGCCTCTGTACGCTTTCGATGCGTTTAGAATATATTTCATAGAAAGGGTTCCAGATTAAGCTGCCGTATTCAAGGATGGGTCTTACAATAGAGTTAAATAATTTAATTTTTGTGGATGAATGTTTAAAGTCTTTAGTGTTTCTTATTATAAATCCTAATGTCTTAAAGCCCTTAGTTGTTGTTTTTAAAATATGCGAGTTAAATTTAACAGATGTATCGAAAACTACCCCAAGGTCACGAATTTCGTCAACAGTGGAGAGTGTAATGTTTTTAATATTGTACTTAGCTGGGATCTGAATTTTGTTACGGCTAAAGTGGACATGAAAGCATTTACTGATGTTCAGTGGCATGCGATTTTTATCTGACCAAACAGACAGTCTATTTAAGTCTTCTTGTAAAGCTATGGTGTCTAAGTGAGAGCGGATGGGGTGAACAATTTTCATGTCATCTGCGTAAAGGTAAATTTTCGAGTGTTTAAAGCAATCAGTGATATCATTTATAAAAACGTTAAACAAGATTGGTCCAAGATGTGACCCTTGGGGTACCCCAGAAGTGGCCAGGAATGATGAGGACTTATAACCGCTTGCAGTAACTATAAGGCGCCTGTCATGAAGATAGGATGAGATCCATGTCAGGAAGTTACCGGATATACCTAGTCCGGATAGTTTTTGTATCAATAGACCGTGATCAATTCTGTCAAACGCCTTGCTAAAGTCCGTATATATAACGTCAAGAGGAATCCGGTTGTCTAAGGAATTAGTAAGATTAGACGAGTAACAAAGAAGATTAGTAGAAGTAGATCGGGATTTCATGAAACCGTGCTGATTTTCAGTAATCAACTGTTTCAAGTGCCAGGTTAAGTGCACAGTAACTATTTTCTCTAAAAGTTTACCAAAAATAGAAAGTATAGCTATCGGTCTATAATTGACAATGTTATTTCTGTCACCTGATTTAAATATAGGGACTATGTTCGCTTCTTTCCATTGGTCGGGGAAAATACCATTAGAGAGAGACGTATTGTAGATTTTGTGTAATGGTGTTATGAGGGCAGGAGCACAAGCTTTGATAAAAACAGGAGGTATTCCATCGCTTCCAGCACCCTTATTAACGTCAAGATGTTTCATACTATTTTCTATTTCGTCCCTACTAATATATATGGAGCAGAGAGAAGCAGAGAAGTAAGCAGATCCGGTATCACCAGGGAACGTAAAACTAGTGTCAACTGAGGAGCTGGGGGAAAACACCGAAGAGAAATTTTCAGCAAAAAGGTTACAGATTTCATTGCCGTTGGCAGAGTATTTAGCGTTATAATGCATTTCAGTAGGATAAGTACCGCCGACTTTTTTCTTATTTTTTATAAAGGACCAAAATAATTTTGGATTCTTAGAAACAGAGCTTTCGATAAGATTAACGTATTTACGATAGCAAATCTTTTGTACGTTAGAACATTCGCTACGCAGGTCGTGGTACCATTCAGAATGTAGAGGGTTGTTAAATTTCTTAATTTTCGCGTGTAATTTATTTTTTTCTTTTAGCATGCGTATCAATTCTCTAGAGTACCAGACGGGGTAATGTTTTGCTTTGGGTTTCTTCATGGGTACATGCTCGTTGATGACTTTTTGAAGTATTATGTAAAAAGTACTAACCATATCATTAACATCTGTATTACAGAGTTCAAACTTTTCCTCCCAATCGACGGTGTTCAATGCGTTAATTACGCGTTCGTAATCAGTTTTAAAAAAGTTTGGTCTAGCCACGGTGTTTTCTGGCAAGCATTTTGAATGAACAGAAAAAGGTATCGAGAACTCTATAGCTGGATGAGGGGTGTCCTCCCTTACCAGGGGTGAGTCAGAGCGTCCGAGTCTCTCAACTATCTTGTTGCTTAAGACGAGATCAAGAGTTCTGCCTTCATCATTATGAATGTGATTATATTGATTAAGGTTGCTGAGGGCTGAGAACTCAAGAAAACATGCATTTATCTCGGAGTTAGTGCCGGTCGAAGTACAATGCAAGGAGTTAGAGCTCTGAGACCAATCCAGTTTATTAATATTGAAATCTCCGAGCAAAATAAAATGGTCGAGATCATCCGTGACTATGTTTTTAAGAGCTTGGTCAGTGTACTGTTGAAGATCTTCAAGTTTCAGAGGAGAAGGTAAATATAAAGCTCCTATATATACTTTACTTTGACTACTATTTTCGCAGTTTATGCTGACCCAAAGATCTTCACAAGTACTTTCAAATTCTCTTATCCTTATTGAGTTAAGATGATTAGTAGGGAATGACGGTAATGGACCTATTGCCAATACCGGTAATTTTTCGGTATCAATATTTTTAAAACCGGGATCCCGGTATTTCGGTAATTTTTCGGTATTTTACTATAAATATCAAAAAAGTCGAAAAAAATATTTTCTTCTGCGTGTTATATTGTTTAAGACTGAATAAGTATATCTTTATTGTAATAAAAAAGGATTCTTAAAAAAAAGCAGTATTTTTAAATCAACTTTAATTTTAACTGAGAATTTTTGGTACTTAGGTACTACTATACAGTCTTTCTTTAACTTAAACATACATAACAATCAAATATTTATCACAACAAGAAACAACTACAAACTTAATAAAACATTTAAAACTCGAAAGTTTTCACACAAATCCATAAAACAAAATAATCACGATATAAGTAATCAAACAAATAATAAAAAATTTAGAACTCTAAACAATCTTATTAACACATTAATAAAGATTCGAAATAATCAACATTTAGAACTAAGATCTTTTTTGACATTATTATAATCAACTATACAGGGTGTTTGGTACATGGATCGACAGGATTTTTTTGGGGGTGGGGGGGGGGGGGGTCACGTGTTATTTTTCCCCGATACACCCGATGTCCGAAGTGTCACGGTAGTTTAGATATGCTATTTTTTAGTTTTTTTTTAAACCACCCGAAATCTTGTCTTTAAATCGTCATAACTTTTTTGTGTGTGGTTATTATACCACAAAATAAAGTATGCTTGTATTCTACGATGTTTTCCTATTCTATTCAAAAAAACTTCTGAGCTTTCAAAGTGGTAAATCGGCGTAAATGTTATGAAAAGTGACAACTTCTAAATTCATTGAAAAAAAACTAAAAGTCATTTTGAAATTAGCTTTCTTTTAAAAAGTTATTTAGTTATTACCCTTTCTAACGATATGCTACATGGCAGAAATACTACATCAGGGGTCGACCTAAGTGATACTTTGTTGCTAGGGTCAAGATAAAGAAAATACGTTTTTTATGTTATGTTGTTTTTATTACATTTAAATTACAACATTTGCTCAAATTGACCGCCTCCACACCTTATGCATGCACGACATCTTTTTCTGATTTCTGTGGTTGTGGCAGAAAGCAGCATTTCCTCTTGCATTTTTACGAATGCGGTGTTAATTCGTTCCACTAAAATTTCTTTTGTGGGCACCTCTGTTGCATAAACTAATTCTTTTGCACGTCCCCATATGTAGAAATCCAGGGGTGTCAGATCTGGGGACCGTGGTGGCCATGGTATAGGGCCAGCTCTACCGATCCACGAGTTAGGAAATACATTATCTAAATGTTCTCGTACCGTTCGTTGGTAATGTGCCGGACAGCCATCATTTTGGAAAATAATTGGCACATCTTCTCCTAAAACACACACTGTTTTTGAACTTGTCACTGCGAAATGCTACGATACACTGATTACCGTTTTAACCTTGTGCTCGTGCGTAGTAACAATTAATAGATAACTGGCCTACCGAGCGAGAGCGCACTATGCAATTCGAAATGTGCGTGACAAAGAAAGAGGCACCGCACGGGTCCGACGGTTTGTTTCCAAGAAATTACAGGAACAATGCTTGTTTTGCACTCGCACCTGCATTCGTCGTTAATTTCGTCAATCAGTTTTGAGCTTTATGCATGCAGAAATAATGTCCCGAACGCTATGCTCGCTATTAGCTAGGCGGCTTGCTCAAAGCCACCCGCGTCCGTCTATCTGCTTGCTAGTATACTTTGATTGTTTAAAAATATCTATTTATAGATATTTTAAAACTTTTATAAAAGTAAAGATTTAAATCAAAAAACAGTCTAACACTATCCTTCGGGCATTTGGTCGTTTATTTATTTTGAAGTCGGTTTGAGACCACGTGAAAACATGGTGAAGCGAAAACATAGACTGTCCATCAATTTTACAATCATTATAAATTTAAAATAAGTTGTTTGTAATCTAGAGCCGCCTTATGAGTTTTTTTCATTTATTTTAACGTTAAATTCAAAATACCGAATTACCGGTATTTGCAATTTCAATACCGGTATTCCGAAGTGCCTGAAATAACTCGGTATTACCGGTTTTTCGGTAATACCGAATACCGGTGTCCATTCCCTAATGATTAGCTACAGCGATAAGAACTCCTCCGCCGTCTTTTCGCTTATGATATTTGCTGGATTCACGATCACGTCTGTAGACCACATACCTGTCGTCGAATAATTCGGAATCATAAACACTACTGTTTAGCCAAGACTCAGTTAATACTATAACATCATACGAGTGCAATCTAATATTTAAGAAGAAGTCAGTTGTTTTAGTTTTTAGTCCACGAACATTTTGGTAATAAAAATTTAAACCTGAGCTATTCATAAATTGAATACTACGTATAAAATAAAAAATTAAAAGTTAAAAGTAACAGTAATGTGAGATGTATACCTAAGAATATCTAAACTAGTATGATAGTGCGATATAACACCGACGACGTAAAAAGCTATTACTGCAGGGAGTCGAGCTTTTCAATGCTGTCGATTAAGATGCGGTCAGTTTCCTCAGCTTTTTTGATGAAAATTCGGCCACTGCGAACCCAGACAAACTTGTACCCTAGTAGTTTTGCTCGAGCTCGTGTTGCGGCGTGGAGAGATTTGACTTCCGGAGATAAGTGCTCCACGACGTATACCGGTTGCGGTTTGTCCAAAGTTGACCCTAGATGGCGTGAGTTAAGTCGGTTTTTCGGGTGCGTCCGGTTGTATTTTAAGGCCGCAGCAAGAAACGAGTCTCTTTTGCGGGGGTTACAAAATTTTACAAGAATCGATCTCGGTCGGATGCTATCGGGATTCTTTTTTGCAACTCTGGTGCAATGTGTAATATCTGCGTCCGAAACGTCACACTTTATTTCCTGGCTGAGGTGGAGGATGGAACTAACAAGGTTTTCTGACTTGTTTTCAGGCACGCACTGAATTTCTATGTTGCTTGCCCGGGCGTGTTGCTCTGAGCTGGTAATTCTTTGTGTAAGATGCAGAGCTGACTCTCGAAGTAAGAGGTTCTCTTTTTCAAGTTTATCGATTCTATCAGATTTTTCGTCTAAGGTAGTCTTTAGATCGTCGTACTTGCTGTTGAAGGATATAATAGCCTGTTGAAAGCTATTTACTATTTCGCCAAGTTGTCTCTGCTCCCAAGTTAAGTTTGTCAGTGCGCTGCCTATTTCAGCTGTAATAATGTCTCTGAGTACCTTTCTGGTTATAGGAGCGTTATCGTCGTCGTCTTCGGTTTCGCGATCGGAGACTGATGACCGCGAGTTGCTGTTCCCAGAAGTCTTGCAGGCGACACTGGACAATGGCAGCGGTGAGGTCAGGTATGCTTGACTGGTTTTGTCTATCAAGTCGACAGTGGGGTTGGTGGTGGCCCGTTTCGAAAAACTGCAAGATGTAGCTTGTTGAGGAATTGGAATACTAGTGCGCCTAGATGTGGATGACTGTGGAGCAGCCCTAGTTGGGAGGGTACTAGTGTTGTCGCTTTTAGATGCCGATGACTGTGGAGCAGCCCGAACAGGAAGGTTGGTGTTGTTGTCCTTTGTTGTTGATGACTGTGGGGCAGCCCGAACAGGAAGGTCGGTGCTGTAGTCACTTGTTGTTGATGACTGTGGGGCAGCTCGAATAGGAAGGTTAGTATTGTCACCTTTAGGCACCTTGCTGCTACACTCTACACAAATCCAGGCGTTTCTTGTACCAGTGCTCATCGACCGGAAAGACTTCAACTGTACGTTTGCACAGTCAAGGTCGTACCATTTTTGGCAGTTGGAACACCTTAGTCGTTCTCTATTTATAATAGGATTCAAGCAGCCGGCACATTCCTTAGACATTTTAAAAAAGTATAACGCTCGGTCGGGAGGAAAAAGGATAATAGGTAAATTGGTTTTTTAGGTCATTTAGGTAAAGTTACCGTTACCTACCAGGTAGGTACCTAGGTAATAATGTAGGTAAGTACTTGTCTAATATTAGTGAAGTTATGAGAGCGTGATGAGCTTCCCTTACTTATTTCTAGAAGAATTTCGAAACCTAAAAAATGAACTGAAAATTAATTTGTAGGTTCACCCATGCGCCATCTATTAAATTGCCGCGATACTAAAATAGCAAGTGCGTTGCCATCTTGTGTGCAGTACGAGCAGTGTAGTTGAACACTGTGTAGTTTAAGTGGTTACTCACAGATGGCGCCCGGAGGCCGCTAAATTTTAGGGAACAAATAATTTGTTCCGCCAATTATTGGCGGAGAAAATACAGAATAGATTTTTTCTACCTTCCATATTAAACTTTTACAAACAAATAAAAGACTCACCTGTTGGCTGTTAGCGTCGTCATTTCGGCGCCACTATCTCGCGTAGCTAAAACTTCATCGCAGCTGCTGCCACCTGTGATTCTCTGCACAGAGCTCAAAGAAACATCCTCGCTTGATTCTTTCCTGACGTTCGTCGCATTGCTATTAGATGGCGCTATTCGCTGTTTCGACGCTTGTTTGTGACGGCTTAGCGCGAAGAAAAGTGCAAGGACTGCTTTGAGTTTTGCGTCTCTGATGTCAACAGCAGTCACTTGCTCTAGTCCTTGGACCTTCTGCACGTGGAGGAAGTCCAAACAGCACTGCACGTTCTCCAACTGTAACAAAATATTATTTTAAAAATATGTAGGCACTTGTAGGCTTTTGCAAGTTTTCATTTTTAGTTAGGTACATATTTATTTGCCTCTAGAATTTATGTTGGCCTCCCTGCGTGTTACGCTTACGCATTGGCAACGCGCCACTATGCACACTCAAAATGGGAAGTCATTTCATTATAGGTAATGAAGAAGTGCATTGCATGGCATTCCTGGGCTGCTGTTGGGTTCCAAAACTTGAAAAAGGCTATCAATATTTATAAGCATAGAGCCATTTGATAAGCTCGTTAGGTGCCTACTCGTTTTACAAGCACGTGTTCAATAGGTACAAACATGAATTGTATTTTGAAGTTGACTAAATACCTACCTTCTTTTTAGTCATCCTCATCGTCATTCTCACCATCTCCATTTCTTGTCTCTGGTTGTACTTATAACAAGATATACAATAGGTACACTGTTGGCTTCGGTCGGCTAGCTACACTTTTTACCTTTCTAGTGTAAGCTTTGTTTAATAAATTTGTAAAATAAGCAGAAATATTCCATAAAGAACAGCTAGCCTGAGTCACAGCGCAACCCAAGCAGGGTGATTTGTGTAGGAAACTTGCTATCCAAGACGGCCCGAGCAAAACCGATGTTTGTTTACGTGGGAAAAACCATCTCGAAGCAACCCGAGCCGAACCGATGACGACTGTTTACGGGCTCTGCCGAACCGAGGAGCGCCGATGCGAAGCTTCGGGTGGCTCAGTCGGGTTCCGATAAAAGCCACGACAACGGACCGGGCGGCCATTCCATGGCGAGACGCCAATTACAATAACAAGTGTAACAAGTGTATCAGTATAACTAAAATACTGCTGTTAATTAAAATGCTATTAGAGTTAAATCAGTGCTGATAATTATTGTATTGGGTAAAATAAATACCGAGAAAGTCTACACGTGTTTCCTGTTCCTCCTGACTTTGTAGTAAGATAACAAGTCAGAATTGGGATTCTTCCAAAGAAAAGGTACGTAATTAGTGTTGTTACTAATCTTTTCTACACGCCCAGTATATACTTTACCTTTCATCCCATTTGACCAGCCATTTTAGAGATAATGTTAACGATTCCGAGTAGTGTCGTTTTGCAAATTAATGGTCGGAACGAGGCTATTTCAATTGTGTATCTTTCTTTCTTGATTTTTGTTCAATGACCCCCCAAATGCCAAGCAGGCCATATTAAGGCAATTCAAACTCGAGCCTGCAACTGCCAACCCATCCATATGGCAAATAGTCAAGGATCGTTTTTACTGGAAAATAAGAAAGTGTGTGTGGTGCTTTTAGCAGGTACCCCACGTGCCAATGTGATTATTATAATGTATGAATTTTTATTTAAAAAAACACGTGGCATTTTGAGAAGATGGCAAACATAAATTAACTATGGTTAAAACTTTAACAACAAATGACATTAATAAGCTAAGTAACATACGTTAGGTTAATACGACAATTTTCACATAAAACGAAAAATCATTTTCCTATTTTGAGCAATTGATGTCGTTGAAAATTCTTTTTCAGCCCAGGAGTTACATGAGATGAAACGAGGAAGAAACTGGACCGCCTGCAGAGACGCCGTGAGGATCCTAGGCGCTTCAGGTCGTGGATGCGGGTTCTCCTTTAGTCACCGGTCAGCGGTCACTGCCAATCTATTAGGCGTTACCTGCTGCTACGTGTAACTCCATGACACATAAATCTAGAAGTGTAATGTAAATGTAAATGTTAAAAATGTAATTGTCAAAATGTCAAATGTATAAAAGTAAAAAAAATCAGTCAAATGTCAAATGTTAAATGTCAAATGTCAAATGTCAAATGTCAAATGTCAAAGTCAAATGCCAAATGCCAAATGTTAAAAGTCAAAAGTAAATGTCAAAAGTCAAATGTCAAATGTAAATGTTAAACGTAAATGTCAAATGTCAAATGTCAAATGTCAAATGTCAAATGTCAAATGTCAAATGTCAAAAATCAAATGACATAAGTCAAAAGTCAAATGTAAATGTAAATGTTAGAAATGTTTTTGTCAAATGTCAAATGTTAAAAGTTAAAAGTCAAAAGTCATAAATCAAAAGTCAAATGTCAAAAGGCAAATGTTAAAAGTCAAAAGTCAAAAGTCAAAAGTCAAAAATCAAAAGTCAAAAGGCAAATGTCAAAAGGCAAATGTCAAATGTAAATGTTAAATGTTAAATGTCAAATGTCAAATGTCAAATGTCAAATGTCAAATGTCATATGTTAAAAGTCAAAAGTCAAAAGTCAAAAGTTAAATGTCAAATGTAAAATAAAAAGTCAAATGTCAAAAGTCAAAAGTCTAAATGTCAAATGTCAAAGTCAAATGTCAAATGTCAAAAGTCAAAAGGCAAATGTCAAATGTAAATGTTAGATGTTAGTCAAATGTTAAAAGTCAAAAGTCAAAAGTCAAAGTCAAAAGTCAAATGTCAAATGTATGAAGTCAAAAGGCAAATGTCAAATGTAAATGTTAGATGTGAGTCAAATGTTAAAAGTCAAAAGTCAAGTCAAAGTCAAAAGTCAAATGTTAAAAGGTAAATGTCAAGTCAAATGTAAAAAGGTCAAAAGTCAAAAGTCAAATGTCAAATGTCAAATGTAAAAAGTCAAAAGTCAAAAGTCAAAAGTCAAAAGTCTAAATGTCAAATGTCAAAAGTCAAATGTTAAAAGTCCAAAGTTAAATGTCAAATGTCAAAAGGCAGATGTCAAATGTAAATGTTTGTTGATGTCAAATGTTAAAAGTCAAAAGTCAAATGTCAAAAGTCAAAAGTCAAATGTCAAAAGTCAAATGTCATGTCAAATGTCAAATGTAAAATGTCAAATGTCAAATGTCAAATGTCAAATCTCGAATGTCGAATATTAATGTAAAATGTAAATGTCAAATGTAAAAGAAAATGTAAATGTCAAATATCAAATGTCAAATGTCAAAAGTTAAAAGTCAAAAGTCAACTTAAACTTCAACTTCTTGCGTGTGGCTAAGTCAAAAGTCAATGTTGAAAATGTAAATGTCAAATGTCAAATGTCAAATGTCAAATGTTAAATGTCAAATGTCAAAAGTCAAAAGTCAAAAATCAAAAGTCAAATGTCAAAAATCAAAAGTCAAAAGTCAAATCTCAAATCTCAAATGTCAAAATGTCAAATAACATATGTCAAAATGTCAAATAACAAATGTCAAGTCAAATGTTAAATGTAAATGTCAAATCTCAATGTCAAAAGTCAAAAGTCAAAAGTCAAGTACCAAATGCCAAATGACAAAAGCCAAAAGCCAAAAGTAAAAAGTCAAGAGCCTAAAGCTAAATACCAAATGCCCAATGCCAAATGTCAAATGTCAAATGTAAAATATCAAATGTCAAAAGTCAAATGAAAAAAACAAATGTCAAAAGTGAAATATTAAATGCCAAATGCCAAATATCAAATGTCAAATGTAAAATATCAAATGTTAAAAGTCAAATGTAAAATATCAAATGTCAAAAGACAAATGTTGAATGTTGAATGTTGAATGTTGAATGTTGAATGTTAAATGTTGAATGTTGAATGTTGAATGTTGAATGTTGAATGTTAAATGTTGAATGTTGAATGTTGAATGTTGAATGTTAAATGTTAAATGTTAAATGTTAAATGTTAAATGCTAAATGTTAAATGTTAAATGTTAAATGTTAAATTTTAAATGTTAAATGTTAAATGTTAAATGTTAAATGTTAAATGTTAAATGTTAAATGTTAAATGTTAAATGTTAAATGTTAAATGTTAAATGTTAAATGTTAAATGTTAAATGTTAAATGTTAAATGTTAAATGTTAAATGTTAAATGTTAAATGTTAAATGTTAAATGTTAAATGTTAAATGTTAAATGTTAAATGTTAAATGTTAAATGTTAAATGTTAAATGTTAAATGTTAAATGTTAAATGTTAAATGTTAAATGTTAAATGTTAAATGTTAAATGTTAAATGTTAAATGTTAAATGTTAAATGTTAAATGTTAAATGTTAAATGTTAAATGTTAAATGTTAAATGTTAAATGTTAAATGTTAAATGTTAAATGTTAAATGTTAAATGTTAAATGTTAAATGTTAAATGTTAAATGTTAAATGTTAAATGTTAAATGTTAAATGTTAAATGTTAAATGTTAAATGATAAATGATAAATGATAAATGATAAATGATAAATGATAAATGATAAATGATAAATGATAAATGATAAATGATAAATGATAAATGATAAATGATAAATGATAAATGATAAATGATAAATGATAAATGATAAATGATAAATGATAAATGATAAATGATAAATGATAAATGATAAATGATAAATGATAAATGATAAATGATAAATGATAAATGATAAATGATAAATGATAAATGATAAATGATAAATGATAAATGATAAATGATAAATGATAAATGATAAATGATAAATGATAAATGATAAATGATAAATGATAAATGATAAATGATAAATGATAAATGATAAATGATAAATGATAAATGATAAATGATAAATGATAAATGATAAATGATAAATGATAAATGATAAATGATAAATGATAAATGATAAATGATAAATGATAAATGATAAATGATAAATGATAAATGATAAATGATAAATGATAAATTATAAACGATAAACGATAAATGATAAAAATAATTTATAAATAATGAATGTTAAATATTAAATGATAATTAAATGAATGATAAAAAAAAAACAAAATTATGACTAATAATAAATGATACATGATAAATGATAAATAAATAAATGGTACATGGTAAATAACAAGTGATAAATGATATAAAAAAAATAACTTACAGTAAATGATAGACATATGATAAATGACAAATATGACTTCATATTATACAAGTTAACTATTATAAATAAAAGATGAATAATAAAAAAATGATAAATAAATAAGTAATAATAAATGATAAATGGTTAGTGATAGATAAATAATATATGACAAATAACAGACTACACATACTAAACAAATGAAGAATACAAATGACAAATGATAAGTTAACTAATATAAATAAATGATTAATAATATAAAGAGCATAATGATAAATAAATAAATAATATAAATAAACAAATCATAAGAAATGTTACATGGTATAAATAAATTAATGATACATGGTAAATAAATAATAAATCAATAAATGATGAATGATAACTTATAACAAATGGTCATTAATAATAAATGATAGATAAATAATACATGGTAAATGACAAATAACAAACTACACAAATGACGAATACAAATTCTAAATGAAATGATTGATGAAGTTATCGCCAAACGTAACGCCTATCCAGTTTGAAACTATTTCGCTTTGCGTTAAAAACAGAAAAATATCGAGCAAGCCGGGGTTGAACTATTTATTTCACAGAAAAATCACTCTAGTGGTGGTAAGGCGCAATTTTTGTAGGTTAAAACTAAAATAAAGTCAGAAATAAAATTCATAAAATAGATATCTCAAATACTTATGATGGTGCTTTTTTTTATCACAATCATATTAAACTCTCAGATTGTTATAAGGAAAGTCAACATTGCAATAAATGCAATGCTTGCCGCTTTTAAGGTGTTCAATCAAAATAATAAGAAAAGCAATAGATAATTAAAATCTAATAATAATATAACAACAAAAGAACATTTAGGACAGACGTAAACAAAAACCACATAACAGTGGTCTTACAAAAAGAAAGTGGTGTCCGAGTATGTCCCTCTATTGATAAAATTCATAAAATTGTATTTCTCTAAGTGCTTATTTCTTATGCCACAAAAAGGGTGATTGAAATCTGCATCGCAAAAATATCATTTCGATGGTAGTTGCCAAACATAAAGGCAAAGGAATTTGCTAAAAAGTTCGGAAATTGTAATGACGATTATAAAAAAAATAAAAGGTTCTAATAAAAAGTAATAATGAAATGATCATGAGAAATAATGAAATAGTAAATATAATGGAAATACTGGACCGGATAAATCCGACAAATAACTAAAAGATGATCTGTATTAACGTTTGAAAACAAAAACGATTTGAACATTAAAATTGTGGTTCTAGTATTGTTGTAGAGATGGAATTTGAAATAATTAAAGGTTCGAATTCATTATAAGAGAAAAAAAAAAGAAATGATAAAAATAACATTCGTTTAGATTCAGGTTATTAGTAGAATCAATCAATTTAATTCCTTTAATTTTGTAGTTTCTAATAGTAGAGTAGTATTGAAACACACTCAATATTATAAAATTGGTAATGTAACTAGCAATGTAGTATGGTAACTAGCAATGTAGTAATGCAGTAATGAATCTTATGGCACAAAATCAATGATAAGATAATGTAATATGGAAATAAGAAATGTAACAATGCAGCGATGAATCTAATGATGACACAAAACCAATGATAATGATAAAGTGTGTGCGTCTCATATTATTATATAAATTCACTCTCAACAAGTATTTCCTCACTCTTATAATCCAATGAGATGGCAGACGGACATAGCCGGAGAGATAAGGTGCAGGATCAAGCTTAACATGCTTCTTCAGAATGTATTTACACCTATTGAGTACCTAGATATCACGAGGTCGTGATTTGATTATCAGGATGGACGAATTTGTAAGCTTTGTTTAATAAATTTGTAAAATAAGCAGAAATATTCCATAAAGAACAGCTAGCCTGAGTCACAGCGCAACCCAAGCAGGGTGATTTGTGTAGGAAACTTGCTATCCAAGACGGCCCGAGCAAAACCGATGTTTGTTTACGTGGGAAAAACCATCTCGAAGCAACCCGAGCCGAACCGATGACGACTGTTTACGGGCTCTGCCGAACCGAGGAGCGCCGATGCGAAGCTTCGGGTGGCTCAGTCGGGTTCCGATAAAAGCCACGACAACGGACCGGGCGGCCATTCCATGGCGAGACGCCAATTACAATAACAAGTGTAACAAGTGTATCAGTATAACTAAAATACTGCTGTTAATTAAAATGCTATTAGAGTTAAATCAGTGCTGATAATTATTGTATTGGGTAAAATAAATACCGAGAAAGT